>OZ023334.1:4092460-4124960 GCA_964007535.1 Brachyptera risi
AAACATTAATAATAAATTAACTATATAAGATGAAGGAAATATTAAGGAAGATGAAGGAAAAGTATCATTAGAAAACTGATGAGTTGCATGAATTGGATTAATCAAAAGTGAAAAATACATTTTTTTTAAAAATCCTTGTTGGGCTAGTGTACAGTATAACGCAAAAGTAAAAAGCCGTTCCATTTTCTGAAGCCCGGGAGGTAGGCAACTTGTCATGCACGCTAGAAACCGGTCTGAGATTCAAAGTCCACATGCAGGTATACTGACTGAAGTTAAATAGTATTGATTATATTTGAAGTGATTTCATCTGTGCAATTCAAAATAATGTTTCGATATGTTTGGATCATTCGTATTGGTTTTAATGTCGCACTGCACTGATGACTATACGATCTATTGACGTCAGTTGTTTTGATGTCAATTCTTTCTCGTATTTACCATCAAGACATGTATTTGATCCAAATCAGATCTTGATCCGTTTTCTTTTCTTGTTTCTTGTGTGCGCTCCACAGGCCACAATGCAAAACCGAACTACATGCTATTTTATCTATGGGCGTTATTTTTGAATGAATGCATATTAGGATGTTAAGGCGCATCGACAGCGAGGTCATTTAGCGCATGTGCGTTATTTTTCTTCCATCTTTAAATACTTATAGCTTTTGGTGGTAATTGGATCGGTAAATTTGGGCAGATTGACGATTCAAATTGAAGAACTTACCTATGTGAGAATAAAAAGTAAAGAAAAACGAACAATATCTCTCATTGGAAATTTAAAATTCATAATACATAATATATATGAAATATATAAAATATTAAAGTATATAACCAATCCAAAGATATACTGATCTATTGTTCCAAATATTGTTCATCAACGCGGAAACACATGACGCATTCACCTAGTATAAATCAATCAGCACCTCAGTGATAGGGGAATGATAATGAAAATAATGAAAATAACAAATCAATGAGAATATTAGTTATGTTAATTGAACGTTTGGAAATGATGATACCCACATAAGCCGAAGACTGTGTCTGGGAAAGACGATATCCACCTTGAAATCCGAACAAATACGTCACTGCTATCCCTAATTTCCTAATTAATTTCTATGATAATATAGAAGGCTTTGATTTGATCGTTTCCAATTAATTGGTGACACCCGTTGCTCGAATTTTAATCGGTATCTTGACGGCTTTGAGTGATTCAGAAACATTACATTATATATTTTTTTACATCAAAACGGCTGGATTGATTTGAGGAAATTCTCAGAATAATATGTATCATGATTATATTGAAATTCACTGGGAATTTGAATTCTCTCGGGTGAAATATTTTCGACGATTTTTTCCCTCTGGGTTATTCTTACGGGATTTTTGAAAACTTTGAATGAGTTTTACCAGAAGTGATTCGACAAATTGCGCTTCAAAATGATACAGTATCGAATTAGATACAGACACTTGTGCATGCCAAGTTTCAACTGATTTTGAATTCTAGTTTGACCTGTGGAGCGGAAAAAAGGCACTTTCTTCGATTATGGTGGGATTGAGTCTTCGCTTCGCTCATCCAATTACAAAAAAGTGATCTCGATTAGGTGAAAATCACATTGCTTATGGAAGGAATATTCCATGTGACGTTTTGGACAAATTGGAATGAAACTAGTGGATAGGGTATTCAGAACGTGAAGAACTGAATAGTGAAGCTCAAAACAAAATTAATGATTACTCATTAGGCGATACATGAATGACAAAATAATGTGGACGAAATGAATGAACATGCACATAATGACTCAATATATAATGAACGTTCCAAAATGATATAAAAATGAATATATAATATATATAATATAACAACAACATAAATATATCTATATGTATATACATAAATATATATATATATATATTCATTTCTAGGGGCTTGATGTCCTCACAAGTAGCTAGGTTGAATGTGGGATGAATATACGCACACACACACACACACATATATATATATATATATATATATATATATATATATATATATATATATGTATATATATATATATATATATATATATATATATATATATATATATATATATATATATTTATACATATACATATATATATATATATATATATATATATATATATATATATATATATACATATATATATATATATATATATATATATATATATATAAATATATATATATATATATATATATATATATATTTATATATATATATATATTTATATATATATATATATATATATATATATATATATATATATATATATATATATATATATATATATACTGGTATATATATATATATATATATATATATATATATATATATATATATATATATATATATATATATATATATATATATATATATATATATATATATGTGTATATATATATATATATATATATATATATATATATATATATATATATATATATATATATATATATATATATGTGTATAAATATATATATATATATATATATATATATATATATATATATATATATATATATATATATACATATATATATATATATATATATATATATATATATATATATACAAAGCTCCGTAAGAGTAGGATGGAAGTCTTCGACATCGCTCATCCAACTATTTCAAACTCTACATATCGAAGTTCACATTAATTCTGTCCATGCTATCTCGACATGATCAATGATTAATAGAAATTTCACTGTCCGACTATTATGAATTTCCTTCGCATTTTCAGTTCTTCATATTTGATTCACATAAAATTATTTTCACGTTCCTAATCATACTGTCCATTTTCCAGTAAGCTATGATGAAAGATGTAGCATTTCATACAAAATTGGGCTTGAATAGAAAAATGAAAAAATATTCATTCAAACGCCATCGGATTGGCATGGAATCATAATTTTTTCGTTGCATATTGAATTTATTTTCGATGGTAATTTATTATTCCAAGCTGAGATTTTCAAGATCTCAAATTCGATTCAATTGAATCGAATCGTGAATTCAATTGTCGAAACCTCTTCACCCGCGAAACCTATTTTCGATTATTCGTTCAGAGTTTTTCTTGAACAATTTCGTCTCAAACAAAAAAAAATCGTCTCATGAGAATTTAAGAATGTGTGTTTCTGACCATTTGAGAACAGAATGTAATTCTCTTCTACTCCATACTGAAATCATTCCAACTCTAATTATGAATTGACAACAGTGCCAAACAACCCTTCGAACCTGTCGAACAAGTTGAATGGCAACATTGCTTGGTGATACGATTCACAATCACGCAGATCAAACTACATGTTGGGAATTGTTCATATCAGTCCTACCTGAGATGCGACCTTCGCACCATAACCCCACCGGTTTACCATCTGTGTGGCGTGCTGCCCACCTCCCAGGCTTCAGAGAATGGAACGGCTTTTTACTTTTGCGTTATACTGTACATCACCACGTGATTACCGTCATTGAGAAAATAGCATAATTTCACCCTCCAGACCATCAACATCGCCCTCGTGGCGCCCTGTACAACACCACGTGATTACCGTCATTGAGAAAAGAGCATAATTTCACCATCCAGACCCTCAACATCACCCTTGTGGTGCCCTGTACAACACCACGTGATTACCGTCATTGAGAAAAGAGCATAATTCCACCATCCAGACTCTCAACATCACCCTTGTGGCGCCCTGTACAACACCACGTGATTACCGTCATTGAGAAAAGAGCATAATTTCACCCTCCAGACCATCAACATCACCCTTATGGCGCCCTGTACAACAGCACGTGATTACCGTCATTGAGAAAAGAGCCTAATTTCACCATCCAGACCCTCAACATCACCCTTGTGGTGCCCTGTACAGCAGCACGTGATTACCGTCATTGAGAAAAGAGCATAATTTCACCGTCCAGACCCTCAACATCACCCTTGTGGTGCCCTGTACAACACCACGTGATTACCGTCATTGAGAAAAGAGCATAATTTCACCGTCCAGACCCTCAACATCACCCTTGTGGTGCCCTGTACAGCAGCACGTGATTACCGTCATTGAGAAAAGAGCCTAATTTCACCATCCAGACCCTCAACATCACCCTTGTGGTGCCCTGTACAACACCACGTGATTACCGTCATTGAGAAAAGAGCATAATTTCACCATCCAGAGCCGTAACATCACCCTTGTGGTGCCCTGTACAACACCACGTGATTACCGTCATTGAGAAAAGAGCTTAATTTCACCATCCAGAGCCATAACATCACCCTTGTGGTGTCCTGTATAACAACACGTGATTACCGTCATTGAGAAAAGAGCATAATTTCACCATCCAGACCCATAACATCACCCTTGTGGTGCCCTGTACAGCAGCACGTGATTACCGTCATTGAGAAAAGAGCTTAATTTCACCATCCAGAGCCATAACATCACCCTTGTGGTGTCCTGTATAACAACACGTGATTACCGTCATTGAGAAAAGAGCATAATTTCACCATCCAGAGCCGTAACATCACCCTTGTGGTGCCCTGTACAACACCACGTGATTACCGTCATTGAGAAAAGAGCTTAATTTCACCATCCAGAGCCATAACATCACCCTTGTGGTGCCCTGTACAACACCACGTGATTACCGTCATTGAGAAAAGAGCATAATTTCACCGTCCAGACCCTCAACATCACCCTTGTGGTGCCCTGTACAGCAGCACGTGATTACCGTCATTGAGAAAAGAGCATAATTTCACCATCCAGAGCCATAACATCACCCTTGTGGTGCTCTGTACAACAGCACGTGATTACCGTCATTGAGAAAAGAGCATAATTTCACCATCCAGACCCATAACATCACCCTTGTGGTGCCCTGTACAACACCACGTGATTACCGTCATTGAGAATAGAGCATAATTTCACCATCCAGAGCCATAACATCACCCTTGTGGTGCCCTGTACAGCAGCACGTGATTACCGTCATTGAGAAAAGAGCATAATTTCACCATCCAGACCCATAACATCACCCTTGTGGTGCCCTGTATAACACCACGTGATTACCGTCATTGAGAAAAGAGCATAATTTCACCATCCAGACCCATAACATCACCCTTGTGGTGCCCTGAACAACACCACGTGATTACCGTCATTGAGAAAAGAGCATAATTTCACCATCCAGAGCCATAACATCACCCTTGTGGTGCCCTGTACAACACCACGTGATTACCGTCATTGAGAAAAGAGCATAATTTCACCATCCAGACCCATAACATCACCCTTGTGGTGCCCTGTATAACACCACGTGATTACCGTCATTGAGAAAAGAGCATAATTTCACCATCCAGAGCCATAACATCACCCTTGTGGTGCTCTGTACAACACCACGTGATTACCGTCATTGAGAAAAGAGCATAATTTCACCATCCAGACCCATAACATCACCCTTGTGGTGCCCTGTATAACACCACGTGATTACCGTCATTGAGAAAAGAGCATAATTTCACCATCCAGAGCCTTAACATCACCCTTGTGGTGCCCTGAACAACACCACGTGATTACCGTCATTGAGAAAAGAGCATAATTTCACCATCCAGAGCCATAACATCACCCTTGTGGTGCCCTGTACAACACCACGTGATTACCGTCATTGAGAAAAGAGCATAATTTCACCATCCAGAGCCATAACATCACCCTTGTGGTGCCCTGTACAGCAGCACGTGATTACCGTCATTGAGAAAAGAGCTTAATTTCACCATCCAGACCCATAACATCACCCTTGTGGTGCCCTGTACAGCAGCACGTGATTACCGTCATTGAGAAAAGAGCATAATTTCACCATCCAGAGCCATAACATCACCCTTGTGGTGTCCTGTATAACAACACGTGATTACCGTCATTGAGAAAAGAGCATAATTTCACCATCCAGAGCCGTAACATCACCCTTGTGGTGCCCTGTACAACACCACGTGATTACCGTCATTGAGAAAAGAGCTTAATTTCACCATCCAGAGCCATAACATCACCCTTGTGGTGCCCTGTACAACACCACGTGATTACCGTCATTGAGAAAAGAGCATAATTTCACCGTCCAGACCCTCAACATCACCCTTGTGGTGCCCTGTACAGCAGCACGTGATTACCGTCATTGAGAAAAGAGCATAATTTCACCATCCAGAGCCGTAACATCACCCTTGTGGTGCCCTGTACAACACCACGTGATTACCGTCATTGAGAAAAGAGCTTAATTTCACCATCCAGAGCCATAACATCACCCTTGTGGTGTCCTGTATAACAACACGTGATTACCGTCATTGAGAAAAGAGCATAATTTCACCATCCAGAGCCGTAACATCACCCTTGTGGTGCCCTGTACAACACCACGTGATTACCGTCATTGAGAAAAGAGCTTAATTTCACCATCCAGAGCCATAACATCACCCTTGTGGTGCCCTGTACAACACCACGTGATTACCGTCATTGAGAAAAGAGCATAATTTCACCGTCCAGACCCTCAACATCACCCTTGTGGTGCCCTGTACAGCAGCACGTGATTACCGTCATTGAGAAAAGAGCCTAATTTCACCATCCAGACCCTCAACATCACCCTTGTGGTGCCCTGTACAACACCACGTGATTACCGTCATTGAGAAAAGAGCATAATTTCACCATCCAGAGCCGTAACATCACCCTTGTGGTGCCCTGTACAACACCACGTGATTACCGTCATTGAGAAAAGAGCATAATTTCACCATCCAGACCCTCAACATCACCCTTGTGGTGCCCTGTACAGCAGCACGTGATTACCGTCATTGAGAAAAGAGTATAATTCCACCATCCAGACCCTCAACATCACCCTTGTGGTGCTCTGAACAACACCACGTGATTACCGTCATTGAGAAAAGAGCATAATTTCACCATCCAGACCCTCAACATCACCCTTGTGGTGCCCTGTACAGCAGCACGTGATTACCGTCATTGAGAAAAGAGCATAATTCCACCATCCAGACCCTCAACATCACCCTTGTGGTGCCCTGTACAACACCACGTGATTACCGTCATTGAGAAAAGAGCATAATTTCACCCTCCAGACCCTCAACATCGACCTCGTGGCGCCCTGTACAACACCACGTGATTACCGTCATTGAGAAAAGAGCATAATTTCACCATCCAGACCCACAACATCACCCTTGTGGTGCCCTGTACAACACCACGTGATTATAGGCATTGAGAAAAGAGCATAATTTCACCATCCAGAGCCATAACATCACCCTTGTGGTGCCCTGTACAACACCACGTGATTACCGTCATTGAGAAAAGAGCCTAATTTCACCGTCCAGACCCACAACATCACCCTTGTGGTGCCCTGTACAACACCACGTGATTACCGTCATTGAGAAAAGAGCCTAATTTCACCATCCAGAACCATAACATCACCCTTGTGGTGCCCTGTACAACAGCACGTGATTACCGTCATTGAGAAAAGAGCATAATTTCACCATCCAGAGCCATAACATCACCCTTGTGGTGCCCTGTACAACACCACGTGATTACCGTCATTGAGAAAAGAGCCTAATTTCACCGTCCAGACCCTCAACATCACCCTTGTGGTGCCCTGTACAGCAGCACGTGATTACCGTCATTGAGAAAAGAGCATAATTTCACCCTCCAGACCCATAACATCACCCTTGTGGCGCCCTGTACAACACCACGTGATTACCGTCATTGAGAAAAGAGCATAATTTCACCCTCCAGACCCATAACATCACCCTTGTGGTGCCCTGTACAACACCACGTGATTACCGTCATTGAGAAAAGAGCATAATTTCACCCTCCAGACCCATAACATCACCCTTGTGGTGCCCTGTACAACACCACGTGATTACCGTCATTGAGAAAAGAGCATAATTTCACCCTCCAGACCCTCAACATCACCCTTGTGGTGCCCTGTACTACACCATGTGATTATCGTCATTGAGAAAAGAGCATAATTTCACCATCCAGAGCCATAACATCACCCTTGTGGTGCCCTGTACAACACCACGTGATCACCGTCATTGAGAAAAGAGCATAATTTCACCATCCAGACCCACAACATCACCCTTGTGGTGCCCTGTACAGCAGCACGTGATTACCGTCATTGAGAAAAGAGCATAATTTCACCCTCCAGACCCATAACATCACCCTTGTGGTGCCCTGTACAACACCACGTGATCACCGTCATTGAGAAAAGAGCATAATTTCACCATCCAGACCCATAACATCACCCTTGTGGTGCCCTGTACAGCAGCACGTGATTACCGTCATTGAGAAAAGAGCATAATTTCACCCTCCAGACCCATAACATCACCCTTGTGGTGCCCTGTACAGCAGCACGTGATTACCGTCATTGAGAAAAGAGCATAATTTCACCCTCCAGACCCATAACATCACCCTTGTGGTGCCCTGTACAGCACCACGTGATTACCGTCATTGAGAAAAGAGCCTAATTTCACCATCCAGACCCTCAACATCACCCTTGTGGTGCCCTGTACAGCAGCACGTGATTACCGTCATTGAGAAAAGAGCATAATTTCACCCTCCAGACCATCAACATCACCCTTGTTGTGCCCTGTACAGCACCACGTGATTACCGTCATTGAGAAAAGAGCCTAATTTCACCATCCAGACCCTCAACATCACCCTTGTGGTGCCCTGTACAGCACCACGTGATTACCGTCATTGAGAAAAGAGCATAATTTCACCATCCAGACCCTCAACATCACCCTTGTGGTGCCCTGTACAGCAGCACGTGATTACCGTCATTGAGAAAAGAGCATAATTTCACCATCCAGACCCATAACATCACCCTTGTGGCGCACTGTACAGCACCACGTGATTACCGTCATTGAGAAAAGAGCTTAATTTCACCCTTCAGACCGTTAACATCACCCTTGTGGTGCTCTGAACAACACCACGTGATTACCGTCATTGAGAAAAGAGCATAATTTCACCCTTCAGACCGTTAACATCACCCTTGTGGTGCCCTGTACAGCACCACGTGATTACCGTCATTGAGAAAAGAGCCTAATTTCACCATCCAGACCCTCAACATCACCCTTGTGGTGCCCTGTACAGCAGCACGTGATTACCGTCATTGAGAAAAGAGCCTAATTTCACCATCCAGAACCATAACATCACCCTTGTGGTGCCCTGTACAGCAGCACGTGATTACCGTCATTGAGAAAAGAGCTTAATTTCACCATCCAGAACCATAACATCACCCTTGTGGTGCCCTGTACAGCAGCACGTGATTACCGTCATTGAGAAAAGAGCATAATTTCACCCTCCAGACCCTCAACATCACCCTTGTGGTGCCCTGTAACACACCACGTGATTACCGTCATTGAGAAAAGAGCCTAATTTCACCATCCAGACCCTCAACATCACCCTTGTGGTGCCCTGTACAACACCACGTGATTACCGTCATTGAGAAAAGAGCATAATTTCACCATCCAGAGCCGTAACATCACCCTTGTGGCGCCCTGTACAGCAGCACGTGATTACCGTCATTGAGAAAAGAGCATAATTTCACCCTCCAGACCCTCAACATCGACCTCGTGGCGCCCTGTACAACACCACGTGATTACCGTCATTGAGAAAAGAGCATAATTTCACCATCCAGACCCTCAACATCACCCTTGTGGTGCCCTGTACAGCAGCACGTGATTACCGTCATTGAGAAAAGAGCATAATTTCACCATCCACATCCATAACATCACCCTCGTGGCGCCCTGTACAACACCACGTGATTACCGTCATTGAGAAAAGAGCATAATTTCACCATCCAGACCCACAACATCACCCTTGTGGTGCCCTGTACAACACCACGTGATCACCGTCATTGAGAAAAGAGCATAATTTCACCATCCAGACCCATAACATCACCCTTGTGGCGCCCTGTACAACACCACGTGATAACCGTCATTGAGAAAAGAGCATAATTTCACCATCCAGACCCATAACATCACCCTTGTGGTTCCCTGTACAGCAGCACGTGATTACCGTCATTAAGAAAAGAGCATAATTTCACCATCCAGAGCCATAACATCACCCTTGTGGTGTCCTGTAACACACCACGTGATTACCGTCATTGAGAAAAGAGCATAATTTCACCCTCCAGACCCTCAACATCACCCTTGTGGTGCCCTGTAACACACCACGTGATTACCGTCATTGAGAAAAGAGCCTAATTTCACCATCCAGACCCTCAACATCACCCTTGTGGTGCCCTGTACAACACCACGTGATTACCGTCATTGAGAAAAGAGCATAATTTCACCATCCAGAGCCGTAACATCACCCTTGTGGCGCCCTGTACAGCAGCACGTGATTACCGTCATTAAGAAAAGAGCATAATTTCACCATCCAGAGCCATAACATCACCCTTGTGGTGCCCTGTACAGCAGCACGTGATTACCGTCATTGAGAAAAGAGCATAATTTCACCATCCAGACCCATAACATCACCCTTGTGGCGCCCTGTACAGCACCACGTGATTACCGTCATTGAGAAAAGAGCCTAATTTCACCCTCCAGAACCATAACATCACCCTTGTGGTGCCCTGTACAGCAGCACGTGATTACCGTCATTGAGAAAAGAGCCTAATTTCACCATCCAGACCCTCAACATCACCCTTGTGGTGCCCTGTACAACACCACGTGATTACCGTCATTGAGAAAAGAGCCTAATTTCACCCTCCAGAACCATAACATCACCCTTGTGGTGCCCTGTACAGCAGCACGTGATTACCGTCATTGAGAAAAGAGCATAATTTCACCATCCAGACCCATAACATCACCCTTGTGGCGCCCTGTACAGCAGCACGTGATTACCGTCATTGAGAAAAGAGCATAATTTCACCATCCAGACCCATAACATCACCCTTGTGGCGCCCTGTACAGCAGCACGTGATTACCGTCATTGAGAAAAGAGCCTAATTTCACCCTCCAGACCATCAACATCGCCCTCGTGGCGCCCTGTACAACACCACGTGATCACCGTCATTGAGAAAAGAGCATAATTTCACCATCCAGACCCACAACATCACCCTTGTGGTGCCCTGTACAACACCACGTGATCACCGTCATTGAGAAAAGAGCATAATTTCACCATCCAGAGCCGTAACATCACCCTTGTGGCGCCCTGTACAGCAGCACGTGATTACCGTCATTGAGAAAAGAGCATAATTTCACCCTCCAGACCCATAACATCACCCTTGTGGCGCCCTGTACAGCAGCACGTGATTACCGTCATTGAGAAAAGAGCATAATTTCACCCTCCAGACCATCAACATCGCCCTCGTGGCGCCCTGTACAACACCACGTGATCACCGTCATTGAGAAAAGAGCATAATTTCACCATCCAGACCCACAACATCACCCTTGTGGTGCCCTGTACAACACCACGTGATCACCGTCATTGAGAAAAGAGCATAATTTCACCATCCAGAGCCGTAACATCACCCTTGTGGCGCCCTGTACAGCAGCACGTGATTACCGTCATTGAGAAAAGAGCATAATTTCACCCTCCAGACCCATAACATCACCCTTGTGGTGCCCTGTACAACACCACGTGATCACCGTCATTGAGAAAAGAGCATAATTTCACCATCCAGACCCATAACATCACCCTTGTGGTGCCCTGTACAGCAGCACGTGATTACCGTCATTGAGAAAAGAGCCTAATTTCACCATCCAGACCCTCAACATCACCCTTGTGGTGCCCTGTACAACACCACGTGATTACCGTCATTGAGAAAAGAGCATAATTTCACCATCCAGACCCACAACATCACCCTTGTGGTGCCCTGTACAACACCACGTGATTACCGTCATTGAGAAAAGAGCCTAATTTCACCATCCACACCCTTAACATCACCCTTGTGGTGCCCTGTACAGCAGCACGTGATTACCGTCATTGAGAAAAGAGCCTAATTTCACCATCCAGAGCCATAACATCACCCTTGTGGTGCCCTGTACAACACCACGTGATTACCGTCATTGAGAAAAGAGCCTAATTTCACCATCCACACCCTTAACATCACCCTTGTGGTGCCCTGTACAGCAGCACGTGATTACCGTCATTGAGAAAAGAGCCTAATTTCACCATCCAGAGCCATAACATCACCCTTGTGGTGCCCTGTACAACACCACGTGATTACCGTCATTGAGAAAAGAGCATAATTTCACCATCCAGACCCATAACATCACCCTTGTGGTGCCCTGTACAGCAGCACGTGATTACCGTCATTGAGAAAAGAGCCTAATTTCACCATCCAGACCCTCAACATCACCCTTGTGGTGCCCTGTACAACACCACGTGATTACCGTCATTGAGAAAAGAGCATAATTTCACCATCCAGACCCACAACATCACCCTTGTGGTGCCCTGTACAACACCACGTGATTACCGTCATTGAGAAAAGAGCCTAATTTCACCATCCACACCCTTAACATCACCCTTGTGGTGCCCTGTACAGCAGCACGTGATTACCGTCATTGAGAAAAGAGCCTAATTTCACCATCCAGAGCCATAACATCACCCTTGTGGTGCCCTGTACAACACCACGTGATTACCGTCATTGAGAAAAGAGCCTAATTTCACCATCCAGAACCATAACATCACCCTTGTGGTGTCCTGTACAGCAGCACGTGATTACCGTCATTGAGAAAAGAGCATAATTTCACCATCCAGACCCATAACATCACCCTTGTGGCGCCCTGTACAACACCACGTGATTACCGTCATTGAGAAAAGAGCCTAATTTCACCATCCAGAGCCATAACATCACCCTTGTGGTGCCCTGTACAACACCACGTGATTACCGTCATTGAGAAAAGAGCATAATTTCACCCTCCAGAACCATAACATCACCCTTGTGGTGTCCTGTACAGCAGCACGTGATTATCGTCATTGAGAAAAGAGCATAATTTCACCCTCCAGACCCTCAACATCGACCTCGTGGTGCCCTGTACAGCAGCACGTGATCACCGTCATTGAGAAAAGAACCTAATTTCACCATCCAGAACCATAACATCACCCTTATGGCGCCCTGAACAACACCACGTGATTACCGTCATTGAGAAAAGAGCATAATTTCACCCCCCAGACCATCAACATCACCCTTGTGGTGCCCTGTACAGCAGCACGTGATTACCGTCATTGAGAAAAGAGCATAATTTCACCCTCCAGACCATCAACATCGCCCTCGTGGCGCCCTGTACAACACCACGTGATTACCGTCATTGAGAAAAGAGCATAATTTCACCATCCAGACCCGTAACATCACCCTTGTGGTGTCCTGTACAACACCACGTGATTACCGTCATTGAGAAAAGAGCATAATTTCACCCTCCAGACCATCAACATCACCCTTGTGGTGCCCTGTACAACACCACGTGATTACCGTCATTAAGAAAAGAGCATAATTTCACCCTCCAGACCATCAACATCGCCCTCGTGGCGCCCTGTACAACACCACGTGATTACCGTCATTGAGTTAGGAGCATAATTTCACCCTCCAGACCCTCAACATCACCCTTGTGGTGCCCTGTACAGCAGCACGTGATTACCGTCATTGAGAAAAGAGCATAATTTCACCCTCCAGACCATCAACATCGCCCTCGTGGCGCCCTGTACAACACCACGTGATTACCGTCATTGAGTTAGGAGCATAATTTCACCATCCAGACCCATAACATCACCCTTGTGGCGCCCTGTACAACACCACGTGATTACCGTCATTAAGAAAAGAGCATAATTTCACCGTCCAGACCCTCAACATCACCCTTGTGGTGTCCTGTACAGCAGCACGTGATTATCGTCATTGAGAAAAGAGCCTAATTTCACCATCCAGAACCATAACATCACCCTTGTGGTGCCCTGTAAAGCAGCACGTGATTACCGTCATTGAGAAAAGAGCATAATTTCACCCTCCAGACCATCAACATCACCCTTGTGGTGCCTTGTACATCACCACGTGATTACCGTCATTGAGAAAATAGCATAATTTCACCCTCCAGACCATCAACATCACCCTTGTGGGGCCCTGTACAGCAGCACGTGATTACCGTCATTGAGAAAAGAGCATAATTTCACCCTCCAGACCCTCAACATCGACCTCGTGGCGCCCTGTACAACACCACGTGATTACCGTCATTGAGAAAAGAGCATAATTTCACCATCCAGACCCTCAACATCACCCTTGTGGTGCCCTGTACAGCAGCACGTGATTACCGTCATTGAGAAAAGAGCATAATTTCACCCTCCAGACCCTCAACATCGACCTCGTGGCGCCCTGTACAACACCACGTGATTACCGTCATTGAGAAAAGAGCATAATTTCACCCTCCAGACCATCAACATCACCCTTGTGGTGTCCTGTACAACACCACGTGATTACCGTCATTGAGAAAAGAGCATAATTTCACCCTCCACACCCTTAACATCACCCTTGTGGTGTCCTGTACAGCAGCACGTGATTACCGTCATTGAGAAAAGAGCATAATTTCACCCTCCACACCCATAACATCACCCTTGTGGTGCCCTGAACAACACCACGTGATTACCGTCATTGAGAAAAGAGCCTAATTTCACCATCCAGACCCTCAACATCACCCTTGTGGTGCCCTGTACAACACCACGTGATTACCGTCATTGAGAAAAGAGCATAATTTCACCATCAGACCCTCAACATCACCCTTGTAGTGCCCTGTACAACACCACGTGATTACCGTCATTGAGAAAAGAGCATAATTTCACCCTCCAGACCCTCAACATCACCCTTGTGGTGCCCTGTACAGCAGCACGTGATTACCGTCATTGAGAAAAGAGCATAATTTCATCCTCCAGAGCCATAACATCACCCATGTGGTGCCCTGTACAACACCACGTGATTACCGTCATTGAGAAGACAGCATTATTTCATCCTCCAGACCCTCAACATCACCCTTGTGGTGCCCTGTATAACACCACGTGATTACCGTCATTGAGAAAAGAGCATAATTTCATCCTCCAGACCCTCAACATCACCCTTGTGGTGCCCTGTATAACACCACGTGATTACCGTCATTGAGAAAAGAGCATAATTTCATCCTCCAGAGCCATAACATCACCCATGTGGTGCCCTGTACAACACCACGTGATTACCGTCATTGAGAAAAGAGCATAATTTCACCATCAGACCCTCAACATCACCCTTGTAGTGCCCTGTACAACACCACGTGATTACCGTCATTGAGAAAAGAGCATAATTTCATCCTCCAGAGCCATAACATCACCCATGTGGTGCCCTGTACAACACCACGTGATTACCGTCATTGAGAAAAGAGCATAATTTCACCCTCCAGACCCTCAACATCACCCTTGTGGTGCCCTGTACAGCAGCACGTGATTACCGTCATTGAGAAAAGAGCATAATTTCATCCTCCAGAGCCATAACATCACCCATGTGGTGCCCTGTACAACACCACGTGATTACCGTCATTGAGAAAATAGCATAATTTCACCATCAGACCCTCAACATCACCCTTGTGGTGCCCTGTACAACACCACGTGATTACCGTCATTGAGAAAAGAGCATAATTTCACCCTCCAGACCCTCAACATCCCCCTTGTGGTGCCCTGTACAGCAGCACGTGATTACCGTCATTGAGAAAAGAGCATAATTTCACCATCCAGACCATCAACATCGCCCTTGTGGTGCCCTGTACAACACCATGTGATCATCGTCATTGAGAAAAGAGCATAATTTCATCCTCCAGACCCTCAACATCACCCTTGTGGTGCTCTGTACAACACCACGTGATTACCGTCATTGAGATGAGAGCATAATTTCACCCTCCAGACCCTCAACATCACCCTTGTGGTGACCTGTACAACACCACGTTATTACCGTCATTGAGAAAAGAGCATTATTTCACCCTCCAGACCCTCAACATCACCCTTGTGGTGCCCTGTACAACACCATGTGATCATCGTCATTGAGAAAAGAGCATAATTTCATCCTCCAGACCCTCAACATCACCCTTGTGGTGCCCTGTACAGCAGCACGTGATTACCGTCATTGAGATGAGAGCATAATTTCACCCTCCAGACCCTCAACATCACCCTTGTGGTGACCTGTACAACACCACGTTATTACCGTCATTGAGAAAAGAGCATTATCTCACCCTCCAGACCCTCAACATCACCCTTGTGGTGCCCTGTACAACACCACGTGATCATCGTCATTGAGAAAAGAGCATAATTTCATCCTCCAGACCCTCAACATCACCCTTGTGGTGCCCTGTACAGCAGCACGTGATTACCGTCATTGAGAAAAGAGCATTATTTCACCCTCCAGACCCTCAACATCACCCTTGTGGTGCACTGTACAGCACCACGTGATTACCGTCATTGAGAAAAGAGCATTATTTCACCCTCCAGACCCTCAACATCACCCTTGTGGTGCACTGTACAGCACCACGTGATTACCGTCATTGAGAAAAGAGCATTATTTCACCCTCCAGACCCATAACATCACCCTTGTGGCGCCCTGTACAGCAGCACGTGATTACCGTCATTGAGAAAAGAGCATTATTTCATCCTCCAGACCCTCAACATCACCCTTGTGGTGCCCTGTACAACACCACGTGATTAGCGTTATTCAGAAAAGAGCATAATATCACCATTCAGACCCTCAACATCACTCTTGTGGTGCCCTTGTACAACACCACGTGATTACCGTCATTGAGAAAAGAGCATAATTTCACCATTCAGACCCTCAACATCACTCTTGTGGTGCCCTTGTACAACACCACGTGATTACCGTCATTGAGAAAAGAGCATAATTTCACCATCCAGGCCCTCAACATCACCCTTGTAGTGCCCTGTACAACACCATGTGATTATGGTCCATGAGACGAGAGCATAATTTCACCCTCCGGACCCTCAACATCACCCTTGTGGTGCCCTGTACAACACCACGTGATTACCGTCATTGAGAAAAGAGCATAATTTCACCCTCCAGGCCCTCAACATCACCCTTGTGGTGCCCTGTACAACACCTTGTGATTATGGTCCATGAGACGAGAGCATAATTTCACCCTCCGGACCCTCAACATCACCCTTGTGCTGCACTGTACAACACCACGTGATTACCGTCATTGAGAAAAGAGCATAATTTCACCATCCAGGCCCTCAACATCACCCTTGTGGTGCCCTGTACAACACCATGTGATTATGGTCCATGAGACGAGAGCATAATTTCACCCTCCGGACCCTCAACATCACCCTTGTGCTGCCCTGTACAACACCACGTGATTACCGTCATTGAGAAAAGAGCATAATTTCACCCTCCAGACCCTCAACATCACCCTTGTGGTGCCCTGTACAACACCACGTGATTACCGTTATTGAGAAGAGAGCATAATCACACCCTCCAGACCCTCAACATCACCCTTGTGGTGCCCTGTACAACACCACGTGATTATCGTCATTGAGAATACAGCATAATTTTATCCCTCCAGACCCTCAACATCACCCTTGTGGTGCCCTGTACAACACCACGTGATTACCGTCATTGAGAAAAGAGCATAATTTCACCCTCCAGACCCATAACATCACCCTTGTGGTGCCCTGTACAACACCACGTGATTAGCGTTATTCAGAAATGAGCATAATATCACCCTCCAGACCCTCAACATCACCCTTGTGGTGCCCTGTACAACACCACGTGATTAGCGTTATTCAGAAAAGAGCATAATATCACCATTCAGACCCTCAACATCACTCTTGTGGTGCCCTTGTACAACACCACGTGATTACCGTCATTGAGAAAAGAGCATAATTTCACCATCCAGGCCCTCAACATCACCCTTGTAGTGCCCTGTACAACACCATGTGATTATGGTCCATGAGACGAGAGCATAATTCCACCCTCCGGACCCTCAACATCACCCTTGTAGTGCCCTGTACAACACCACGTGATCACAGTTATTGAGAAAAGAGCATATCTTCACCCTCCAGACATCAACATCACCCTTGTGGTGCTCTGAACAACACCACGTGATTAGCGTCATTGAGAAAAGAGCATAATTTCACCCTCCAGACCATCAACATCACCCTTGTGGTGCCCTTTATAACACCACGTGATTACCGTCATTGAGAAAAGAGCATAATTCCACCATCCAGAGCCATAACATCACCCTTGTGGTGCCCTGTACAACACCACGTGATTATCGTCATTGAGAAAAGAGCATAATTTCACCCTCCAGACCCTTAACATCACCCTTGTGGTGCCCTGTACAACACCACGTGATCACCGTCAATGAGAAAAGAGCATAATTTCACCATCCAGAGCCATAACATCACCTTTGTGGTGCCCTGTACAACACCACGTGTTCACCGTCATTGAGAAAAGAGCATAATTTCACCCTCCAGACCCATAACATCACCCTTGTGTTGCCCTGTATAACACCACCTTATTACCGTCATTGAGGAAAGAGCATAATTTCACCCTCCACACCCATAACATCACCCTTGTGGTGTCCTGTACAACACCACGTGATTACCGTCATTGAGAAAAGAGCATAATTTCACCGTCCAGACCCATAACATCACCCTTGTGGCGCCCTGTACAACACCACGTGATTACCGTCATTGAGAAAAGAGCATAATTTCACCATCCAGAGCCATAACATCACCCTTGTGGTGCCCTGTACAGCAGCCCGTGATTACCGTCATTGAGAAAAGAGCATAATTTCACCCTCCAGACCATCAACATCACCCTTGTGGTGTCTTGTACATCACCACGTGATTACGGTCAGTGAGTTAAGAGCATAATTTCACCCTCCAGACCATCAACATCACCCTTGTGGTGCCCTGTATAACACCACGTGATTACCGTCATTGAGAAAAGAGCATAATTTCACCATTCAGACCCTCAACATCACCCTTGTGGTGCCCTGTACAACACCACGTGATTACCGTCATTGAGAAAAGAGCATAATTTCACCCTCCAGACCATCAACATCACCCTTGTGGTGCTCTGAACAACACCACGTGAACCGTCATTGAGAAAAGAGCATAATTTCACCCTCCAGACCATCAACATCACCTTTGTGGTGCCCTGTTTAACACCACGTGATTACCGTCATTGAGAAAAGAGCATAATTTCACCAACCAGAGCCATAACATCACCCTTGTGGTGCCCTGTACAACACCACGTGATTACCGTCATTGAGAAAAGAGCATAATTTCACCATCCAGACCCTCAACATCACCCTTGTGGTGCCCTGTACAACACCACGTGATTACCGTCATTGAGAAAAGAGCATAATTTCACCCTCCAGACCATCAACATCACCCTTGTGGTGCCCTGTACAACACCACGTGATTACCGTTATTGAGAAAAGAGCATAATTTCACCCCCCAGACCATCAACATCACCCTCGTGGTGCTCTGAACAACACCATGTGATTACCGTCATTGAGATAAGAGCATAATTTCACCCTCCAGACCATCAACATCACCCTTGTGGTGCCCTGTATAATACCACGTGATTACCGTCATTGAGAAAAGAGCATAATTCCACCAACCAGAGCCATAACATCACCCTTGTGGTGCCCTGTACAACACCACGTGATTATCGTCATTGAGAAAAGAGCATAATTTCACCCTCCAGACCCTTAACATCACCCTTGTGGTGCCCTGTACAACATCACGTGATCACCGTCAATGAGAAAAGAGCATAATTTCACCATCCAGAGCCATAACATCACCCTTGTGGTGCCCTGTACAACACCACGTGTTCACCGTCATTGAGAAAAGAGCATAATTTCACCCTCCAGACCCATAACATCACCCTTGTGGCGCCCTGTACAACACCACGTGATTACCGTCATTGAGAAAAGAGCATAATTTCACCATCCAGAGCCATAACATCACCCTTGTGGTGCCCTGTACAACACCACGTGTTTACCGTCATTGAGAAAAGAGCATAATTTCACCCTCCAGACCATCAACATCACCCTTGTGGTGCCCTGTACAACACCACGTGATTACCGTCAATGAGAAAAGAGCATAATTTCACCATCCAGAGCCATAACATCACCCTTGTGGTGCACTGTACAGCAGCACGTGATTACCGTCATTTAGAAAAGAGCATAATTTCACCCTCCAGACCATCAACATCACCCTTGTGGTGCCTTGTACATCACCACGTGATTACCGTCATTGAGAAAAGAGCATAATTTCACCCTCCAGACCATCAACATCGCCCTCGTGGCGCCCTGTACAATACCACGTGATTACCGTCATTGAGAAAAGAGCATATTTCCACCATCCAGACCGTCAACATCACCCTTGTGGTGCCCTGTACAACACCACGTGATCACCGTCATTGAGAAAAGAGCATAATTTCACCATCCAGACCCTCAACATCACCCTTGTGGTGCCCTGTACAACACCACATGATTACCGTCATTGAGAATAGAGCATAATTTCACCATCCAGAGCCGTAAAATCACCCTTGTGATGCCCTGTACAACACCACGTGATTACCGTCATTGAGAAAAGAGCCTAATTTCACCATCCAGACCCTCAACATCACCCTTGTGGTGCCCTGTACAACACCACGTGATTACCGTCATTGAGAAAAGAGCATAATTTCACCATCCAGAGCCATAACATCACCCTTGTGGTGCCCTGTACAGCAGCACGTGATCACCGTCATTGAGAAAAGAGCATAATTTCACCCTCCAGACCATCAACATCACCCTTGTGGTGCCCTGTATAACACCACGTGATTACCGTCATTGAGAAAAGAGCATAATTTCACCCTCCACACCCATAACATCACCCTTGTGGTGTCCTGTATAACACCACGTGATTACCGTCATTGAGAAAAGAGCATAATTTCACCCTCCAGACCCTCAACATCAACCTTGTGGTGCCCTGTACAACACCACGTGATTACCGTCATTGAGAAGAGAGCATAATTTCACCCCCCAGACCCTCAACATCACCCTTATGATGCCCTGTACGAAACAACGTGATTACCGTCATTGAGAAGAGAGCATAATTTCACCCCCCAGACCCTCAACATCACCCTTGTGGTGCCCTGTATAACACCACGTGATTACCGTCATTGAGAAAAGAGCATAATTTCACCCTCCACACCCATAACATCACCCTTGTGGTGTCCTGTATAACACCACGTGATTACCGTCATTGAGAAAAGAGCATAATTTCACCCTCCAGACCATCAACATCACCCTTGTGGTGCTCTGAACAACACCACGTGATTACCGTCATTGAGAAAAGAGCATAATTTCACCCTCCAGACCCTCAACATCACCCTTGTGGTGCCCTGTACAACACCACGTGATAAGCGTTATCCAGAAGAGAGCATAATTTCACCCTTCAGACCCTCAACATCACCCTTGTGGTGCGCTGTACAATACCACGTGATAAGCGTTATTCAGAAATGAGCCTAATATCACCCTCCAGACCCTCAACATCACCCTTGTGGTGCCCTGTACAACACCACGTGATTACCGTCAATGAGAAGAGAGTATAATATCACCCTTCAGACCCTCAACATCACCCTTGTGGTGCCCTGTACAACACCACGTGATAAGCGTTATTGAGAAGAGAGCATAATCACACCCTCCAGACCCTCAACATCACCCTTGTGGTGCCCTGTACAACACCACGTGATTACCGTCATTGAGAAAAGAGCATAATTTCACCCTCCAGACCCTCAACATCACCCTTGTGGTGCCCTGTACAACACCACGTGATTACCGTTATTGAGAAGAGAGCATAATCACACCCTCCAGACCCTCAACATCACTCTTGTGGTGCCCTGTACAACACCACGTGATTATCGTCATTGAGAATACAGCATAATTTTATCCCTCCAGACCCTCAACATCACCCTTGTGGTGCCCTGTACAACACCACGTGATTACCGTCATTGAGAAAAGAGCATAATTTCACCCTCCAGACCCATAACATCACCCTTGTGGTGCCCTGTACAACACCACGTGATTAGCGTTATTCAGAAATGAGCATAATATCACCCTCCAGACCCTCAACATCACCCTTGTGGTGCCCTGTACAACACCACGTGATTAGCGTTATTCAGAAAAGAGCATAATATCACCATTCAGACCCTCAACATCACTCTTGTGGTGCCCTTGTACAACACCACGTGATTACCCTCATTGAGAAAAGAGCATAATTTCACCATCCAGGCCCTCAACATCACCCTTGTAGTGCCCTGTACAACACCATGTGATTATGGTCCATGAGACGAGAGCATAATTTCACCCTCCGGACCCTCAACATCACCCTTGTGGTGCCCTGTACAACACCACGTGATTACCGTCATTGAGAAAAGAGCATAATTTCACCCTCCAGGCCCTCAACATCACCCTTGTGGTGCCCTGTACAACACCATGTGATTTTGGTCCATGAGACGAGAGCATAATTTCACCCTCCGGACCCTCAACATCACCCTTGTGCTGCACTGTACAACACCACGTGATTACCGTCATTGAGAAAAGAGCATAATTTCACCATCCAGGCCCTCAACATCACCCTTGTGGTGCCCTGTACAACACCATGTGATTATGGTCCATGAGACGAGAGCATAATTTCACCCTCCGGACCCTCAACATCACCCTTGTGCTGCCCTGTACAACACCACGTGATTACCGTCATTGAGATAAGAGCATAATTTCACCCTCCAGACCCTCAACATCACCCTTGTGGTGCCCTGTACAACACCACGTGATTACCGTTATTGAGAAGAGAGCATAATCACACCCTCCAGACCCTCAACATCACCCTTGTGGTGCCCTGTACAACACCACGTGATTATCGTCATTGAGAATACAGCATAATTTTATCCCTCCAGACCCTCAACATCACCCTTGTGGTGCCCTGTACAACACCACGTGATTACCGTCATTGAGAAAAGAGCATAATTTCACCCTCCAGACCCATTACATCACCCTTGTGGTGCCCTGTACAACACCACGTGATTAGCGTTATTCAGAAATGAGCATAATATCACCCTCCAGACCCTCAACATCACCCTTGTGGTGCCCTGTACAACACCACGTGATTAGCGTTATTCAGAAATGAGCATAATATCACCATTCAGACCCTCAACATCACTCTTGTGGTGCCCTTGTACAACACCACGTGATTACCGTCATTGAGAAAAGAGCATAATTTCACCATCCAGGCCCTCAACATCACCCTTGTAGTGCCCTGTACAACACCATGTGATTATGGTCCATGAGACGAGAGCATAATTCCACCCTCCGGACCCTCAACATCACCCTTGTAGTGCCCTGTACAACACCACGTGATCACCGTTATTGAGAAAAGAGCATATCTTCACCCTCCAGACCATCAACATCACCCTTGTGGTGCTCTGAACAACACCACGTGATTAGCGTCATTGAGAAAAGAGCATAATTTCACCCTCCAGACCATCAACATCACCCTTGTGGTGCCCTTTATAACACCACGTGATTACCGTCATTGAGAAAAGAGCATAATTCCACCATCCAGAGCCATAACATCACCCTTGTGGTGCCCTGTACAACACCACGTGATTATCGTCATTGAGAAAAGAGCATAATTTCACCCTCCAGACCCTTAACATCACCCTTGTGGTGCCCTGTACAACACCACGTGATTACCGTCAATGAAGAAAGAGCATAATTTCACCATCCAGAGCCATAACATCACCCTTGTGGTGCCCTGTACAACACCACGTGTTCACCGTCATTGAGAAAAGAGCATAATTTCACCCTCCAGACCCATAACATCACCCTTGTGTTGCCCTGTATAACACCAAGTGATTACCGTCATTGAGAAAAGAGCATAATTTCACCCTCCACACCCATAACATCACCCTTGTGGTGTCCTGTACAACACCACGTGATTACCGTCATTGAGAAAAGAGCATAAATTCACCGTCCAGACCCATAACATCACCCTTGTGGCGCCCTGTACAACACCACGTGATTACCGTCATTGAGAAAAGAGCATAATTTCACCATCCAGAGCCATAACATCACCCTTGTGGTGCCCTGTACAGCAGCCCGTGATTACCGTCATTGAGAAAAGAGCATAATTTCACCCTCCAGACCATCAACATCACCCTTGTGGTGTCTTGTACATCACCACGTGATTACCGTCATTGAGTTAAGAGCATAATTTCACCCTCCAGACCATCAACATCACCCTTGTGGTGCCCTGTATAACACCACGTGATTACCGTCATTGAGAAAAGAGCATAATTTCTCCATCCAGACCCTCAACATCACCCTTGTGGTGCCCTGTACAACACCACGTGATTACCGTCATTGAGAAAAGAGCATAATTTCACCCTCCAGACCATTAACATCACCCTTGTGGTGCTCTGAACAACACCACGTGATTACCGTCATTGAGAAAAGAGCCTAATTTCACCCTCCAGACCATCAACATCACCCTTGTGGTGCCCTGTATAACACCACGTGATTACCGTCATTGAGAAAAGAGCATAATTTCACCAACCAGAGCCATAACATCACCCTTGTGGTGCCCTGTACAACACCACGTGATTACCGTCATTGAGAAAAGAGCATAATTTCACCATCCAGACCCTCAACATCACCCTTGTGGTGCCCTGTACAACACCACGTGATTACCGTCATTGAGAAAAGAGCATAATTTCACCCTCCAGACCATCAACATCACCCTTGTGGTGCCCTGTACAACACCACGTGATTACCGTTATTGAGAAAAGAGCATAATTTCACCCCCCAGACCATCAACATCACCCTCGTGGTGCTCTGAACAACACCATGTGATTACCGTCATTGAGAAAAGAGCATAATTTCACCCTCCAGACCATCAACATCACCCTTGTGGTGCCCTGTATAATACCACGTGATTACCGTCATTGAGAAAAGAGCATAATTCCACCATCCAGAGCCATAACATCACCCTTGTGGTGCCCTGTACAACACCACGTGATTATCGTCATTGAGAAAAGAGCATAATTTCACCCTCCAGACCCTTAACATCACCCTTGTGGTGCCCTGTACAACATCACGTGATCACCGTCAATGAGAAAAGAGCATAATTTCACCATCCAGAGCCATAACATCACCCTTGTGGTGCCCTGTACAACACCACGTGTTCACCGTCATTGAGAAAAGAGCATAATTTCACCCTCCAGACCCATAACATCACCCTCGTGGCGCCCTGTACAACACCACGTGATTACCGTCATTGAGAAAAGAGCATAATTTCACCATCCAGAGCCATAACATCACCCTTGTGGTGCACTGTACAGCAGCACGTGATTACCGTCATTGAGAAAAGAGCATAATTTCACCCTCCAGACCATCAACATCACCCTTGTGGTGCCTTGTACATCACCACGTGATTACCGTCATTGAGAAAAGAGCCTAATTTCACCATCCAGACCCTCAACATCACCCTTGTGGTGCCCTGTACAACACCACGTGATTACCGTCATTGAGAAAAGAGCATAATTTCACCATCCAGAGCCATAACATCACCCTTGTGGTGCCCTGTTCAGCAGCACGTGATCACCGTCATTGAGAAAAGAGCATAATTTCACCCTCCGGACCATCAACATCACCCTTGTGGTGCTCTGAACAACACCACGTGATTACCGTCATTGAGAAAAGAGCATAATTTCCCCCTCCAGAACCATAACATCACCCTTGTGGTGCCCTGTACAACACCACGTGATTATCGTCATTGAGAAAAGAGCATATTTTCACCCTCCAGCCCCTTAACATCACCCTTGTGGTGCCCTGTACAACACCACGTGATCACCGTCAATGAGAAAAGAGCATAATTTCACCATCCAGAGCCATAACATCACACTTGAGTTGCCCTGTACAACACCACGTGATTACCGTCATTGAGAAAAGAGCATAATTTCACCCTCCAGACCCATAACATCACCCTTGTGGTGCCCTGTATAACACCACGTGATTACCGTCATTGAGAAAAGAGCATAATTTCACCCTCCACACCCATAACATCACCCTTGTGGTGTCCTGTATAACACCACGTGATTACCGTCATTGAGAAAAGAGCATAATTTCACCCTCCAGACCCTCAACATCAACCTTGTGGTGCCCTGTACAACACCACGTGATTACCGTCATTGAGAAGAGAGCATAATTTCACCCCCCAGACCCTCAACATCACCCTCATGATGCCCTGAACGAAACAACGTGATTACCGTCATTGAGAAGAGAGCATAATTTCACCCCCCAGACCCTCAACATCACCCTTGTGGTGCCCTGTATAACACCACGTGATTACCGTCATTGAGAAAAGAGCATAATTTCACCCTCCACACCCATAACATCACCCTTGTGGTGTCCTGTATAACACCACGTGATTACCGTCATTGAGAAAAGAGCATAATTTCACCCTCCAGACCATCAACATCACCCTTGTGGTGCTCTGAACAACACCACGTGATTACCGTCATTGAGAAAAGAGCATAATTTCACCCTCCAGACCCTCAACATCACCCTTGTGGTGCCCTGTACAACACCACGTGATAAGCGTTATTCAGAAGAGAGCATAATTTCACCCTCCAGACCCTCAACATCACCCTTGTGGTGCGCTGTACAACACCACGTGATGAGCGTTATTCAGAAATGAGCCTAATATCACCCTCCAGACCCTCAACATCACCCTTGTGGTGCCCTGTACAACACCACGTGATTACCGTCATTGAGAAGAGAGTATAATTTCACCCTTCAGACCCTCAACATCACCCTTGTGGTGCCCTGTACAACACCACGTGATAAGCGTTATTGAGAAGAGAGCATAATCACACCCTCCAGACCCTCAACATCACCCTTGTGGTGCACTGTACAACACCACGTGATTACCGTCATTGAGAAAAGAGCATAATTTCACCCTCCAGACCCTCAACATCACCATTGTGGTGCCCTGTACAACACCACGTGATTATCGTTATTGAGAAGAGAGCATAATTTTATCCCTCCAGACCCTCAACATCACCCTTGTGGTGCCCTGTACAACACCACGTGATTACCGTCATTGAGAAAAGAGCATAATTTCACCCTCCAGACCCATTACATCACCCTTGTGGTGCCCTGTACAACACCACGTGATTAGCGTTATTCAGAAATGAGCATAATATCACCCTCCAGACCCTCAACATCACCCTTGTGGTGCCCTGTACAACACCACGTGATTAGCGTTATTCAGAAATGAGCATAATATCACCCTCCAGACCCTCAACATCACCCTTGTGGTGCCCTGTACAACACCACGTTTTTAGCGTTATTCAGAAAAGAGCATAATATCACCATTCAGACCCTCAACATCACTCTTGTGGTGCCCTTGTACAACACAACGTGATTACCGTCATTGAGAAAAGAGCATAATTTCACCATCCAGGCCCTCAACATCACCCTTGTAGTGCCCTGTACAACACCATGTGATTATGGTCCATGAGACGAGAGCATAATTTCACCCTCCGGACCCTCAACATCACCCTTGTGGTGCCCTGTACAACACCACGTGATTACCGTCATTGAGAAAAGAGCATAATATCACCATTCAGACCCTCAACATCACTCTTGTGGTGCCCTGTACAACACCACGTGATAAGCGTTATTGAGAAGAGAGCATAATCACACCCTCCAGACCCTCAACATC
Source organism: Brachyptera risi (assembly GCA_964007535.1). Lineage (NCBI taxonomy): Eukaryota > Metazoa > Arthropoda > Insecta > Plecoptera > Taeniopterygidae > Brachyptera > Brachyptera risi. The sequence continues at coordinate 4,120,200 of OZ023334.1, forward strand.
ACCCTTGTGGTGCACTGTATAACACCACGTGATTACCGTCATTGAGAAAAGAGCATAATTTCACCCTCCAGACCCTCAACATCACCATTGTGGTGCCCTGTACAACACCACGTGATTATCGTTATTGAGAAGAGAGCATAATTTTATCCCTCCAGACCCTCAACATCACCCTTGTGGTGCCCTGTACAACACCACGTGATTACCGTCATTGAGAAAAGAGCATAATTTCACCCTCCAGACCCATAACATCACCCTTGTGGTGCCCTGTACAACACCACGTGATTAGCGTTATTCAGAAATGAGCATAATATCACCCTCCAGACCCTCAACATCACCCTTGTGGTGCCCTGTACAACACCACGTGATTAGCGTTATTCAGAAAAGAGCATAATATCACCATTCAGACCCTCAACATCACTCTTGTGGTGCCCTTGTACAACACAACGTGATTACCGTCATTGAGAAAAGAGCATAATTTCACCATCCAGGCCCTCAACATCACCCTTGTAGTGCCCTGTACAACACCATGTGATTATGGTTCATGAGAAGAGAGCATAATATCACCCTCCGGACCCTCAACATCACCCTTGTGGTGCCCTGTACAACACCACGTGATTACCGTCATTGAGAAAAGAGCATAATTTCACCCTCCAGGCCCTCAACATCACCCTTGTGGTGCCCTGTACAACACCATGTGATTATGGTCCATGAGACGAGAGCATAATTTCACCCTCCGGACCCTCAACATCACCCTTGTGCTGCCCTGTACAACACCACGTGATTACCGTCATTGAGAAAAGAGCATAATTTCACCATCCAGGCCCTCAACATCACCCTTGTGGTGCCCTGTACAACACCATGTGATTATGGTCCATGAGACGAGAGCATAATTTCACCCTCCGGACCCTCAACATCACCCTTGTGCTGCCCTGTACAACACCACGTGATTACCGTCATTGAGAAAAGAGCATAATTTCACCCTCCAGACCCTCAGCATCACCCTTGTGGTGCCCTGTACAACACCACGTGATTACCGTTATTGAGAAGAGAGCATAATCACACCCTCCAGACCCTCAACATCACCCTTGTGGTGCCCTGTACAACACCACGTGATTATCGTCATTGAGAATACAGCATAATTTTATCCCTCCAGACCCTCAACATCACCCTTGTGGTGCCCTGTACAACACCACGTGATTACCGTCATTGAGAAAAGAGCATAATTTCACCCTCCAGACCCATAACATCACCCTTGTGGTGCCCTGTACAACACCACGTGATTAGCGTTATTCAGAAATGAGCATAATATCACCCTCCAGACCCTCAACATCACCCTTGTGGTGCCCTGTACAACACCACGTGATTAGCGTTATTCAGAAAAGAGCATAATATCACCATTCAGACCCTCAACATCACTCTTGTGGTGCCCTTGTACAACACCACGTGATTACCGTCATTGAGAAAAGAGCATAATTTCACCATCCAGGCCCTCAACATCACCCTTGTAGTGCCCTGTACAACACCATGTGATTATGGTCCATGAGACGAGAGCATAATTCCACCCTCCGGACCCTCAACATCACCCTTGTAGTGCCCTGTACAACACCACGTGATTATCAGCATCGAGAATGGAGCATAATTTCACCCTTCAGACCCTCAACATCACCCTTGTGGTGCCCTGTACAACACCACGTGATTATCAGCATCGAGAATAGAGCATAATTTCACCCTTCAGACCCTCAACAACACCCTTGTAGTGCCCTGTACAACACCACGTGATTATCAGCATCGAGAATTGAGCATAATTTCACCCTCCAGACCCTCAACATCACCCTTGTAGTGCCCTGTACAACACCACGTGATTACCGTCATTGAGAAAAGAGCATAATTTCACCATCCAGAGCCATAACATCACCTTTGTGGTGCCGTGTACAGTATAACGCAAAAGTAAAAAGCCGTTCCATTCTCTGAAGCCTGGGAGTTAGGCAGCACGCCACACAGATGGTAAACCGGTGGGGTTAGGGTGCAAAGGTCGCATCGCAGGTAAGACTGATATGAGCAATTCTCAACATGTAGTTTGATCTGCGTGATTGTGAATGTATCACCAAGCAATGTTGCCATTCAACTTGTTCGACAGGTTCGAAGGGTTGTTTGGCACTGTTGTTAATTCATAATTAGAGTTAGAATGATTTCAGTATGGAGTAAAAGAGAAATGAATTCTGTTCTCAAATGGTCAGAAACACACATTCTTAAATCCTCATGAGACGATTTTTTTTTGTTTGAGACGAAATTGTTCAAGAAAAACTCTGAACAAATAATCGAAAATGGGTTTTGCGGGTGAAGAGGTTTCGACAATTGAATTCACGATTCGATTCAATTGTTCTCTAGATCTTGAAAATCTCAGCTCGGAATAATAAATTACCATACAAAATAAATTCAATATGCAATGAAAAAATTATGATTCCATGCCAATCCGATGGCGTTTGAATGAATATTTTTTCATTTTTCTATTCAAGCTCAATTTTGTATGAAATGCTACATCTTTCATCACAGCTCACTGGAAAATATATATATATATAAATATAATATATATATATATATAAATATATGTATATATATATATATATATATATATATATATATATATATATATATATATATATATATATATATAAATATATATAAATATATATAATATATATATATATATATATATATATATATATATATATATATATATATATATATATATATATATATATATATATATATATATATATACCGGTATATATATATATATATATATATATATATATATATATAAATATTTTTATATATATATATATATATATATATATATATATATATATATATATGTGTGTGTGTGTGTGTGTGTGCGTATATTCATCCCACATTTGACCTGGCTACTTGTGAGGTCATCAAGCCCCCAGAAATAAATATATATATATTTATGTATATAGATATATATAAATATTTTTGTTGTTGATATATTATATATATTATATTATTATATTAAATATATATTATATATCCATTTATATATAATTTTGGAACGTTCATTATATATTCAGTCATTATGTGCATGTTCATTCATTTCGTCCATATTATTTTGTCATTCATGTATTGCCTAATGAGTAATCCTCAATTTTGTTTTGCGCTTCACTATTCAGTTCTTCACGTTCTGAATCCCTCATCCACTATTTTCATTCCAATTTGTCCAAAGTGTCACATGGAATATTCCTTCCATAAGCAATGTGATTTTCACCTAATCGAGATCACTTTTGTGTAATTGGATGAGCGAAGCAAAGACTCAATCCCACTATAATCGAAGAAAGTGCCTTTTTTCCGCGCTCCACAGGTCAAACTAGAATTCAAAATCAGTTGAAACTTGGCATGCACAAGTGTCTGTATCTAATTCGATACTGTATAATTTTGAGGCGCAATTTGTGGAATCACTTTTGGTAAAACTCATTTAAAGTTTTCAAAAATCCCGTAAGACTAACCCAGAGGAAAAAAATAGTCGAAAATATTTCACCCGAGAGAATTCAAATTCCCAGTGAATTTCAATATAATCATGATACATATAATTCTGAGAATTTCCTCAAATCAATCCAGCCGTTTTGATGTAAAAAAATATATAATGTAATGTTTTTGAATCACTCAAAGCCGTCAAGATACCGATTAAAATTCGAGCAACGGGTGTCACCAATTAATTGGAAACGATCGAATCAAAGCCTTCTATATTATTGATGAGCGTAGCGAAGTCTCCATCCCACTCTTAGAGGGCTTTGTCTGTGTTTTTTTTTTTTTTTTTTGTAAGCACTCCACAGGTCGCAAGGGTTAACTGATCAACATGAAACTTTTTTTGTACACGCAAACTCATCCAACTTAGAACTGTATAGTTTCTGGGATGAATCGGTCGGACCGATTTTGAGAATCATCATCTCAAAGTTTCTAAAAACCCCATAAGATTTGGCTGGGCGGAAAATGTTGAAAAATAAAATCTCTCCAAATGAGATGAAATTTTCTCTAAATGTGTATACATGGATTTTACACATTATTACGATTTTTTAAGCAATTCTGATCAGTCGTTTTGAAGAAAAAGAATAAAATGACTGATAATATTCATAAAATATATCATAAAAATTGTGACAGAATTAAGTTGTCGAGATTCACTGCTTTCTAGATTCAAGTGTTGACCAACAATGAAGTATTTTTTATATGCGTCAAGGTGTGTAGAATACCAGAGTCAATGAAGTGGCAAGAGTAGAACTACTTTAACGACTTTAATAGCTTATTCAGATATCAAGGTGTGTAAAATACCAGAGTCGATAAAGTAGCAAGGGTAGAACTACTTCAAGGACTTTTATACCTTATTCAGATATCTCGCTCATCTTACAACGCATATTTCGCGTTTGACTAGTCATAGAAATTAATTAGGAAATTAGGGATAGCAGTGACGTATTTGTTCGGATTTCAAGGTGGATATCAATCTTCGGCTTATGTGGGTATCATCATTTCCAAACGTTCAATTAACAGAACTCATATTCTCATTGATTTGTTATTTTCATTATTTTCATTATCATTCCCCTATCACTGAGGTGCTGATTGAATTATACTAGGTGAACGCGTCATGTGTTTCCGCGTTGATGAACAATATTTGGAACAATAGATCAGTATATCTTTGGATTGGTTATATACTTTAATCTTTTATATATTTCATATATCATGTATTATGAT
>OZ023334.1:4129960-4132460 GCA_964007535.1 Brachyptera risi
CTAAATGCTTCTTAATACTGTTAGACCATTAATTACCCAAATAAGAGTGTCGAGAACTGATATAATATCTCTTACAGACCGGTTTGTGAATAGCAGTCGACAAGTTGAACCCGACAGTTGAGACAGGTAAACTAAACTTCCCGTTGCATTGTGGGCCACAGCGCATGTTGCAGGTAGAAAAGATGAACATAGCCCATCTCTCAGCGCACCTAGCAAGTGTTCATGAAGCCTTAATTGGGGAACAATAATTTTGTATCAAGTTTCGATGTTATTAAAAGAAAAAAAAAAAGGCCCATAGACGATAATGATAATAATATTTATTCATCCAAATTTAACAATGCATATTGTTTTTTGTTTGGTTAGGTTGGCAGTTTGGATAGGTTGGGTTGACTGAGTTAGTTAGATCGTGTTGGTTCAGGTTAGTTTAGGGTGCGCGCAACAACAACAACAACAACAACAACAACAACAACATCATCATCATCATCATCAACAATGCCGCATGTAGTGACATGAACAGCGGCCGCCACTTTGATTTGTCTTCACCCTGAAGTCAAATGAGGTTTTAATTATGATTGTTCTCTGGAGTATTGGCGTACGTGTCTCCAGCGCCGTGTCTCTAATGGATCGAGATCTTCAGTTGATCGTATGTCGAAGCTGCAAACCAATTCTTGATTGTTAAACGCAAGTGAAAGTGATGTATGTTATGTGATGCAGAAAACTGGTTGTAGAAATTATTACTGTTTTTTGCGTGGTTTTATTTGATCCCGATTACGATTACAACAGTCTGATAGCACAAAAACAGATCTCGCTGTAGCCTGTATGATAAGTGTAGTTCCTACTTTTATTCACATTCACTCACTTTTACTTGTTTATATGTGTGAATTTAGTCACTTTCGATATTATGTGTAATAGGCCTGATACATTTCTAAAGCTACACAAAATAGAGACAAATGTTGTAATCATATTTTTTATTTTTTTATCAATATCGAAATCTTGGTAGACAATCAATTTCAACTCAATTCAATTTCAATTTGAAAATCTTTCTATTTTCCATCTTATTCACAGAACAAGAGAACGGGAAAACAATACAAACAGTTATAAAATGAACAAAATATATGTAGATTGACATTGCAAAATAGAAAAAAAAAGAAAAGAAGAGAAGAATCCCGCGTTAGAACTAAATCTTGTGTGCGGTCATTACTGGTGAAAGTTGATATTTATGTTTATTTATGTTTATTTGTTTATTCATTATTGTTTCCCATATCCTTGGCCTTCGGGTTAGGAAACAATGATTGAATATCAAGGTTCAGTTGTTGATAATAATAATAAAAATGTATAATAACGTATAATATATATGACTTTATTATCATCAACATTGATATCTTGATGTAAATACAACACCATTGTCCTCTAACGAAGGCCAAGGATGATTAGTTATACCTTTTTGATATATATCGGTGTATATACCGGTATATATACTGTAATTAAACTATAATAAATGTGTAAAATAAATATTAAATTCATAATAAATAATATAATTTAATAATGAATTCATGATAATACATAATTTTAATATTTATAAAACATCTTAGAAAATTCATAATAATATTTATAAATTAAAATTTCAATTTAATTTCAATTTCAATTTCTAAATATTTTTATTTTTCAACTTATTCACAATGGGATAACAGGAAAACAATACAAACAGTAATAAGTGAACCAAATATATTCATGTGGGTTAACATTGTAAAATCAAAAAAAGGAGGAAAGAAGAAGCCCGCGTAAGAACTAAATTTGATGACTTATTAGACGAGCTTTAGCGGGGATTCAATTTGACATACTGAAAAAAATTGGTGTTCGTTTTTATGTTGTTTTTTTATGTTTTTTTTGTCGCTTCTCGTCAAACGGCTACAGCTATCAAGTTCAAACTTGTTTCCATTATGGTTCCTTATCTAACTTAGATCTGTATAGTTTTGTGGCATTATCGGGTGGTAACTTTTTTGCATGAATTTTAGAAATTTCAAAAATACCCATTAGAATGATACAGCGGGAAAAAAAATTATTTTCCCCCAAAAATGAAATTTTGCGTCAAGTCGAATTACATTCTGATACACATTTCTGGAAATTCTCAGCTTGATCGGGTCAGCCATTTTGAAGAAAAAACATAAAATGTGCCAAATTGGTACCTCTAGAAGCAGTTTTTACCCATTTATAACTTAAATGTTACCCAATTGGCGAATGTAGGCAAAAGTTCACATATTACTAGGAAAACGCTATATATACGCGTTGTTAGACGAGCGGAAAGTAATAGTATGTCGACTTCATTGCCAAACTTTTGCCTAAATTCGCCAATTGGGTAACATTTTAGTTATAAATGGGTAAAAACGGCTTCGAGTGGTACCAATTTAGCACATTTCATGTCTTTTCTTCAAAATGGCTGACCCGATCAAGCTGAGAATTCCCAGAAATGTGTATCAAGATGTTATTCAACTTCACATAA
>OZ023334.1:4137460-4151160 GCA_964007535.1 Brachyptera risi
TTTCCGCCGTGTTATTCTAATGGGTATTTTTGAAATTTCGAAAATTCATAAAAATAAAAGTTACCACCCGATAATGCCACAAAACTATACAGATCTAAGCTAGATGAGGAACCATAAAGAAAAAAAGTTTGAAGTTGATAGCTGTAGCCGTTTGACCTGTGGAGAACCGACAAAAAACATGAAAAAAAAAAGACAAAAACGAACACCAATTTTTTTCAGTATGTCAAATTGAATCCTCGCTAAAGCTCGTCTAATCAACGAACAATGTGCCTAGGCGCCTTTCAAGTAACAAATGTGATACACTGGAATGGGGTAGCTCCCGCAGCGACACATTTTTAGTGTCAACGTGACATGTAAACGATCTTACTTATTTTCTAGATGAACATATTGTAGCGAAACTGCTTTACACCATTCAGAGAATTATATAAATAACCTTCATTGGTCCCTGGCTTATCAAAAAGTGTACAGGATAATAATCAATATAAAATACAATTGTTGATATTAATATTTTTGATGAATCAAACGAAACGATAATCAATGCCAAATTGAAAATCCAATTTTATATTTTAAAATCGGACTTGGCTGAAATAAATTATATACCTTATAAAGTTCTTATAATAAGTTCTTGCCACCCTCGGTAGCTCAGTCAGCTAAGAAGCTAGTCACTGTCGGGCGTGGGTTCGAGTCCCGCAGAAGGTATGAGTTTTTTTTGTAAACGCTATTTCACTTATCATCACTTCGTAGTTTCATAATCACCTGCTCATTCGTACCCCCGTATAACCTAGCTGTTGGTGGGGTCGTTAACCAAACAATAATAACTATAATCGTAAAATGAAGCAATAACTTATTTTAGGAGATAAAGTCTCCTAAGAGTGATGTAAATGCCCTATCATCTTCTTGTTATCAATCTTATTGCAATATAAGTTATCTTTTCACGATTTTCATTCAGTATTTCCACGCGGAAATCATCATCAACTTTATTGCGTCAGTATGTGTTTTTGTTTATATCTTTTTTTAGCAGATTATTTGTTTTTAGCTGAACTTTTCATTCATAAATATATATTTTTTGCTTCGGTCTTTGTGTAGGTTAGTGACTTACTAGTAGAGAAGCAGAAATGAGAAAGCCTTCTAGAACACAAACATCTCGCATTTTGGGTTACAAGCAGGACACATACCTCATTTTCTTCAGTAAAGTGCGCTGAAAACGAATATGCCGGTGTCCAAGCTGGCAAATGACCCAGGCTCTTGTGGCGGGTGGTCAAAGGTCAAGCGCGCAATTTTGCATTGAAACGTTGATAACTCGGTAATGATTCGTCCTAATGCCTCACGGTTTTCTCTATTTTGTTGCTCATAATATTTTCTCATAGTGTGATCAAAAAGTTTTACCATATTTGTGACACAATAATTCTTGACGCCATCTTGAAAATGAAATACTGATTTTGATGCGTCGTTTATCTCAGATATTCTGAGGAGTTCATCGATATGCGTAAAATAGATCAAACACATATTGTGCACAATTTAGTTGTTGATCGGTGACAGCTTATTTCATACGATTATCACAATATTTACGCATTTCAGAGCCGTAAACGTGAGCGCGAGTGCGGGAGTTTTATACATATTATAAGCCTGCTGAATGCATAATTGTAAGCCTGGCTACGATGCGCTTCGAGTTTTTGAGTTCAATTGATATTAGGTTCACCAAAATTGATGGCATTATTGTATTTATACAATTATAACGAATGCCAATATATATTTGTACTGTATTTGTTATCTATAACCGTCTGGTCGTATCGTCAAGGTATGCCTACATCAGATTGGTGTTTTATTAGTGTCAAAGTGCTGAATCCCATATTGATTGAGAATAATATGGACATGCCCGCAAAAAAAAAAAACAGTTTATTCATTTCACATGAATCATGTTCGTCATTTGATGAAATGCATGGAAAATATTCAGAAGAAGATGTATCATCACGATTTTTGACCAATTTGCATTGAAATTTGAAATTGATCGATGTAGACCCTACATGAGTGATTAAAATACAAGACTTCAAGTTGAATTTGAAGTTGGGATTTGTAACACGTTATCTATGTCATACTTTGATTACATACATTGATGTTGATTCGTGATCTAGTCGAGTGGTAGCTCTATGCGAGCCAAGTCCCGCGAGCATCCAGCTCACCCTGTTAAGCTCTTACTCTGACTGTGTGTTGCTATTGTGATACCAGTCCCACAGCTGGCATGCATCTGAAATCTTGTGATGTATCATCATTTGTTGTATTATTTGTTTGATATACTATGATTACTAATTCGCTGACAAATCATAAATGATGGCTTACTGCCATACTCAATTGTGATACTATTTAAGCTATAAGTTATATTGTGAAATATGTCAATTATGTACCGATTTATTCGAGAGAGGGTTAAAGGAATGAACACTACCACTAATGCCACTACTACATGTCATAGTAGGTTTGTTTTGAAGCATCCGCACTGCCGAGTGCAATAATGGTTCTTCTTTTCTTTGCATTCCCATTATATCAGCTCCAACATTTTTCAGGATAAGGGATCTTGAATCATGAGAACAGGTTCAAGATGTCCATCTTGCAGAAACCACCCACTGTTTGTATACAGTTGAATTGTAGGAAAGGCTTCCGTTGATTTCCACCAAACATACTATTGATATGTAGCTCGTCTGATGTGCTGGATCAGTGCAACTCTTGTAGGAGAGACTTTCACGAAGTCTTTCTCTGAAATTCTGAAGAGAGAACACCTGACTTCTTCTAAAGACTGGGAACTCGTTCGTGGATCGTAAAGTTTGCAGACGGAGGCTTCTGCACTCGCGATGCCCTCTTGACTCATGGAGTTGTCTTGGCAAAATTCGCGGAGGAGGGTTGCATTCTGCTGAAATACGTTGTTTTTTTGCTGTGCCTGATTTCATCCAACATTCTTGTGGCAAAGATTTCAGTAGTGCTACTAGAAGTACTCAAACGTCAGTGTTCCGGCAGTGCACAATGAGCCTCTTGAACCCACAAGAAGTTGCGTCTTTTGCATCGTAGATGCATTCATCAACATCGTATATGAAAACTTAAATCTACCTTGCACGCGTGTGATGGCATCTCTGACCTATACGACGATCTTTCTGTGAAAAGTGGTACGAGATATCGAAAGCGTGTATCGAAAGCGTGACAACCAAGGGATCGAAAAGAAATATATCTGATCGAGCTAACAAACTGCCAGACAACTGGAGAAGATGGGTTGGTCTTGTTGACAATAGTAGAATACCTTCCGACCTTGTGGCTAAGGAGCTATCGGAAGCAAAGCCCGAAGGTAGGTTCACACACCCCAAGATGTCGACATCCTCTTTTCCTCTCTAGAAGAAGCCAACACTCGTATTATACTCTACGCAAAATACGCAACTTCTTGTGGGTTCAAGAGGCTCATTGTGCACTGCCGGAGCACTGACGTTTGAGTGCTTCTAGTAGCACTACTGAAATCTTTGCCACAAGAATGTTGGATGAAATCAGGCACAGCAAAAAAACAACGTATTTCAGCAGAATACAACCCTCCTTCGCGAATTTTGCCAAGACAACTCCATGAGTCAAGAGGGCATCGCGAGTGCAGAAGCCTCCGTCTGCAAACTTTACGATCCACGAACGAGTTCCCAGTCTTTAGAAGAAGTCAGGTGTTCTCTCTTCAGAATTTCAGAGAAAGACTTCGTGAAAGTCTCTCCTACAAGAGTTGCACTGATCCAGCACATCAGACGAGCTACATATCAATAGTATGTTTGGTGGAAATCAACGGAAGCCTTTCCTACAATTCAACTGTATACAGACAGTGGGTGGTTTCTGCAAGATGGACATCTTGAACCTGTTCTCATGATTCAAGATCCCTTATCCTGAAAAATGTTGGAGCTGATATCATGTGACTGCAAAGAAAAGAAGAACCATTATTGCACTCGGCAGTGCGTATGCTTCAAAACAAACCTACTATGACATGTAGTAGTGGCATTAGTGGTAGTGTTCATTCCTTTAACCCTCTCTCGAATAAATCGGTACATAATTGACATATTTCACAATATAACTTATAGCTTAAATAGCATCACAATTGAGTATGGCAGTAAGCCATCATTTATGATTTGTCAGCGAATTAGTAATCATAGTATATCAAACAAATAATACAACAAATGATGATACATCACAAGATTTCAGATGCATGCCAGCATGCAACTGTGGGGACTGGTATCACAATAGCAACACACAGTCAGAGTAAGAGCTTAACAGGGTGAGCTGGATGCTCGCGGGACTTGGCTCGCATAGAGCTACCACTCGACTAGATCACGAATCAACATCAATGTATGTAATCAAAGTATGACATAGATAACGTGTTACAAATCCCAACTTCAAATTCAACTTGAAGTCTTGTATTTTAATCACTCATGTAGGGTCTACATCGATCAATTTCAAATTTCAATGCAAATTGGTCAAAAATCGTGATGATACATCTTCTTCTGAATATTTTCCATGCATTTCATCAAATGACGAACATGATTCATGTGGAATGAATAAACTGTTTTTTTTTTGCGGGCATGTCCATATTATTCTCAATCAATATGGGATTCAGCACTTTGACACTAATAAAACACCAATCTGATGTAGGCATACCTTGACGATACGACCAGACGGTTATAGATAACAAATACAGTACAAATATATATTGGCATTCGTTATAATTGTATAAATACAATAATGCCATCAATTTTGGTGAACCTAATATCAATTGAACTCAAAAACTCGAAGCGCATCGTAGCCAGGCTTACAATTATGCATTCAGCAGGCTTATAATGTGTATAAAACTCCCGCACTCGCGCTCACGTTTACGGCTCTGAAATGCGTAAATATTGTGATAATCGTATGAAATAAGCTGTCACCGATCAACAACTAAATTGTGCACAATATGTGTTTGATCTATTTTACGCATATCGATGAACTCCTCAGAATATCTGAGATAAACGACGCATCAAAATCAGTATTTCATTTTCAAGATGGCGTCAAGAATTATTGTGTCACAAATATGGTGAAACTTTTTGATCACACTATGAGAAAATATTATGAGAAACAAAATAGAGAAAACCGTGAGGCATTAGGACGAATCACTATCGAGTCATTAACGTTTCAATGCAAAATTGTGCGCTCGACCTTTGACCACCCGCCACAAGAGCCTGGGTCATTTGCCAGCTTGGACACCGGCATATTTGTTTCCAGCGCACTTTACTGAAGAAAATGAGGTATGTGTCCTGCTTGTAACCCAAAATGCGAGATGCAAGGAATATCAATTTTGTGCTTCTCTACTATACTGTTTACTTGGAGTTATTTCTCCAACAACAATTATTATATTCGCTTGGTTTATATTTTTATTGATGGATTCATTTTTCGAACCATATTTTATTATATTTATATCTTAGGCCTACCATTATATATTAATTGATTTAAGCAGGGTTTCCAGTTTTGACTCTTTCTTGTCGTCCGTCACGATTTTCCCAACTGACCAATCACAAGCCAGTATTCACCTGAACAACATGGCGGTTCACGACACCGTTTCGGTACCGATTCGGTGTCGTGATTATTGACTCAACTCCAACTTTCGTCGGCCGAAACTACGATTCTACCGGAAGTTACACTCACATTCCTCACATTCGAAGAAGCCTGTGAGTTTTAAGGTAATGAAGGCTATGGCTATGACGTCACGAAAACCTTACGACAAAGCCAAGTGGAAACAGGCATGACAAAAATCGTACCGATATCGTGTTGGAAGACAAAAACCCTGCTTTACAGTTCATTATTATTCATTGATTTTTTCAATTCAGCCTGAGTCTAGCTTGATCAGCTTGTATTGAACATTCGACCTTGAAAACAACCCAAATGTTGTATGAAGTCGAGTCGACCGTGGGCTCGAGTCCCTCATTCGTACCCCAAATAACCAGGCCGTAGGTGGGGTCGTTAAAAACAATAATAAACAGTACAGTAATAGCCGTGACTCACACTAGGGAGACTATAGATACTGTGGGGAAGAGAGTGGCCAACTCCCGCGTAAGACGCCATTTTTGGTCCATTTTTTTTGTCCAAAAGTGTCGTAAACTACCAGTTAGTCGATAAGATGCCAGAACTTTCAACTGAAGTTGTTTCCTAACCGATGTAATGCAGTATAGCACACCTTCTCAAACATCTGGTCTGAAATTTATTGTAAGTTCCAATTGATGCATCTTTCTCACTATTGCTTCTTTTTACCTCTTTTTTCCATGAATGTTGAATACAAAAAAAATGTTGGTAAATTTGAAGAAAATATTTTTTTATACTTATAATTTTGTTTTTACATTTATTTTGTGTGAGTTTACATACTGTTTAGATATCTCTGTGTGTACGACTGTATATATTTATGTATCATATTGTATTTTGTTGTATTTTCTGTGTGCTCAATTTTGTTCTGAAATGTATGTGAATTATGTTTCAAACTGGTTAAATGGAAGAACGGCCCTGCTGAATTTCGCCAGCAATAAAGTTCCTTCAATAAAAAAAATCTGGACCAGAAATGGTGTCCATGCGAGAGATATTTCAGTAGCCAATAGAAAACAGTCACCAAGTTGGTCACTCTCTCCCCAGTGTCTAGCCTCTCTCTGGCTCACGCTTGCTAGAGTTCTCGGGCGTGTCAAGTTGGCAGCGTGTTGTTGAAAACAATTGAACCATCACACTTCGGGTGAGAACAATTCGCGTCATGCCAACTAAACAAAGCGAAAAGCTATTTCGATCGAGGTGTGTCTTATAAATAAGAATTGGTACTGTAAATAAGAGAACAATATACTCTCGTTAATCATATTTAGCCGGTGACAGTTGGCTAAATGCGACATTGGGACTGAGTGGTTATTTATTTCAGACATAATAATAAATATTTAAATATAGGAAGAGAATATAAGTCATGTTGATGAGCCAAATGATGGTTGTAATATTGTTGAAACAAGACAAATAGAAAGAGGGTAAATTTGTATTATTAGTTCACTATTTAGTTTACGTCCCAACTCGACCGATTCCAAACCTGACTGAAGCAGCTAAAATGGTAGAACGGACGAGTTTTGGAGTCGGTCGAGTTTGGATTCGGTCAAGTTTGGATTTGGTCAAATTTGAAATCGGACGAGTCAAGACTACCGTACTGTGGACTCGGCTAAAGTCTTGTAAAATCAGTCGAGTTAAGACTCGGTCGAGTTTGAATTCGGTTGAATTTGGATTCGGTCGAGTTTGGATTCGGTCGAGTTTGGATTCGGTCGAGTTAGGATTCGGACGAGTTAAGACTGCCTTACTGTAGGCTCGGCTAACGGCTCTTAAAATCAGTCGAGTCAAGATTCGGTTGAGTTTGGATTCGGTCGAGTTTGGATTCGGTCGAGTTTGGATTCAGTTGAGTTTGGATTCGGTCGAGTTTGGATTCGGTCGAGTTAAGGTGGCTACCACAGGGAATTTATTTAGAATAGGACGAGTTTAGATTCGGTCGAGTTGAGACATCGGTTGAGTTCGGATTCAGACGAGTTTGGATTCGGCCGATTTAAGACGAAATCGAGTTTGGAATCGGTCGAGTTTGGACGCTCCCTTATCAGTCCACTATTTACAATTGGTTGATTTGGTAAATTATACTCAATAGTGTAATGGTAAACGACGAACATATGGACGCCAATAGATCTCAGTCATCAGTATATTCATTACGATGTTAAACCCGATATAAATTAATAAATATATTAATAAAAATGTGAGCCTCCCCTTCCTCTCCTTCTTCTCCTACCAGAGGGTGTGTCATTTCACATCAAGTTCCCCTACTATCGCACTAAACTGTGTTGTCATCCAGTGTGAACTGAACACGTGTTCGTACACGGGTATGCCGCACGGGCGACGCCATGTAGACCAAATACTGTATACTACCAAGAGTGAACGTGGCTTGGCGTGTTACTTAAAAAGAGGATGGCCTATTCGAGGAAACGATCATAATCTAACTCAAAAACCCTAACAGCTACTTATACTCTGTGCTCTAACCAATTACCCGAGACAACTTCCACGACATTGTTACACGCCGAGCCCACCTTCACTCTTGGTAGTATCTCTATTCCAGTATTTGCTCTCCAGACCCCCCCCCCTCCCCGCACGGTACCTTCAATTCATATCGCCACTTTCCAGTATTATCCCCCCCCCCCCCGCCCTCTATTCCACGCATTATTTGCCAATAAAATAGTTGAGCTGGTCGGAGTTGAAGGACACATTAACGGCGCGTGTTTATACCTCCGAGGCCAGAATCTCTAAATCTATCCTGACAGCCCAATGACAGTCTGTTTGTGACTTGACAACT
Source organism: Brachyptera risi (assembly GCA_964007535.1). Taxonomy (NCBI): domain Eukaryota; kingdom Metazoa; phylum Arthropoda; class Insecta; order Plecoptera; family Taeniopterygidae; genus Brachyptera; species Brachyptera risi. The sequence continues at coordinate 4,145,841 of OZ023334.1, forward strand.
TTATTTTCAAGAGCGCCAGATACGACTTCTACCGAACTAACAGAAGATAGTGTTGGGCAATGGGTATATAAACAAATGTTATTTCTTCTACGATTGACTCGTCGTGTTACCGGTATCATTTTGCAACTTGCTCCATTTTTATGTCTGATGTTTTATGTTCATATATATATATATATATATATATATATATATATATATATATATATATATATATATATATATATATATATATATATATATAATCGGGAAATTAGTTAGAGCCGGAGGAGCTATGGCCAGGGTTATTTGGGTCAGGTTTTGTTCGTTTCCTCGAATAGGTACAACGTCTCCATTCACTTTCACATCGTCTTTTAAGTAAACACGCCAAGCCCACGTTCACTCTTGGTAGTATCCCTATCCCAGTATACGCTCTTCAGGCGACCCTCCACCCCCCCCCCTCCCCCCTCATTTCACACATTCCTCTTCTAAAAATAATATCCAAATTGAACAGAATTGAGGGGAAATACCAATACAGCGCTGTGTCCTTCGAGGCTAGAACTCTGAATCTTCTTTTCTGACAGCCTCGTGACAGCTTGTTTCTGACAGCCTGACAGCTGTCTTCTGACATGACATTTTCTTGTCTGCTTTGATTTATTTTCACAAGTCCAGACACAAGACAGAACACAGTGTTGAGCGCGATTTGGCACGCGGTTTGTAAATATTCGTGAGTATTCCTGCTGATGGCATGTTGGATAGGGTTCTCGTGGCGTGGACAGAACTAACTGGGTCGCGGGTGTAGGCCCGAAGAGCTACATTCGCTCCAATTATTGCTAAATAAACAGTAGTAGTACGTAGTATAGTAGTAGAAGTAGTGTTTATCCCTTTAACCCTCTTTCGAGGAAATCGATACACAAGTTACATATTTTATCTAGGCTTCTATCAAGTGACGTCACTCATTGTTGCAAGATATATACAGCAATGTTGACCAGTTGGAATTGACCTATCAGAATGTTTGGTAGTCCACCAATTCGCTGTATTGCTATGGTAACTATAGGCTTCTGTCAAGTGACGTCACTCATTGTTGCAAGATATATACAGCAATGTTGACCAGTTGGAATTGACCAATCAGAATGTTTGGTAGTCCACCAGTTCGCTGTGTTGCTATGGTAACTATAGGCCTCTGTCAAGTGACGTCACCCATTGTTGAAAGAGAGAGGCAACAATGTCCACCAGTTGGAATTGACCAATCAGAATGTTTGGTAGTCCACCAGTTCGCTGTGTTGCTATGGTAACTATAGGCCTCTGTCAAGTGACGTCACCCATTGTTGAAAGAGAGAGGCAACAATGTCCACCAGTTGGAATTGACCAATCAGAATGTTTGGTAGTCCACCAGTTCGCTGTGTTGCTATGGTAACTATAGACTTACGTCTAGTGACGTCACTCATTGTTGAAAGAGACAGACAACAATGTCCACCAGTTGGAATTGACCAATCAGAATGTTTGGTAGTCCACCAGTTCGCTGTATTGCTATGGTAACTATAGACTTACGTCTAGTGACGTCACTCATTGTTGCAAGAGACAGACAACAATGTCCACCAGTTGGAATTGACCAATCAGAATGTTTGGTAGTCCACCAGTTCGCTGTATTGCTATTTGTATTTGCTATTTGGTAACAATAGTTTGTCATTTGTTACTTGACAGAAACACTATAACTTATCAATTTTTTTCTCCTACTTCCCCCGTCTCTGACATTTTGTCAAATGTTTCTGCACTCCTAAATTGGTATCCCCACCCCACCCCTACCCCTACTTCCCCCGTCTCGGACATTTTGTCAAATGTTTCTGCACTCCTAAATTGGTATCCCCATCTAAACATTTTCATCAGCCATGACATAAATACCAATTCAATTTTTCTGTTCTCCATTTTCAAATAAAATAATTCAAAACCCCGCCACTCTTGACTTGATTAACTAACTGTTCTCTCGATCCGACCAAACTCACAACAACGAACGATGAAGGTTCCGATCGACCGTCCTCCCTATCCCACAACACTAGCGCACGGGTGGTTCGCGCCTCCATCCCTCGTCGATACATGTGTATAATTGTATCTAGGACAGATGAAGGCTCCGAACGACCGTCCCCCCTATCCCAACCAACTGTCGTCATGTCATTTCCAACCTTCATCTATCTCCAAAACAAGTATAACAAATCCAATCCCGAAATATATCAACTTGAACATTTTTGAACACCAATACGTCTGTCATGTTGACTCTCAGCCGGTTCGAACGTCCGTCTCAACGTATCTTCTAACACTAACCATCTGTCGTCTCGAACCGTGTTTCTATATCAGTGTTAGATAGACACAATATTGCAGTGTGACTAGACATGTGTGTGGACGAGAGATGAAGGCGCGAACCACCCGTGCGCTAGTGGTGTGATGTAGGGGGGACGGTCGCTCGGAACCGTCTTGTCTCGAAGTGAACAAGATCTTGACCTAAATGGACGGTAATAGGCTAGTGCATTGGGCGAGTAGTGAGTTAAAGTGTTGGACTATGATTACAAATGACTTTGTGCTGAGACATGGATTGTTTGTAGCCCTTTTCGTTTAGCGAGAGATTCACAAAGTCCTTGTGCATGTCTCTTATATTCCTGGGGGCGCATTCCAATGCGATTTTAAAACAACCTGGGTTCCCATAACGATTTTTTCACGTGACGTCCGTTGAAACATCGGACGGCATCGTTGATGTAAAATAGATCGTGTTCCCATGCCGTTTCTCTCACGTCACTTCAAGTATGCATTCTACTGGCAAAGACTTCAACTTTTTGAGGATAGCAATCAAATTTAAAAGGTCGAATATTGGGTCGAACAGATCACCGCCTTCGCGAGTTCTAAAAATTTCCAAATCGTGCCGTGCCGTCCCGTGACGGACGTGAAAATGTTGGAGTTGGCTCTACTTGGACGGCGAAAAATCGTTGCCTCCCTCCGTTGTTCTTTCTTGCGCGTGATTGGTGGAAAGTTGACGTCGGCCGATGTTTCAACGGACGTCACGTGAAAAAATCGTTATGGGAACCTAGCTTTATGAAAGATGATATCGAAAAAAAAACAAGAAAAGCGTTATTATCCATTTATCCTGTACTAACAGCATGGCACACAGCCACTTTGAACTTTAAGTTAAAGTTTGCAGAAAAAGTTGCAGTTACGCTGTTAGTGTTGAAAAGTGGAACTAGAGAAAAATCACAAAATATGGGGCGAAAATATTTTCAACAATGATATGGATTGGAATATTACATTGTTGACTGAATTTTAGTAACCATTTGTCAGCCATATTGAGATTTAGAAGTTAGGCGCTAAATGACCTCGCTGTCGATGCGCCTTAAAACCCTAATATTCATTCATTCAGATTTAGAAGCGTTACTTTTCGTGTCGAATATCTTGTACAGGAGTTCGCGCCCGGGGGAGGGAGGGGGGGGGGGGTTCAGTGGGTGGGAGCATTTCTTGATTTTTTTTGTAACGATGCATAATATTATCATTGGAGCCGGTGAATGATGAATGAGATGATGGGAAGATGAAAGTAAAGGTTATTTTATTGGTAAGTCATATATATATATATATATATATATATATATATATATATATATATATATATATATATATATATATATATATATATATATATATATATATATATATATATATATATATATACATATATATATATATATATATATATATATATATATATATATATATATATATATATATATTTTTTTTTTTTTTTTTGGAATATATTTATATATGAATATTTTGAAGAGCGTATATCGCAAGAAAATATACTTGGTGATGTATGATATGGGCTTGGGTTTCAAACTCTATACCTGTACCCTAACCAAATTTCAAAACCTTTCATTCATAAGTACCTCCAAGACCATGTCGCACAGCCGAATATACTTTATTCCGATATACGCTCTCCAGCGTCCACCATTTTAGGTTGTTTTAGGATATCAAAAAGGAATCGGTCGTGGGTTATTGTTAAGGAACTATGTGTATTGACCTGAACGACAGAGGGAAACCACGGGAAATATTTGTAAAAAATGTGAGTAAAAAAAAAAAATGAACTTCAATTAATCTCATCACATTCTTGGTATTCATTGACGTATTATCTTAAAACTGTTTGAATTCACAGAAATAGAAAGTCATATTGATTGAAGAGTATAAAATCATCTCAGAGTTGATATACTAATTTTTAATTACACTGGTTTGTGAACATGGAAAAAATAGTAACAGTAAGATGGTAGATTCAGTAATCTAATAAAGTAAAATAGTAAGGCTCGGTATTACCAAGTCTAGTTAGCCTTTATCTGACAGTTCAAACTTGTTATCACCATGGTTACCAGTGGTATTTGTTTTCACCAACTCTCAGATAAATACTGACTGGACTTGGTAATACTGGGCCTAAATAAAATGAAGTTAGTAATTAAGGTAAAGTCAATTTCAGTATAAATGGTAGATTTCTCTATTTGTATATAAGCACTGTTCATGTACCCCGTCAAGCGATCATGAACCTCTCATCTTCACTAGTGGAAGTGCCATGTGTGAATGTTTCCTCTGTACACGGGTGGAGGCGCCGTGTTTGCTTACGTCATCAGAAGCCCCGTGTTCAATGATGACCTTGTAACTTACGCTATCTTGCCTTGTCATAAAGCTGTAAGGTAAAGTGACTAATTGTATGTAAATACTGTCTTGTCATATCAGCTTTAAAAAAATGACAACTGTAGTTTTTTTAACGTTTCTGATTTTTTTTCTGTGTATTTTAGAGTTTTTTTTTTTCAAATGATTCTCTGATCATATTTTACATTTATATTATCTTTTGATTCCGGATTTAAGGAATTCTCTGAAATTTTTTTTATATATATTGGGCTCAACGACACACCTTAATTATATCCAAGATCTATTGGCGTTGGATGAATGATTAATGAGATGATGGGATGATGAGATGAAAAGGATAGTGAGAAAGAAGCAGTCGTGGCGTATATTGTAGGAACCATCCTAGCATTAGCCTATAGACTACAGAGGGGAAACTAAGATAAACATCTGTAAAGATGGACGGAGCCGTGGATCAAACCAGGTCCGATATGCCCCTCACCTACCGGATCACACGAAGCGAGCGTGCTAGCAACTGAGCCACGTGTGCCGATTATCGTATATAAGCCTCCACTTGCGTGGTCACATATAGAATACATATTTCAAGATGAGAAAATCAAATTCATACAGAATTAATTCTTTTTTCCCCTTATTTTCCTCAGACTAGCCCTATAGCCTGCGTGCAGTGCATATGGACACT
>OZ023334.1:4151360-4298860 GCA_964007535.1 Brachyptera risi
ACCAGGACCCCCAGTCCTGAGATCAATGAGATGTGAGAAAAATAAAAATAAGTGAGAAAACGATTATCTCACTCAAAATGGCCGATTCTCCATTACTAATCGGCCATTTTAAGTGAGATAATCGTTTTCTCACTCATTTTTATTTTTCTCACATCTCATTTATCTCAGGAATAGGGGTCCAGAGGGTGTGCCATTACGCATCAAGTTCCCCCACTATCGCACTAAACTGTGACGTCATCCAGTTCGAACTGAACACGTGTTCGTACACGGGAATGCCGCACGGGCGACGCCATGAAGAGCGAATACTGTATACTACCAAGAGTGAACGTGGCTTGGTGTGTTTACTTAGAAAGAGGATGGCCTATTCGAGGAAACGATCATAACCTAACTCAAAAACCCTAACAGCTACTTATACTCTGTGCTCTAACCAATTACCCGAGATAGCTTCCACTACATTGTTACACGCCGAGCCCACCTTCACTCTTAGTAGTATCTCTATTCCAGTATTCGCTCTCCAGACCCCCCCCCCCCGCACGGTACCTTCAATTCATATCGCCACTTTCCAGTATTATCCCCCCCCCCCCCCCCCCCCCTCTATTCCACGCATTATTTGCCAATAAAATAGTTGAGCTGATCGGAGTTGAAGGACACATTACCGGCGCGTGTTTATAACCTGCGAGGCCAGAATCTCTTAATCTATCCTGACAGCCCAATGACAGTCTGTTTGTGACTTGACAACTTTATTTTCAAGAGCGCCAGATACGACTTCTACCGAACTAACAGAATATAGTGTTGGGCAATGGGTATATAAACAAATGTTACTTCTTCTACGATTAACTCGTCGTGTTACCAGTATCATTTTGCAACTTGCTCTATTTTTATGACTGATGTTTTATGTTCATTATATTATATATATATATATCTATATATATATATATATATATATATATATATATATATATATATATATATATATATATATATATATATATATGTATATATATATATATTTATATATATATATATATATATATATATATATATATATATATATATATATATATATATATGTATATATGTATATATATATATATATATATATATATATATATATATATATATATATATATATATATATATATATATAAATATACATATATACATATATATATATATATATATATATATATATATATATATATATATATATATATATATATATATATAATATAAAAATATATACATATATACATATATATATATATATTATATATATATATATATATATATATATATATATATATATATATAAATATATACATATATATATATATATATATATATATATATATATATATATATTATATATATATATATATATATATGTATATATTTATATATATATATATATATATATATATATATATATATATATATATATATATATATATATATGTATATATGTATATATTTTTATATATATATATATATATATATATATATATATATATATATATATATATATGTATATATGTATATATTTTTATATATATATATATATATATATATATATATATATATATATATATATATATATATATATGTATATATGTATATATTTTTATATATATATATATATATATATATATATATATATATATATATATATATATATATATATATATATATATATGTATATATGTATATATATATATATATATATATATATATATTATATATATATATATATATATATATATATATATATATATATATATATATATATATATAATCGGGGAATTAGTTAGAGCCAGAGGAGCTATGGCTAGGGTTATTTGGGTCAGGTTTTGATCGTTTCCTCGAATAGGTACAACGTCTCCATTCACTTTCACATCCTCTTTTTAAGTAAACACGCCAAGCCCACGTTCACTCTTGGTAGTATGCGTATCCCAGTATACGCTCTTCATACGGCCCTCCAACCCCCCCCCCCCACTCATTTCACACATTCCTCTTCTAAAAATAATATCCAAATTGAACAGAATTGAGGGGAAATACCAATACAGCGCTGTGTCCTTCGAGGCTAGAACTGTGAATCTTTTCTTCTGACAGCCTCGTGACAGCTTGTTTCTGACAGCCGGACAGCTGTCTTCTGACATGATAGCTTCATGTCTGATTTGATTTATTTTCACAAGTCCAGACACAAGTTTGACCAACCTGACAGAACACAGAGTTGAGCGCGATCTGGCACGCGGTTTGTAAATATTCGTGAGTATTCCTGCTGATGGCATGTTGGATAGGGTTCTCGTGGCGTGGACACAACTAACTGGGTCGCGGTTTCAAGCCCGTATAGGGCCCAACGCAAGAGCTACATGAGGTTCAATTATTGCAAAATAAACAGTAGTAGACTAGTAGTAGAAGTAGTGTTCATTACCGTCTTTCACGGAAATCGATACACAAATTACATATTTTACAATATAGGCTTCTGTCAAGTGACGTCACCCATTGTTGAAAAAGACAGACAACAATGTCCACCAGTTGGAATTGACCAATTAGGATATTTGGTAGTCCACCAGTTGGAATTGACGACTCACCGTCTCCGCCCTCTTGACGTCACAAACCATACCGTCCAATCAACAGGGCTGTTAGAATTGTAGTGAAATTCAAATATCCAATCGGGGTATCTTCAAATGACCACAAATGATATAGGTCCAACTGGCGGACTGGTGAAGCCACGCCCATTTCGAGTCGTCAATTGACCAATCAGATTATTTGGTAGTCCACCAGTTCGCTGTATTGCTATGGTAACTATAGTTTGTCATTTGTTACTTGACAGAAACTCTATAACTTATCAATTTTGGGGGGAAATCTGCTATAATCCCCCACCCCACCCCTACCCCTACTCCCCCCGTCTCGGACATTTTGTCAAATGTTTCTGCACTCCTAAATTGGTATCCCCATCTAAGCATTTTCATCAGCCATGACATAAATACCAATTCAATTTTTCTGTTCTCCATTTTCAAATAAAATAATTCAAAACCCCGCCACTCTTGACTTGATTAACTAACTGTTCTCTCGATCCGACCAAACTCACAACAACGAACGATGAAGGTTCCGATCGACCGTCCTCCCTATCCCACAACACTAGCGCACGGGTGGTTCGCGCCTTCATCTCTCGTCGATACATGTGTATAATTGTATCTAGGACAGATGAAGGTTCCGATCGACCGTCCTCCCTATCCCACAACACTAGCGCACGGGTGGTTCGCGCCTTCATCTCTCGTCGATACATGTCTATAATTGTATCTAGGACAGATGAAGGCTCCGAACGACCGTCCCCCCTATCCCAACCAACTGTCGTCATGTCATTTCCAACCTTCATCTATCTCCAAAACAAGTATAACAAATCCAATCCCGAAATATATCAACTTGAACATTTTTGAACACCAATACGTCTGTCATGTTAACTCTCAGCCGGTTCGAACGTCCGTCTCAACGTATCTTCTAACACTAACCATCTGTCGTCTCGAACCGTGTTTCTATATCAGTGTTAGATAGACACAATATTGCAGTGTGACTAGACATGTGTGTGGACGAGAGATGAAGGCGCGAACCACCCGTGCGCTAGTGGTGTGATGTAGGGGGGACGGTCGCTCGGAACCGTCTTGTCTCGAAGTGAACAAGATCTTGACCTAAATGGACGGTAATAGGCTAGTGCATTGGGCGAGTAGTGAGTTAAAGTGTTGGGCTATGATTACAAATGACTTTGTGCTGAGACATGGATTGTTTGTAGCCCTTTTCGTTCAGCGAGAGATTCACAAAGTCCTTGTGCATGTCTCTTATATTCCTGGGGGCGCATTCCAATGCGATTTTAAAACAAGCTGGGTTCCCATAACGATTTTTTCACGTGACGTCCGTTGAAACATCGGACGGCATCGTTGATGTAAAATAGATCGTGTTCCCATGCCGTTTTTCTCACGTCACTTCAAGTATGCATTCTACTAGCAAAGACTTCATCTTTTTGAGGATAACAATCAAATTTAAAAGGTCGAAAATTGGGTCGAACAGATCACCGCCTTCGCGAGTTCTGAAAATATCCAAATCGTGCCGTGCCGTGCCGTGACGGACGTGAAAATGTTGGAGTTGGCTCTACTTGGACGGCGAAAAATCGTTGCCTCCCTCCGTTGTTCTTTCTTGCGCGTGATTGGTGGAAAGTTGACGTCGGCCGATGTTTCAACGGACGTCACGTGAAAAAATCGTTATGGGAACCTAGCTTTATGAAAGATGATATCGAAAAAAAAACAAGAAAAGCGTTATTATCCATTTATCCTGTACTAACAGCATGGCACACAGCCACTTTGAACTTTAAGTTAAAGTTTGCAGAAAAAGTTGCAGTTACGCTGTTAGTGTTGAAAAGTGGAACTAGAGAAAAATCACAAAATATGGGGCGAAAATATTTTCAACAATGATATGGATTGGAATATTACATTGTTGACTGAATTTTAGTAACCATTTGTCAGCCATATTGAGATTTAGAAGTTAGGCGCTAAATGACCTCGCTGTCGATGCGCCTTAAAACCCTAATATTCATTCATTCAGATTTAGAAGCGTTACTTTTCGTGTCGAATATCTTGTACAGAAGTTCGCGCCCGGGGGAGGGAGGGGGGGGGGGGTTCAGTGGGTGGGAGCATTTCTTGATTTTTTTTGTAACGATGCATAATATTATCATTGGAGCCGGTGAATGATGAATGAGATGATGGGAAGATGAAAGTAAAGATTATTTTATTGGTAAGTCATATATATATATATATATATATATATATATATATATATATATATATATATATATATATATATATATATATATATATATATATATATATACATATATATATATATATATATATATATATATATATATATATATTTTTTTTTTTTTTTTTTTTTTTGGAATATATTTATATATGAATATTTTGAAGAGCGTATATCGCAAGAAAATATACTTGGTGATGTATGATATGGGCTTGGGTTTCAAACTCTATACCTGTACCCTAACCAAATTTCAAAACCTTTCATTCATAAGTACCTCCAAGACCATGTCGCACAGCCGAATATACTTTATTCCGATATACGCTCTCCAGCGTCCACCATTTTAGGTTGTTTTAGGATATTAAAAAGGAATCGGTCGTGGGTTATTGTTAAGGAACTATGTGTATTGACCTGAACGACAGAGGGAAACCACGGGAAATATTTGTAAAAAATGTAAGTAAAAAAAAAAGAACTTCAATTCATTTCATCACATTCTTGGTATTCATTGACGTATTATCTTAAAACTGTTTGAATTCACAGAAATAGAAAGTCATATTGATTGAAGAGTATAAAATCATCTCAGAGTTGATATACTAATTTTTAATTACACTGGTTTGTGAACATGGAAAAAAATGGTAACAATAAGATGGTAGATTTAGTAATCTAATAAAGTAAAATAGTAAGGCCCGGTATTACCAAGTCTAGTTAGCCTTTATCTGACAGTTCAAACTTGTTATCACCATGGTTACCAGTGGTATTTGTTTTCACCAACTCTCAGATAAATACTGACTGGACTTGGTAATACTTTTTTTTTTTTTAATAACATCGAAACTTGATACAAAATCATTGTTCCCCAATTAAGGCTATGGATGAAAGATAGGATCGTTTGGACGGGGCACCACAAGGGCGATCTTACCACCCTTAATACTTAATACTGGGCCTAAATAAAATAAAGTAAGTAATTAAAGTAAAGTAAATTTCAGTATAAATGGTAGATTTCTCTATTTGTATATAAGCACTGTTCATGTACCCCGTCAAGCGATCATGGACGACTCATCTTCACTAGTGGAAGTGCCATGTGTGAATGTTTCCTCTATACACGGGTGGAGGCGCCGTGTTTGCTTACGTCATCAGAAGCCTCGTGTGCAATGATGACCTTGTAACTTATGCTATCGTGTCTTGTCATAAAGCTGTAAGGTGAAGTGACTAATTGTATGTAAATACTGTCTTGTCATATCAGCTGTAAAAAAATGTCAACTGTAGTTTTTTTAATGTTACTGATTTTTTTTCTGTGTATTTTAGAATTTTTTTTTTTTTAGTTTTTTCGAATGATTTTCGGATCATATTTTTACATTTATATTCTCTTTTGATTCCGGATTTAAGGAATTCTCTGAAATTTTTTTTATATATATTGGGCTCAACGACACACCTTGATTATATCCAAGATCTATTGGCGTTGGATGAATGATTAATGAGATGATGGGATGATGAGATGAAAAGGATAGTGAGAAAGAAGCAGTCGTGGCGTATATTGTAGGAACCATCCTAGCATTAGCAAATATACTATAGAGGGGAAACTAAGATAAACATCTGTAAAGATGGACGGTAGCAGGGATCGAACCAGGTCCGATATGCCCCTCACCTACCGGATCACACCAAGCGAGCGTGCTAGCAACTGAGCCACGTGTGCCGATTATCGTATATAAGCCTCTTGTTGCGTGGTCACATATAGAATACATATTTCAAGATGAGAAAATCAAATTCATACAGAATTAATTCTTTTTTCCCCTTATTTTCCTCAGACTAGGCCTATAGCCTGCGTGCAGTGCATATGGACACTCTGCTGGTTTTAGTACGTAAACTGTCAGTGCTTTATCAGGACGCATTTAAGTTTGACTTGATCCAACAATTTATGAGACTGCAAGTAAACAAGTATAACATATAAGTTGGATATATTTATCTATTAATTTATATTATTTTTACTGGTAACCTTTTGTTGTGATCGATCAGTATCGGTGGGATGACGAGATGGTGAGATGGTGAGATGGTGAGATGGTGAGATGGTGAGATGGTGAGATGGTGAGATGACGAGATGGTGAGATGAAGGTTTCTTATATTCAGGTAATGGGGGCAATTGGGAAATTACTTTTCGATTACTAACCAAACCATGGAAAAGACGTTAATTCTCTCTCTCTCTCTCTCTCTCTCTCTCTCTCTCTCTCTCTCTCTCTCTCTCTATATATATATATATATATATATATATATATATATATATATATATATATATATATATATATATATATATAGGCCTATATATATATATATATTTATCATATATATATTCATATATATATATATATATATATATATATATATATATATATATATATATTTATTATATATATATTTATTATATATATATTCATCATTTATATATTCATATATATATATATATATATATAAATATATATGGTCAATAACATATATATATATATATATATCAATAATATATGGTCAATAATATATGGTCAATTAAATATAAATATATATATATATATATATATATATATATATATATATATATATATATATATATATATATATATATATATATTATTGACGATAAATTGATATTTCTCCATACATTTCAACATTTCACAACCTTTATAAGCACGGAATCAGCTCCTGTCATAAAATGACAATTATACCGTACAATTGTCGAGGCTTACAAGATGTATAATTCACTGTTGCGCTAATTGCATTGTGAGTCATCGTGTGACGTCATAAGCCCTCGTTAGCAAACACTCGGTAGGCCTATACTGTCACGTGACGTCACCTGTTGTTGAAAGAGACAGGCAACAATGTCAAGTGACTTCACTCATTGTTGAAAGACAACAATGCCTATCGGTTGGAATTTACCAATCAGAATATTTGGCATTTGTTTCCAGTGTTTTGAAAATATTAACATAGTATATTATGTTTGAAATTGAAACTTTTTTTCGAAATCGTAACAAGATCAAAAGTTGTGGTTTTCCAAATTGTTTTTTGTTGTCATAATAACACCATAAGTTGATAATCATTGTTTCCCATATCAAGCTATGGATGAAACAATAAAACCGTTACACTAGCCAAAAAGACATTTAAAACTTGACAAAAAGTCATTTTTCTCCAATTATTCTCAAGATAGGATCGTTCGGTCGGGGGGGAGGGGAGGCACCAGAGGGCATTGCTATTACCCTGGAAGCAAATAATCCATTATCATGTTATTCGTCCCACAAACTGTATAAACATTAATAAAGTCATTAAAAATTGTCGTTTTTGTTCAAGACAAGAGGAAAATGTCAGAATTACTTGAATGAGTTACTCAATAAAACAGCATATTCCATGAATAAAACATTTTTTACCTGTTAAATACATCTTTGTATGCAATTAGATTACTTTAATCTACACTCATTACTCAGAAATCATGGATACAATAGTTTATTATATCCACACTCGATGTAATTATTATAATTATATTTAATTACATCACTTTTGTATTACGTCATGATCTATTAAACTATAAATCAGATATAATGTGATCTATTCCCTCTGATTAATGATAATTTATGAAATTTCATTTTTTTTTTTTAAATAATTTATAACACACGAAAGAAAAGATGTAACATGATAAATAGTGCGACTTAGTTCGACATAATTGTCATTGAAAAGTTTCTTCTGCAATACCTAGACCTACTATATATATATGGAGCTATTCAATTATACAGCTGTTTAATATATACAATATCCTTCTTCTATTACTATATTATCACCATGGTAACATGATACAAAGCCATTGTTTTCTTATAAAGACAAAGAATGAAAGTTTAGGATCGTTTGAACGGGGCACCACAAGGGTGATCTTACCAACCCGAAGAAATAATATATCCATGTACAAATATTTAATATACAACAATATACAAAGTCATTATCCAAATATTTTATTTATTCATTTAATTAATATTTGTCCAAATATTAAACAATATCCAACATTATGATGGATTTTATTTGATGTATACAAATGATTCTTTCAAATATTGTCTCAAAAGCTTTCATTTGTCACAATTATTATTTCCCACATCACAAACCCTTTGTTGATTTTCGTTCGTCTAAATGCGAAACTCGACATAACATTATTGTTCCCTAATTGTGGTTAGGGATGGCAAGGTAGGATCGTTCGGACAGAGCACGACAAGGACGAGCTTAGCAACCAAAAGGAAATAATTATCAAGTAATGTAACTCATCCTGTAAATAGCAGGTCTAAACTGGTGTGTTCAGGTTAGCCTGTTATTTGAACTGTGGCTTCTGTCGAGTTAGAAGTCGGATATCTAATTGATCTTGATATTCTCTCTCTTCCATTCTACTACGACTTCTTTTCTTCCATCGAACAACATGCCTTTGTTCTCGTTTCCTTTTTCCTTCTGAACATTCTTTTCTCATTATGCAAAATATGTTATGTATTGTTCATGAATCTAGAATTTTTCTCAAGTGAAACTTTTAGTAAGGTATCTTAATTTTCTTGTCATCTTCACTTGCTATTTGCCTCTATCTCATCTTGCCGAATCGAAACACCCGGACGATAATAGAACACATAGCAAAGACTGTCAATCGTTCGTACGTGATGGAAGAGGGGAACAGCTGTGAGCATGCGTGGATATTGATCCTAAAGACCCCCCTATCTACACATCACTCACAGCACAACATGGCGGTTACATTCCATTATACCATACACACACACACATATCCGCCATCTTGTCATCACTTATCGTTGTGGTAATAGCACTGTTGATTCATGCTGAAACCAAGGCTGGAGCCACGCCTCCTTGACGAGGAGAAAACCCCTCGGCCAAATCAGTTCACCAATAGCTGCCGGACAGAGCAGACGTACTTCGCGATTGCTCTCGACGTTCCAATTATTTCGAACGGAAATCCTAATTTCCTATATTTCTTCACTATGGAATGAGATCTACAACTCAAATGTGACATTCGAATTATCTGGAAACTTTTTATATGTTTTTTTCGAGTTAATTTCGAGGTCTTTTCTAGATTGTTCTTTGTGTTTTTAGTGTGATTTATTGTGGCAGCCATTTTTCGTGTGTGTGTGAAAACAGAAAGTTAGTGACATTACAAGTTCGCTCATTGGTTAATAATCATTACTCGATTGCTTTGTTGATAAATCAAAGTGCATTGTCATTATTCGTGTTCGATTTTCCTGTGTGGAAATTGTGTTTGATTGGAAGGGAATTCACCTTGAAGTGATTGTTGAGTGCGGGGATTAATTTATACCAAGGGAATCAGCTGATTCGATCTGCAAATCGTCACTTGGAGAACTCGTCCAACCAGTATTTTTGCAACAGTAAAAGGTAAATGCATTTTTGTAACGATTTATTTCTTGTTCGAAAAAGTTACTGAAGCTTGCAATCATGATTTACTGGTAGACTTATTCAAGTGTTGAGTTTAGACTTCTAGCCTACTTGTCTTGAATTTTAATATGAAAATTAACGTTCAATGAGGAGTTTGAATTAATTCAATCCCTAAAATTGTATTTTCACTTTTAGTCCATATTATTTGTTTTAAATTTCTTGAATTGAAATTCAAAGTGTATTCCACTATGAGAATTCATAACGCATAGAATAAATGTGCACTCTAAATTTCAATCCAAGAAATTGTGAACAAATATGTACTAAAATTGACTAGGTAAAAATATATTGTCATGGTTTTATTTCATCAAAATCCTCATTGAACGTTAATTTACATATCAAAATATATGATAAGTAGGCTTGGAGGTTAGGCCTACTTTCTACCCAACACTTGAATACGTCTACCAGTAACTCATGATTTGGGTAAATTTGATAGGTACATTAACTTTCGGAGGTGTTTATGGGTTTTCCATGATGGGTGATGGGAGGGGTTAGTTCAATAGTTAGGCCTAGGCCTGGAGTAAGGTTTGTGTAGAATGGACATCAATGCTGTGTTTGTAAGGTTCAAACCTTATCCGCTCTACCCTAACCATCACCTACCATAACCCTAAAACAGATCGGCGCAGCTTACTATTATATTTACATTAATTTTTCATCTGAGTTAATTATGAGGCTTCGTTTCTTTCACATATGCAAACAGCCTTGCTGTAATATAAGTTATTGACATGCTATTAAATACAGATTGTCTGTCAAGTGACGTCACTCATTGTTGAAATAGACGTGTACAACAATGTCCACTAATAATATTAACCAATCACAACTTCTTTAGTTCCCCATATCGCTGTGTTGCCATGCTAACAATGGTTAGTCATTTGTTACTTGACAGAATCCTATTATAAGCAACAATTTCACGGCCTTCCATTGTCTCCTTTTTACACTATCAACTCTTATTACGGAGTAATGTTAATCCATTTACCGTTTGTTCGATTGTGAACGAATTGCTTTAGGCTTCTGTCACGTAACAAATGACAAACAATCGTTACCATAGCAATACAGCGAACTGGTGGACTACCAAATATTCTGACTGGTCAATTCCAACTGGTGGGCATTGTTGTCGGTCTCTTTCAACAATGAGTGACGTCACTTGACAGAAGCCTATAGATACCAGTTAGGAGATATATCTTATGAGTGATGGATAATACCTTTCTTATATTTTTAACGAGTATTATTTTGTAGGGTTTACCACAGTATTTTGTTTGTATTATATATGAAATCATCTCCGTTGATAGGTCCTATCTCATGTATATTTATATAATCCAAGCTCTGGAGGAAATTGCATCATTTCATCGTCTTACTCTATATAGATAAGCTAAGAATCCGTATTGTTCGATATACTCTTTGATTTCTATGGATATAGGCCTACTATAATTCTAATAACTAGCCTACTATCAAGATAAAGAGTCAATGGGGGTCGATTTTGCGAAATATCATTTTTTTCGTGATCACTTTCGAAAGGTATGAGATATCAAATCTCTAATACGGAGGAAGCACGTATATTTTGAATACCTTCAGAATGGTGTAGTTATAACTATTAAACTCATTTTGCATAATTGTCGAGCGTTGACAGATAACGAAAAACATTTTTAATCGTATAAGCCTGACAATAATGAGATATAAGTTGAATAGTTTTTACTGATACCAGCTTGAAGGTATTGAAAATAACTGTGTTTTCTTTCTATTTTAATTTTGATATCTCATACCGTTCAAAAGTGATCACCAAAAAATTCATATTTCGCAAAGTTTTTACTCATACCAGCTTGAAGGTATTGAAAATAACTGTGTTTTCTTTCTATTTTAATTTTGATATCTCATACCGTTCAAAAGTGATCACCAAAAAATTCATATTTCGCAAAGTTTTTACTCATACCAGCTTGAAGGTATTGAAAATAACTGTGTTTTCTTTCTATTTTAATTTTGATATCTCATACCGTTCAAAAGTGATCACCAAAAATTCATATTTCGCAAAGTTTTTACTCATACCAGCGTGAAGGTATTGAAAATAACTGTGTTTTCTTTCTATTTTAATTTTGATATCTCATACCGTTCAAAAGTGATCACCAAAAATTCATATTTCGCAAAATCGACTCTCATGGACTCTTAACGTTTTGCACGTATATGCTTCAGTAAAAGAATTCCATTTCACTTATAAAAAATGAGTTTTTGAATTACATATATTCACTGATAAAATATGTACAATCGTCCTATAGGCCTATATAAAGTTACGAGCACTATCAACCGCGGCCCGTTATCAATTGTAAAACTGGATGAATATTTTAATTCAGTTTTTTAGTCACGTAATATTGGGCTCTCGTAATATAATCTTTATTATACCGTTACCGCTACTCCATTAGCATATTACTCATTTCTCTCGGTTTTAAGAGGGCACGTGAGTCGATCTAGCGTAATATCAGCTGTGTGATGAGCACTTGATGATGGTATTGAATACCGACATTTTATTCATTTATTTATACAAATTTCATCCAGAAATGACGTTCATTCTCACAAATTAACCAATCGGTTTGAACTTGTGTTTCATTGATAAGCTAAATGGAAACTTCAATGTGTGTAATATTTCTCTGAATCGACTCCCGTGTGCTCTTAAGCGCTTGTCTGACGACTGTATAGACGTGTGGTCTGTTTAGTGGACTGTTGGGCAAGCTAAAGTAGGTCTCACGCTCACGTCTCGTCGCCTTATCTCATCAGGCGATCTGCATTGGTCCTTGGAAATATTAGGGTTCAACAACGCTCTCAATATCTAATGGTTTTCACTTTGATTAAAAGTTGAAAAAAAAAATTATATATAAATATATATATATATATATATATATATATATATATATATATATATATATATATATATATATATATATATATATATATATATATATATATATATATATAATTTGTCCTAGACAAGATTACAAGATAGTGTTGAATACATAAAAACATGAACAGATCAAATTGATATAATTACCAAACAAGAAGTGAAAGAGTTGATATAAGAACAATAATTGATACCGAACGAAATGGAAAATACTATAATGATAGTGAATATAAAACAGATCTACGAGCGTATTACTTGCAATAGTGATTGTAAAACAGATTCTTAGAATGCGTATTGCATCTTTCAAAGCTGACATGCTCGCTTAGTATTTCAACGAATTGTCTAAAAAAAACGTTTACGAAAAATACTGAAAAAAAACATGGAAACTGTTTCATAGGAGCCAACAAATAAGCCAATGACTTTATGTCACGCGGATTGTACTTTTGCCAAAAAGTGTTGAATACAAATACTGTTTTGAATAATTATTATCTAAATCATCTCATAAAATTAGTTTTCACTTCTGTCAACAATAATGAATAATTCTACTTCCATCCACGATAAGAAGAAGGTCGTACCGAGACGCGTGGCCGAGTGGTAACACACTGAATCGTCATTCGGGAGACCGGGGTTCGATTCCCGCCATGGTCGACTATCCTGACAGGGGTTTTCGTGGTTTCCCTCTGTCGTTCAGGTCAATACTGGGATGGTTCCTTAACAACAGGCCACGGCCGACTCCTTCCCACCATCCAAAGCACTTAATAAAATAGCCTTTCATCCCATCATCTCATTCATCATCCACCGACGCCAATAAATCGTAGTCATTGCGTCGTTAAAACTCAATATATAAAAAAGAAGATCGTTTAGCAACTAATTGTATGATCCTTCAGTAGTAATCACTACCGTATACTTCAGTATTAGACATTTACCACTTTTGAAAGATGTAGTTGTGATCCAAATCGTATAAACTCTTTTGAACACATGCAGTTATACGAATATTACAGTGACATTTGTGTTTCTTACATCAGCAAACGAGACTACAAAATTATAATACCCAAAATACATTAACGGTACCGTAGTCACTTGACTTCAGTAGTAACATCATCTGATTGGTCAGAATTAAATTCGTCCTGAAGAGGAGAGTTATGGAATGAAGTTGCTCGAGCGGTAAATGGTGGGAGAATAGAGAGAAATGGAGGGAAGTGGTGTGAAGAGTGGAGCTGGAAGAGGAGGAGGAAGAGCAGAATCGGACAGGAGAGGAGACGTGAGAGAAAAAGAGTACTAGGGACTGGCAAAATCAAGTTGACATGTTGTGCCCTTGTAAAATACTTACCTTACTTTGTTGGAAAAAGTAGTTGGAAATAAGAAAAAATAAAGGTTATAAGGAAATGATCATCAGTGGCGTAACAAGGCACGACGAGACAGGAGTGCAAAATGTATAAATGGGCCCTCCCCTTTTTTCCATATTTGGCGAAGTCCTGAAAAGTGCTCGTGCGCTTCCAATTTATTTTATCATAAATGTGATTCAAATTTTCTTTGAATTTTTATACCATTTATTGCACATAAATTATTCAACTTATTGATTGCTATTGAAATTTCTTTGCCTCACTTTTTGCTTTGCAAAAATGTCTACAACATTACTAAAATGAATCCGTCTTGTTATCTCAGGTTCAATTAGTAAAATTGAACCTGCACTGAGTCTCGTTTATAGAACAATACAATATATAAACATATGAATTGGAAACCATAAATTATAAATTGTCATCTCAGCAAATTATGCCAGTCTCAATGGGCCCCCTAAAGTAAATTTAGTCATGGGCCCCTGTGCCACTGCACTGCTTGCACCGCTGATATTTACGCCACTGATGATCATAAGAAATATATATATTTAATTTCTTATAGGAATAAACATTAACACTATAACATAGTTTCATATTGTGAAAGGTTTTTATGTAAACGCCAACATCTATTTCACGATCACATTATAACATGTATACTCATTCATTCATTTATTTAATTTGCAATTTGTAAATACATATACAGGTGGCAAATGTCATTCAACTATTTGTTCATTTAATGACTAATCTATATTTCCACTCTGAACCGGGCCAAAGACAATAACAACTGATTGGTGTAGGCTTGAGTATATAGGAAGTGGGGTCACGTTGGGTGTCACTGCCACTAGGAGCGTGTTTGCATCCAGAGCCTTGTTGAAGAAAACAATCGGAGAAATCGATTTGAACGATGCCTGCCTGTTCAACTGTTCGACAGACTTTGATTGAGTGTTCACACATGATGTATGTAGATCGATCAACAATAGCATTAACCACAATTACCCACTTGGTGACGTCAAATATCAGAGCCACATTGAATTAAAAGATTCTTCAATGTGAATTTTAATGACATATTGTAATCAAGAAGACTGTTTTCGGACATTTTCTTGTCCGAATGTGTCTAAAAATGGAATTGTGGTTGATGCTACTTCCTATATAAATTGTGTATATATAGACAATTTATAGGAAGTGTGTGTGCTTATTGATATGTTCAGGTTCTTACTTTTTGTATTGTTCATTGAGGATGTATTAGGCGATAAAAAAAATTAGTATGATATACAGACATTTATTAAATTTCAAATGTAATTATATTAAAGGACAACTAAACCCTGGAACTAAATTATAATGGTAGATGACGTTATTTATTTCATTATTTTAGAGAAAACGGGAAATTAACATCTTAATTTCAGAAATTATAATCAATTATTTTTGTCCTACACCGCGGTTTTCAAAAGTCGCCGGTTTGCAAAGCGGTGTGAAGTTACTGCTGAGATACAAATAATATGTAGGCAGGCCTACGCCTTGGATTTGGTGAAATATCATTTTTGTGGTGCTAACTTTTGAACGGTATGAGATATCAAAATTCTAATTCGCGAGAAACACAGATAATTATAGCTTCAAGATGATATAAGTTATAACTATTCAAGTTAACAAAGTCGCATAACTATCAAGCGTATACAGCTAAAAAATGTGTTTTCCTGTCAGTGGACAGGAATGCCTCATATGACTTGAATAGTTATAACTCATATCATCTTGAAGCTATTATAATTATCTGTGTTTCTCGCGTATTAGAATTTTGATATCTCATACCGTTCAAAAGTTATCACCAAAAAAATGATATTTCGCTAAATTGACTCCCGTGGACTCTTAAGGTTGAGTAACGTATCTCGGTGATATAGATCTAGATGCGTATATTATAAACATATGTTTTAATTTAATTATTCAGCAGATGGTATTCGACATTGCGAGGCCCGGCGTGTGAAAGTTTAGGTCTAGAAACTCTTTTTTTTCTACTGTTTTCCTCTTTTTTTTTCGTACAATATGTTTTGTATTTGATGCTAGTGTTTATTTATTTTACTTTTCACAGCGAAAATGTTATCAAAAAAGAACACGTAATTTTGATTGAATATGCGTTGTTATGTTCGTTCTATTTTTATTGTTGTTGTTTTGTCGGCTTTTTTTTATCGTGTTATTTCATGGTGTTATTCTTCCTGAACAAAGAGGAAGTGAAAAGTAAATATGAAAATCAACTTCGCAATTATTTTTATCAGTTAGATACGTTTTGTTGATTTAATTTCCTGCTTTTTCTATACCCTACAATCTCATTATAGGCCTACTACAACAATACAAAATTGTGATTATACATTCAATAATCCATCTCGAAAAACTACCGAGTGATGATTATTCGTCCCCATCAACAGCTAGTTTATTTGGGGGTACGAATGACTACAGGTCATTAGGGCCAGATTCACCAACTTCAGTTTAAACTTGGCTTTGTAAAACTTGGTTTAATGATAAACTGGGTTAAATCCCATGTAGATAAGTTCAGGTCAAATCTAATCCCAGTTTAGGCTTCATGAAACGGCTTCCTAAATATAAACCTGGATTAAAAATTTAAGCCGGGTTTAAACTCTAGTTAATAGTTGGTGAAACCGAGCCTAAAGGTGATAAATGAACAATGTTACCAATACCCATGCTATATGGGAAACTTCAACTCTCTCCTAGTTTTACTTCTATATAGGTACAAGTACTTGAGTAGGCCTAGTTTCTAGTTAGCTTATCTACTTCTCTAGCTTCTCTACTTCTAGGTTCTTCAAGGGGTAAGCAGCCAGTTACAAAGAACTCATGCTTTCTATCCTGGATATCTTTTGTGATAGTTTAGTCAATCTCTTAATCAGTGTAATTTCGAATCATTCTTTTATGAATAATAGTCCGTCGTGTAGGTCATATTTCTTGTTTTTCCACTCATATTCTTTATTGCCATTCAATCTATCAATTATGTTTATATTTTCTCTATCACCATACATAACTAATGTATAGAATCTAGAGCTAAGCAATATACAGATATAATTTAATTTTTTTTTTCCCACAGTCAAGTCTCCCTTGGAGACTTTGTGGATAGTATTTGAGTGTTTAGTGTTTTTATTTGTATTTACAACTCTCGAAATTTAATTATTTTCATTTTTTAAATTATTTTTTCATTTTTATGATAATAATAAAAAAAAAAGAATCCACGCCCAAATTGACTAGTTTCCAATTTAGAGATGGACAAATCAGTTTAATATGTATATATACGTCTTTATAAAACATCGCTTTACCACTGCATCGCGAATACAAGTCCATTGTCTCACCCACTGCTTCTTTCTCGCCCACCTCTCCCATTGACCGCATACTTCAGACAGTAATACAAATAGCTGTACGATGTGCCCACTCAAGAAAACTGTTCCGACCGCCCGTCCCCCCTATCCCACACCATTAGCGCACAGGTGTTTCGCTCCTCTCGTCATTCCCATTATATATATATATATATATATATATATATATATATATATATATATATATATATATATGTGTGTGTGTATGTGTTTATTTACAAGAGATTGAGGTTACGATCGTCCGTCTCTTCTATCCTACACCACTATCACACAGGTGTTTCGCATCTTCATCTTTCGTTGATTAAACTATACTGTAGTCTCTACGAAATAAGAAGGTTCCGAGCGACCGTCCCCCCTATCCTACACCACTAACACCCGGTTGTCTCGAACCTACATACGTTGCCATGAAAAGTAGATTCGCATTCTTGAACTCGTTTCTGCGAGCTCTAGTTGTGTAATCCACGGGGCCTTGTCTTCAGGCAGCCTACCGCTCACCTGGGCCGTGTTTTGTAATCGAACAGCTGATCGGTGTGACGTCACTGTGTGGATAGTGATGACTCATCGAATACGTCATGAACGGTGAGCGTGGCACTGGTGACTTATGGTTTTACAACCTTCATTTCCGACATCGAAATACGTTCTTAGTTGTCGTTGATTATTATCTGGATTAGATGTTTCCTTCCTTATTGGATGGATTCCAACGAATTTGGAAATGATCTCTCGACGTATTTATCCGAGTTGGTCGTATTTTCATAAGCGTAACCCAATTCGAGATTCATTTTAAATATTAATTCTTTTCCGTATTGGAGGTTGTCCAACGGTTTTCGGTGAAGACTCTTTAACGTATTTTTCCGGGCGTCTGTAATGTATTTACCGAAATAAAGTCGACTCGGTTGTGTGACATGGGTTTTGGGTGTCCAACCTTATACCTGAACCCTAACCGCATTCCATTGAAATGTACCCTGAAATCCATGTGACACGACCGAGTCGACTTTATCCCGGTATACCCTCTTCAGCGTCATCTATCTTTCCAAAAGTATCCCGAGGGGTAAACAACTTTAGTCAATTTGGTGTACACGTGATATCAGATTTCAGGGAGATTTTACGGGATTTCAAGGGATTTCAGGGAGATTTCATGACAAGTGTACACCAGATTTCAGGGAGATTTTACGGGATTTCAAGAAGATTTCAATGAATTTCAGGAAGATTTCGTGACTAGTGTATACACCAGATTTCAGATTTCAGGGAGATTTTACAGGATTTCAAGATGATTTCAAGGGATTTCAGGAAGATTTCATGACAATCAAGTGTACACCAGATTTCAGGAGTTGTTAACCCCTCGAAGTCTCCCTGTGGTGCCCCGTCCGAACGATCCTACCCTTTATGTTGAATTGAATCCTGTGTATTCCGTGATGGATTGTTTAAAACAAAGAAGTGAACTTCAACAGTCGTTTCTGACCTCACCATGCAGCTCGAAGTTGGCCCGACAACTTTTACCCGAATCAAATGTCAATACGTTGTCACCTTTGACCTCGCGTCTGTCGACACCTTGGGATTCTACCCAGAAATCCTTCGAACTCCAATTGTGTAATATAGCATACGAGTTTCTAGAATCGGCGTGCGAGTTTTATTGTTTCGACAAATAGCTATATAGCCTGAAGCACTTTTTTAATTTTTTTTTTTACATCATCGAAACTTGATGATAAATCCTTGCTCCCCAATTAAGGCTATGAATGAAAGATAGCATCGTTTGGACGGGGCACCACAAGGGTGATCTTACCACCCCATTTTAATTTAAAACCACTGAACTTTCAACACCAGGACTGCGCTGTCTGTGACCATAATTTTCCCTGCAGATGAAAGTCTTTCAGTTTCCCAAAGTCCTGAACACATTATAAGTAGGCCTATAAACCGTTTTCATTATATATCCGGACATTACCAGCATTAGTATCATGAGTAAACAAAACACACGAAGATTATTTGATTTCTTCCACTTTGAACTATCTACTCTCTTTGACAATGTATACTGAAGTTTATCATTGACAATTATGCTGGCCTTCCATAAACGCGATTTGCGTTTCGGTTTCGCAAGGCGGTGGGATTGAGGCGAGCTCAACAATCAGAAATCGCGTAACTCTCGTCACTGATTGGTCGTTTCATCATCATGGCGGCTTGAAAAACCGCAATCCGTAAATCCGAATAACGCAGGTATGGAAGCCCGGCATTATGCGAAATCGCTATTATAGCAGTTATATATATATATATATATATATATATATATATATATATATATATATATATATATATATATATATATATATATATATATATATAGCTATATTTTATACCGTCTTGAGGGTATTAAAAATAGCTCTGTGTCCTCTGTATTAGAATTTCGATATCTCATACCGTTCGAAAGTTATCACCAACAAACTGATATTTCGCTAAATCTACTCCTATGGACTCTTAGCATATAATTTAATGATCAACTTACGTTTTGCGGTGTGTCGGAGACCCGACAACTTTTACCGATTGAAGCATCTCAACTTTTACCCAAATTAAATTTCACTTCTTTTTTCACCTTTGACCTCCCACATCCAATCAGCTCTGATTACGTCATGACACGGCCCTAGTCGAGGCATGCAGGGTATTCCCAGAGGCCAGTTAAGAGCGATATTGTCGGTGCTGGTCACGAATAGCCGTATACTCAGCGCAATCATCGCAAGCTCCTCGCAGTCGAGTGGAACTGAAATCTATTATCTTATCTAATGTTTTTCTGGAATAGCGACAATTACTGAGTGGGATTCACCCACAGTATAACGTTTACAGTGTCGACATAACATATAAACGATCTGGATGACTTTCCGGATGAACAAATTGTAGTGAAACTGCGTCACACCATTCAGAGAAGTATCTTGTAAAATATTGTCGATCCATAATTAACATTCACAATATGTAATACGTTATTAGACGAGCTTTAGCGAGGATTCAATTTGACATACTAAAAAAAATTGGTGTTCGTTTTTTTTGTTTTTTTGTTTTTTTGTCGGTTCTCCACAGGTCAAACGGCTACAGCTATGAACTTCAAACTTTTTTTCATAATGGTTCCTCATCTAACTTAGATCTGTATAGTTTTGTGGCATTATCAGATCGTAACTTTTTTTTTATGAATTTGAGAAATTTCAAATATGCCCATTAAAATAACCCGGCGGAAAAAAAGAAAATATTTTGAAAAAAAATGAAATTCCGCGTGAAGTTGATTTACATTTTGATGCACATTTCTGAAATGTTTTAGCTTGATCGGGTGAGCCATTTCGAAGACAAACCATAAAATGTGCTAAATTGGTAGCACTCGAAGCAGTTTTTATCCATTTCTAACTTAAATGTCACCCAATTGGCGAATGTAGGCAAAAGTTTGGCAAAGAAGTCGACATACTATCATTTTCCGCTCGTCTAATAACGCGTATATAGCGTTTTCCTAGTTTGTATATAACGGTACGCTGTGAGGTAATCAATGGTAAAAAATATCAAGTGTTACTGTTACATAAAATTCATCTTACCGACTTGGTTACTATCACTACACTTTTGAGCGTGGGTTCGAGTCCCGCATTAGGCGTTTCTTTTTTCCAAACTTCCTTTCACTCATCATCAATTCATAATTCCACTATCACCTTCTCATTCGTCCCCCCCCCCCCCCCCGTATAACCTAGCTTTGGTGGGGCCGTTAAGTAGAAAATAACCATCGTGGCCTAACATTGTGATTGGTGACACAATTTGGGGTATTGTTGTTCACTTATTACAACAATGTGTTACGTAATTCATGATCGACAACAATAGATTTCAGTGACAATCCCAATAAAAATCCACTGCCTTCTAGACGCAAGGTCGAAGAATCAGAGCGGACGCCACTTTTTAGATTGACAGTTTTAACACACATGTGAAGCTTGGCTATCAATTAGATTGAGTCAACAACAACAATAACAACAGTGCCTGAATGGTTATGAAATAGCGAGGCACATCGGACTTACCATAAATCTCTTCATGATGACATTATGAATTAAAAGACATTTCATATAAAATACACCTGTCAGTTTCAAGTTTATGCATCATTATATACAATGGTGTTACCATCCACCAGTTACCAACTCAACAGAGCAAAATGTTACTTGTTATACTTTTTATCACCACTTTTTGTTTGAAAATCAGATAATGAATAGGCTTGAGTACCATGGTACGTGATTTGCGTAATGAATTGTGATGATCTAAGAGTACCAGGCTCGACTCCTGCTTGCGTCATTCTTTTCTAACGTGGAGATGTTGACACAATCTTTGTTGCAGAATTAAGACTGATTCTTTTTTATTTATATTTATCAACAGCGAAAACTTGACACATTCTTTGTTTTTCATTCTTTTTCGTAGTTTTCCTCTGTAGTCTATATAGGCTAATACCGGGACGGTTCCTACAATATAGGCCACGACCGCTTCCTTCCCACTATCCTTCCCGATACCTTTAGAAGAAACCTTCATCCCATCCCATCATTAATTATTCATCCGACGCCAATATATCTTATTTATCACTATAGTGCGTCGTTAAACCCAATATAAAAAAAGAAGGAAAAAAACTAAATTTCATTGAATCCGTTAAAATGCTGGTAAGTTTCGTTAAACGGACTCGGGAAGTTTTGTTTGCAGTGAGTGACGGAAAGATGCTGTGCTAGCAGTGGCGTATTTCTCTCTGTTGTGTATCGTCCTTGCCTCACATGTGTCGAGATTGGGTGAGGGGGGGGGGAGGGGGGGGTGAATGCCCCGACCATGATGAACGCGACTTCGTTGCGTCAGTCCAAACAGCTGGGGGCTCACTCGTTGCGGGTGTCGCGTTATTGATTTCTCTCTCTTGTCACCCTCGACACCCCCCCCATATCTCTCTCTCTCTCTCTCTCTCTCTTGTCACCCTCGACATTCCCCCTCTCTCTTGCCACTCTCGACATCCCCCCCCCCTCTGTCTCTCTCTCTCTCTTGTCACCCTCGACATTCCCTCTCTCTCTCTCTCTCTCTTTCTCTCTCTTGATACCCTCGACATCCCCCCCTTCTCTCTCTCTTTCTCTCTCTTGTCACCCTCGACACCCCCCCATCTCTCTCTCTCTCTCTTTCTTTCTCTCTCTCTTGTCACCCTCGACACCCCCCCATCTCTCTCTCTCTCTCTCTCTCTCTCTCTCTCTCTCTCTCTCTCTCTCTCTCTCTCGTATATTAGTTCTTTAGCTGTTTCTCGGTTTTCCCTTTTTTAAGGAAGTAATGCACGGTGCTTGTACAATTTAGATACTTTCATATTTATTATATTTGCTATGTTGACGAGCCAGTGTCATTGAATAGAACAATGGACCAACTCTAAGATCATTGTGTGCTCTTCAGTTCTCATGTCATTCTATTCTTGGGAATCCTCAATCAGTTTCAAGATTATAATACGTCAATGAATAGGCCTGCCGGTACCAAGAATGCGATGAAATTCATTGACGTAAGGTATTATCTTTAGACTGGTTGGATTTGGCGTAATAGAGTCATTAATTGAATAAAATAAAATTATACCGGAGTTGATGTACTTTTTTCATCAAATTACACTTGTTCGCGAACATGGAAAAAAAGTAGTAGGGCCCTAAAGATGAATTTCTTTATTTGTTCAATCACCGTGCTTGCACCCCCTTAAACTATTGATATCCTCTCTCTTTCCTTCCTCTTACCTTCGATATCCCCTGTCTCACTCTCTTATTAATCTCTCCTCTCCTAAGTCTCTCTACCTTCTTCCGTTCCTCTATCTGTAAACCTCTTCCTCCGTCTCTCCCTTTCTCTCTCCTCAGTCTTTCTCTCTACCTTCTTCCGTCCCTCTGTCTGTAAGCCTCTTCCTCCGTCTCTCCCTTTCTCTCTCCTCAGTCTTTCTCTCTACCTTCTTCCGTCCCTCTCTGTCTGTAAACCTCTTCCTCCGTCTCTCCCTTTCTCTCTCCTCAGTCTTTCTCTCCACTTTCTTCCGTCCCTCTGTCTGTAAACCTCTTCCTCCGTCTCTCCCTTTCTCTCTCCTCAGTCTTTCTCTCTACCTTCTTCCGTCCCTCTCTGTCTGTAAACCTCTTCCTCCGTCTCTCCCTTTCTCTCTCCTCAGTCTTTCTCTCTACCTTCTTCCGTCCCTCTGTCTGTAAACCTCTTCCTCCGTCTCTCCCTTTCTCTCTACTCAGTCTTTCTCTCTACCTTCTTCCGTCCCTCTGTCTGTAAACCTCTTCCTCCGTCTCTCCCTTTCTCTCTCCTCAGTCTTTCTCTCTACCTTCTTCCGTCCCTCTGTCTGTAAACCTCTTCCTCCGTCTCTCCCTTTCTCTCTCCTCAGTCTTTCTCTCCACCTTCTTCCGTCCCTCTCTATCTGTAAACCTCTTCTTCCGTCCCTCTCTATCTGTAAACCTCTTCCTCCGTCCCTCTCTATCTGTAAACCTCTTCTTCCGTCCCTCTCTATCTGTAAACCTCTTCCTCCGTCTCCCTTTCTCTCACTCTACATCTCTCTCTGCGTGTTATCGTATGAGATGTCAGTTTCACAGTTTCTCAATGGAAGTTTCCACTGGTGGATACGGTCGATGAGATTGGTTGAACCGCGGGGGGGGGGGGGGGGGGGGTTAGGGGGCAGGGGGCAGGGCATTGAACTCGCCATGGCCAATTACACAAACATTAATTGTGTTCGTTTTATTAATGTACAATTACTCTTTCATAATAATGAAGATTTTTTTTGTCAATTACCATAACACGGGTTTCCGGTGTGAAAAAAGCGTTTTATATGCCGTTTAAAAAAACACTTTGGCTTGTAACCAATCAGGTGTTTCCAGATTCGTTAGTCGGGGGTTTCGAGTGGTATTATTTCCTGTACAGGCCTACGCTGAAGTTGACAACGATTATTGTTTGTTCCAACGACCCCACCAACAGCTAGGTTATACGGGGGTACGAATGAGCAGGTGATGATGAAACTATGATGTGATGATAAGTGGAAGGACGTTTACAAAAACCAATGCCTTACGCGGGACTCGAACTCGCGCCCAACGGTGACTTATGTTTCTAAAGCGGTGCCTCAGCTGACCGAGCTACGGAGGGAGGCGAAGTGGACATGATTGAGTCATATTCAAAATGGTCAATTCAGCAGGACAGTTTATAGCAGAAATGGAAAATCAATCTCAATTAGTAATTTACAGAAATTTCGGATCGTTAGTTTTTGTGTTTCATGATTTTTCCGCACAAAATAATGAAATTAATGATATTTTCAAATCAAACAGAAAACGACTGGTGGACTAATATAATTATTCTTCAATTACGTTAAAATAAAATTGGTCTACTTTCGTCCACTCCTATATAGGTAGTTGCAAAAGTAAAATCATTCAATGAAATCGAAACTGTCAATTCATTTCCGCCAAACGCTATCTTAGATAAGGACAGACGTCACATTGCTCCTCTCTCCTCAATATTGTCTAGGCCTATTCATTCAATAGTGTTGAGGTCGGAGTATCTTGCATAGCTATACTTAATATTAAGAAATAGTTCTGTATCTATGTGTTTCCGTAATATCGTAGGCCTAATATATGATTATATCGGTCATTATCTGTAAATGCATTAGGTTACTATTCACAGTTTGGTGAATGAATGACATATTAATAGTTTTTTTTACTAACATTTAAACTTGATACAAAATCGTTGTTCCCCAATTAAGGCTGTGGATGGAAGATGGGATCGTCTGGACGGGGCACCACAAGGGCAATCTTACCACCCCATTTCGATTAGATAAAGTCTTTCATTTTACGAACGTCCTGAACACATTATGACTGTTTCTGTGATATGAATCCGGACACAAAACACACGAATGTTGATATCCTCCATTTTGAACTAAGTCTCTTGGGCAATGAACACTTCTTTCCATCAACAGCAGATGTAAAATTGATTATTATACAAAATGGACGGAGAAAAAAATGAGTGATAGGCATATACTGTTGAAATTAGGCCTATCACTCTACTAATTAAAGGTCGTGGCCAATTAGTACTTCATCCTAGGATTTGCTTCGAGGACTGTGGGAAACCACGAAAAGACAAGTCAGGATGGATAAAAAAGGTGTTTGTTGGTCTTGAACTTTTTCTTTCAACTTCTCTTCGTTTCTTCTTTTCTTGTGATCTTTGTTCTTTTCTCGATTTTTCTTTTCCTTTTTTTCCTTTTTTTTTAATGTTGATTGATTATTTCTTTTGGGATAGTAAGATAGGCTAGTTCTTGTGGTGCCTCTACCGAACGATCCTACCTATCTATCCTTGGCGTTAATTGTGTACATTAACTTTCTGTTCGTTCTTCATAATGACACAATCCCACGCATTGTCTCTTTTAGAGCGCAAAATATAATTATAAAAACTTCAAAATTTAGCTTTTTTGGTTATATTTTGTCCTTGTTTTTTTATGGAGGTACCGATCGACCGTCTCATCTGTATATTACCACTGGCGATGCGGAGTGTCGAGCCTTAATTGAAGTGTAAAACTCATAAGACTTATGTGAGGGACAATTGTAATTGTAAACTGCGTACTTGGCGTGTGAAGTGTATTGATTGAATTGACAGTCGCTTTGTCCCTGACACACATTATAGCAGTTAGCTCAATGGAGCGTGATTTGTTCTATAGGTACCTTGGACCTTAAGGGCCGTGGGATTGGGTTTAAATCGGCTGAAATGCTGCACCTGTTGGGGGGAAATTGACGACTCGAAAAGGGCGTGGCTTCACCAGTGGGCCAGTTGGATCATATCATTTGTATAGTCATTTCAAGATGCCCTGATTGGATATTTGAATTTTACTACAGTTCTAACAGCCCTGTTGATTGGACGGTAGGATTTTTGACGTCACGGGGGAGGAAACTGCAAGTCGTCAATTAATGTAACTTCTAGAATAGGTTCTGAGAAAAAGAAAGAAAAAAAAGTTTCGAAACGAACTTCTAAAATTCTAAATTTCGGGTGAGTATCTGTAAAATCTGTGAGAATCCATCTAAAAGAAATCTGAATTTTTAGTTCAAATTTGTATTATTAATTATTTATTAATATTCATTCATTTGTAATTTGTATCGAAATGCATTATATTTTGTTGTTGGATCATTATTTGATTTTTTTGTCATTTTAAAAAATTGCAGAAATGTAGTTAAAAGAGTGTAATAATTTATCAATATCTTTCAATAGAATTTCTGTCCAGATTTTTACTTCTATACAAAATTTTTCGAAATTTAATTTTGACTCCGTATGCAGCCAGTAGGCCTACATCTGCTCTGATTGTACCGTTAAATACATGCTCAACAATTTATAATTTAAACTATTTAACAGCAATGTAAACTATTCATCATTTTTATCTCATTGTTTATATTGCTGTTTATACTAAATTACTATAATATATTGTCTCATTATAAGCTACCATTATTTGTATATGCCTACTACCTATTGAAGCGTCCTCAGTCTGCAGTCTGTAAACGTTCCCGGCAGAGGGATTTCCCGGAAATCAGGGAATCAGAGCCGGAAATAGGCTCACCCCCCCCCCCAATAATCATGTGATAAGCCTAACTATAACAAATAACTATAATAAACGTGATCACTTGGGTGAGAGTTGGTGAAAACAAATACCATAAGTAACCATGGTGATAACAAGTTTGAACTATCAGATAAAGGCTAACTGAACTTGGTAATACCGGGCCTTAAACAATCTGAAAACTAAATCTAAAAACTTGAACAGTCCAATATATAAAATTAACAAGTACGTCAGCTGATTCAGACGAAACTTGTCGAACATGTTGATAAGTCAAATTGTATAATAACGAAGGTGGAAAGATCACTCGTAACTAATAGTAGCACTCGATATTTTTGCCATCGGTTTTTAGCTCGCAGCGTACCGTTACATACAAATTTTTAAATAACTGCCGAATTGAGAATGTTTATTATGGATCGACATTACTCCTCAGAATGGTGTAAATCAATTTCACTACAATATGTTCATCCGGAAATCCACTGCAATCGTTTATATGTTACTGTCGACATGAAAATCTTACACTTTGGGTATGGGTTCGCCTCAAATTCAAAATGTATATATCAGTGCATTACATTGTAATGTCCGGCACATGTAGCGCAGTGATTAACGCACTCGCTTCATGTGATCCGAGAGGTGATGGGGCATATCGGACCCGGTTCGATCCCCGCCATCGCCCATCTTTACAGAGGTTTTTCGTGGTATTCCTCTGTTGTCTAGGCTAATGCTGGGATGGTTTCTACAATATAGACCACGACCACTTCCTTCCTAATATCTAAGAAACCTTCATCTCATCATACCACCATCTCATTCAACATTCATCCGACGCCAATAGATCTCGGTTATCATTGTAGTGCGTCGTTAAACCCAATATAAAATGAACTAAAGATACATTGTTATGCAGTTAAAGAACCATTGAAGATGATGAACATGACACCTGAGAAGGTTGCATGTAATCCCTGCATACATGGATGGACGTAAGGCACGCATGATCCAGCTTA
Source organism: Brachyptera risi (assembly GCA_964007535.1). NCBI lineage: Eukaryota > Metazoa > Arthropoda > Insecta > Plecoptera > Taeniopterygidae > Brachyptera > Brachyptera risi. The sequence goes on from OZ023334.1 coordinate 4,179,770, forward strand.
TTACGGGCAATCAGTTCCTGGCTACTGGTAATGTCATATATAGTACTTACATCATTACTCTCATCTCTCTCTCTTTCTTTCTATCTCTCTCTCACTCTCTCTCTCTCTCTCTATCTATCTCTATCACTCACTCACTCTATCTCTCACACTCTATCTCTCTCTCACTCACTCACTCACTCTCTCACTCACTCACTCACTCTCTATCTCTCTCTATACACATCATTACTCTCCTCACCTCCTTTCCTCTCTCTCTATCTCTCTGTCTCTCTCTCCCACTGACGCGCTGTGCCAAATTCTCCCTCGGATCTTGACCCCCGCAATGTGGGTGTTGAAAGTCCCGATCGACCGTCTCTCTCATGTGATAGTATTGACGAATGGATGTGTTGATGTGTCAATAAGAGGGGAAAGAAGTGTGTAGACTTTCATGCCAAAATACATCGCTTTATTTCATAAATATATTTAAAATATGTGATGTGCGTCGTTGTTTGCGTAGTTGACATAGTTTCAATTGTGTGTGAGTAATATATGTTCTTTATAGTGTATATAGAAAGAGATAGAGAGGGAGAGAGAAAGAAAGAAAAGAGGAGAGAGAGATATTGGGTGAGAAAATTTGAAAAAATGAAATCTCTTCGAAAAAGATGAAATTATCTCTGAATGTGTACACATGAATGATACACATAATCACCATTTTGTAAGCAATTCGAATCAGCCATTTTGAAGAAAAGAATTCAAATAACTGTTTTTATTCATCAAATATATGGAAATGATTAAAAGCAGAATTGGGTTGCCAAGATTCACTGCTTCCTAGATTCGATATTTGCCCAACAATGAACTATTCTTTATATGCGTCAAGGTGTGTATAGAATACCAGAGTCGATAAAGTAGCAAATGTAGGACTACTAACGACTTTTATACCTTATTCAGATATCTCACTCATCTTACAACGCACATGCTGCGTTTGCCTAGTCAAGTATATAATTTCAACAATACAATCAAATTAAATCCGTATTGCAATATTTAATGAGGTAGTGTAATTTTTACCGTGGTAACAGTACATTTTTTATTTTCAATATATGATATATATATATATATATATATATATATATATATATATATATATATATATATATATATATATATATATATATATATATATATATATATATATCATTATAACAGCTCTGGTAAACGCTTTTTCCTATATCCATCGATACAATAGCAATAATCCAAGCCACAATTATATCAGCTATCCCCAAGTTCTCAGGTTTCCCAACATGGTAATGAAATATTCAATTCCAATAGAAAGTGAAACTGTGTAATAAATGTCATTCAGCAGTGACATTATTGCAGTAAACTGCATCATATCGTTGCATGTTCGACCGTGCAGTAAAGTGCATCATTGCATGCAACGTAATACGCTATCGATAGAGTGAAGTAATAGTTCAGATTACAAGTAGAGTGACTGACGGTACCGATCGACCGTTCCCCCTATTTACTACCATTGGCGATCGGATGTTTCTAGCCGATACTCGGATCATCTAGCTCGTTATCTATATAAATGGCGTCATAACCGTAATTATATGCTGTGCTATCAGTTACTAGTATGTCATATGTATTTTATAAACATATTGTGTTGTAAGATAACTTGTATATATCATATTATTATAATATAACATTATGTATATTATATTATATTATTTTTATATTTATAATCGTGATCATGCCATGTAGAAATAGAGACATTTTCTTGACTTTAAGTAAATTCTCCATAGCTATTACGTTCAGAAAGTTGCATAGTACTAATGAAAATTAGTTGATATTTTGTAGAACTATTTCTCTAGAAAAAAACAACATGTGTAAACAATACCAGTCAAGGCAGTGTCTTTTTGATTGAAGTTCAATTGAACTGGGTTCGAGTACCGCATAAGGTATGGGTTTTTATTAACGTCATTCATCTGTCACCTGTTTATTCGTACCCCTAAATAAAACAGTGGTTGGTGGGGTCGTCAAGCTAATAAGTATGAATAAATAGTAGATATAGTTATGCGTTACTGTTATTGCTCTTCGGCCATATCCGGATAAGTTCGTCAAACCGGAAGTAGGTTTTAGTTTGGTTTTAGTTCAGTTTAGGATTGTTTATTGGTTAGATTAGTTGTTTCGGGCTAGTTTGGATAGGTTATGTTCATTGAATTATTTGTATATTAATTGGATTATTTTGGTTACTTATGCGGTGACAAATGGAAAGATTAATACCGGCTATACCAATATTATTATTCACTCCTTATTTATATTTAATAAATGAATATAGTGACTTTGAAATGAAGTTTCCCGTTTTCTTCACACAAACTGAATTCTTGTTAAACTAACTTCTTTTTCATATCTGAACTTCATACATAAACTTACACTTAGAAACAGCAAGTTTCGAACGCGTCACTGAAGTAATAACAGACCACTAAAACTAACTATAGGTATAGAAGTAAGCAATTACAAACTGTAATTAGCACGAATAATTAACAGTTTAGGAACACTGAATGGTACTTAAAGCTACAGTATTATACTGATTGGATTCAGCCTTGACGAACTGCATTGATTTATAATTACACGCGAATCAAGCGAATGTCAGCCACCGAATGCTACAAGTGCATAACCGTGATTGTATATGACGCTTCTATATGCCTAGCTGGAAAACTAAATCAACGAGAAAAATTAGGTCGAGTAAATAAATATCGATTTAATATTTCATAGTTAGCTCTAGAATTCATTGAGCTTTCTGATATTTATATATTTCACATAGTTTTCATCTCAAAAATGATGAATATATATAATAACTGTGAAAGTTTGAAAGATCCAATATATATATATATATATATATATATATATATATATATATATATATATATATATATATATATATATATATATATATAATATAATATATATATATATATATATATATATATATATATATATATATATATATATATATATATATATATATATAATATAATATATATATATATGTATATATATATATATATATATATATATATATATATATATATATATATATATATATATATATATATATATATATAAGAATTGAGCAACAGTTAGTGGCTTAATTTGTACTCACACTTGGTTACGTATGTTATTCTCGTACTTGAACTAATAGTTGGCGGATTATTATTTTTCAATCATTATTCATTTTCAAAATTATACCAAAGTGTATTGAGCATGTAATGAACTGTTGATGAGTTGAGGGATGAAGAATGACTCGGGATGTTATTATGGGGTTAAAAACGGTTCGATTTTCATTTGAAAATTTATCTGGTTTTCCTTTGACCTTTTTCATGTTCTTTGTCTCCTTCAAATGCTCTCCACTTTTCTGTTGATTATTCGTGATATTTTTTCACTCACCTATACTCTATTAAATAGAACCCAATCACTTTACTGTATTTATAAAATAAATAGCTCATCAGAGGGTGTTTTACTTGATTAAAGAATAAGTAAAATAGTTGTTCTACTTTTCTGCTATACGTTTATAGGAAAAGTTGCACAATTTCAGAGTACGTTCTTTGTTATAGTGTTGATGGATCGACACACCCAACCGTTAATACTAATACATAGAGAAAAACAGACGACCGTAATCAAGAAATGCTGCATTTCCATAGTCAGTGTCACAAACTCAAAACAGCTGTGGGTTATAAAACTTTAAAATAGCCTCACTTGATTGTGTACAGTGTATCCACAAGCGAAGAAGTTTCAATCGACCGTCCCCCCTATCCCACACCACTAGCGCACGGGTGTTTTGCGCCTTCATCTCTCGTGTGTTACTTGTATTCACGAGAGATGAAGTTTCCGATCGACCGTCCCCCCTATCCAACACCATAGCCGCACAGGTAGTTCGAAACTTCAACACTCCCAAACTTGAGTCTATTAGCTTCACACGTGCGATGATTGCTCGCCGAGGGTATAAAAGACCCCCCTCCCCTCACCTACTGACATTAGGCCCAACACGTGCTTCCATCTCCCCCCCCTCCCCTCCCCCCCTCTCCCAGCAACTCAACAATCATGGCGTTCTTCCAAGAGGTCTTCCCATTATAAAACTGGAACCTTTATAACTTATATGGACAACAGCGGGGATCGAACCGAGGATCGATCTGCCCTCACCTTTCCCGGGGTCACATGAAGCAAGAGCTCGACCGCTGAGGTACCTGTGCCGGTACTTTCTTAATGATTTTCGTCAACGTTATCATTCTCCCATCATTATCACCGTCTATGTGCCTGACACCAAAACATTGACCTGATTTAGTATCAATTGTATCATCTCTAGCACGGCCACCCAGTGTTGCCACTAGCTGATTTCCGACAGAAAGAAAAGTACTAGTTAGTTAGTGTTAGGGTTTAAAGACGCGTCGACAGAGAGGTCATTTGGCGTCCATGGTAATGTCCGAGTACTTTGCCTCAGCTGTCAATGGTTGTGGATGTTTCAAGCATATGGAGGGAGTGAGAAAGAAAGGAAAAAGTAAGAGAAGACAATATAAAATGGAATAAAAGAAGACGATAGATGAGGAGTAAAGTGACGAGAAAATGAAAAACAAAATTTAATGCAAGGTTACGCCCTCCCTATGCTCGACCGAGACGGTACTTGGTTCGTATACCCTCACTCCAGAACTTATCGCTATGGATGATTCTTTTGGTAGCAAATAAATTGCTCCCGACGATAGCTCCACGACAAAGTGTCCGGATCCCTCGATTACCGACGTTTTTTTACTGTTGTCCAGTTGGTAGACTCATTTCTTTCATGGATACAATTGTGTATTTGGGGGTACATTTGTGACCATATCTAATAGTATGATTGTAGAAAGAAAAGTACTTGATACAAAGATTTTGTATCAAGTTTCGATGTTATTAAAAAAAAAAAAGATATCGATAAGTAGTAAGCCTACTACATAATTTTTTTCCCCAAGTATTGAGTGTTATTGAAAGAAAGTATCGAATGGCTAGTTTCAAGAATTGATGTTTTGAATGGTTTTTACGTTCAAGTCATCAAACTAGCCGCTATCAACGCACACTGTGCTGCGCAGAGGTCCCTCCCTGTTCCCAGTCCCAAGTCACAAACGTCATCCATAGCTCTCTCCTGCTCACATGTCGTAATCATGTTGCGTATTAGCCAAATTTAAAAAGGCGTATTATCTATATTTTAAATTTAAAAAAGTGACGAATAATAATTAAAGGACATCACAACCCTGAAAATAGATTTTAACGAATAATGACAATTTTTACCTCCCAAATTTTAAAGAAAACTGGAAATCAATATCTCAATTTCAGAAATTATAATTAATTCATTTGTACTCAACCTTTTTTCTGAGTCGTTACGTAGACATCACCCTGTTCATGTTTCTATACAGAATCGGTGATGCCTACGTCATGATAGGCCTACATATGGTCTCTGGAGGACAAAGAATTTTATTATAATTTCTGAAATTGATATGATGATTTTTAGTTTTCTCTAAAATCAGGGGAGCAAATATCGTCGTCAACTAAAAATTGATCATTTGACTATTTTAAGTAACAACTATTAAAATTAATTATTTAACTAATTACAATTTAGTTTCAGGCCTGAGATGGCATTGAGGAATATTTTTTTCAATTCTACATATTTATTCGTCAAATTCTCTCGGGACAGTATATGGTTATCAGTAATCTTAGCTGCAGAGTACTTGGGACAAGCTCTAGTACATGAGTACTTGCAGTGGCAACACTGTGGTCTTATCGGACAGCTGATAGCGATTCTACGTGATAACCGCTTCCTCTAGGCTGCTCGAAACACTGTTGCCAAACTTACATACAGTAATAATATTTATTTTATTTTTATTCATATTGGGTTTTAACGACGCACTCTACTGATGACTACGATCTATTTTCTTCGGTGGATGATGAATGAGATGATGGGATGATGAGATGAGAGGTTATTTTATTAGGTGTTTTTCTGATAGTGGGAAGGAGTCGGCCGTGGTTGTTAAAGAGTCCACGGGAGTCGATTTATCGAAATATCAGTTTCTTGGTTATAACTTTTGAACGGTATGAGATATCAAAATTATAATACGCGAGAAACACAGATGATTATAATACCTTCAAGATGGTATAAGTTATAACTATTCAAGTCATGTCGCATAACTGTCAAGCGTCGACAGCTAAAAATGTGTTTATTTAGCTGTCGACGCTTGACAGTTATGCAACGTGACTTGAATAGTCATAACTCATACCATCTTGAAGGTATTATAATCATCCGTGTTTCTCGCGTATTATAATTTTGATATTTCATACCGTTCAAAAGTTATCACCAAGAAACTGATATTTCGATAAATTGACTCTCGTGGACTCTTTAGGAACCATCCCAGTATTGACCTGAACGACAGAGGGAAACCACGATGCACCCCTGTCAGGATGGTCGACCGTATCGGGAATGGGGAAAAAACCCTGTCAGGATGGTCGACCGTATCGGGAATGGGGAATAAAAACCTGTCAGGATGGTCGACCGTATCGGGAATGGGGAAAAAACCCTGTCAGGATGGTCGACCGTATCGGGAATGGGGAAAAAACCCTGTCAGGATGGTCGACCGTATCGGGAATGGGGGGAAAAAAAACCTGTCAGGATGGTCGACCGTATCGGGAATGGGGGAAAAAAACCTGTCAGGATGGTCGACCGTATCGGGAATGGGTAAAAAACCCTGTCAGGATGGTCGACCGTATCGGGAATGGGGGAAAAAAACCTGTCAGGATGGTCGACCGTATCGGGAATGGGGGAAAAAAACCTGTCAGGATGGTCGACCGTATCGGGAATGGGGAAAAAAAACCTGTCAGGATGGTCGACCGTGTCGGGAATGGGGAAAAAAAACCTGTCAGGATGGTTGACCGTATCGGGAATGGGGAATAAAAACCTGTCAGGATGGTCGACCGTATCGGGAATGGGGAAAAAAAACCTGTCAGGATGGTCGACCGTGTCGGGAATGGGGAAAAAAAACCTGTCAGGATGGTTGACCGTATCGGGAATGGGGAATAAAAACCTGTCGGGATGGTCGACCGTATCGGGAATGGGGAATAAAAACCTGTCGGGATGGTCGACCGTATCGGGAATGGGGAATAAAACCCTGTCAGGATGGTCGACCGTATCGGGAATGGGGAAAAAACACAGGAATGCAAATGATCCATTATTAACCGAAGTGCAGATAACGTTGTTGCAATAAGCCTTGCGTGAGAGAATGCTTTAAATAACTCGGCCTCAATTCTATAAATGGGATCTTGTTTTATTTACATGTATGCCACGTGTCTCGAAGTCTTTGTGCTCCAATTAGGGCTGACGTTGACGAGGTAGGATCGTTCGGACGGGGTATGAGGACGATCTTATTGTTATTATTTTTCATTACTGCCATTGCTGATCATTACATGACATTTGACACGTCAGTTCATACAAAACATACACACATACAAGACATACCAAATTACATTACATACATATTTACACACATATAAGTTTGAAAGAAATAAAAATTCATAATTTAAAATACAGCTCATTTGACGTCTAAATTCTCTTTTTCACTGTAATAACATTTATCCAAAATGAACCCATTCTGAAAGAATCTCCCTCCTCTTGTTTTATCGTCAGGGGCAAAGAATTGTAGAATTGAATTCTTGAATAAATGGGTCGTTTTTTTTTTTAAATAGAAAGATTATGTGTGATCACTTTAACGTTATTTTGTGTAGTGTTATAATTGTGTTCCTCGTTAAAATCATGAATAAGGTATTTGTAGTCCATTACATATAATATTGTATTCAAAATCACCAGCTTAAAAGAAATAATTGTCATTGAACTGTTATTTCTGTGTACATATTATAATTAACGGTCAAGTTCTGAATATATATATATATATATATTGAAATTAATAAAATTATGTTAATGAAATCAATAACTTGATTAAATAATTATCAAAATAATCAAAAGTAAATGATTGAAAGTAATAATGAGAATTATTATTCTGAAATAATGTCGATCCATAATAAACATTAACAATATGTTACGTGTTATTTGTATGTAGCTGAGGTAAAATCAATGGCAAGAATATATTGTTACTGTTACATACAAGTGATTTTCCACCTGTGTTATTATAACAATTTACTCATTTCCATTTCAGACAAGTATTGTGTCCATCTTATGATGTATTCGTCAAGTCTTTATCTTGCATTGTGAGAGTTGTATGGTGATTCATATCCATGACATCCCCTAGCGAGAACTTTTTGCACTATGAAGACATGTGGACGCCTTAAGAGGCCTCAGGCGCTCGTATTTCACGCCTCAAACTCTCACGGCCGTAATTTTTGAGGTATCAATATGATTGTTTTTGCATTCTGTTAATAATTGAAAAACGGAGGTTATCGCATTTACAGACTTCTGAAGATAAAATTTGTAATTTTTCAAATTCTTCAAATGGAAAATGAAAAAATTTCCAGTTAACGAAAACCTAGATACATATTTATGAAAACCGAAAAATAATATAGACTGTGATATATATCAAAAGTGTGAGCTAGGGAAATAACGGCGTTTACGTGAATATGAGTTCGGCAGGCCAGTCTATGGGTTGCGCCTAGCACACGATGCATGTTAAACTCGAGTCTGAAGCGAGCGAACAACGAGTCCGTGTAGAGCGCCTGCGGCCTCTCAATTACATTTCTTTCAAATATAAATATAATTAATTAATCTATCAGACCAGTAACTGATAACGTACGACAGTGTGTCACGTGATGAAATCCCTCCACGAGAATACATTACAAACTGTTTACCGTGTTAATATCCGTACCCGTAGGCTCCTTTATTGATTCAACACGCGAGTCAACATCGTTAGTTTGTTTAGCGAGCCAGCCGAGGGACTAAACAAACCTACTGAACAAACACAAGACTCGCATGGAATAGCTATTCACACGGAACATTGGTTTTTCACATTACACCGACTATAGATATATAAGCTGACGACAATTTAAATAAGAGGAGTATTAGGCCTAACTACCGGTATATCGTCTTAATTTATATCACGCTTTGTACATCGAACCATCGTATTATGCTCACCACGCCACGCGGTTGTTGTTGTTGTTGTTGTTGTTTATGCATTTGATTTATATTGGGTTTAAAGACGTACTGCACTGATGATAAAGATCTATTGGCGTCGGTGAATGATATATGAGATGGTGGGATGATGAGATGAAGGGTTATTTTATTAGGTGTTTTGGATATTGGGAAGGAGTCGGTCGTGGCCTGTTGTTAAGGAACCATCCCAGTATTGACCTGAACGAAAGAGGGAAACCACGAAAAAAAAAAACTGTCGGGATAGTCGACCACGGTGGGAATCGAACCCCGGTCTCCTGAATGACGGTTCAGTGTATTAACCACTTGGCCATATGTCTCAGTTTCTTGTTGTTGTTGTGGTCTTGGTAAATTTACCTTCTAGAGTTGTAACTTTGGCGAGAAAAATATGTTGTTTCTGTTACACAATTTCTATCCGAGATTATATATTGTTTAATGCTGCTCAACGACCCCACCAACAGCTAGGTTATACGGGGTTACGAAATGAGCAGGTGACAATGCAATGATGTAGTGATGCTAGGTGAAAGGACGTTCACATAAACGCATGCCCCATATTGGACTCGAACCCACGCTCGACGGTGACTTCAGCTCCAATCGCAGTGCGACAGTAGAATGAGCCACGGGGGCGGCTAGAGATTTTAAAATTGTGTTCAATAAAGGTCAACTTGAATTTTTCGCTCGCTTCAGACCAGAGTGTAACATGCATCTTGTGCTAGGCGCCACCCGTAGACTAGCCCGCCGAACTCAGATTCACATAAACGCCGTTAATTCCCTAGCTCACACTTCTGATATATTTCACAGTCTATATTTTTTTTCGGTATTCAAAAATATGTATCTAGGTTTTCGTAAACTAGAAATTTTTTCATTTTCCATTTGAATAATTTGAAAAATTACACATTTTTTGTTCAAAATTCTGTAAATGCGATAACCTCCGTTTTTCAATTAACAACAGAATTCAAAAACAATCATATTGATATCTAAAAAATTACGGCCGTGAGAGTTTGCGGCGTGAAATACGAGCGCCTGCGACCTCTTAAATCGATATCTTCCCTCCTTATTAACCCCCCTCCCCCCCCCCCGTTCCCCACATCATCATTCATTTCCTAGCTTGTCTCTCGAGCAATTAATAGCCAATCTATACCTTGCTGCACCGCTATAATAGTGGCGCTATCGCGCTACTATTGCCTTAAGAGTATAAGTGATTGATAACAGTGTTGGACAAGATAACCCCACAAGGACGTTTATTATAGATAAACGTAGTGACGTATCTAGCGATCGTATCTACCTGAGGATAGCATGCGGCTAGTCGAGATCAGATATAGTACCTACCATGCGCTAGTACTTGACTATAGGCAAACGCAGCGTATGCTTTTGTAAGATGAGGGAGATTAGTGGAAGTGGAATAGGTCCATTACATAAGAGAGATGTCAATCTGTAATGAGTAAGGATAGAACATGTAGCTGAGTGATTAACGCACTTGCTTCGTGTGATCCGGGAGGTGAAGGGACATATCGGACCTGGTTCGATCCCCGCCACCGTCCATCTGTACAGTTTTTTTTCGTGGTTTACCTCTGTAGTCTAGGCTAATGCCGGGATGGTTCCTACAATATAGGCCACGACCGCTTCCCTCCCACTATTCTTCCCAATACCTGAGAAACCTCCATCCCATCATCTCATCATCCCATTAATCATTCATTCGACACCAATAGGTCTTAGTTTATCATTAAAGTGCGTCGGTAAAACCCAATATATATAAAAAAAAGATAGGTATGCACTGGGAAAAAAAACACGCACTATAATTTTTATACTGTATACTCATAGAATATACTCATAGAATAACTTTTTGCCCTATAGAGTCTTTGGGACGCCTTAATCTGTCTAAATGATTTGTGTCTCGGTTTTGAACGCTCTAGTCCTCTGCAATACTTGTCAACATGCCCTAAATTCCAGTTATGTAACGCATCATTAAAAATCCGTACATTCCCCTCAAGTTGAACTGTATACTTGTAGTCGAGAGAGATGAAGGAGCGAAACACCAGCGCGTTACGGGTGTGCGATATGGGAGACGGTCGATCGGAACCTTCATATCTCGCGGATTCATCATAGTTATATCCACGAGAGATGAAGGAGCGAAACACCAGCGCGTTACGGGTGTGGGATATGGGAGACGGTCGATCGGAACCTTCATATCTCGCGGATCCATCATATAGCTATATCCGCGAGAGATGGAGGAGCGAAACACCAGCGCGTTACAGGTGTGGGATATGGGAGACGGTCGATCGGAACTTTCATATCTCGCGGATTCATCATGTAGTTGTATCCACGAGAGATGAAGGAGCAAACCACCCGTGCGCTAGTCGTGTGTGATAGGGGAGACTATCGATCGGAACCTCCATCTCTCGTGGATACAAGTGTATGTACCGTGCAATATGAATGATTCACAATTCACCAATCGGCCCGGGCCTTCATCCTGGTTGGCACGCCGCCCGCCACACACCGGTCTTTCGACCAATCACTGCCCTAGGCTCGTCAGCTGTTCTTGGCAGTGACATTTGGCTCAGACGTTCACCTTGCATGGTTAGAACAGTTCAAGCTGAGGAATTGTTTTATTTTCAATTAGTACCCTATAGTTGCCATGCAGACTCGATCAGCTCATATAAATAGTCGTCTATCAAGAACAAATGTCTTAACAGTCACTACCAGAAATACAGTGAACTGGGAACTAACGTGGATTGTGATCAATAGCAATTAGTCGACATTGCTGTCTGTATCTTTCGGCAACAATTGACCACTTCAGAGAACCAAAGCAATTCGCCAGCCGCTTTTCATACTTCATAGTTCTGTCACCACATTTGAACGTTGTTGTTGTTATTCCGCGCAGCCTAAACTTACCCAAATATACCAATTTTACCTAACCTATCCAAACTAACCTAAACCTAACCAAACAAACGTCCTAAACTAATTCAATCTAAAGTAAAACCATTCTAAAACCTACTTCCGGTCTGACGATGAACGCTACGATAGCAATACAGTGAACTGGGAACTGAAGATTGTGATGAGATGATTGGTCAATGCCAGCTGGCTGACATTGTTTTCTGTATTTTTCAACAATGAGTGGCATTACTTTAGAGAAGCCTTCTTTCGAGCTACAACAAATATAACTTGGCAATAGGGTGTTGGCACGTAGCAAGCGACAAACAATCGTTATTATAGCAATACAGCGAACTGGTGGACTACCAAATATTCTGATTGGTCAATTCCAACTGGTGGACATTGTTGTCTCTCTCTTTCAACAATGGGTGACGTCACTTTCCAGAAGCCTATACAGCGAACTGAGGAACTAACAATGATTGTGATTGGTCAATATCAATTGGTTGACATTGCTGTCCGTATTTTCAACAATGAGTAATGTCACGTGACAGAAGTCGCATTTACATTTGTATTGAACTGATGGTATGCTACATGTATAGCCACGATAGAGCAGCAAAAAAGTAAAAGTGGAAAATTGACAACTGAACACAATTATGAAATTATTGGCGTAGTACTTCTTCATGTCCGTCTCTGCCAATTTTCGGTTGCAATTCGAATGCATCACAGCCCACCCGATTGTGATAAAACCATGACTTTAGCTAATCGAGATGGCCGTGGACTTGTTCCAAGTTGATGGTCGTCTCGCGTTCGAATTTCAAACGGCCGGCCACATGTGAGCTTGTCCCGAGATTAGACGGCTAATTTCAGGTGTTGGCGAATGTGTTTTTCGACTTCGTTTATATTCTCCGTTTGAACCGGCTCAGTTCATGTGCGTCATCTCACCTACAAGAACAGTCAAGATAACACGGTTGATATTATATACAAACAGCATACTAGCTGGCGTCGAGTGGAAAGTTATTTTCGGGTAACGGAAAACGAAATTTTAGTTTTTGTATCTGGTGGTTTGTTGGCAACGTTCTTGTGAGTTCTGGCACTTGGTAAAAGTTCACAACCCGAGTTTCTCGAAGGTTTTGACTATATACAGTCATTGTAGGGCATTTCTAAGCGCTTTCTTGGAGTTATCTTGTTTAGGGTCGATTTTATCAACCTTGGATAAGCTATAGCCCAGACTAGAGTGGTTGTTCAGCTTGAATACCTCTGTATTTTTCACTAATCCCAGGTTCAAAGCTTATTCTCAGGTTTGTAATTTTGGTCAAACTGACCCTGTTGGACTATTGTAATCAATAATCATAGCAAGTATAGGGCCTAGGCCTACTGACAACTGGCAAACCAAGTCTTATTGATTATCAAAAGATTTGTCGAAACCAACTTTCATTTCATTATTGTATAATTATAATATTTACTCAAAACTTGGAATGAACAATATCAAATATGCATATAGTCGAGAGCTCTATTGCTATACAACAATATAAGTTGAATTATAGAAAAGTTGAGCTCATGGGTTGAACTAATATAAACGGCAAAAAGGTACAAATATTACAATATTTGTTTGAGATTATGTTTGAAACAGTGTATTGACTTGAGCGTGAACTCGTTGATAAATGCATGTTATCTCATCATAATTTATCAGAAAAGCCTAGACAATCAATCAATAGTTTACTTTTCAGTTTATACTCTGTGAATACCCGGCACCTCCACCCATACAAATATAAATACAAGTGAAACTGTCGCCTATTAATTTTTAAGATTTGAAATTTTTTCGAAGTTTGAAAATTTCGAAAAAAAATGCGTTATTGTTTTCACAACTGCTTATTTGTTATGAGCACTTGAGTTTTAAATTCATTATTGCTAGTACTGATTGCTCTCTCTACTGTTAGCGATTTGTATTTTATATTAGCGGGTTTTTATGAGGTTGGCAGCCAGAGAGGTGAGAAGAGAGGCAGAGTAGGAAGAGTAGAGACTAGAGTACCAAGTTGTCCGTATCCGTATTTCTTTCCGTTGTATCCGTTAGGTTAGTGACTTTATAATAATAAATGACTTCAAGTGTAATTATATCCGTGCACGTGTTGTGAAATAACCCCATCCAACAGTTCAGAAGTGGAATAGAGAATCTTGATGCCGCTGCAATAGAGAATCTTGATACCGCCGCGTAAATTGTGCTCGATTCGCCTAGTCAAGCGAGAAAATCGTAAGAAACCTTAATTGGAAACTTTTGTCATACTGGCGAAAATTCAGTATTGTCCGACCCGCCGGTCTCCGTAAAAAATCAAGAGTAGCGTGTAGTTTATACGCCTGATTACATCATTAATTTACAAATTCTTGATTCACGTCCGCCATTTATAAGAAAAATGCGCGCAATAGACCGCCAAAATCGATCGTGATCTATCCATCTTGTAAAGTTGGTACTTCTGTAAAAAGCCTACATTATTGACCGCGAACGCTTTGTAAAGTTTGTACTACCGTAGAAACTACCTTATCGACTTACAGCTACGTGATACTGGCTGAAGATGAGTGAAGATACTTTATCACAGGACGATCTAGAATTGTTGGCTAACATAGCTAACATGCAGGAACAATTGAGTAATAATGACTCGTCAAATGTACGGTCAGCACGTCCTCCCGACCTAAGTGTAGAAGACTTACTTAAGTTAATGATGGAGGATAATCGAAAACGAGATCAAATGATGATAAATCTGGTAGCTGCAGTAACCAAACCGTCAAACGAGAATTCATACCAAATTATGCCCGATTTGTCGAAGAACATTAGTGTTTTCTTCGGTGAAAGTGATCAAGGACAGGCAAGTGAGTGGCTTCACGCGATCAACGTGACTGCAAACCTTCATCGATGGCCAGATGGTTTCAAGTTAGAAGCTGCTAGGAGCCATTTGAAGGGTGCAGCAGCAGACTGGCTTTCACCCAGGTTAAGTACGATAACAACATGGGCTGATTTTGAAGCACAATTTCGTCGCTCTTTCATGTATGCACCTTCAGTAAGTGACAAGTGGACAAAGATGACAAACCGAGTTCAATCACGTCATGAGAACACATACGCATATTTTCATGCTAAAATACGTTTATGTCAGGATTTACACCTGCCATTCGAAGATATTAAAAAGCAAGTAATATTGGGATTGTGGTCGAAAGAACTGTGCAATAATGTCGCCTCCAAAGTTCAAAACGACGCCGACGAATTACTTGCAGACATACGGCTCTTTGAAGAACTAAATAGGGAGCGTTACGAACGAATTACAAGTATGCGAAAAGAAAAACCACCCGACAACCAGAAACCAAAAGCATCACAATCGTCTACAGTGAACAACATTGATCAAGGGAACGAAGTAACCACTTCCGGTATAAAGAAAGAATCGAATTATCAACCGAGACAACAAACACCAAAACCAAGTGTTGTAAACAGGAACGAAAAAGGAGAAATGCGTTGTTTCAACTGCAACTTATTTGGGCATATTTCCAGGGACTGTCCAGAACCCAGAAAACCACTAAGATGCCAAAACTGTCGTAGAGACGGGCACACAAAAGCGAACTGCACAGTCGGTGCTAGTTCAAACCGTGAAGATTCAAAGAATGTATCTCAACAGGTTCAGTTTGTGAATGAGAAGATTTCGAATGCTGAAGACATTTCGAAGTATCTAAAGAATGCTGTAGTCAATGATATTTTCCAGTGTAGCGCGCTAGTAGATACAGGAAGTTCGTGTTGCACAATAACCGCATCAGCTGCTATTAAATGCCGACTAAACATAATAACAACCCAGGAGACTTTGTTTGGGTTTGGAAACGTTAACCAAGAAGCAATTGCCCCGTTAGGCTGTTCCGAGCTGTCTGTTGAAATTGACAAGATCCAAGAAATTGTTAAAGTTCTAGTCGTACCCGATCAGGCTCAGTCGACTGAACTAATTATAGGTAGGAGTTGGACTGAACGACCAAATGTTGCTTTCGTCAAGGTAGGCAATAAATTGATAATTGGTAATCGAAACGAGGATCCGTTCCGTCATATGGATCTACAGGAAATTGTCCAGACCGACAACATAAAGTTGAAAGCTACTCAAGACAGTGTTATTAAGGGAAACACCATGACTTTTATCCAAACTTATTCGGACATACGAGAATGTATGATGATAAATGGAGCATTGTTGAAACCTCACGAGGGAAGGTTGCATCTCCCTGTGTATAATGATTCAAGCAAGGAAAAGTTGATTCCCAAGGGTACATGTGTTGCTCGGGGCGAAGTAGTAAGTGTAATCCAGAAAATTTCGGCAGTTCCTACGCAAGGAAAGAGGCGAGAGATAACCCGTGAAGACATTCGAGTTAACGAGGAAACAAGCAAAGAAGATATCCAAAAACTACTCGATCTTTTGAACGAATTTCGCACTTGTTTTGCTCTTAGTATCGAAGAGCTGGGGTGTACAACCGTGACCAAAATGAACATAATCGAAGTTCCCGGAAGTCAGCCTGTTCACAGCAAACCATATAAAACCACAGCATCTGAGCGAAAGGACATAGCACACATCGTCAACGAATGGAGGGCGAATGGTATCGTAACTGATTCTCGATCAGCTTACTCCAGTCCAGTTTTGCTAGTGGCAAAGAAAAATGGTGAGAAGAGGTTAGTTGTAGATTTCCGCAAATTGAATTCTCAGACCGTGAAAGAAAATTACCCGATACCAAACATTGACGAACAGCTACAAGGACTTGTTAATGGTAAATTGTTCACAACTCTTGACCTCGCGAATGGATATCTCCAGATCCCTCTTAGCGAAGAAGCAAAGGAGAAGACCACCTTCGTAACCCCGGACGACAAAGGAAAATTTGAAAGAATGGTTTTTGGCTTGACCAACGCACCGTCAGAGTTCCAGCGCCTAATGAACCAAACGCTTGGACCATTACGTAATACGATCACACAGTGTTATCTAGATGATTTGTTGATCGCCGCTACAGATTGGCAAGACATGCTGACGCGACTTCGGCTTGTGCTAGAAGCATTACGCACAGCTAATCTCACACTGAAATTAACTAAATGTGAATTTGGAAAGAAGCAAATTGAGTACCTTGGATTCGTGATATCAGCTGAAGGAATACGACCAGGAAGAATGAAGATGGAAGCAATTTCGTCTTTCCCAGAGCCGAAGAATGTACACGAGGTACGAAGATTCTTGGGTCTCACCGGATATTTTAGACGTTTCATAAAGAAATATGCCGAACGAGCCACACCGCTCACCCAGTTAACAAAGAAAGATAGCAAGTTTATGTGGAACGAAAAGCAACAACAATCTTTTGACGATCTGAAGACTTCGCTGAGTAGCGATCCTGTCTTGCAGCTGTACGATCCGCAAGCACCCACCGAATTACACACTGACGCATCTGCAGACGGATTGGCCGGCATGCTACTTCAGAGAGACAATGCCGGAAAACTAAGGCTAGTTTACTGTGTCAGTAAAAGAACTACCGATGTTGAAAGAAATTACCACTCATCAAAGTTAGAACTTATGGCTATTGTATGGTCTATCGATCGAATGCGCTCTTACCTTCTAGGAATTAGTTTCGTAATAGTGACTGATTGTCAGGCATTGGTATATCTCAACGCTCAGCGAACGTTGAAACCACAAATCGCGAGATGGTACGATATGATTCAGGAATATTCATTTGAGATAAAGCATCGGAGTGGAGCAAAAATGGCTCATATTGACGCACTGAGTAGAGCACCAGTAGAACCAGACAAATCAGATACACATGAGGAGATGATAGAACGACGCCTAGATGTGTTCACTGTTATCACACCAGAAGACCAGATTCTGATGTACCAGCATGGTGATCGTGAACTGAGAGAACTTGCCGAGATTCTACAAAAACTACCTGAAGATCGAACTTGTCAAGAAGAACAACGTTCCCAAAAATTTGAATTGATCAACGGTCGCATCTGCAGAATAATTGTCAAGAATGATGTGGTAACTCATAGGTTTGTGTTACCAAAATCTATGCGGAAAAGCATTTGTGTTAGGTATCATGATCTAAGGGGACATTTCTCTTTGGACCGAACCTTGGCCAGCATACAGAAACATTATTGGTTCGCATACATGCGTCGCTATGTCCGACAGCATATTCACATGTGTTTAGATTGTTTAATGCATAAGTCGCCAGGAGGAAGAAAAGCTGGTTATCTGCATCCGATTCCACCTGGACTTCGTCCTTTCTCCCGAATTCATTTGGACCACTTGGGACCATTCGTAAAGTCCTCCCGAGGAAACCAACACCTACTCGTCCTTATCGATAACCTAACGAAATTTGTTTGTTTGTACCCTACCAAAAGTACAACTACAGACAGCGTCCTCAAAGCAATTCACCAGTTCGTCGTTGAAAGAGGGCTTCCCGATCATGTGATCACCGATCGTGGTAGTTGTTTTACAGCTAAAAAGATTGCCGATTACTTCGAGAGCAATGGTGTACGACACACTCTAAATAGTTCGCGACATCCTCAGGCGAATGGTCAAGTTGAGCGTGCAAACCGAACCATTCTTCCAGTCATCGCCATAGCACTAAGTGACCCCGATTCCAGCGACTGGGACCGTCATTTACCAGAAATCGCCAGAGACTTGAACTCCGCCATTAATAAAACAACCGGAAAGACACCGTTTGAAGTACTTCATGGTTACCAACCCCGTTACCATGATGGGAAATTACGATTCTTGACAGATTTTGACGAAACTGAATGGGAAACGCCAACAGCACTACAGGATTCAGTTCGAGCGAAGATCATACAAGAACAAGAGATAGCCAAACGTGCCTTTGATTCAAAACGATATCAGGGAGTACAATACGCGATAGGAGAAATAGTTGTGATGAAAGCAGCTAAGATACATACCGGGGAACCTACAAAGACTCAGCCACTCTATAAAGGTCCACTAGTCGTTACGCGATGTTACCCAAACGATACATATCAAGTAGCACAACTAAAAGCGCAGTCTGACCAACGCTACTATGCCACAACTGCCCATGTTTCACAATTAAAATCATGGAAGTTACAAGAAGAGGAAATGGAACAGGAAGGAGAATCAGATGAGTCGGAGGAAGAAAATGTAGAAGATCAAGTAAGAGAAGAGGACCAAGAACCTGTTCAAGAAGTTCAAAACAGGCGAACTCGTCGTCTTCCAGCTCATCTCATTGATTACATAACTTGAATTGTATAACTTGACTTAGTATTAGTAGATAGGATCATAAGTAATACATAATAATCAGTTTGTTCAATCGTCAAGGTAAATTCATAACTATTATTTGTTAAGAGCTAAGTTTAGTATTTTATTAGATCGAGGACGACCTAAATGACAGGATGCCCGAATGTTAGCGATTTGTATTTTATATTAGCGGGTTTTTATGAGGTTGGCAGCCAGAGAGGTGAGAAGAGAGGCAGAGTAGGAAGAGTAGAGACTAGAGTACCAAGTTGTCCGTATCCGTATTTCTTTCCGTTGTATCCGTTAGGTTAGTGACTTTATAATAATAAATGACTTCAAGTGTAATTATATCCGTGCACGTGTTGTGAAATAACCCCATCCAACACTACTTTCAAGAATAATATCTTTGAAAATCACGTTGTAGGCCAACTTTTTCGTTACTGTATCATTTAAATTTCAATAATTCAAATGTGTTTTCCTACTTGATATATAAATTGAATATATCAAGTAGGCCTACCAACATATCTTTTGTATCGAGTCTCCATGTCTTGATGATCAATAACTAAATTTCTCTTCTCTCTTCATTACAGACATCACTGATCGATCTTTCGTCACACCATAACCCCGCTTTCGTCGCCGCCATCGCCCGCACCCCCCGTTTTCCCGCCGTTACGTTGGCCGCCCTTGCACGGTGATGGTCTACCTGTTTGGTAGCTGGGGTATGGGAGATTCAGCGCTACCACTACAACAGCAACAACACAATGGCATCAAGAACCACTGCGCCGCCGCTAGCTCGTCATACAACAGTAACGCCACCGCGGCGATGCAACAGTCGTGGCTTCAGCAGCGAGTCGATGATATCTGCGACGACGACCGCGAAGTGTCGTTATTGCCGCTCAATAATCAGGTGAGAGACGATGCGCTTAGTTTCAAACTGAGTGTAGCTATACCGGGATACCGGGACCTCGCTATTGTAGGCCGATATTATTAGATTGCTACAATTGTAACCAACTAATTTCATTCCCCTGCCTGTTTGACAACACAAAACATAACAACCAATCAAAAATGCTGTTCAAATCATGGTTAACTTGACATGTCCAGTGAGAGTATCTCTAAATAACGGGACGAACGACGAGACGCTTAGTTTTGGACCAGATGCATCGAGGATTGCGTTGGTTTTCCCGTCTCCTATAGTTTCTTGGCTCTCAATCTTGTTTCATTTTATGAGTACTGTCCTTAGGAAAACCGAGCACAGCAATTTCTAGTGAGCAATCTGGTACATGCCTTCTGCAACCCTCAAATATTGACATTTCAGGTGACTTGCCACAACTGAGCCGACGTCAACGTAATTTGATTAAACAAAGTTAGTTCCTTGTATCGCTACTAGACTACTCACAATTGATTTCCATAGATTTTCCCTGTGAATCGGTACATATTTTCAACATTGATCGGATAGCGTGTTAAGGCACCATAAGAAACCGGCAAACCAACGCAACCCTCAGTACATCATGGTCTCGGACCACGTGAAAACATTTTTTTTAAATTATAACACAGATGTTTGGAAAAAAAGATGGGTTCGTATTTTAAAGTCTGTTTCAAGCGTAATGATGGTAAGAACTAAATTGAAAGGAAATCATTTTTGACACTGAAGTAGGCCTACTGGTAATAAAGATTATATATAAACATGAAAATCAAGTTGAAGAAGAATATGATATAGTAATCAAAGTAATTAATCTTATTATTCAGTACACTATCGAGTACAAACAATTGATTGTAGATTACTGATTAGATAAAAACACTGAACAGAAACGTGAATATATTATTATATTATGGTTTTGTGATGGACGATATGAGATGAATGATTGATGATGCGGGTTAAGAGAAACTAGTGATGTGAGAATAATGAGGTGGGTGCAGGTTGGAGGAAATTTGCTCCAACCTGTACCCACCTCATTATTCTCACATCACTAGTTTCTCTTAACCCGCATCATCAATCATTCATCTCATTTTGTCCATTACAAAATAATATTCTTTAAATCAAGTCGTACTTTCCAATAATGTTATTATATTATGGTGTAGTTTGTGACACGACTTTTTTCATTCTATTTCTGAATTCAGAATTGGCAATACGTTGAACTCTAAGGCCTGCTGTTATATTTTCAACTAAGATCAACCTGACCCCAACCCCTCTCCTGACCCCAACTCCTCTCTCGACCTCGACCCCTCTGAACCACTGACTTGGGTGGATTGGTTCAGTGTCATTCAGGAGACCAGGTTTTGGTTCCTGCCATTGTCTACCATCCTGACAGTTTTTTTTCCGTGGTTTCCCACTTTCGTTAAGATCAATACAGGAATGGTTCCTTGACAACAGGCCACGACCGACTCCTTCCCACGATTAAAAAAAAAAATGATGAAATTACCTTTCACCTCATTATCCCACCATCTATATCAATCCACGACCCCAATAGATCTTTGTCATCAGTACAGTTTGTTGTTGAAACCAATATATATAATATATATATATATTTTTTAAGTTTGTCGTTTAACCAAATATAAGATGTAGCTGTGTTATACTGTACACATATGTACTTTTAATGACGAATATTAAATAGATCAAATATAAAGAAGAATGAGGGATGTAAAATAACCGAGCACTCGTGTTGTATTTCAGGTTGGAGGCCACACCCGTTTCCTTCTGCTCAACCAGAGCACGATCTGCAAGCCGCTCAACAGTCGAGAGCTCAACTTTTACGAGAACATTCCGCAAGACATTCAGACCTTCGTTCCCGAGTACAAAGGTAAGAAGGCTAAGACGAGAACTTCGTCGATCTCGCGCTGATCTAACCCCCGACTTAACGCTTGTGTTGAGCTTGACGCGTCCGTTGATAGTCGACCGGTTGACGTGTCGATCTTTTGACGGGTCTGGCATTCAACCGGCCGTCTTGACCATGATACGAGGTAATATCGTAACGTTGGAGAGATTTTTCATTTTTATTTTTTCCAACGATGAAATCAGTGATGAGTACCTTTAGATTGTTGTGTGCTTTTTTTTTTTTTTAGGCTTTTGTTGTGGCAAACATGTAATATCGTTTTGTTTCGTTGGTTGCTTGTTCATTATTTATTTACGTACGGCTAGTGTCGGCTGATTCACGTAGGCCGTTCATTGTATTGGATTGTGATCGAGCCTGTTGGATTTTAGCAACAGATAAATACGCCCAGCTTTATTTCATAAATAAAATATTCCGATACAATTTTCTAGACTAGTTCACCTTGGAAATATATTCAACCATTAAAATTCTAGTACTGTACATTGAAAAAATTGTATTTTTTTAATTTTTAATTTTGTTATCTTGGGTTTATAATTTGCACAATCATCAGTTTAGTTGGTCTATTCGCAAAGCTTATCAATACTTGAACTTAACTTGTTAAAGGCACTACACAAATTATCGTACACAATCTCAGACATAGATTAATTCATTCGAGTAGAGTAAATATGCTCAAAACTGCCAGGAAGTACTTTGTGTAAATAGTGTAGTCGGCTTCGCGCGGGACTTGACTCCCGTCTAGCTATCGCTCGACTATATTCGAGCTAATTAAAATGAATTTAATAATAGATAATCAAAGTGCAGTACAGTACTTGGATTGTAAAAATCATGTTTGTGTTGTGTCTTTATAGTCCCCCCTTCCAAAAAAATAGTCAAAATCAGTATGATTTAATGTCTGTAACATCCTTAACGTTCACCTAGTTAGCTAGTCATTACGAATAACTTTCAAAACGAAAACAATTTTTTGATTTTTGTTTGTACTCCGTTGTTGTTGTTGTTGTTGTTGTTGCTCTGGCATCTGGGTTCGGCTTGATGTTTTTGTTTGGGTACCATGTGGACCCGGCGCTCGCGTGTGAGCGCTCGGAACAAAACGTGCGTTTCTCCCTGTTTTGAATGAAGGACGCCGGAAGTACGCCACCCGATACCGCGAGGGGGTTGGCCCCCCCCGACTCGCCGGATCTCTGGTGGACACCAGCCCTGGCTGCCCGCAATGGCTGCCGCAATGCCCACCTAAGATTTGTCTGAACCGCTACCTGATATCAAGGGTTTGTATAGATATACAGTGATTTGCCCGTATTCATACAGTTTTAAATACAGACGAAATTAATATTTTTTTAAATTTCTTTTGGTCGCTTGGTATGTGATATAGTGTGAGTTGTACTGAAAGTAGTGGGTCATTCTAAACTGCGTTAACTTTTCATGAACGTTGTTATCATACATCGTCGATCATCGTTCGTCATACATCATCGTTGGGATCAACAGATTCCGATTGCTTTTCAGCAAAATTGGTTCGACACATTTTTTTATTTTTTTTTCTGTTGTGAATTTGATGAATTTGGTGGATAAAATTTTCAATTTTCAAAGTTAATCCGAATAAAATGAAATTGTCACCAAATGTTAATATTGTTTATACACTTGTTAACACAATTCAAAAGAAATTCTGCTTGAGCGAAGAAAATAAATGTATTTATAGGATCGTTAAAATAGAAAATTCAGTTGGAAAAAATCAGCCAGATCTGAATAGTGATTAAAATGCTCAACAGGTGGGATCAGTGTGAGCTGCATAACAAATGCAGTGAGTACTAGACTGAGACTCGATAGTTTCAAATTCAAAAGTGTCAAAACACATTTCGATTCATTTCCATAGACATATCTCGCTCATCTTACGACGCACATACGGCTATTTAAACTACTTCAAAACGGAAATATTTTGTGAGTTTGTATTTCGAAAGCAACATTTGTGGAAATATTTGAATATTCATTTTTTTAAAATGGAAGGGTTTCAATATAAGATCCACTTAAGTTGTCTTCAAACAATTTCCCCAAAAAATTTGAAAAAAAATTTCAAAAATCAATTCTAAACTACAGTAAATCTGATTCTTGAAGAAACATAACTAGTGTAGCTTCGTTTTAAAACGCAGCTTGCGACATTCTTTCTACTTGAATTTCAAATCGAATACTGTATAATCAAAATATTTCTTTTTCTACCAGTGGACTCGAAAGACTTTTTTTTTTAGGTCTTTATAGCTGCAGTAATCAAATCATTCATAGTGGTTTCTCATTCTTTTCATTTCAAAATTGCTTAAAATTATAAATATATTTCAATTTTTAATAGTCTTTTCAAGTTTATTACTGTCAATCTCCTAATGTACTGTACATATACGTTTGTTTGAGAACAAAATTAATTCATCATTATTATTAATCCAAGGTTTCGAACATCTTTTGATTCATTTTCCATCTAAATATATCGCTCGCCTTACAACGCAACTACTGCATTTTCCTAGTAATTGAAACGCTGCATAGTAACATCTCATGTTCACCCAACACGTTGGTCGTTGGTGTCAAGTAAATCGCTGATCTGTTATGTAATGTGGCTTTTCTGTACGTTGCCATGTCTAACGTCCGCTGTGTCAGCAGTGTGTGGGTTGAATATTAACAGAATCATTGTGCCAAGAAGTGAATTCATCAAATAGGTATTATATTAACATTTCGTCGACAACACAATGGTCTGCTTACGTGCTGATTATTCACAACAATAACTGCACACACACACACACACATACACACATGTTTTCTTTTGTAATTGAAAACAGTTTCTAAAGATAAGTACCTTTAACGTCAGCGTTTTGTTTTCTCGCTCTAATGTCAACCTTGGCAAGATGTGAATATATTACACTGGAGAGACGGAGATGGAGATAGAGAGAGTGTGAGTGAAAGAGAGAGATAGAGAGAGTGTGAGTGAAAGAGAGAGATGGAGAGAGTGTGAGTGAAAGAGAGAGATAGAGAGTGTGAGTGAGAGAGAGAGAGCTTGGTTGGTTTGCATATATTTAACCTCTGCTAAGACATTACTAATAAGCCTAGAGTAATACAAAGACATGGGTGTCACAGGCAGGACTCCCCTTATTAACTACGCCCAGTTTATTATCATAATTATATTCATTATGACAGAGTAACATAATAAAAATTAATATTGATATCCCATTTAAATTGATTACTGGTTTGGAAATCAGCTATTAAGGCTTTCAAAATGGGGGCATTTGAGGGCACACACCAACGTGAATTACGCATTCAATTTTATTCCGTGCTCTATTTTTGAAATGGCTAATAGGCTGTTTTTGATTGGTGTTTGAAAAACAACAATGGCAGTACTACCAGCATGACCTACAATACGCTTTATGTGGCTTGTTTTACTCTCTTGTATGTCATTATTTGTCATTCTGCCAACTAATTAATCAAAACTTAAATTGGCCTGATGATTTTAATTCACTGTCAAATCCATTTTTCATCGATAGCCGGTTACATCTAGGCTCAATTTCACCAGCTCTGGATCAATTTGGATAAAAATGTTATCCTGATTCACTAATCTTGGATTAACCTTAATCGTCCAATCGACACTTTCTCAAAACTGATCTTGAGTCAGGAAATATTAATATATTTCTGATGGACTAACTGTCGTTTCTATTTCCCTCGATAATAACAAACTCTCAGCTTAAGCACCGCTTCAGAAACTGTGGTCACCGTTGGGTTCAAGTCCCGCATAAGGCATGGGTTTTTGACTTTGTACATGTCCTTTCACTTATCGCTTCATAGTGTCATAATCACCTGCTCATTCGTACCCCCGTATAACCTAGCTGTTGGTGGGGTTGTTAACCAAACAATCATCATCAATAACCAACTCCATAATGCTCAATCAGTGGCCTACTACTTTCAGTACTTCTCCCAACAATGCTCTCTTCAGGGCCGCTATTCAATTCTAGGGGCAATACATGTAATGTTATCTATATAATACGTAATGACGTCGTCTAGGCAGTTTATAGGTTATGTTTAGACGGAGGCGAGGCAAACGATTGTGCCCGTCGGAACGCTATCGTGCTAAACGCGTCGTGCGACATGTTTGTTCCAGGCGTGATGCAAGCGACCAACAGCAACGGGGCAAAGCTCGAGAAGCGATACAGCCCGAGTTTCCGGGACGAAACGTCGAGGAGTAAGCGGGACTCGACGAAACGCAAGCGAGACAGCGTCCTAAAGTGAGTAGCGTGAATGTATTTTCTGATTTCGGGGAAGAAGAAACCGGGATTTGTATTTAGACTATTTACAAAAACGTTCATCGAAACGTACATAGATGAACTCAAATTATTTGAAATTCAAACTTGATAATAAATTACCGGAAGCTATGAGAAATTTAGAATCATTATCGAAATTCAAAATTGAATTGAAAAAAAATTTTATAGGCAAAGCTTACTATTCCTTGAATGACTACTTGTTAACATGATGACGTGGGCTCAGTACGTCTTTTAAAATATACTAATTGTCAATAATATGTTTTGAATTAATTAGTTTAAACTTAGTTAAAATTAGTTTAAAATTAAATTAAATTAGTTTAAAAAACCAAGATGCAATTTATTGCAAATATCCATTGTTCTAAATGAACTATGTCTCAACATCCTACAATAACATAATGTAAAGTGATTTATATTGTACTAATTGTATGTGGATTCAATGGAAACAGTAAATATATTATTATTATTATTATTATTATTATTATTATTATGGGACGTGATTTAATTCTTAGACACAGCAGGGAGCACATTCCTGTACGATTTAATCCGGTTTTAATGATAATAAAAAGAGATAATACCACCAAAAAAAAAGTAGAAAAGCAGCTTGTAAACCTATGCAATAGACCTATTACATTATTATGATATATATAATTCGTTGTCCCCGAATGTTTCTCCATTGAACGTAAACAATAGTAGGCCTATACTATATTTATAGGCCTACTTGATACAATACTGGCTTCTATAGCTAATATAGAACTAAGTGTCGAAACAGTTTTCCTGTAAATCAGTTTTGAAGCAGTTTTGATCAACCCAAATAATAATCATTGAATAGTTTTCATTCAAAATGCTGTAAAATTACCTGACACAGTTTGTCTTGTACTTCTTTTGTCTGTCTCCTGAATAGACTTTACATAATCACTTATTCATCTATTCGTCAAGGTTAGTGTAGAGTTTTTCAAACCGGTAATATAAATATTTATAACGCATATCCAAACCAAACGAAGTAGTTTGTAAAACAAATGAACGCGCCTATCCCAATGTATTCTAATATAAGCGTGTTTATATTTCTTTCGACTGACATCTCGTTTATTTATAGACTCGTACCTACGTCAATTGCATTTCAATGACGAACAATAGAATAAAAAATATATATATAAAAAGAAACAATTTTCCTTGGAAACTTTTCTGACATTGAGCTCGACTTTGAGACATTTGCTTTGCAAAGTTTTCATTACTAAACTGTTTGTGATTTATTATACCCTTCCTGTTGTGTCAATAAATCATGTAAACAAGATATCTGATTTGTCATGAGTCATCGTGATGGATTGCACTGTATGACTCCACAAACCAATAAAAACATTACCTTCTTATTCTCAATGCTGAAGGTCTAGTCATGATTTATATTTTGTCAACATTTATAATGTGACACAAAGTCAAAGTCAAGGTACGATCTTTCAGGCGGGCTTATGTTGTTCTTACGGCCTCCAAGGAATAATTACAACTTTTCCTTACATCAGAAACATGGTGCCAAATAATTGTTTGTAGATGATCATATATAAAAAGATTATTCAGTCTCTGCTCACAATAGAGTTGCCCTAAAACACAGAATAACAAGCAATATAAAACATGTAATACAATAACAAATCTATATTATGAATGTGCTTATATGAATGATGAAATGAGGCAGCCTATAATGAATAAATAGAAAAAAATAAATGAAAGAACATATAGTTCAAATAGGGCACCACAAGGGCAATTTCACCACTTTGGAGGAATTAACTTAAAGAGCAATAGCAAAGGCCTCCACCCAATTCTTATGGAGGTTTGTCTGTGTGTGTTTTTGAGGGGTTTGTTTGTAAGCACCGCACAGGTCGCACGGTTCGACTGATCGACATGAAACTTATTCTGTACACATAGACTTATCCAACTTGAAACTGTATAATCTTTGGGTGATATCGGTCGGACCATTTCAGAGAAATATCATCTCAAAGTTTGTAAAAACTCCATAAGATTAGGCTGGGTCGGAAAATTTGAAAAATAAAATCTACCAAAAATTTCAAATTCTTATATAACGGGACAGATTATTGATATACGTTATCACAATTCTAACCAACGGTTGAGAAGAATCATTTAACAAATAGATAGAAGCAATAGCAGAACCATTGCCGAAATTCACTGCTTTCTAGATCCAATAGTAATTTGACGAATGGAGTATATTTTATAAGAGTCAAGATGTGTAGAGTTTTTGATTATACTTCACATAAATATCTCGTTCATCTTACAGCGCACATGCTGCATATTCATAATTAATTATAATGCCAATTGATAGCAAACTGTAAAATTAATAGTTCTAGAGTAATTCATTAATTGCATTTGGAAGTTGGGGGGGGGTGGTTGAGGGGGAAAATCTTCGATCTTATTCCCGCCTTCTTCTTTCTTCAATTCTTTATTATCTTCTTCCCATCCAAAGTTTGTTTTCTTTTATTTAGCATTCGCAACACATGAAACCTCTTCGGAATGTTCTTCAAGCAACTCCCAAATTGTACCGAAAATGAGAAATTGTGCCCCCAAATAACCTAGTTGTTGGTCGGGTCGTTAAGCAAACAATATAATCATCACCTAAAAAACGCTGAGAACATTTTCTCGTTGATAAAGTTTTCCTGTTTTTTTTCCTGCCAGCCATAGAAGCGTCATACAATCATGATTATGTAAATAGAATTTGGTAACAGCTGTTATTTCCTTGGACTTTGTCTTTAATTATAAATCAATGCAGTTTGTCAAGGCTGAATCCAATCAGTGTAATAGCTATAAGTACTATTCAGTGTTTTAAACTGTTATTATTCGTTCTAATTACAGTTTGTAATTACTTACTTCTAGTTTGTTTTGGTGATTTATATAATTACTTCAATGCAACTTTTTCTCCACTCGATCATTCCAGTTGTATTGACCTTCTGGTCGTTAAACTGGGTTGACCTTGAGTTTTTTCTGGTACATTCTAGCGTGCCAACCAGAATTTCTTCTAATATTTATTCAGTTTCGTAGATTGAATTGTGGGTGTAATAACCTCATTGAAAAACCATTGCGTAATCATACGGTTGTCACGTGCAAGGTCGCTGTGTTTTGATAGTACTCTCAAGAGCTTGAACCGTTTATTTAGTTTGTAATTACTACAGTCAATACCAGATTTTCATTAGGCTTTAAATTAATTCAATTCAATAAAATGAGGTAGTATTTTCAGTAATGCTTATTCAACTAGTTATGATTTCGAAATTCAATCAAAATGCAGGCAAGAAATGATATGAAAAGGTAATTAAAACCGAGGGGTTAACAACTCCTGAAATCTGGTGTACACTTGTCATAAAATCTTCTTGAAATCTCCCTGAAATCCCTTGAATTCTGACATCAGGTGTACACCAAATTTACTAGTTGTTTACCCCTTGATTAAAACACATCAAATAGACCATTTCCAAAATGAAAGAGCCATCTAGCGGCGATCGTTTGAACAAGAACGGGATGTTATTATCCGAGTTCGAAAGTCCTATGCTGCCAATGCTATTTAGCACGTTTGATTTATATTATTGTGCGTTACAGTGAAGGTATTAAGTTATAATATGATACACCTAGTAGTTTCAACATTTATATGTTTACTATATACTGAGAGATTCACAAACTGTCAGAGTGAGTAAGATGAGAAATAATGCAAGTTATATATCTTAATGTTTTGCCTTCAACTCTGTGTATAAGAGGGCCGACTTTTTGAACAGTACTAAAACTCCCAGAATGCAATACCAGCGATCTCGGCTGCTAGGAGGCGGGACGGGTCTGCGCATTGAATTATGAAAATGGTCTATTATAAACATTATAAAAAGAGAGGAGAATATCGAATTTCAAGCTTTGTTAATCATGATCTTCAACTGTAAACTTCATATTTGTTTTAAAGTTCCTTCCTTCGACAGTTTGATCATTTGGTTTGTTGAACACTCGATCTTTCGAACCAGTAGGATTTTGATCGAAAGCTATGTGGCCGGCTCTTCAGTTCCTGACGTTGGTTGTTTTATTTTCAGGATGCGAGTGCATCGCAACAAGACTGGCACCGCCGACTCTCTCAAAACGAGCTACCACCTTGACAACTCTAACAAGCAACGTATCCTTTACAACCAAACACGACAAATGTTTTCTTCACGTTGCATTCGGAATTTGAAATGTAGCATTTTCGTGGATCTATTCTTTTGGAACATTGTGATTTGTAGGGCAACAACGTTTTTTTAGAATAGAACCAGTATGGTACCAGTAGAACCATTATATAACGTTAGAAACAAAGAAGAAATTTCTTATTAAAAATTTTTCATCAGAAAAATTAATATTGGAAAAAAATTAGAAAAAAATCCACCAGTGGGTTAGATCTAGGCCTCATCTGCCACCTGCCTTTGCAGCTGCACTTTGGTTATCCAAATTCCTCAACTAGCTTCACCCTCTTACTCCTCAGTTGATATAATTTTGAAAAAAATAGTGCTTTAACAATGTTATTCTGAATAGGATAGAGTTAGTATCGCCAATATGTTAAAGTATAGTTAATCATACGTTCATAGCTCTGTCCCCTTTTCAAAAGAATATGAAGATATATTGGAAGACAGAGTACTTTCAGATTTCATCGCTTTTATAGCAATTGTTGTTTACATTGTTATTTCCTTGACTCTTCGCGTTCAGAGTTCCTACTGCTAGAGAACATCACGTCGTGCTACACGCACCCGTGCATCCTCGACCTGAAGATGGGCACGCGTCAACACGGAGACGACGCGTCTGCCGAGAAGAAGACCAAGCAGATGGCCAAGTGCGCCGCCAGCACGTCCGCGTCGCTGGGCGTACGACTCTGCGGCATGCAGGTCAGTCTATCCTCTCCGGTCGCACCGGAAATACTTTCATTGCTGAGCTTACATAATGATGATCATCCATTCCGTTGCTCAGACCCATATTTATTATTGTTTATAACAAAATGTGCCTCACTACCTACATAATAATATAAATCATAAATCATAAATTACCGGTAGATCAGTAAAAAAAGGATTGATAATAGCAAATGAATTGAAAATTAAAATAAATATTAAACACAAATGCCTAACATAATGCCTAATCTAACATATGTCAAGTTTCAAGTATCTAATTGAGTAAAAATGTTCCAAGTTGTCTACAAAATGCACCAAAAAAATCATCCGTCCTCAAACTGACAGGTAAAGAGTTATAAAAAGCGACAGACCGAAAATAGAATTATTTTTGATATTGTGTGGTCGTGGCGAATGGATGTTTTTTTAATGATTGTTAATGATTGTTATAGATTTAAGTGATGGAGGTGGAGGATTGAATAGTTTGACCCCCCTAGTAACTGGTCTATTATTATACTCACCATAATCCATACGAAGATCTGAATAGCATTAACCACAATTCTATTTTCAGACACATTCGGACAAGAAAATGTCCGAAAACAGTCTTCTTGATTACAATATGTCATTACTCATTAAAATTCACATTGATAAATCTTAGAATTCGATGTGGCTCTGATATTTGACGTCACCAAGTGGGTAATCGTGGTTAATGCTAGTGTGCCTAATATTGTGGCTGTGTATGTCATTTAGTCGCCGTTGCTTTAAACAACGTGGTATTGTCCGCCAGGTGTACCAAGCCGACAGCGACCACTACGTGAAGCGAGACAAGTACTGGGGCCGCGAGCTGAACGAGGAGGGGCTGAAGGGGGCGTTGCACCACTTCTTCCACAACGGCTATCAGCTGCGCGGACAGGTGATCGGCCGGGTGATCGCACGGCTGGACAAGCTGAGGCGCGCCATCGAGAGGCAGTCCAGCTTCCGCTTCTACTCCTGGTCAGTCATTACAACAATAATAAGAAATAGATGATAATAAATAATAATAATAACTGGGTGAATACAGGATATGCATTTTGAGATGAGCTCAAAAGTATGAAAATTTAGAATTCCGTCAGCTCACTCTACATCTACAGACCTTGGATTTCTTCAAACATTTAAAAACCCCACCTGCAACCTGTTGACATCCATTCGATACGGAAAGTAACAATAGAATGTGCTTCTAAACCTCAATATGGCCGACGAATGGTTACTAAAATTCAGTCAACAATGTATTATTCCAATCAATGTCATTGTTGGAAATATTTGCGCGCTTTATTTTGTGACTTTTCTCTAGTTCCACTTTTTGACACTAACAGCGTATCTGCAGCTTTTTCAAGCGGATATAGTGCGATATTTAATAAAAAGTCAACTGTTATATAGTGTTTTCTTCAAAATTGAAAAAAATGAAAATATGATTACAGTAAACCCTCGTTAATTTGAACTCGAATAATTTAAATAATAATATAATTTGAATAAATGTTCTGGTCCCTATAGAGTTTCGACCCGTAAGCTCAATGGTAAAAACTAAAGAGTTCTTTAATTCACACTTTTTGTGATTGAAAATGGGTATTTTTGAGTCCATTGAATCTAATTGGAGAGATTTGACCGTGATCGATGTCTTAAAGTGCTAGAACTCCGTTACTAACGCTGTGTTGCTCGGTCCAGCTCGCTGCTCGTCGTGTACGAGGGCTACGAGGAGGACCTCCCGTCGTCCCTGCCCCTTGAAGAGCTGGACAACTGGCACCTGTCTCCCCGGTCGTCGGGTCAAAGGTCGGCCGTCGACAACGCCGCCTGCTACTCGTTCTACGACGCCGACGCCAGCAACTCGTCGGACTTCCCGTCGTCGTTGACCCAGGACAACGAGGCGACCTGTTCACAGGTGAGGACGCCGTGCCGACAGCGACTGACGTTAAGAACTGTTCGATCAAAATCACATTTGTCCAGTTGACCTAATGTTAGATGAAATGGGATTTCGAAGAAATGGTCTCTAAAGAAAATCATAAGAATTGGGTAGGAAAAGAAATAACAGCAGCTTACCGAGATATATGAGTAGCCATAGGCCTACTCATAGTGGAGAGCCCGTTGATAGAACACAGAGATGAAATTAAATGTACACATGACATTCTGACATACTCTACTGTGACCAAGGCAACAGCCAAAACGTCAGAATCTCGCGTGTACTTTCAATTTCATCTCTTGTGTACCATCAATGGGCTCTTCACTATGTGTAGGCTCATACTAATCACTCATACTGATCACTACTCTACTTTATATATCTCTACTCATAAACCTCGGTTGGCTGCTGTTCTTTCTTTCCCTTTCACCCAATTCATATATTCAGCCTCAGGCTATTTTTATATACACATCTAGAGAAAATCATTTATTCATGACGGCTGGTCATCTTCACGATAAATGACCTTGAAGGTCCAGCCTACTATAATGGAATTATAATTGCCGAAAGTAAAAATGAGTTATAAACTTATGGTAATTAAATTAAAAACTTAATTAGTAATAATAAAATTAGAGGAATAATTAGTATTAGATTTCAAGTTGATTGAGAATCGTTGAAGAGATGGCTGTGGAGAATATGTGACGATTTACGTGAGATTGTAAAGACAATTTCGTGAATGAATGTTTTCATGCTATGTCCATCAAAGTAGGCGGGGTTCACTTTTTAAAGTGAACCCCTACCCAAACCTTCAAGTAATAATAATATGGAGTAATGATATGTAACAAATTACGTACAGTGAAACCTCTATGTATCGTTCCAGGATCCATCGTTCTCATTCATTTTCACCATTCATTTTTTCTCAACCCACTCCCATAAAATCAGTGTTAAATTTTTCTGGATGGACCATTTTCCTGCATGAATGGTTCATTTTTCTTGCTCTTGAAAAGCGATGGATAGGGGTTTCACTGTACCAATATTATAAAATTAACAAGAGAAACCAATGTTCAAGCTGAAAAAACATGTCATTTCATTCCTCGAATAATAACTATCAACGGTGCGCGGTATGCGGATAGATTCCTGCCTGAAACTGAAAAATCCGTGAGAATGTGAAATTTCTGTTCACAATCCTGTAGTTGTTGATCTACAAATTGTAGCTCCATTTTTTTCCAGTAGGCCTACTTTGCTACAAAATCTACATTTCACTTGAAATGGACTAGCAAAACTGAATGAAAACGTTATATTCCTACGACTGATAATCGTGTGTTTGTTGCGCAGAGCTGCCAACAGGGCACGTCATGCTCGGACGACTGCCACAGCTACCACCAGAGGGGGTTCGGAGAGGCGGCGGCTCGCGGGGCCAACACGTCACGCTTCGTCCCCATATCCGAGGAGACGATCTTCCTCGACCCGCCGTCTCCGACACCAGTCATCACCGAGGGCAGCCCCATATCAGTTGACAGCTGGACGGTAAGTACCGTCACCGTGCGAGTTGTTCAATTCGAATAGTTTTTGTAAACATTCTTTTTACCTATCATCACTTCATGATTTCATAATTACCTGCTCATTCGTACTCCCGTATAACCTAGCAGTTGGTGGGGTTGTTAAGCAAACAATAATCATCAATAGACCATTTTAGAAAAGAATGAGCCATCTAGCAGTGAGTTTGAAGTAGAGTGGGATGTCAGTACTCGCGTTTGAAAGTCCTATGCTCCTAATGCTATTTAGCACAAATGGTTTATATTATTGTGTCTTACAGTGAACGTAGGTATTTACTTAAAATATGATAGTAGTTACAGTATTATTATGTTCACTATATATTCTAAGAGATTTACGCACTGTCAAAGTGAGTAAGTTGAGAAATGATACAAGTTATATATCTCAATGTTTGGCCTTTAACCCTGTGGATAAGCAGACCAACTTTTTAAACAGTACTAAAATGCCCAGAATGACCAGCGATCTTGGTTGCTATAATGCGATAATACGCTATAATCCCGCATAAGGTATGGGTTTTTGTAAACGTCCTGTCACTTATCATCACTTCATAGTTTCATAATCACCTGCTCATTCGTATACCCCCATATAACCTAGCTGTTGGTGGGGTCGGTAAGCAAACAATAATCATCAACAATTGCGTCGTGTCTCTTCCAGGTGTACAACAGCGACTGCTCGTGCTCTCAACTGACGGAAAGCTCGGAAGAAGCTTCGTCCGACTTCGAGCCGCCCGGCGCCGCGGCCAGCTCGAAGCGCACCCGCCAGAACTCTCACGGCGACGACGAGCAACAACAACAACACCTCCGACTGCCGACCAACGTTGGAAAACGTCCGCGCGTCAAGACGGACGCACCAACCCAGCCGGAGACGAACGGTTTCCACGAACGGCCGGCAACGTTCCGTGAAGACGCGTCGCAAGTCGACGTTCGCATCATCGACTTTGCGCACACGACTTTCAGCGACGTGCCGAACGCTGGCGGCGCGGGAAACTCGACGGTTCACCTCGGACCCGACTGCGGCTTCTTGACAGGCCTCGACAGTCTGAAACGTATACTGATCGAGATACTGGCGGAAGGTTAGGCAGCAATTTCTGAATAATTTTAAATAATTGTGTAACTTGTTTCGACTGTTTTCCGTGGGACCATAGATGTGTTTTGTTTTATATATTTTTATTTAATACTTTGAAATAATGATGATTGTATTTAATTACATGGTCCTAATATTGTTTAAGGCTAGAAATAAAATCTGAAATGTCTGCCACAAGAGCTGCAGGTAGTCTCTTGAAGAAGCTATTTTCAGCAGCTAAAATACTATTAATATTATTAATATTATTATTAGCTGTGATATTATTTTTTAATAATGTTTTCTACACAAAAAAAGTATTATTAATTTGTATTAACAATATTGTGTTTGGTGAAATTTGATTCAAGTATTGTACAGCTGCATCGTGACGGTTGAACTAGCAACAGCGAAGCAAAGTTTGCGTCGCCACGTTTCTCGGGATTGTCGACGAACGAGAAAAGGAATTCTGTTCAGCAAACGCAGCTAATGTTATTGGCGGGTCACGTTCGAAAGCTGGCCTACGCAAGTTTCAATGCACGGCCAAAACCTGAATAAATGCTTTGGAAAAATGTTGCCCGCCCGCGGTATAATTTGTATTGAACAAGTATTTAATTGGAAAATTATTACACTATCAGTCTTGATCCATTCTCAAATTTGGTGAGAGTAATGATTATTATAAACACCTATTGCATAACAATCATCTTCAAAATACTTGATTAAAATATCAATTCTGCTTATAATGATGAATCTTATAGCCTTTATAGGTTATGTAGACCTATCAGGAAAAACAGTGGAATTCATTAATAATTGATTAATAATCCATTACAAAATTGACTTGTAGATTAATTGATCAACATATCTTTGATGATTAATAACCAATTACAAAATCACGTTGGGCAATAGATCATTTTATATTAGAATGTGGTAGATGCATTTTGAGAGAAAATGATTTCAAGGGGCGGTATTCTTGTCGGTCTGGAATATAAGAGGAGAGATACGAACTGGAATATGTTCGCAGCATCCGTTGCAATCAATAATGGTCCTGGGTGCGAGGGAGGGGGTTACCAAGAAATGTAATACGGAAAGCGAGGTAGTTACGTTTCACAAAGCGTTTTGGGTTCCAGTGTATCGCTATATCCACCATCTTAAATAATCCAGCCATTCTCAAACTGCAGAAAAAAATGTACCCAGCTAATGACTTCTTATTGGGGCTCTGTAGCGTTTTTCAGTCGTGGAAAACAACCAATTCAGATGACGTAAAGTTACGGTAAATTGTAGCAAGTGGCGTGGTTTATTGGAAAACTGTTAATCGTTTTGGGTTCATCCAATAAAACCATCATAGATAAGATGGTCTTATTGGTCATTTGGCAACATTGCCCCTGTAATGTTTCCTCTAAGACAATCAACAAAGCCGAAAACGTTTTCAATTTATATTCATCAGCCGATTGAAATGATGTATTGTGATCTTAGAGGCTGTCGACAATGACAGTGTTCAATTGAAAACTTCAACAATGAAAAAATAATAAGATTATAAATGTATCCAATAGGCTGTGTAAAGTCAAACTTGTCTCGTTTTGATCAGATTTTTTTTCAACTCGATAATGAGGCGTGAAATATTTCACCGTTTTTACGAAGTTCTAAACTTGTCAGTTTGTTATAATCGCAGCTTGTAACCTTTTGAGCACGGTGTGGGCTTGAGATCGGTGTGCGTGTTCACACGAGAGATGAAGATTCTGATTGGTCGTCTCCTCTAACACGGAGGGTGGACACCGCCCAGGGTATGCCATTGTTGGCGCCCCCCGTTTAGTAGATGTTAACATGATGTCGTTCAGTGCAGACACAGCTATCGGACCGCGTTTCATAAACAAAATGCCATACTGTGATTGGCTGTTACCGTTATGTGCACCTTTATCTCTTGTGAAAACAGGTGCGTTGAAAGCGTTAACCGATCTTTGGTCACTAATATGTGGTATTACTTTCTTAATAGTTGTACGTGTTCTTCAATATTAGCCCACTGGCGGGTAAGAAAAGTGTAAATCAGTTAGTCGTTAAAGGTGATAAAAATAATGTCATTTTAATTGTTGGAAATGTTTTTATTTCATAATAATAATACAGGGTTTTTATTCAAGATTTGTCATTCGAACATTTTATGTATTGTAAAGAAAGTAGTATAAACTCGATTTCTCTTTTATACCCATCAAAAATTGAAAAAAACATTGTAATGTAAAAGGTATTTCATTGAAAAAAAAATGCTCTAATTTTATTGATAATTTTTTTAGAAATGTTTTAATCGAATCTACAAGCACGACTGTTATTGCACTGATTAAAAAGTTGCATTAGTTATTTTCTAAAATAATAAATAGTAACGCGTTTAATTAGTCCGTCTCTATCAGAAGAAAGTGTCGACTAACTTTCTGTTGTCATGTTTGTACACGATGTTAGACGTCCGTTGAGTAAACGTTGAGCAAACAAACCTGTTGTTCGTTATTTCGATGTAAATAAATACTTTACAGTATTCTCGTATATATTAAGAAAATGGCGTACAAACTTTTTATGTGTAATGTTTTCTATGTTCAGTTCTGAAAGTATATTGTATATATTGCGATGAAAGTTTTCTTTTTTCTTTTAATAGTCGGTAAGAAAGTGAAATGTGAGGATATTGTGTACATAAATAGAGATGCTTTTTAAAAAATATGAAACATGACTTGTAGCGTATTTACGTAGTGAGATTTTTTTGAATGTCTGTATATTTTTATGTGAAATAAATCATGTTTTCTAATAATGTGTTTTTCTTTTTTCTTGATTTCCTTTTGAGTTGTTATCCTTTTCCTCCTTTTTTTCTTAAATTCCCCATAACTTTTATCAAATACATTGTTTTTCAGGTGGTTTCAGGTTTTTATGGTAGGTTTTCAAATGCTGATTTGAAAGATTTCATTCATTTTTCAAAACTGCGTAGATTTGTCATTGAATAAGTGTAAACAAAAAAATCTTGACCTGATGTTGAAGTCTACGTGGATTCTTGACCTTCTGATGAGCATTGCCATTTTACCCAATAAAGTGATTTAAACATTAATAATAGGTACACTGGTATAGTAGGCCTATCACTGATTTTCATGTTGATAAATATGAGGACAAAATTCTTATTACTGCTATCTTATTTTCTGTCATGGCACTTTCTCTTCATATCTTCTTGGATTAGTTTCTAATATGTCGGCCTAAATTCATTTTTGTTATCATCATTGTTTTCTTGAATTTTGTTTTCATTGGTAACTTGAATATGTAATAATAAGAAAGAAAAAACAACTTTGAATCCTATATTGTCCGCCCTCGTGATGTCACAAAATATATAAACCAATCAAGTGGACAGTGAAACAGGGAAATAACCAATCAAGGTATCTAAAATTTCCCCTGCTTCGTATACCGGTAAGTCACGCCCATCTACAATGGTCAATTGAATTGAATTCTCCTGATCGAGAGGTAATAAAGCTCGAGACTTGATTGTAGTCAGGTAAGTCGCTCACAATCGCGTCAGCTGAATAGAAGAATATCCATCTCGCATATAGACGTCAGCACAGGGTGTCAACCCAGGCCGTACCTAACGCACACAAGAAAGGTTACACTGAATATTCATACTAAATTATATGTAATAATTAATCAGAGAATATCATTTTGTGCACCAACGTAATTCTTACAGCTACGTGAAATCTCTTTTGATAACTTGAAATTTGAAAATATTCCGCCAGGGCGAAATGGTCACCTCCATTATCAGGTTGCGATTGGGTACGTTCTTAATTCATGTAGCCATGAATATTATGAAGATCAATTATTCTCTTTGTCAGCTCAGTTAGTATTTTGGAAAGTAGGACTTGATTTAAAGAATATTATTTTGTGATGGACGATATGAGATGAATGATCATCTCATATGATATTCATATTCATATATCATATTCATCACATACCGTAGGTATCGTCCATCACAAAATAATATTCTTTAAATCAGTTAGTATTTTAGTATTCAAATGTAAATATTTAATATACGGTAATGTTTTCAATGACTGACAGTTTTGTTAATATTTTCACTTATAAATTTCACTTATTTATCAAAGTATTATTGGGATAACAATGGTAACTTTCCTAGAAAATATGTTTTCATTTTTTTGTAATGGGCCGTACCTGATGAAAATTGTGGGGCACCCGTGTGATCTCGCAGCGCAGATGTCTGTGAATGACGTGAAATGCCAGTTCGGAACGAGTGCAACATCTCGTGAGAACGTGCACATCAACCAGCCAGCAATACTCTCTTCTCGTGTGATGTAGAGACAAAATTAGGATGCCATTTTATTCGTAGATATGTGATGATTTGAATTTGAAGACTTCAGAAATCATTGTTGCTGAATATATTTGCAGGGGAAGTTTGTTCATTATTCTCACCATATTGGACTTTCATGAAATTTTTTTTTTTAAATGACTTATACTTTATCAAAACAATTTTTTTCATCACCATATTCTTACTATTGTAATAATTGCACACTAAACATCAAATCGATATTGTAAAGACGATTTGCTGACTTGCAAATGTCGATATGTTTTTGAATTCCTGAAATTTATCTGATAATAATTGTCATGTTAAATCAATAAAAGAACTCTTTAATTATGTTTTGCTCCAAAAAATTGTACAAAGAGAAATAAAGACTTATTATTATTACTATAAATATGGCTGGACAGGCGCTAAATGACCTCGCTGTCGATGCGCCTTAAAACCCTAATATTCATTCATTCAATATGGCTGGAATCCCCTTATTTTTTTTCGAGAGAAAAAGATTCGAAGAAAATAATTTTCATGTTTCAATGATAATTTGGAATGGACATCCCATTCACCATGGGAGTCAAAAAGTCAAAAAGTCAGAAACGCTGGCCATATTTGTTTATACGTACCGCGTTCTACCTTTTTTCAAATCATTTTGGCCTGTTGATCAAACCTTTCATTTGCGATTTTACAGTGCCAAATTGTATCTTAAACCATGTAAGAATTCAATTGTTTCTGACAAATATCGACTTGTATACCGGTATCACAATGTTTCAATCATTTGGGGCTGAATCTATTTGGATAGACCACTTCCCGATGTCAGATAAACGTAGTCTATAGTGTTGTGTATTTTACTAATTCACCCATTGGATTTATTCTCATCAAGGCCTATATTATGTTGGATTTTTTTTCATCATCTAATTTTTTCATACAGGCCTACAGTTTTCAACACTGCTATTAAAACGATAATAGGTGTGAGGTATATGCATCCCATACTCTATTCAACTCTTTACTCAGACTGAAAAAAATGCCTGTCTTAGGAAAAATCTCCTGTCAGATAAGGGTTGTCACAGACAGTAAAATTTCCAGTTTAAACATGGGGTTGATAACATCTTCAAAATTAAATGCATTGTTCGTGCCATTATCATTCCTTTCATATCTCCGCGATGAACTGCTTTGAACTAGCCTGCGCTTGAAGGTTTTACCTCCCTGCAGAGAACATTGATGTTACGACAACTTTCTGCAATCTATGACGTCACACCAGAGGTTTTTGGCTGAAGTCATTGAACAGTGCATTTATCCAGCAACCGATATTTAAATTTGTTCAAGAAAAAAATCATCGCACCTCCCAATTCGTCGCGAAAAGTCTTCGCAAGATTTGTCTGTTTACAACATTGTGATGTCACGCATTGCACAGCCTTGTCAAAACATTAGCTACTCCTGCAGAAGCAACCCCCAGTTCAGTTGATCGCCGTCGGGGGTGCGATACAGATCGCTCTGTAAACCTTACAAAAACCTTGACGAATTACACTTATCAAAAACCTTTAGTTCATACCCTAAATCTCATCCCAATTGGGGTTTTTTGTCATCAAATCTATACATACTAAAAACGCCCATTTTAGATTCAACAACATGTACAGAAAAACGTTCTATTTTTACTGAATTCGAAAATAATTTTCGTTCAGTTTCAATAAATTGTGGGTGTTAAGTTTCTACCAAGGAGTTCCAGATTTCTCATCAGGTAAGTTCTGTTGTGTAGGCCTATTATCAAGATTTTGATAATGCTATGAGGTAGGCCTACGTTTCGGTTTCTGTGCGGGCAACCTGTTGCGAGGGTTGTTGTGGGTTGGTGGGGGGGGGGGGGGGTGCG
This sequence comes from Brachyptera risi, assembly GCA_964007535.1. Lineage (NCBI taxonomy): Eukaryota > Metazoa > Arthropoda > Insecta > Plecoptera > Taeniopterygidae > Brachyptera > Brachyptera risi. Next base: position 4,221,722 of record OZ023334.1, read on the forward strand.
GGAGGGGCGCTCGCGGGCAAGGGGTGTGATAGCGAGAAATCAATAACTCGCCATCAAGGCAAAGAGCATACTGTCTTGGCTAGGCTTCTTCCCACCTTTGTTAACTGACGGGCGAGATTTGATGTGATGATATAAAGATCATAGAAACAATGGATATTTTCGATTTGATGCCTATTGATTAATTATTTTATCCTTTTGTTTTTCTTTGAAATCCATCTCATGTATATATAATATATGGACCAACATATGTTTTTTCATGAATTATGTGTCCAATTTAACGTATGTTGTACTATTTTGATACGGTAGTTTAAGATGATTTTTCTAATATTCAGGTCTTTAATTGAAAAGCCCCAGTAGATCTATTATATAATATAATAATAATATATAATATAATATAAGTATAATAATATATAATATATAAATACTATCTAAAATGCCTTATTTTCAATCTGAATGACTTTGAATGGTCTAGGACAGGTACTCCTAGAGTAGTGTAAATGAATGAAAGTAAATAATTGAATATATAACTGAGACTGCAACATTTTCATATAGACAATTTAATTGGTTGGACCTGTTGCCCAATTTCGTGCTAGCTTTCTTCATAACTTTGATTGATGTAAAAAAAACTACATTGTAATTTTATTTTTATCAAAACGGCTGATCCGATTTATGTAAAACTACGGAATAATGTGCATAATTCTTATGATTAAATTCCTTGAAAATGTGAATCTATTCGAAGGAAATAATATTTTCAAATTTTCGCGTCTGGGTTATTTACATCGGGTTTTTAAAAACTTCGCAATCGGTTTCCTCAGAAGTGGTGCAAACCGATTGCGCCTCAAAATATAGTACCAAATCAGATGATGACACATGTGTATGCCAACTTTCAACTGAATGTGTACACCCCTTTGAACAGCCAAGCGCCAGAAAAAAAATTGAGTTCGGCGAAATCTTTGCTTTGCCCATCCAATTGACGACTCGAAATAGGCGTGGCTTTACCAGTCAGCCAGTTGGATCATATCATTTGTGGTCATTTCAAGATACCCCGATTGGATATTTGAATTCGACTACAGTTCTAACAGCCCTGTTGATTGGACGGTATGATTTCTAACGTCATGGGGGCGGAGACTGCGAGCCGTCAATTTACTTCAACTGTGTTTATTTGTCGCGCCAGATTGGCAGTCAGCGTGCTCCTGATGCCCGAGGCGGCTAACATGGCCGCCGCCGACGTGATCGTGTCGAGCGACGAGCCCGACTTGAACACGTTCGAGAACAAGAGTGGGCTGGCCGACGACATGAAGTTCCTCGCGAGCATGCCCGAGCTGTGCGACGTCACGTTCCTCGTCGGCGACACCAGGGAGCCGGTGTGCGCCGTCAAGGCCGTGCTGGCCGCCAGGAGCAGGTCAGTCAAACACATCAACTCGAGGCAAGTCAGAAATGTACCGGCACGCGGTTCTTTGTGAAAAGCGTAATGACAGTGGTGACCAGGAGGTTGTGAGTGAAATTCTTCTACTCAGGGCAAATCATAAACACTCGGTTCTTCATTTGTGAATCTCAGCTGCTCTCGGTAGCTCGGTCAGCTGAGGCACCGCTTCAGAAACAGTAGTAGTAGTAGTAGTAGTAAACCGTTGATTCAGTATCATGCTATTTTTCTCTCATTACATTCCATACATTACATTTTTCAGTAATACAGTCAGTCAGTAATACAGGAGTCACAGTTGGGCGTGGATTCGAGTCCCGCATAAGGCATGGGTTTTTGTAAACGTCCTTTCACTTATCATCATTTCATAATTTCATAATCACGTGTTCATTCGTACCCCCGTATAACCTAGCTGTTGGTGGGGTCGTTGAACATACAATAATCATAATAATTGTGAAGCTGTGTGTGTAATTAGAAATGATTGATAAAACAACAATATGAAAAAAGAGCCATCAATAATTGAAAATCGGTTACCGTACCAACTTCTATAATTATTGAAACGTTCCCACATCAATCTTCCGCATTGTTGGCAAACATACACAGTACAGATAAGCCGCCTACCATCATTATTATTATTGTTGTCAGGGTGTTCCACAAGATGCTGTACCAAGCTCCGAGTCCGCAGCGGAAGAAAGAGGCTCCGCCGAAAGAGAACAAGTTGCGTCTGTTCCTGAAGCGGAGCAGCGAGCCGTTGCTGAACCTCCAGAACGCTGCCCAGCAGGTGATGTTCCGTCAATACTTGTGTCTCGGGTCGTGCCATTGGCTCTTGTCATTCGTTGATAACAATAGCATTAACCACAATTCTATATTTAGACACATTCGGACAAGAAATGTCCGAAAGCAGTCTTCTTGGTTATAATATGTCATTAAAATGTACATTATGAATTACAAAATTAAATGTGGGTCTGCTATGTGACATCATCAAGTAGCTAATCTTGGTTAACGCTCTATTTAAGCTGTCAATAGATATTTTCAGAGAATTACAGTACAATTACAGAAACATTAAATTACATTAGATTACAGTAAATTTAAGATTTTTTGAAATCCATTTGGTTGACAGTGGTTATTTATGTTACCGTATTGATCAACAATAGTTGAACCAGAGTAGGCCTATTCTTTTTCTGAATCATTTTAGTGTGGAAAGAATCATATTAGGCCTATTGTGAAATTCGCATCAATTAATCAGAATCATTCATCCCAGTTTTGAAACTGAAATTTGTATTGGGTCAGGAGGTGTTTCCACTATTTTCAAGATCATAAACTATCAAACTTGGTTTCTAATATTCACAAACATTTCTACTACATAACATGATAGACCAGTATGAAGCGATGTCTCCATTGATAAAGTATACGAAACAAAAAATAATAATGACGTTAATATAATGGTTGGTGGGATAGGAATTGTAAAAAAAACATTTTCGAACTAGGAGATTAACTTTGAAGTCCAGCTTACATTTTTTCAGATATTGCTTTTTTTTTTTCACTAAATTGACTGTCTTGATTATTCTTGTTTTCAAAATGAATCTAGTATTTAAGTATGATTAAATATAAAAGACTAATTCTACTATGATATATTTTTAAAATTTGAATTGTGTTATCAGCTGTTTGTCTGTATTTATTTGGGAACGCAGTGTTTTGTTTCCATTCAACAGTCGTTATTGAAGCATTGCAATACCAAATAAATACAACTTCCGGCATTGGGTTTGTAATGTTGCAAAAACTCAATACTACAGGTAACAAAAATCCCAATGTTTAAATAATTTTCGACTCCATTGATGGATTTCAATACCACGAAAAATTTCAGATTCTTATTTTTGTAAAACTTCCATTCCAATTTCAACAATTGTTTACTGTCACACCCACACTTAGTGTTATTTACATGTGTCAACTTCTTTCCACGACTACAAGTTACAATAGTCTGTCGGCCCTTGTAATATACTACCACCCCAATACCCGTTAATAATTGTATTTAATCATAGTTACCAACCTGTACATTACAAAACAAAATGCTTGATTGTGTACCGAGGTGTATTGCAAGACGACCAATTTTAAAAATTATATAATTCTCTTGAGTACCTATATCTTACGAGGCATCTGATCATTTGTGAGCTTTTACACCGAAATTCTCGCAACCGTAATTTTTTAAATATCAAATTGATTTTGGTTTATTTTTGTTAAAATAAAAGCTAGGTTACACATTGCTTTGAACTCAATGCGTGAAAAACTAACCTTTAATTAAACGGTCGAGATTTGTCTCAAAGATCCTTGGATTTTGATCATTTTGTTTGAGATCATTATCTTTCATCCCACATCGATCTTTCAATCACCATCTTATTGATATATTAATTTGCATTTATTCATGAAAAAAATTAAATTTCAAATTTATATTAATTATATTATTGATATGAATTACACGTAAAATTTGCAGGTCTTGTAATATTCCTCTCCTGTTTGTGTGTGTGACCTACCATTACTAAGGTGATTCGAGACTTGGTTGCATTTATTGGAGATCAAACCACAACTTTTCAAACCACCTTGGTTTCCCCTTTCTCTCTGGGACGTAATACTAAGGTGATTCGAGACTCGGTTGCATTTATTGGAGATCGAATCACAACTTTTCAAACCACCTTGGTTCCCCCTTTCTCTCTGGGACGTAATACTAAGGTGATTCGAGACTCGGTTGCATTTATTGGAGATCGAACCACAACTTTTCTAACCACCTTGGTTTCCCCTTTCTCTCTGGGACGTAATACTAAGGTGATTCGAGACTCGGTTGCATTTATTGGAGATCGAACCACAACTTTTCTAACCACCTTGGTTTCCCCTTTCTCTCTGGGACGTAATACTAAGGTGATTCGAGACTCGGTTGCATTTATTGGAGATCGAACCACAACTTTTCAAACCACCTTGGTTTCCCCTTTCTCTCTGGGACGTAATACTAAGGTGATTCGAGACTCGGTTGCATTTATTGGAGATCGAACCACAACTTTTCAAACCACCTTGGTTTCCCCTTTCTCTCTGGGACGTAATACTAAGGTGATTCGAGACTCGGTTGCATTTATTGGAGATCGAACCACAACTTTTCAAACCACCTTGGTTTCCCCTTTCTCTCTGGGACGTAATACTAAGGTGATTCGAGACTCGGTTGCATTTATTGGAGATCGAACCACAACTTTTCGAACCACCTTGGTTTCCCCTTTCTCTCTGGGACGTAATACTAAGGTGATTCGAGACTCGGTTGCATTTATCACAGATCGAACCACTTTGGTTGATCCTAAGCCTCTGAGATGTCTTACCAAGGGTATTTCAGATTCTGGTTCAAGAAAACAAACTAAATTTGTTCGAACCACTTTGGTTTCCCCTACTTCTTTGACACTTATCACCAAGGTAATTCGAAACTTGTTTGTATATCTCAAACATCAAACCACCTTGGTTTCCCCTACTTTTCTGGGACGTAATATTAAGGTGATTCGATACTTGTTTGCATATCTCAAACATCGAACCACCTTGGTTTCCCCTACTTCTCTGATTATGTTGATGAATTATTATATTTGTGCAGCGGGGCTATACCCAACAACTGGCCCCAATTCATGAGGTAAAACACTCACCGTAACGGAAGAAGACGTTTTTTGACCACGTTTTGCACAATCTTCTTCTGGTTCTTCATTCGTTTAGAAACACTCTATTTCCAATTTGTTTATGCATTTTTATGTTGCTGTCAGTTGAGATTCGTAACACAAGTGAAAACAAAATTCTCTCCATGCAAGAATTAATTGTTATAACGTATAATTATAATTGTATCTCTTAGGCCCAGTATTACCACGGCCAGTTAGTATTTATCTGAGAGTTGGTGAAAACAAATAGCATCAGTAACCATGGTGATAACAAGTTTGAACTGTCAGATAAAGGCTAACTGGACTTGGTAATACCGGGCCTTAAAGAAGGAGTTTGTCTACCAACAGAACAAAGACAAATATCACCGTTATATTTGTATCGTTGTGGTATTTTGAGAACACCAACTTTTCAGGTCAAGGCTTACGATGGGAAAAACCAAAGTCTTTCACGTTGCAGAGAGATTATTTCTTTACCAACGTTTTTAACAATCGCGTAGTTGATAGGTGACTCTTTTCTTTCATAGTTACAAGAATAGATGAGCGTAAGCAAAGACTCAATTTCAAAATTCCATACTTGTGATGAAAATTATATTCGTATTCTTCTTGTATTTATTTTCATTTTAAATTAAAAATAACCACAAATATTCACTAGAACTTGGTTTCCAAATAGATCCAGAAAATCAGTGTTTAAAATGATATTTTCCTACAAAAATCAGAATTGTTAATTTCGAAAAATTGTACTCGTTAATCGTAGTATTTTATTTTTTGCAAGTTGCACATAGTGTTGTTTGTCAACTGACAGTGACTTTATTCTGGGCAATATTTATGACAATCACACTTGGCTAAAAACTGCGCACTCATCTTATTTCTCTGTCTTTTTCTTCTGTTTTCCATTGATGAATTTATTTTTAATTTCCCATCAATGTGTAACGGCTGCTTGTAGATAATGTTTGTAATAATAATAATAAGACTATATGCCAGTAATATGATATACGTATATATATATATATTTGATGAAACTAACATCGTGAACAGTTGAGGTATGTTCATAGAGCCACGGCAGCACGAATTTGTCGGACCGGCAAAATGAGTGAGCCAATCACAGACTCGCCGGGCTTGTCGTTCACTGGTGCCTTGAAAGTTGGTTGGCGTTGAACTTTTTGCCGGCTGTCAGACTTGCTGTGATGACGTAAGCAATTCGCTTATTCTGTTCAAAATTCGCTGATTATACCACAGACAAGCCCAATCCGGCTTTGTGGGCCATAGTGTGGAATTGTGTATGTTTAATTAATAATAAATAATCTTTCAATAAAAAAAAAAAAAAAAAAAAAAAAAATATCACGGCCACGTTTGTACTCAAACTGTTGTTCTGCGTACGGACTATCGACAGTCAAACTCGATCATTATTGACGTTACCATGTTTATCGCATTGATTCGATATAATAATGATATAATTGCCTTGAGTCCGCAACTTTCAACTTCGTCGGTTGGTCCATTGCTCCCCTTGCATTTTAAACGTTTATTTTTAGTTTGTCCAACAAATTAATCATTGCAATGGTGAGCAAGAAGCCCTTTTCGTACCAAATGGCAGACCATCAGTGTAGGGACAAACCTCTCAAAGACAAAAACGTGGGTGGAAATGGGAGCAGTGGTCAAACTACGTGATAAGTTTCGTTTCTGTTCGATCGATCGTTTGCCGTGGTAGTATGAACAGTACAAATCATTTGACGTCCTACGGCACCCGACAAGATTGCCGGCCGGCAAAAATATGAACGTACCTCTATGAACGTACCTTAACACTGCCGAATACCAAATATGAAATAGAACGACAATATTTTGGAAGTATTTTGACATCTAACTTACGATCCCTCTCCCCATACATCTTGCTAACATCATCTTCCTATTTTCTTCCCAGTTCTCCTCTTTTCCTTGGGTTCATTCGAGTCCCTAGAAGAAGAGAATAAAGCTTTTCTTCTCCGTGTCTGTACAGTGACATATCTACGCATCGTTCCCAAATCCATCGTTTTCCCCTTTCTATCATTCATTTTGTTCTGCCCTACTCCCAAATGAACAATTTTAAATTTTCCCGACTGGGTCATTTTTCCTGGTTCCTTGAAAACCGATAAATAGAGGTTTCATTTTATTAGCTTTGTTCCTCGAAAAACTAATTTCAATTATCGTTCACATCACACCGACAAAAATAATTGTGTTATATCGATATTTAATCTCTTATTCGATAATCGTATCGAAGTTTCAAATTAGGTTCGTTGTGGCAAAAGCATTTCTTATTGACTTTCAAGAGTGTTTGTTTGTTGTTTATTGTTTATTGTTGGTTCACGATTATCATAGGACACAAATACATTGTAAAAATCAGGTCAAGATTATAAAACTATAATTATAAAACTAGAAATAACAAAATTAAAGATTAAATATTTTGTGTTCAATTCAAGAACAAACATTTGTTTGTGCCCAATTGTCACAGATTGGAGGGATCATGCAAACAAACATTGGTCGTTCTGAAAGTTTCAAAAGATGGTTTCGATAATCGAAAATATCGTACTGTAAAAATTGACTTGGTTATATTATCGTTTGAAAAAAATTGATCATAAACAATATACCGGTTATTTTTGACAGCCGTAGTCTGTATTCACTCCCTCCACTTCCGATCTATCTCTGCCTATATTACCTCTTCGGATCACTTCTCTATTGCCGTCTAGTTCATCCCATCCAGTGAGACGTTGAAGTATCTTCCAAAATATCGTACTTTCAATCATTATTTTTATATATTTGATATTTGCCAAGGATGTAATTTTTCATTATGTTCGTTCTATTTAATATATAATGTATTTAATGCATGAGTGTTTGAACCAATATTCATTTTACGCTTGTCTTGAGCCCGCTGCTTTTCCTAATTAATGTCGTCTCAGAAAGGTCTGGGTTCGAACCCGGCTTAACGCATGAATTCACTTATGTGTAACGTAACATTCCAGCTGCCCTTTTGACCTTGTCAAAGCTTGCCACGAGAAAATGTAGTCGAGTTGGGTGTGGGTTCAAGTTCCGCTTTAGGCACGGGTTTTGTGGATTTCATTCACTCATCATCCGCTTATTCGTACCCCCAAATAACCCAGAGCTGGTGGGGTTGTTGAGCAATCAACGGTCAACTTCTCCGTGTCCTCGTACATCTGCAAATGCATTCCCTCATTGTTACACCACACAAGTCAGAGTTTGCTTCATTTAATTCATGTGTTTAAATAAATATAATAGGGCGTAAAGTGCACTACTTAATTCTGTTTATCAATTTCTATTCTTCTCTCTTTTTCACTTTCACTATTCATTCATTCATTCATTCATTTATTTTATTCCATTTGTAATTAATACATGAGTAAGCCTATGGCTACCAACTAGACAACTAGTGTTATTGATAGGCCTAGTCAAAGGTTACATATACATAGTTATAACACAAATACATATTACATAGATATAAGATGATTAATACAATGATAAATAATAGTGATCAAATTAATATGTAGAAAATGAGTAATGGAATACCCACATAAGCAGTGCTCGTGTGTGGGAGAGGATATTTGTAGAAGAAATAATGTAGTTTGATTTCAAGATGGCTTGAGAGTTAGTTGAGATAAGTTTATGCAAAAATTTAGATGATAATGAGGTCTAATTTAAATGTGTAGAGGGAGGTAATTTGGCTATAGTGTGGATAAATTCAGGTAAATACGTTTGAGTAAAAATCTGGCAGGTTTTTATTGAATAGATTTTCCCAGTGGTTTAAAGGTAGATTTGATAGCCATATGAGTATCTTTTTTTTAAAAATAGAGTAATTAGTGGAAAGTTTAGTATCTATAGGGAGCGAGTTGAAAAGTTTTGGACCGAGGTAGTCCAATTGTCTTTGTCCAAAGGAGGTGTTTTTCCTTGGTATTGTTATATTGTAAGTCAATGTTCTAGTAGTGTGTAGGTGGTCTGTGTTTTTGAATTTAGGAAGGTTTTTAAAAATATGAAGTAAGAGATTTTTTGCGAATAATACTCTTAAAGGGAGTACTTTAGAGTATTGGTAAGTTGAAATTGTGGCATAATCTCTTGGTTTATTTAAAATTATTCTTAAGACAAGATTTTGGATGATTTTTAGTTGATTAAGGTGAGTGCCAAGGGCGCCACCCCAGGCTAAGATAGCATATTGAAGATAGGACTGAAAGAGACCAAAATATATTAGTTTTAAATTAGGAAAAGAGAGAATATGTCTAAGTCTGACAAATTTGTATGTGATGGAACGAAGCTTTTTGCTTAAAATATTGATATGAGATTTCCATTTAAGTTGGTTATCTATGGTTATACCCAAGTATTTAGTTTCATTGACATATTTTAATTTAAGACATTTGCAGTTATTAATCAACAGAGGGCAGTTATGATTGTGCAGAAACATCCAAGAATTATCAATATTAGGGGTTTTATTATTGGAAAATGACATACATATAGTTTTTTCAATATTTAGGGTGAGTAGGTTGAAGTCTAACCATTTATATACTTCTTTGCCCAGATACAGCTTTCTGTAAAACTATTTCATTTGATGTGGCAGAAAACACTAGGGCAGTGTCATCAGCATAAGAGATTAAGTTACCATTTATTTGTAGGTTACACAGGTCATTTATATAAACTAAAAATAGAATCGGACCAAGTACTGTACCTTGTGGTACGCCATACTTTATTTCTCTAGGCTTACTTATACAATTTCTAAATTTAACATACTGAATTCTATCCATCAAGTAACTTTTCATTAAATTCAATGCAACGCCTCTAATTCCAATGTTTTCTAGTTTTTTTAACAATTTGGAATGATCGACGGTGTCAAAGGCTTTGGCCAAATCAAGAAAGATTGCTATGGTCTTTTTTGAATTGTCCATTGATGAAGAAATTATATTTATAAGTGAGACTATCGCATCTTCCGTACTTAATTTTTCTCTGAAGCCAAACTGGTTAGAGGATAAAATTTTATGTTTATCAAAAAAAGATATTAGGAAACATATTAAGAAACAAATTCTTAGTTTCATTGAAAACTTACATAAAGTAATTGTTGACATGTTTTGACAACACAACATGCACCCAACACAAGGGCGATCTCATACCACCACGAGGGAAATAAATGATCATAGGTAACTCGTTAAAAAAAACTGTAAATAGTCAGCTAGTTAGTTCAGAGATAACATATAATATAGTGAATATATTTATATAAAAATATATAATCAAAAAATATAGGTAGAGAGGCCAATTCACATCAAAATCTTGATATAGGCCTATAATAATTGTTTTCCAATTAGGCTAAGGATGAATTATCAAGACCGTTTAGAAGTCGCACCTCTTAATTTATAATCAGAGGATATCATGAGTCTGAAACTGGATTTCAACAAATGATGACAATATTCATTTCCCTAATTGTAGAGAAAGCTAGGAATCATCATCTCAATTTCAGAAATAATAATTGATTAATTCTGACTCGTGACGTAGACATCACTCGGTTTTGTTTCCGTGTCTATGCTGAATCGAATAATGCCTATACGTCATGACATAGTTTCTGGGGCACAACAAATTAATTCTAATTTCTAAAATTGAGAAGGTGAATTCTATTTTTCTCTATGATTGAGGAAATAAATATTGGCATTATGATGATGATTGTTTGCTTAACGACCCCACCAACAGCTGGGTTATACAGAGGTAAAAATGAGCAAGTGAAACTATGAAGTGATGATAAGTGAAATGACGCTTACAAAAACCTATGCCTTATGGGGGACTCGAACCCACGCCCAACGGTGACTTCAGTAAGATTAGTTGGATCCAGTTTAAGGTCCAATTTCAGAATGTGATGGCATAAAATCACATTTTTTCATATTCGTATTCGTTCACAGCACCGGTGCATGCTAGCTGTACACGTTGCACCGAGTTGTTCGTGTTTCTGTTTACCACTTGTTGCCGAGCGTTGTCGTTGTTGCGCGGGAACGTTCAGGGATGTTGTTGTGTGATTGCCAGCCGCAGTCGAATCAACATCACACGCTGATCATCGAGGAGTTCGAACCGGACGTGTTCAGACAGCTGATCGAGTACATCCACACGGGCTGTGTCACGCTGCAGCCGAGGACGCTGCTCGGTGAGTTCCACGCCCCCTCCCCCCCCCGGCAGCCCCTCCCTTAAGAGGCTGCAGGCGCTCGTATTTCACGCCGCAAACTCTCACGGCCGTAATTTTTGAGATATCAATATGATTGTGTTCGCATTCTGATAATAATTGAAAAACAGAGGTTATCGCATTTACAGAATATTGAATCAAAAATTTGTAATTTTTCAAATTCTTCAAATGGAGAATGAAGAAATTTCTAGTTTGCGAATACCTGGATACATATTTTTGGATACCGAAAAAAAAAAAATGTGATATATATCAAAAGTGTGACCTAGAGTTTATGTGAATATGAGTTCAGCGGGCTAGTCTACGGGTTGCGCCTAGCACACGACGCATGTTAAATTCAAGTCGGAAGCGAGCGAACAACGAGCCCGTGTAGAGCGCCTGCGGCCTCTTAATGACCTCGCTTTCAATGCGCCTTAAAACCCTAATATTCATCCATTCATGCCATGAAACATTATTATAAAGAGAATAAAAAATATATATCTTTACGAAATATTTGAATTTGATAGTTTAGTTTTAGTATTTATTTTTCATAGTAATACAAATTGTACAAGTAAATACAAAAATATACATTAAACAATAAATATTTCTTACTTATGTAATAAAAGTCTTAGACTTATAATCAAGTATTGAAATTTGTCAGTACATTAAAGTGAATAATGAATATTTATTTAATAAAGCTAGTATAGTATGTTAGAACAGAATGTACATTTGCTGTTTCTTTCTCTTTCAAAATGTGTTAAGATTATAGAATGCATGTTAAATAATATTTTTTTTTGCTATTCATTAATGCCAATTTTCTACATCTCAAGTGATGACTTGTTTGTGTTTGTGCATTGAGGCGTGATGAACGCGGCCGACTACTACGGTCTGGACGAGTTGAGGCGAGCGTGCGCAGGCTTCGTGCAGTGCTGCATCAACGTGGACACGGTCTGCGCGCTGCTGGCTTCAGCCGAGCGATACATACAGTACAAGTGTACCAAGTCACTCGTGCAGAAGGTAAACCGTTGGCCTAGCTGTAGGCTAGTCTGCTACTTTTACTCAGATTTGTTATTTGTTATTTATTCAGCATTACATTTATACTTTGAATAAGTTTACATACAGTTATGGAATTTGTCATTAGAATACAATACATGTTAATTTTATAGTGAAAATATACATCCAAATCTGAATAAATTTATATTAATATGACAGATGATAGGCCTAATTGAAATGATGTCTATAAAGGTAAAAATATAACTTTTTTCAGGCGCTAAATGACCTCGCTGTCGATGGGTCTTGAAACTCTAATATTCGTTCATTCAACTTCAAATTTGAATTTGGTCAACATATAACATTTATATAATGCATATTACCAGTGAGATAAAATGAACCGGCACAGTAGCTGAGTGGTTAGCTCACTTGCTTCGTGAGCCGGGAGGTGAAGGGACATATCGGACCCGGTTCGATCCCTGCCACCGTCCATCTTTACAGGGGTTTTTCGTGGTTTCCCTCTGTAGTCTGGGCTAATGCCGGGATGGTTCCTACAATATAGGCCACGACCGCTTCCTTCCCACTATCCTTCCCACTACCCATAAAAACCTTCATCTCATCATACCATCATCTCATTAATCATTCATCCGACACCAATAGATCTTAGTAATCATTACAGTGCGTCGTTAAAACCCAATAAAAAAAAAAAAAAAAAGAGATAAAATAATGTCAATAAACTTCTCTTCTACAATTTTGTACATTCCTTGTTCCTTACATTACCAGTTCTTTTTAAACAAATTAGAAGATTCAAAATGAATAAAGAAAATCATCTCGCCATCTCATTGATCATTCATCCGACGCCAAATCGTAGGCCAAGTATCGTAGATTAAACAACATTCCACTTATGTCAGCCCGTACACAAGAAATGGTTTTCTCACGCGGGCTTCTATATATTTCATTTTTCTTTAGTACGTATGTAATATCAAACACTGCTACATGACTGAAATTTTATTTATTATTTATTGAATTGGATCTCATCATACTTTCAGAAACACAATATATCTTTATTTGCTTTATTTTCTGCTATAATCTATCTATACCGTAGGTGTGTGTAATAATGTCAACTATGTACCTAAGTGTGTACAATGTAAAAAATGAAAACTGTACATTTCTTAAAACTGTTATGTCTTATGTACAATTAAACCTCCATGCATCGTTCCCGGATCCATCATTTTCTTGGATGTATCATCCATTTTTTATCACCTCACTCCCATATATAAATTATAATTTTTAATTGATTGATTTTATTTGGTTAGTCGATGAGTATATCTCTGATATCATCATGATGTCTATTTAGTATTTATCTGTACATGTATATTTTTTTGGCAATTTCATCAACTTATTAGTTACTTAGTATTTATTAATATCATACTTTTTATCTGACTGTCTTTAATGTCCTATGTAGTTAGTTTCTAATTAGCTGTATGTAAAGGAATGTAAAAAAAGACAATAAACAATCTATCTATCTATCTATCTATCTATCTATCTATCTATCTATCTATCTATCTATCTATCTATCTATCTATCTATCTATCTATCTATCTATCTAATTAATGTTGAATTTTCCTGCATGAATGGTTTTATTTTCCTGGTCCCTTGATAAACGATGGATAGAAGTTTCAATGTATAGAATACAATTATTTTTGAATTTGGATTTGAATCACAGTGCGTCGTTGAACCCGACATGAATACAGCCTTGTTGTTTGCCCGTCAGGTCCTGGAGTTTGTGGACGAGCACGGCAACGAGGTGCTGAACCTCGGCTCGTTCACGCTGCTGCCTCAGCACGTCGTCAGACTCATCCTCGTACGAGAAGAACTGCGAGCGGACGAGTTCACCAAGTTCCAGGTATTGTTCTCACTCTGTATTTCAGTCGTTAGTTCACTGCTTATACCCTGTTCACACTATGATCACTAACTGCAGTTAAGCCTCTAACTGCAGTTAACAATGTAATGTGAACGGAACGCAGTTAGCACTAACTGACATCAAGCTCTAACTTCGTTCTGTAAAGGCATTTAGAGCTTAACTGCAATCAAAATCGGTATTTCAGTCATTATTTCACTGCTTAGTCGCCCTCGGTAGCTCGGTCAGCTGAGGCACTGCTTCAGAAACTGAAGTCACCGTTGAGCGTGGGTTCGAGTCCCGCATAAAGCATGGGTTTTTGTAAACGTCCTTTCACTCATCATCACATCATAGTTTCATAATCACCTGCTCATTCGTACCCCGTATAACCTAGCTGTTGGTGGGGTCGTTAACCAAACAATAATCATCATCATTTCACTGCTTAGGATTGCCATCCAAAATCTGGTTGATCTTTTGTATTTTATCATTTTTTTATTGGTTATTGGTTATTTGGGGTGGTAAGATCGCCCTTGTGGTACCCTATCCTAACGGTCCTACCTTTCATCTATAGCCTTATAGCCTTAATTGGGGAACAACGATTTTGTATCAAGTTTCAATGTTATTAAAAAAAATTGAAAAAAAATCCGAAACATCATTCCCATTGTAGCTCAGTCGACTAAGACACCACTCAAGGAACTGAAGGAACGTGTTGCAGACCCAAATAGGGCTTGGATTTTTGCAAACGTCCTTTCACTTATCATGATTTCAAAGTTTCATAGTACCTGCTCGTTCGTACCCCCAAATAAGGTAGGGTTGTTGAACAAACAATAATCAATTATTTTTATGTTCATTTTAATCAATTTTGAATCATTTTATAAATATATTACATATATGAGTGGCATTTTTTGATCCCATTCTTATGCTCCCCACATTAAATAGTTTCATCAATAAGTTTTTTACATTAAGAGGCCGCAGGCGCTCTACACGGGCTCGTTGTTCGCTCGCTTCAGACTCGAGTTTAACATGCATCGTGTGCTAGGTGCAACCCGTAGACTAGCCCGCCGAACTCAGATTCACATAAACGCCGTTAATTCCCTAGCTCACACTTTTGATATATTTCACATTCTATGTTGTTTTTTTGGTATTAAAAAATATGTATCTAAGTTTTCGTAAATTAGAAATTTTTCCATTTTCCATTTGAAGAATTTGAAAAATCACAAATTTCTGGTTCGAAATTCTGTATTTACGGTAACCTTCGTTTTTCAATTACTAACAGAATGCAAAAACACTCATATTGATATCACAAAAATTACGGCCGTGAGAGTTTGCGGCGTGAAATACGAGCGCCTGCGGTCTCTTAATATATTTCTCAGTCTTGCCGCCTGAAAATGTACTTATGAAGCTGCAGGCGCTCGTATTTCACGCCGCAAACTCTCACGGTCGTAATTTTTGTGATATCAATATAATTATTTTTGGACTCTATTAATAATTGAAAACCGGAGGTTGTCACATTTACAGAATTTCGAACCAAAAATTTGTAATTTTTCAAATTCTTCAAGTGAAAAAAGAAAAAAAAATCGTGTTGTCGAAAACCTAGGCACATATATTTGAAAACCAAAATAAAATACAAAATTTGAAATACATCAAAAGTCTGAGCTAGGAAACTAACGGAGTTTACGTGAATATGAGTTCGGCGGGCCAGTCTACGGGTTGCACCTAGCACACGATGCATGTTAAACTCGAGTCTGAAGCGAGCGAACAACGAGCCCGTGTAGAGCGCAAGTAGCTGCGGCCTCTTAACCACTCAGCTACATGTGCCGTTTTTTTCAATCTTGTCGCGTGAGAATGTATCTACGAGGTTTGACTGTTTCTAGCTGATCTACTACAGCTGACTGTGTGTGTTGCAGGCTGCGTTGATGTGGGGCAAGAAGTACTGCGACAGCAACCCGAACACGCCGCTCAAGGACGTGATCGGCAATTTCCTCGAGTTCATCCAGTTCCACAAGATCCCGGCCAACGTCCTGATGAGGGAGGTCCACCCGCTCGGGCTCGTGCCCTACTCCATCATCATGAACGCTCTCGCGTATCAGGTGGGACTCACACCGAAACCCTGTCGCCACCGTGTTAACCACTTGACGGCCCCGTTTCAAGGGTTGTGTTTGTTGGCTTCACTCGACTTTAAAACACATTCCATTTCCTGAGTACTTTTCTAAGAACCAAAGATCGCTGCTCTATCTTTTTTTTTTTTTTTTTTTTAATAACATCGAAACGTGATTGTTTCCCAACTAAGGCTATGGATGAAAAATAGGATCGTTTGGATGGGGCACCACAAGGGCGATCTTACCACCCCATTTTAATTATTTGAAAGCACTGAACTTCAACACAAGGACTGCGCTGTCTGTGACAATAATTTTCCGCCGCAGATAAAAGTCTTTCAGTTTCCGAAAGTCCGGAACACATTATAAGTAAAAACTATTTCTGTGATATATATGGACATTACCAGCATTGGTATCAGGAGTGAACAAAACACACGAATGTTGATATCTTCCACTTTGAACCAAGTCTCTTGGGCAATGATCACTCTATATAGTGGTATTTTTAGAAACAGCTAATAGGCTGACAAACTTGATGACAGCTGTCATTAGCTGAGCCGACATTAGCTGACCATCCTGACAGAGGTTTTTCGTGGTTTCCCTCTGTCGTTCAGGTCAATACTGGTATGGTTCCTCAACATCAGGCCACGACCGACTCCTTCCCACTATCCAAAATCACATAAAACAATAGTCTTCCATCTCACCATCCCATCATCTCATAATATGTCATTTGCCGACGCCAATAGATCGTAGTCATCTGTAGAGTGCGTCGTTAAACCCGATATAAATAAATAATTCAATTATAACTCTTATAAAAGGCCATGTAAACACAGGTATCTGTGCAGTGTAACCTGGCAATAACCTGGCCTGGAAGGTAGGGTAGTGACTTCGTAACCTGGCTGTTGAGTGAATAATTGGATGAGCAAAGCAAAGACTCAATTTTAACGTACTTGAAAAATCAAGTTTTCAAACGAAGGTAAATATCTTCTGTTGAAACGATGTATGCACATATGTCATCTTCTGACTCGATACTATAGGCCTTTAGTTTTAAGGCCCAATCGGTTTTACCACTTTTAAGCAGAATAATTTCAAAATTTTGAAAATCCCCAAACATGGGCAAAAAATTGGAAAAATTAATTCTTGCGCAGTACGTATGGATGGATAAAACTCTCACAGAGAGAGGGGATGGTAGCCTACGTACAAGGGGTATGGCAGTATGGTAGCCTACTCTTAAGGGGGATGGTAGCCTACCTACAAGGGGTATGGCAGTATGGTAGCCTACTCTTAAGGGGGATTGGTAGCCTACGCACAAGGGGTATGGTAGCCTACACACAGAGGGAGATGGTAGCCTACCCACAAGGGGTATGGTGGTCTACCTACAAGGGGAATTGGTAGCTTATTTACAAGGAGTATGGTAGCTTACACTCAGAGGGAGATGGTAGCCTACCTACAAGGGGTATGGTAGCCTACCTACAAGGGGGTGTTGTTTTGTTGTAGGCAGACCCAACAAGTGTCGACCCCGCCAAGCTCAGCCCTAATCGAGTGAGGCGTTCAGGTCAAGGTCGCTCCATGTCCGTTCAGAGCTCGCTCGACCCGTACGGATCCAACACGACTCTCAGCTCCAGCGGCAGCTCCGAGATGATCAGTTCGGAAGGCGCAACGAAACACTCCTCAAATTAGGTTTACGCGGACCCTAACAATTGTTTTACTCGGAAATAAACTTGAGATGAATTCAGTATATTTTTTTTTTGTATCACCACTCGAATGAATTTCTAAAGAATTATGACTTGAAATTTGAAACAAAATTAATTTATTTGGGTGATAATATTGATTTAAATCATAACTCTTGAGAGAAATATCAGCAAATATTGAATCATTTTATAAGATTATAAATACATCATTTTTCTAACACGATTTTTTGATATTTATCATCAGATAATACTTGTATTCACTGAAGAAGTAGTTTGTCTACCAACCAAGTTATAGTAAAAACCTTGACAGTTAGATTAAACCTCGCTGCAACTTCAAGGTTTTAACGCTCGTTAAGCTTCAGTATGTTTCGTGTTGTAAACATCGTCCTGGAAAATATTGATACCCTAAAAATACTGCATTTCTGGAAATATAACAGAGGTATTTGTATTTTTTATGTTGGTAGATGACTTTTTCCTTCAGTCTATGCAAGTATACTAGATAATACATTTGTTGATCAAAAAAAATCTATATTCTATTTTTCTGAAAATTTTATAATATTTCTTACATTTTTCTCAATTTGCTTATTACCGAGTAATCAATTCTAACTTTTGATGGTTTGTCTATGAAATTAGGAAGCTGAAGGAAACGGGTTTCGAAACAATTAATAGTCTTGTTAATATTCAATTTTGAATAACATTAAAAGAAATGAGGCTTATCATAAGATTGGAAAGGTTGGAGATATAAACACTAAGATAAGTTGGTTTTAAATATTTCAGGAAAATATCCATGCCATAAAAATCATTTGCATTTTTTAATAATTCGGGACAAATTGAAAGAACTTTGCTTGAAATTTAAATATTTTTTTTTTCATTCAGTGAGGGTAAAAAATGAGCAGAAATTGAATTTTATAGTACAAAAATGATTATTGGTATACTTTGTTTCAAGAAATATGAATATGAGCTTGAATAATGACCACGATGAGATTCTTATAATTCCTTCGGCTTCCTTAGCTTCAGACAAACTCATCGGTGGACGCTACAAAAAATCACGCTAATAAAAAATGAAGGCTATTCGACATTTAACCGAAAAAAAAATCTAAAATCAATCGATAAGAATGATTATAGAATTTCCTAAAATATTTGACCAAACAATTTCACCAAGTATAATATAATACTCATATCTACGAGGAATCAAAAGTCGTCTATCGATTAAATGATTGTGTAAAACGATATCGATAGGCCCTAATTATAGGGAATCTAACATCATCTTTAAACAACAAAAGCTGACCGTTTTTGAAAACTGTAGTCATGTTAGTAATCGTAAATCTTGACCGAGAAATAAACCGTCATGATATCGTAGAGTAATGAAGTTTTTGTAGAGGTCCAACGTTTGTGGGGAAATATCTGCGCCTGAGAAAATAGAGAGTGAGTGAGATAGGAATATGGTGCGAGAGAGAGAACATGTCTGATTAGTTTGTCGCAGCCAGGGCTACGAGCGCTGATATCGAGTAAATATGATCCCTTCCCTCGCTCTACATGGTTGCCGCTTCAACCTATCACGTTGTAGTTGGCTAGCTGAGACAGTTTCAGCATGTGGACTCAAAATGTTTGTTCATAGAGTGGTCTGTTGATAGAAATAAAGTTAATGGAGGACAATGATGAGTTTTCCAGCATTTTTTTTTTCCTTTTTTTTTCCTTTTTAATTTTTTTTCAATTTTAATTTTTTAAAATTAGTTATCTTCAAGTTTAATGCTCTGTATGTCCTATTTCATATCCTGGTTAGCTAAAATCCATTTTTATTTTCCAAATGTACGGATTTATGCAACAAAAGGCAGGTTAGAGTAGTTATGTCCAAATTGATACCTCAACTTCTCTCCTCGTTTACTCAGCTCGTGGTTTTACTACGCAACATGAGTTTGGAAAGCAAATTCCCCAAAAAGTTATCGAGCGATATGCCTGATTTTCTTTGTGAGTGTTCATAGTTCAATCAGCTGTGATCTGTAAGAGGGATTTTTTTATTTTGTTTGTAGTGCAAAGTCAATAAATATTTGATTTGTTTTTGTTTATCTGTAAATTTTGTGTAGTTTTCAAAAATATAAAAATATAAGAAAAAATCAAATTATTAAAAAAGGGGTCTTACAGATCACTCATAATAATTTTGTGAAGAATAAAAAGAATAGATCATCTACTTAGTTTCAATACTATTGATGTAGCATTTTTTCTAAAAACAATTTTTTTTTTAATTTTCTCATTCAAAATTCCACCCAATTATTTTTTGTAAATTTGAAATAGCAGATATTTTTTTATTATTAAAAGAACAAATGCTGAGAGTTTGAAAGAAATTAGGAATCTCACCATTGTCCTCCCTTAAGAATGGCAACATGGCACAGCCGAGAGTGCTAGAGAGAGAGGGGAATAGATCTCAGCCAGCTGGCAAGCAGCGACACTAGCGTAGCGTAGGTCTGGCAAATATTACTGTTTCCCGTAGCTCGATCGCTACGAGTAAACCTTCAAACTGCTCTCGCTCAAATTAGCGCAGATAATTCAACATGGCCGTTAGACCTCTTTAAAAACTTCATTACTCTATGACGACATCACAGCTGTGTAAACTACGCAATGATATTCTCACCACTTCCAATAGTCTTAAATACAAGAATACCAACATTAAAATATTGGCCATATCGTTAAATATCCACAACTAAATTCGTATTGATGTAGGAGATGGAAAATAACACTCATCTGGAACTTGACAATCAAATACTCTCTTGCACAATCCTTGAAAACTGTTTGAAGTTATTATTTTGTTTATACAAAGTTTAAACGTTCTAATTCTAGTGAGTCATTTCATAAAACGTAAGCATTCCAAATACTCTTATTTGTATGTCATTAACTTGTCATGCAAGGGGGATGATTTTTAGTCATAAGAGTATGTTTAATTTATCAATGGGAGGAAAATTTTGTTCACTATTATTATTAATATACATATTCATAATATTTTAAATAAATTTGTTGGAGAATATCAATTTAATCCCAAGTTTTAGGCTAGTAATTTCAAGTTAAAAAGGTGAAAATACTGTATTTTTTAATATCTATTCTGTAGTCCAAATTCATGCTATATATATTAGTCCTATTTGAACAGTATTTCTGTGTCTGTAAATTGTTTGTTTATCTTTATTGTTGGGAATCGCCCAAAACGTAGGATTCTAATCGATTCTGAATGCAAGCAAAAAGATTATAGAAATCAATTTTTTTAATAACTTGACAAATTTCAAATATGCATGAAAATTGACTACATTCAAGATGAAGATTATCAGAAATAATTTCAAATACTTTTTTTTTTTAATATTTTTGAATATAAAATTGTACCAAAATAATTGAAATTATTTTTTAAAACATGAGATTTTTTCTTCTTTTAACCCTCTTTTCAGTTCCTTGATAGGCTGGCCTAGAAAGGATTGATATAAAATGAATGATTACGTATCATGTTTTTTACATCACTAATCGGACAAAATTTATTCCATCAGGTCCTACAAATAAATTTAACCGTCAACTTTATTCTTTTATACTTTTTTATAAAATTAGTTTCAGTGTAGATAACACCGTAGTCTTTTACTAGAACGCTACACGTAACTGTCAGTCATGCCTAATGATTCAGCATACCTCAAAAAGTCAATACTTACGATATTTACCAACGTAGCAAGTAGCCACTCCTGCGCTGATATTTCCATTGTTCAGTTCCGCCGTGATATTATAACACAGGGTGTTACGTAGATTAGTTTGGTGTTATCATTGAAGAAAATGCCACACGCATTTATACTAGATTTTATCATAATGGAATTTATTCGAACAGGGGTCAATAATATCGTCTGCTCTTTCAAGTTTCCATGCTTCGAATAATCACGTCAATCATTCTCGAAATATTCCGTTTTTATTTTTTTGCCAGTTCATCAATATTTAAAAAGTAGGTTTACTTCAATACGTAGTTTTGATTTGAGAAATACAACCGTCATGCTCTTTAACGTGGCGTATGCACGATGCTTGTTCAATGCAGAAATTCATCTTCACTATTTTCTTCCAAGTCCACGAACAAGTGTAATTGAATATATATATATCTCAAACCCAGATAACCAATTAAATTGGGCCAGGGGGTGTTTCCACCAGTTTTTCTAGGGCAGACTTCTCATATAAATCGGTTCCTGCCAGTTCCGACTTCTTCCTCCTCTTCTTCACTACTGCTAGGCCTATCCTCTGTTTCTTCTTCTCTCCCTACGAGTTGCCTCCATCGTTCTCTATTCTCCCACCATCTCTCGTCTTCCACTTCTTCCCATTTTTCTCCTCGGTTGACTACCCCGAACTTGACTCCCTCTTGCCACCTTTCTCTTGGTCTTCCAACTCTTCTCTTAGCTCCATTGTTTTCTGCTATCTCAAACATTGCTCTCGGTATTCTCTCCATTTCCATTCTCCGCATATGCTGAATAAAATGAATAAAAAGTATATCAACTCCAAGGTAATTTTTATGCTCTTTAATTGGCATCACATTCTATTTTCGTGAATTCAATCAGTTTTAAAATAATATGTTAATGAAAACCAAGAATGTGATGAAATACATCGATATACTACCTTAAAACTGACTGAATTCACAAAATAGAATGACAAATTAGGTAATTGAAGAACATACAATTATTTCAGGGTTGTGAACTTTTCATTCAATAGCACCGGTTAGTAAACCTGGAATTAGAATAGTAAAGATGAAGCATTTAATTTAAGAATTTATAAACACAATGCTTGCACCTCCTTGAATACAAATTACAGAAATTTGATATTGGGATGAACCTAGATAAAATTAGTAAATTATCCCCCCCAAAAATTTAAAGTAAAAATATCTGTGAATCGTGAGTTAGGGAATTAGAAGCGTTTACATTATAACGAGATAAGCGGGCTAGCCTCTGCGATGACACCAGCACAATTTACCCCTGCCCCCCCCCCCCCCCCCCCGGCTCGCGAACACGAGGCTTGTCTAAGGCTCGTAAGATTGAGCAGGGAAGAGCATTTCTTTGCATGAATTCAGTCGTACACGTATAAACACTTGCGATGGAAGTTACTTTTCATTGCAGATAAAATATACTCTGTTAGGATAACAAACTAGTTTAACATATTGTGTGTGCGTTGCCTTCAATGTGTACATATATTATTGTTTATATATCTCAAGTTATCAAATTTAATTAATGGATAAATGTTTCGTTTGCAAAACAATTTGAATTGTTCTTCATATAATTATATAATTGTTAGTTAGTATTATTGGTGGAGATATGCGTGATCTTTCGAATACAATTGCAAAGCTTTGCATTGGATTATATGTTTCAATCAAATATAATGTTGAAGTTTTTGAATATTTAAATAAATATATTATATTTTAAATGTAGTTAAATTGTTAGTGAAACCAAATTGTTATTAACCGTTTGAAAGTATTCGCTGATAAACACCAAAATGCAGGAATAGTGTGAATTACGGAGAATTGATTTGTACCGGTTCAGAGTTTTAGAGAGAGAAAAACGGGAAAACAGTTGTACGTTATTGTTTCAATTATGTCGCGTAGTTATCGCTTGACCGTGCGTAATTATAAAACTCGAGAGTGAATTTAACTTCTTAATAAGAAGTTATAATAAGAAGCTGATAGCTTTTTTTAGTTTCTTTTTAATTTCACTATTTTTTTTTCAAAGCTTTTTCTGCAGTTGTACCATATCATACTTTGATTTTTATATAAACACCATTAAGATATAATCATCAATACAAAATTTGGAAACCCAGTTTACACCACGGATCAATCAATTTATTTTGTGACCATTTTGTCACCGAAATACCCACTGAGACTCTGAGAGCATATTAGAGACCATTCAGCGAAATAACAGATTTTTTAAATACGTTTTAATAGGTTAGTAGAGGGGAAAAATGGGAGGGTGTAGTTCTGTACACAAAAATACTACACTAAATTTATGTTTACAACTGTACCACCTGTGACTTTGTTAATGAAAGTAGCGTAAAGCATTGATTTGCGTCAAGCAAAGAACACTAGTTACTGTGAACATCATTTATTTATTGTCCGCTCATTCATATAAACTCCCAAATAACCTAGCCATTGTTGGGGTCTTCAAGTGTTTTTGTTAAAGATGGAATTATTGACTTGAAAGCTAAAAAAAACTTCACTATTTGATACACAATCAACATTTATTTAATGAAAAACTAATAATCTTACAACACGATGTCACACAGACGCGTTATCCTTTTCTCGACAAAATCTCAGGGGGCTGTGTCCCTCCACCTCAACACGCATGCCAACCTTAGGCACCCCAAAAATTACAGCGCTAACATAAATGTAATCATAAGTACCATGGATCCTTTGAGAATTAAGACCATGAATTAAAATCAAATTGTTCTACAGTAGTACCTCATTAGAATCTTTCTCTGGGGACCAAATCAAAAATTATTGAAGTGAAAAACAAACTATTTGACATAAGAAAACATGGATGTGATTATAAAATATAACATATCCAAGTACAGACTAACATTCATCAAGTACTGCAATAAAATTTTGAAAATATTGAAAAAAAATTTGTTCTACTGAAATAGAATTTCAATTACTCATCAACCATTCACAAAGAACTGACATTTCGCTGAATCGTCTCCTGCTCTTGGGCTCTTCGTGCTCACCGTGACAAGCAAACAAGTGAACTGATTGAAATTGTTCGTTGGCTAATTTCACAACAACTTGATTGAAATACGTGAACACAAACACTAACTAGAAACAGGCACACAAACTTCAATCATGAATAATATTCTCTAATAAAGTCGAAAATATAAACTAATAAAATATTATTCAGGCTATAATTCGATGGGGAAAAAAGGTGTAGGCTTCGAGGACTTTTTTTTTCTATTTCAAACAAGAGGAATATTGTTTTCTTCGTCTTTTTAAGGAGAGGACTATAATTTTTAGTTACGTGAATGAATAAATATATAGGTTTATATATTATATATACGTTATTTTAAGATATTAATTCTTATTGTATAGAGACGACATCGGTGTACTACCTCGTTTTGTCGGAAGAAGTAATTATGTTGAAACGATGTTTTTATTGAGGATTTGGTCGTGAGTTCAATACAAACACAGTATTAATCAAATGCCTTCGATAATGTTGAGGATATTCGGGTTCTTCGAGTTCAGTCTTGGGCTTACATCAGACAGAAACATAAAATACATAACAATAAACTAATTATTTATTCATATTGTGATAATTTGAACTATTTTTTTAACTCGAATCTTGACATAAAATTATTTTTTGTCCTGTTGAAGCTTAGAAAGGTAGGATAGCTCAGATGGTGCAGCATAAGGGCAGACTGAACGCCCCAAAATAAACAATAAATAATAACAATGCACGTATTTCAACCGATTTGGTTTTGAATTGCATTATACTTTTTTACAACCATTTTTTGATGAACTAACTTTTTTTGTTTTTTGTGACTGAATAGGCTAATCTGCCTTCATCTTCCGTCTATTTTCAATTTTTTATGGACACTCACAAGACGCATTTTCTGTGGTCATTAAAATGTCCAACTGTTGCTTTCGAATATAATATACAATACAATTTTGTGTATTACAATATTTTCGAATAATCATCAACGGAACGTAAATTAATTCTATAAAGATAATATTTGAAATATATTTTTGAAAAGTTTCATATAATTTCTCTTCTTCAGTTATCTTCTGATGTAGGTGCAGGAAAATTATTTTTCCGTATCCTCAGTATGTAGCTCCAAGACTGCAATTATTCACAAGTTTTGGTGACAATTGTCCACCAAGACATGAACATAAAATCACTTGAATATTAAATTTACTGTCCTTGATTTGATACCTGCAGAAAAATATGAGATATGGGTCGAGATACTTTTTATTAATAATTAAAATATTGCAATTTTAAAAATATCTGTTCAGGTTAACTCGAAATCAGGACAAAAGACACGAACAAAATTGTTTTCCAGTTTTGTTTTGTTGGTACACTTGTGCCAATACTTGTGAATCGAAGTTTACCTGAGTGGTTCATAAGGGTTGGGTCTCGCAAATCACATTTGAAGGAGTGTTTCACATTTAGGGTTTCATCCAATCAAATGCCTGAGCTTTCCGAACATTAATCTTAAACAGCCAAACAATTATGTATTCATCTGCAAAACATTGTGACAAAAAATGTATTCATTATTTTGTATTCAATAGGAATAAATATTACATTTAGTAAACAAAATGCAACCATTTTTATATTTCTGTGTATACTCATCCATAGAGAGAAAAATATCAAAATTGCTGTCCGTTTACAGAATGAAATAAATTGAAAGGAGGACGGACGGTCCTACTTCTATTCAAGGGGTATGGTGTGCATGGACTAAAAAAAAAAAAAAAATTAGAACTAAAATTAATGTCAAAACTGTTTAGCACTTTGGTATTAAAAATAGCCTACAAAATAATTTAATTTGAAAGGAGTTGATTAATTATTTGTCACTTCGAAAATTTGTCAATATTGTACCAAATGCTATTGAATTAGATTTGCTTGTGAATTTTTTTTTTTTTAATAACAAAAAAAAAAAAATGTAGAATAGTTTGTTCAAATTCCAATTTTTTTCATTTTATCATCTCAATCAATTTGAGACTTTACCACATTATTGTAATAATAATAAAAATATCCTAATTATTAATGTGGCAAAGTTGAGGAAACTAAACAAAATCAGACTGGCCAGATGGGATAATACCCAGAGCCAAGAAGAAGTTTGTTATACCAACAATCAAGAATTCATCGTGTGTCCACACTGCTGCTCCAGCATCATTACAGGTAATGTCAAACGAGGTAGACAGTGGCGAAGGGTGGAGTTTTAATCAGGGTAGACAGATCTGATTTTTTATTATTAGAGATGTGAGAACTCGGTGACGCATCAAAAACGGCATTTTTTATACCTATTTTTGCTATTTATGCCAATTGGCCACGTATTTGTAGATTTTTAAGAAAGACTGATAATAAAGATTGGGCAAAATATAAGGTCTGCTTCTCACACGTGACAGCAGGCACGTGACAACGCTCTGCTGTCACTCACTGATCGTGTATGATCGGGTCTAGGTTTGCTACCGCGCAAACCATTCAACAAACCTACGCTTCCAGCAGCATAGCAATTTCAGTGAAAAGACAAAGGTAGACGGTGACTCTTTTGGTCAATATTTTTTGCTTTTTATACCATCCATACGTGAAGTATCTCATCGCTGATTGGCTGCTCAGCGTGTTAGTGAGCGCGCTAGTAACCTCGAAGGGAGACGTTTTTAAATCTGTCTACCCTGTACAATTTCATAGTGTATACAAGGAGGCTGACTGCGCTGCCAAGCAAACATGTAATTCCTTCGAAAAGAACAAAACTTTTTCAAAGGATCAAGCAAATTTTTGTAAAAAAATATAGAATACAATAAAAAAAAATAAGATGTACCAAAAATATGTTGAAGTCTAGCTTCTTTTTTTAGTGCTGGTTATGTGAGTTTTTAGGGTAGACGGCGTCTACCCTGTCTCCCCAGACACCTCGCCCCTGGAGGTAGAATATAAGTAAACCTTATATTCTACCTCGTTGGTAATATCAATAGTAAAATTATGAATTATGGCCTATTGTTGTTGTTGTTTGTCAAAATTACCAAAACAGGTGATTCAGTCACTAGCCGTGACTTCAGTGTCTGAAGCGGTGCCTCAGCTGACTGAGCTACCGAGGGTGGCCACATTTGATATTGTTTGATCATGTTTTTTGAAAAGGCATCAAAGGGCTACAAATGACTGATCTGCTATATCTCAACATGTTTGGGATATAGATCCAGCTGTATTCAGAATAAAAGCATTATAGATGCTATTTTCCCTAAATTATATATCAATTCAGATGTTAAAGGGTGATGTTAGTTGAAGAATTTGGAAAACACATTTTTCCAAAAATGTAAATTTGGGTGTTTCTCGTGTATGCCTATTGTACGTTATGTAATGGTTTACTTGTCCCATACTGTTGTTGATCTACTGAATGCTCTTGAGTTACAAAACATGATGTTTCAAAATAATAGATGTACCAGGTGCTACTTTCAAATGATAGATGCACCAAGTGCTACTTTCAAATAATAGATGTACCAAGTGCTACTTTCAAATGATATATGCAATTCAAAAGGAAGAATAGAAGCTCTATTCACATGTCTCTACTTATATGACCGATGTTCTGCCGTAAGTTGTAATATAATTAATTCTGACTGGTGTAAACGTTTTCTGTCCAGCTCCAACGACGCCAACGATACGAAACCACGGATGCAGAAGACCGAGTCCCTACTGACCTGCGGCTGAAACTGTCGGGTCACGTTCTAGACTTCCAGGACGTCTTCTGCTCGCTGGTTGAAGGATGACAGAACGCCAGCGGCAACAGTCATCCGGACAACAGAGGAATATCGTTAGGTACGAGCAGGTAGGACTTGAAACTGAACTAGAGAGAGATATATAGATAGATAGATATGTATGTCTTTATTTGTCACAATGTACGGTATGGTTTACAATCAAATGAGCAAGGCTCGGTCTAGCGACCGCTCTTCACCTAACATGGTTCTAACAGTAAATCATAAAATTAAGTAATATGAGAGATAAATTGTTAATAAAAAAAAAAACATCTCGAAGTGATGGAAATCCCCAAAAGATTGAGCCGGGCTGGAGAATTTGGGAAAAAATCAAATCAGCATTTTAAATTTTTTTTTCTGAGACTGGAAAAAACTCCAGTGTGTGTACCAACACTGGGTACACATTATCACAGATTTTCATTCAAATTGGGTCTGTCTTTTGGAAGAAAATTATTTAATTTTTTTTTTAACATCAAATAGCAATTTTTCTATGAATCCATCCAAACTACTCAATCTGGCTGAACCAGTCAGTACATCCAGTCAAGTATCAGGCAAGCAGGAAATCTGGATGGTCTTTTACTCTGGATTCAAGCTAAGCTATGAAGAGGGCAAGGTTGAAATTCTATTAAGTGAACAAATTGATTAATAAATTGTAATACAAAATAATTGAATGATTCAGCAAGTTTTGTTAGTAATTTGAGATTAGTTTGAATTGTAGGCCTATAATTTCATTGTCGATCAAAATTTTTTTAGATCATTTTATTCTTGCATTCAGACCCTATAATAATAATACACAATGCAAATATAAAATATTTTTAATGTTAACCATCAATAACTAGGAAAACGCAGGATGTACGTTGTGAGATGAGCTTAGAAGTATGGAAATCTAGAATGTTGAATAATTGTCAGCTCGATCTACATTTACAGATTTTGGATTACTTCAAACGTTAAAAAAATGTTACTGCTATGATCTAATTCATATTCTTCATTGTGTTAATTAAACTGGTACATTACGTTGCTTCAACAGTGCCACCATTCATGATGTAACTTGTCTAGACTCGAGTCTCTTAGAGACTAAAATGACCGCTGCTGTAGCACTAGTTCATGTGTCAGGCACTCAAATAAAACTTCTGTTTTTTTCCCTTTATATTGGGTTTTAACGATGCACTATACTGATGGCTACGATCCATTGGCGTCGGTGGATGATGAATGAGATAATGGGATGATGAGATGAAAGATTATTTTATTAGGGGTTTTGGATGGTGGGAAAGAGTCGGTCGTGGCCTGTTGTTAAGGAACCATCCCAGTATTGATCTGAACGACAGAGGGAAACCACGAAAACGCCTGTCAGGATGGTCGACCATGGCGGGAATTGAACCTCGGTCTCCTGAATAACGGTTCAGTGTGTTACCACTCGGCCACGTGTTTCTATCAAACTATTATATGTGACACTTACCTGCAACTTGTTGATATTTATAGTGCTGCAACCTGTCGCATATACACTTTGCAAAACCAATTGATCACAATAATCAATAAAGTGTATATGGTACTCTTATTGCATTTTCTTTGTTATTTCTCATCCGTTTGTTGTTGATTGACTCAAATAATGTATGATGGTGTTTTCTGTATTCAGTGAAAATTTTAGAGCTTTTGAAAATTTTCTTATTCCAAGTATTTTCCATCCGGGTTATTGTTATAGGGAATTTCCTAACTTTCCGATTTTTTTCCGAAAAACCGTACGATTAATTTTTCTGAAAAATAATCTCAACCCATTTTGGTGTGACACCAATATGTAGAGAAAGTTTCAAGCTATTTGATTTTTTCCTGACCGGCATGCCAAACACAGAATTATTTTTAAAAAAGCATAAAAACGAAGCCCAATTTTTTCGGTGAATGGAAATGGAAGTCTTTGCTACGCTCATCCAATAATATATGGTGGCATACATTGTAATACTATTGTGATAATAATAACGAAGTAGGGTAATGTATGTAATGTGTGTGACTAATAATAATTACTGTAAAATGATGATGTAATTATCGATATAGATTTAGAATTTATTTTTTCAACATAAATTATTTTATTTCAAGTGATGAACGACCTCTCTCAAAACATGCCAAGAATTGTATCTTTTCGAACGTTGCAACAATTGATTCAATTACTACGATATAATTATCGATATGATCAGTTGCAATTATCGATACTATCTTTCGTATTTCATCTTTCATCTTATCTCATCTTCCAGTCATTCCAAAACTTACGTCCTCTCCTTTCTGTATGATTCCCCCAAACACCGTCATTGGCACGTTAATATATTGGTCTTCTACTGGACACGCCAATCAACCAAACCATACGTTGATAATTCCAATACGATACGATATTCAGACATTCGATACGATTATCAAATAAAATAAAAAAATACCACCTGTTACAATTGGTTATCGATGCGATGTAAACAATAATAGATATATGTTTTTACATCAACCAACAACCCTGGTTAAAACCCATTATTAATATATAGAACGATGACAATAACTAATTTGTTTGTTTCGTGTTGGTAGACTCTGCTGCGCCGCCCGGTGGAAATACCGTGCTGCTACGTGACGACGTTCTCCTCCTGGAACGAGAAGACGCGCCTCTCGACACCAGACGAGTCGGTGACGACGCACGTGAGAGCCACCAGCGTCCAATATGAATAGAAGAGTGAAAACCGTCTTCCTTGGTAGTAATATATATCTATTGTCTGTAGCTTGTATCAGGGAAACATAAGAAATAAGAGGGCCACAAAGGTCACTTGAAAGATGTCGTGGGTTGATAAATAATTCACTTGAGATTTTCTTCCCCATCGTAAGACATTTTCAAAATTATTCACGCTACCGACCAAACTACAAAAACACCTCAAACTGAGTGAATATCAAACGTAATGGATAGATAGAATATATCGACTGGTAAAGCTAATAATTTGTGACAAGGAACTTTTCATTGATACACGATGTAAATACTTCAATACAAGAGTTTATTTGTTGACGCTACAAGGTCAGCTACCAACATAACAAACACAAATATCAATTCATATCAATTTTATTCCAAAAGTAAAATACAGGAGTTAGACCTATGGCTACCAACTAGACAACTAGTGTTATTGATGGTCAAAAGTTACATATATACATAATTATAACATAATTATAAATACATATTACATATATAGTGGATGATTTATACATGATCAGTAAATAATAGTAATCTACCGGCACATGTAGCTGAGTGGCTAACGCACTTGCTCCATGTGACCCGGGAGGAAGTGGGCATGTCGGACCCGGTTCGATCCCCACCACCGTCCATCTTTACAGGTTTTTTTTCGTGGTTTCCCTCTGTAGTCTAGGCTAATGACGGGATGGTTCCTACAATATAGGCCACGACCGCTTCCTTTCCACTATCCTTCCCATTCCCATAATACCTTCATCTCATTATCCAATCATCTCATCAATCATTCATCCGACGCCAATAGATCTGAGTCATCATTACAGTGCGTCGTTGAAACCCAATATAAAAAAATAAAAAAATAGTAATCTAAATCATATATTCTATTTGTCTATATTTGTACAGCTGCGGTATTTAAAGCGTTGATGACGGTTCAGATGAGATTTACTCCTAGAAACACAACTCTGTCTTTCAAAAGTGTTATATCTTTAAAGCTGTACGAAGTTTCTCAACAATAATGGTTGAAGTGAGTGAAATATTTTGTTGTAGATTAGCGTAGCTCTTGAGGATTACAAGCGTTGCACAAGTCACTTTGAACTTGAAAGTCGTTCAGCTGTTTATATACTGTAGTGTAATTCCGAATAATATACAAAAGTGGCAATTATTGGATGAGCGAAGCGAAGACTCAATTACACTATACCGAAAAAAAAGTGCCTGTTTTTTTTTTTTTTTTTTTTTTTTTTGTTTTTTTGTTCGCGCTCCACAGGTCAGACGAAAATTCAAAATCAGTTGAAACTTGGCACACACATGAACCCCTATCTGACTTGATGCTGTATAGTTTTGAGGCGTGATCGGTTGAACCACTTCTGAGAAAACTCATTCCAAAGTTTTCAAAAATCCCATTAGAATAACCCAGAGGAAAACATTCGTGAAAAATATTTCATCTGAGAGGATTCAAATTCTCAGGGAATTTGAATCTGATAATGATACACATTATTCCAAACTCTCACTCGAATCGGATCAGCCGTTTCGATGTAAAAAAATATATAATGTTATTTGTGTTAATTATTCAAAGCTATTAAGATACCTATTAAATCAAAGCAACAAGTGTCACCACTTGATCGTAAACGATTAAACCAAAGCCTTCTTTATTATCATATAAATTATTAATGAAAAATAAGATGGCAGTGATGTAATGGTTTGGATCTCAAGGTGTATATATATATATATATAATAACCAATCCAAAGATAAGTTGATATGTTCCAGCTCATCCATCAACGCGGAAACTCATAACGCGTTTGCCTAGTTACAGAGCATTAGAAGATAATAAGAAACCCCAAATATCCTAGCTGTTGGTGGGGTCGTTGAGCAGACAATAATCACCGTCATAATTATTCAAGTTGAACCTTGAAATCCTACCGTTTGTCAGGTATGAACAATATCTGTATGTGTGTGATGTGTAGTATGCTCAATTCAGGAGACCGGGGTTCGATTCCCGCCGTGGTCAACCATCGTGGGAGGTACAGCGAGGTTTCCCTCTGTCGTTGAAGTGATTACTGGAATGATTCCTTCGATCTCTTTCTTTCCAATGTCCCAAAACACCTAATGAAATAACCTTTCTTCTCATCTTCCAATCGTCTTGTTCATCATTCATCTTGGTCATCAATACAGCGGCCACTAAACCCAATTTAGAGAATAAATTAAAAGACTATGTTCCTCTCATATTATTAGAAATCGCTGTGAGAATCGTTGAACATTTTCAGTTCTTATGAAAAAAATACTAATTTTCTTATTTTTAAATATTTATTCAAAAAGTTTAACGACGCACTGTAATAATGATCTATTGGCGTCGGGGAACGATGAATGAGATGAAGGGTAATTTTATCGAGTGTTTTGTATAGTACAAAGGTGGCGGTCCTGGCCTGTTGTTATTGTACCATTACTGTAATAACCTAAACGGCAGAGGGAAACCACGAAAAACCTCTGCCAGAATGTTTGACCATGGCAAGATTCGAACCTTGGTCCCTAAACATAACAAATTGTGTACGCTGATGACAAATGCGGTATTTGTCTGTATACATATTGTATATTATGTCATCATATTCTGTGTGTAAGTTGTGTAGTAATAGAGATCTACCGGTAATCAGACATTCAATTACTGATCGATCTGCATCAGCCAGTAATCAAAAGAAATTGATCGAACAACTATTCATTATTTATTAATTATTACTCATTGGATTATTTATTTATTGATGGTTGAAACTGTTCAAAAGTCTTCGAAGAGTGATGAATGAATGGGTATTTGATTGTCAAGTATCAGGAAAACAGGAAAATAGAGTGGTCATTTGATTTGCTTCAAGCTCTACTATGTATAGGAGCTGGATTTATACAAGTATAGACTGAGATTCCAACATTTTGAAAAATTCCACATGGTTGTGTCATTAGTTTATTGGTTATTTTAATCAGAATTTATTTCAATTGATATTCATTGGATTATGTTTTTGTTGAGTTTCTGCCAATTATTCCTTCAAGAATAATCAAATGATAGATTATGTTGAACTCTTTGATTGATGGGTGTGACTGTTTGATATCAAGTAGCAACCCTAGTGATTCGTATTTAAATTACAAATCTGTTTTCAACAGAAATATGTCACACATTAGTATGCGTATGAGTGACATTGAACTAGAATCAGTATTCTTTTTTCATCAGTACCGGTATTCTTTCATTTGCATTACGATACATGTTTTGTTAAGTGATGCTCACTGAATAATTTTCTAGTTCATAGCTGAGCAGACTGCAATTAATTAGTGGTTAAATCAATCTAGTGATTTATTTATTTTGAAAAAAAATTGAATTGCATCATTTTTGGTCGTTTCACTAGATATATTAGAAGATATTCATTGTAACTTACTACGATTGTTTAGTGAAAATGATGTAATTGTTGTCGTTCCTTCCAACCAATATTGAAAAAAAAAGGGAAACGAAGTTCACTTTTCTGAGAATGGTGTTTAGGGCTATTTAGTGCCTTAATTTAACTAAAATGTATGCTTTAATGTGCTGGAGGATGAATTTCGTCTAGCTTAGACATGAATTGTAGATGAAACCAGGTCTTGGAGATGAAAATCCATCTGTATTCTCATTCACCGTTGATATAAATCGCCCATTTATGTATTTGAGATGAAAAAAAAATATTATTTCAACAGTGTATATTTAGTATCTGTGTGAGTTTTGAAAAAGAGTGATATTACAGAAATGCAAATAAAAATCTACAATATGTATGTTATTTCATTTGTCTTGTTCATTGTTCCATCCTAATTCCATTTCCTTCACATTATTATCTAATGATTTTTATCAAAGATATCATGTATGTACCACTATGGAATAATAAATCCAATTTAAATAACTTTTAATTTGAATAATTTTGATGAAGCATCAATTAGGCTAGAACTATATAATAAAGAAGTCAGTGACAGCTACGGGAATGAGATATCAATCATGCATTAGAGAAAGACAAAGACTTATAACCAACTTCCAAAGCATGATGTTTGCCTGATATGCGAGTTAAATTTTGTTGTCTGTAAGACAATGGCAGGGGCCTATAGCTATAACCTCCTGCTATAAGATGTTTGCCGTGTACAATAGTTTGATTTCTTGACAAAATACTCGTTCCCTGTAAGAGAGAGAGAGAGAGAAAGTGAGAGAGAGAGGAGCTAGAAGTCACAGCTATAACCTCCTGCTATAAGATGTTTGCCGTGTACAATAGTTTGATTTCGTATCAATTTACTCGTTCCCTGCAAGAGAGAGAGAGAGGGAAAGTGAGAGAGAGAGAAGGAGCTAGAGGTCACAGCTATAACCTCCTGCTATAAGATGTTTGCCGTGTACAATAGTTTGATTTCGTATCAATTTACTCGTTCCCTGTAAGAGTGAGAGAGAGAGAAAGTGAGAGAGAGAGAAGGAGCTAGAGGTCACAGCTATAACCTCCTGCTATAAGATGTTTGCCGTGTACAATAGTTTGATTTCTTGACAAAATACTCGTTCCCTGTAAGAGAGAGAGAGACAGAAAGTGAGTGAGAGAGAAAGAGCTATAGGTCACAGCTATAACCTCCTGCTATAAGATGTTTGCCGTGTACAATAGTTTGATTTCGTATCAATTTACTCGTTCCCTGCAAGAGAGAGAGAGACAGAAAGTGTGAGAGAGAGAAGGAGCTAGAGGTCACAGCTATAACCTCCTGCTATAAGATGTTTGCCGTGTACAATAGTTTGATTTCGTATCAATTTACACGTTCCCTGCAAGAGAGAGAGAGACAGAAAGTGAGTGAGAGAGAAGGAGCTATAGGTCACAGCTATAACCTCCTGCTATAAGATGTTTGCCGTGTACAATAGTTTGATTTCGTATCAATTTACACGTTTCCTGTAAGAGAGAGAGAGACAGAAAGTGAGTGAGAGAGAAAGAGCTATAGGTCACAGCTATAACCTCCTGCTATAAGATGTTTGCCGTGTACAATAGTTTGATTTCTTGACAAAATACTCGTTCCCTGTAAGAGAGAGAGAGACAGGAAGTGAGTGAGAGAGAAGGAGCTAGAGGTCACAGCTATAACCTCCTGCTATAAGATGTTTGCCGTGTACAATAGTTTGATTTCTTGACAAAATACTCGTTCCCTGTAAGAGAGAGAGAGACAGAAAGTGAGTGAGAGAGAAGGAGCTATAGGTCACAGCTATAACCTCCTGCTATAAGATGTTTGCCGTGTACAATAGTTTGATTTCTTGACAAAATACTCGTTCCCTGTAAGAGAGAGAGAGACAGGAAGTGAGTGAGAGAGAAGGAGCTAGAGGTCACAGCTATAACCTCCTGCTATAAGATGTTTGCCGTGTACAATAGTTTGATTTCTTGACAAAATACTCGTTCCCTGTAAGAGAGAGAGAGACAGAAAGTGAGTGAGAGAGAAGGAGCTATAGGTCACAGCTATAACCTCCTGCTATAAGATGTTTGCCGTATACAATAGTTTGATTTCTTGACAAAATACTCGTTCCCTGTAAGAGAGAGAGAGAGGGAAAGTGAGAGAGAGAGAAGGAGCTAGAGGTCACAGCTATAACCTCCTGCTATAAGATGTTTGCCGTGTACAATAGTTTGATTTCGTATCAATTTACACGTTCCCTGCAAGAGAGAGAGAGACAGAAAGTGAGAGAGAGAGATGGAGCTAGGGGTCACAGCTATAACCTCCTGCTATAAGATGTTTGCCGTGTACAATAGTTTGATTTCGTATCAATTTACACGTTCCCTGCAAGAGAGAGAGAGAGGGAAAGTGTGAGAGAGAGAAGGAGCTAGAGGTCACAGCTATAACCTCCTGCTATAAGATGTTTGCCGTGTACAATAGTTTGATTTCGTATCAATTTACACGTTCCCTGCAAGAGAGAGAGAGACAGAAAGTGAGAGAGAGAGATGGAGCTAGGGGTCACAGCTATAACCTCCTGCTATAAGATGTTTGCCGTGTACAATAGTTCGTTTCTTGGTGAATTTTACGTCTCTAAATTGTTCAAATTGTCTAAATTGTTTGTTAAATTGTATCAGGCAAACATCAAGATGTGGGAAGTTATAGAAATCTCTCTGTCTCTCTCTCTCACACATGATCTATCTCATGGAACTAGAGAGTGAATTTGTTATCATACATCTTTCTTATTGCTGATGTAAACTAACTCATTTGTTATATATTTCTAGCCTTATTCACAATTTTTTCAATAATTATTTAAATTTGAAGTTCTTCCAATGAATATTTTCGAAATGATGCAAAGGAAATGGAATCAGGATGATCAGGATAAACAGGACGAATAAAACAACATACACATTGCAGATTTCTATTAGAATTTCTTTAATTTCACCTGTTTTACAAACCACAAATAGTCTGTGATAATTACAATTATCATATTGCCATCATTGCACAATATTATCCAGTATGATTGTCAATATTAAAATTGCATCAGAATAGTATTAACAATATTCCAGAATTATTCATGTAGTGAATGCACAAGATGCGTATAAGTGTCTCTATATTCTCCACTGTATAATGTTAGATGTGGATCAAATGACAATGATGACTGTTAATTCATTCATTTAAATGTACATAATAAATACACTGTTGAATGAATACTGTTAATATCTAAAAGACATGAACGGTCGATTTAGAATAGACGATCAACAATACCTGGATTGAAATTCAGATGGATTTTCATATCTATATAGGCTTCTGTCACGTGACAAATGACAAACAATCGTTACCATGACAAAACAGTGAACTGGTGAACCACTGAACATTCTGATTGGTCAATTCCAACTGATGGACATTGTTGTCTGTCAATTTCAACAATGAGTGATGTCACTTGACAGGAGCCTATTGGACTAGTTTTACATACAATGTGGAAGATAAAATCAAGAATAAGAGACTAAGGACCGAAATTATAAAGCTCAAGTAAATAGTCATTTGGCAAATAACTAATTTCAACAAGATCCAATTGGTGATTTTTGTTATTTTTCCTGAACTATCACAGAACATTCTTATCTAGAGTTCATAATACTGGCTCGAAGAGATAACATTCATCTTACAAACGCACTAAAAAGATACACTTGGGGTGAATTAAGGCACCAAGTGAGGCCTGATTTACATTTTGTTTTCAACATGTCAAAAGTTGATAAAAAGATATATAACAACAATTATATCAGTTAGAATCACTATCTCATGATTCATCTTGTAAAATAAGCAAAAATGATGCAATTAAATTCTTTTCAAAATCCATGAATCACAAAATTAATTCCACTAGAATTCAATTGCAGTCTGCTCAACTATAAACTCGAAAATGAATATTATTCAATGTACACGTCATAACTTATAACATGTAATAGAATATGTAATAATTAATTGAAAAATATCTAATGAATACATGGTTGAGATAATTAATTTTTCCACCTGAAAGAGATGAATGGATGACTCACATCAAGGCTAAATTAAAATCTCGATGGATTTACATCTCTATTCAAAGCCTGGCTTTACCTACAATGATGCCTAAAGCTGGCCTTCCATGAACGTGATTTGCGTTTCGCTTTCGCAAGGCGGTGGAATTGAGGTGAGCTCAGCAATCAGAAATCGTGTAACTTTCGTCACTGATTGGTCGTTTTATCATCATGGTGGCTTAAAAAACGGTTTAGCAAAAACGCAATCCGAATAACGCAGGTATGGAAGCCCAGCATAAGAGATAAAATTCATCTTACAGTTGAACTAAAAAAACATACACTTTGGGTAAATTAGGGCATCAAGTGGGCCCTAATCACCACTTTCATCATTTTTAAAAGCCAAAAGTGGATTGGAGACAACAGTCACTTCAGTTGCATTAAACACTCATTGACGATTACAGTAAATATCTTATAATCTATCAGTAAAATGAGTAAAAATGGTGCAATTCAATTCCTCTCAAAATCCATAAATCACCAAATTAATTCAATTAGTATTCAATTCCAGTCTGCTCAACTTTAAACTTGCAAATGAATATTTTTGAATGAATATTATACTATGAATATTAATAATAATAATTAATATTTTTATTACACGTTCATCTTCTAACAAACATGCAATACTGTGAAACCTCTATGCATCGTTCCCGGATCTATCGTTCTCCTGTTTGCATCATTGATTTTTTCTCACCTCACTCCCATATAATCAATGTTGAATTTTCCTGGATGGATGGTTTATTTTTCCTGGTCCCTTGAAAAACGATGGATAAGGGTTTCACTGTACATACGAAAGGAGGTTTGTAGCGACCCCCGACTACCAGGAGCAGTACACCACTGATTCTAGTTGAATATCACTCACACTCTTACTAGTCTGTGGAATATTTTTGTAATTTGTATTTGTAATTCAAATATGAATAACTCACGACTAAAATACATAGTAAGATAGCTACTTGATATCAAACAGTTACATCCAACAAAGTTTTTAAGATAATCTTATTTGATCATTCAAAGAAATAATTGAGAAGAATTGCAACAAAAATGTAACTATGAATATCAATTGAAATAAATTCTTAAAAAAGTAACCAATAAACTACAAACAGAACCTTGTACAATTATTTCAATGTTTGAAATTCTGTACTTACATTTAGCTCCTATACATAGTAGAGCGAGAACCAAACGTAGCTGACTCATTTTCCTGTTTCCCTGATACTTGACCGGTACCCTACACATTGATACACTGTTTCTCCTCAACCCCCTCTCCCCACTCACTCATTCATTCATCTGGGAAGCTCAGCGCAGACTTTTGAACAGAGTTTCCAACAATCAATCAATAATAATCTAATGAATAATAATAGTTAATCAACCAATTTCATTTGATTACTGGCTGATGCAGATCGATCAGTAATCGAATGTTTGATAACCGTTATATCTCTATTACATAACTTACGTGCACAGAATATATGACATAGGCCAGGTATTACCAAGTCCAGTTAGCCTTTTTATCTGACAGTTCAAACTTGTTATCACCATGGTTAACTGTGGTGTTTGTTTTCACCAACTCTCAGATAAATACTAACTGGCCGTGGTAATACTGGGCCATAGTAATACACAGTGCGTATACAGAAAAATATTACATTTTTCTACAGCATACAAAATTTGGTACAGCTGATCAGTTTTCATGTTGAAAGCGTCTGTGCTGCGCTTGTATCTTCAAAAGAAGAAGTTTCTAAGAAGTCGATGTGGCTCTCGTGTGCGCCACAACTCGTCTGGCGTCGAGCGGCGCGTCTTCTCGTTCCAGGAGTAGAACGTCGTCACGTAGCGGCGCGATATTTCCACCGGGCGGCGCAGCAGAGTCTACCAACACGAAACAAAAAAATAAGCTATAAATTGTCATTGTTTTATTTATTTATAATGGCTTTCAAGTGATGTTGTTTGTCGATGTTAAAACATGGATCCAGTTACATCACACCACATTGATAATTAATCGAAATATGTCGTTTTTTTCTCTCATTTGACAATTGTATCGAGCGTCCAAATACCGTATCGCACCGGAATCAAACAATAAACATTTAGGTCTACTATATCCAAGTTCAAACAAAATTTGAGCTCAGGACATTTATTAATACTAAAAAAACGCGGAATTTGCGTTGTGAGATGAGCTCAGAAGTATGGGAATCTAGAATGAAAAATATTTCGTAAGATCAATCCACATCTACGGACCTTAGATTACTTCAAAAGTTCAATAACCACGCCTGCAACATGTTGATATTTATAGTGCTGCAACCTGTTGCATATACACTTTGCAAAAACAATTGATCCCAACCAAGATGCATTGAGGGCTGCGTTTTCCCGTCTCCCGGGGGCCAACCAACGCAACCCTCAATGCATCTTCATCCCAACCTTCAATAAAATGGATACTTTTATTGCCTTTTCTTCGTTATTCCGATCCGAATGTTGTGAAAGTCACTGAAAATATTTGTATTTATGTTTTCCATATTCAGTGAAAATTTTGAAGTTTTTGAAAATTTTCCACATTCCAAGTATTTTCCATCCGTGTTATTCTTATGAGGATTTCTCAAACTTTTCGATTTTTTTCCGGAAAAACCTTCCCACCGATTTTTCTGAAAAAGAATCCCAGCCCATTCTGGGATGACAGAAATATGTAGAAAAAGTTCCAAGTCGATAGGTATTTTTTCCTGACCTGTATGCCGTGTACAAAATTAAAAACAAACAAACAAAAAAATGGAAAATAAAAACGAAACCCATTTGTTTTTGGTATGTGAAATGGAATCTTCGTTTACGCTCATCCAATCATTTCTGGTGATTACAAAATTTTTCAGAGTTATTTAGAAATATGTATTGTACGTTGTTATTATGTGCATTTACAGTATAATGTTTATACTGCTGTATGATGATGTGGAATAAAATAATATAAAACTAAAATTGAATTGGTTGAATATATTCATGGCCAAATTTTCAGTTACCAACAAATTTCTCCCTAAAATTTCAATTTTAATTTCAAAATTCAATTTCAATTCTCAAGTTCACGGATACAAAATACGGAGGAGAAAATGACGAGTACGTTGATTAAATAACTATAGGTGTAACAATGAAGTGACATGTTGTTCAGGATCGTAATTCTACAAAATAGTCCAATATTTCTCCTTTGAATGCGATTTCCTCGCAACCCTTCATTTCCAAGGTTGGGAACATTTCATCTGAGAACTATACAAGTCGGAAAGCTCTGAATTTGTTTTGCACGTACCAACCATCCTGCTAGATCATACAGACTGGGATTATTCATGTATGACAAGTTTGCTTACTTTGGGGTTTACAAAATATTATGGACATATCATAAAAAAAAAGAGTTTCAAACTTCAAAATGTTGAGGAAAAACTCATATCTGAACAAATATCAACCTGCTATACTTTATGCTAGTCCATTTGTCCAAGTACTGGAACTACTAATGTATCAATATGAGGTCAACATCTCAACTACCGGTACGTATCTTCAGCGATCTTGTAGGAAAATGTTCCCAAATAGCTTACAAAACTACACGTTGGAGGTTCGTGTCACAGTCTCCTTGATACATAATGACTACCAGTATTTAATAAATATTTAATTTTGGGGTGGTAAGATCGCCCTTGTGGTGCCCCGTCCAAACGATCCTATCTTTCATCCATAGCCTTAATTGGGCAACAATGATTTTGTATCAAGTTTCAATGTTATTAAAAAAAATAAAAGTATTTAATTATCACCAATCATAGTGAATAATTTTATTCAACTGTTCATTCAATGAAATTAAAATATTTAGAAGCTGGAATTTTAGTTACTGGTATCTATACTCAGGGGGTCAACCAGAACCATCAAGATTTCCTGTTTGCCTGATACTTGACAAATCATATGAGTATCACTAGCTGGTTAGCCAGGGACATTGATTTTTCACTTTGGTCCAATTAACTACTTTCATTATGAGGGTTGTTTGTTACGTTTTAGATAAATTCTTTGCAAACAAATTACACCCAAATCTTTTATTTCAATCAATTATTGATCGAAATATACTGAAATGTTCTATTTTCAATCTCTACCGAAAACTGAACTGGCATTTGTATTTTGTATTCGTAAACATTCTTGCAGATGTGCTAGATGCACGGTGGCAAGATATTATTGTTCTAATGAATCATTTTCTTGAATTCTGATAATTTCTTTGCAGTTCTTCATTCTTCTTTTACAATCTCCAATCGTCCTCTGGACGAAACCGTATTAAATTGACTTGAAATTGACGAGTTCAATATCATATAAGAATGTATTTTTAAGTACTGTGATGTAATGAACAAATAAACAACAACAACAACAACAACCGACCTACAAGTGAACCCAGACTCACCGAACTTCATCTCGTTGTGTTTCTGTCGTTGCCTTCCCTCCCCTCCTCCTTCCTCTCCTCTCACCATCGTTCGTCGTAGTTCCTAGCATTGTCTCGTCGGCTCGTAGTTCTTCTACCTGGCGTTATCTTCTGGCCGTTGCCTTCTCTCCTCCATCTTCTTCATCACGATTCACGGTTTTGTCATTAAGTATATCTAAACCTCTATACTTAATGGTTTCGTCATGCTATAGTTTCTCTCGAAGACTCGTAGATCTGTTCGGGTTCGTATCATCAATCAATCTACCGGTACCTCGAAGTTTTTCTTCATTCTTCCTTCATTTTCTTCCTCTCGTCTCCAGATCGTTATAGAAGTTTATAACGAGTCCTCAACGTTGATTTGTCATAACTATCAGACAAAGAAATCAAATCTTCAAAACGTAATAAATTAAAAGTTTCAATATAAATTTTCCACTAGATAAATACGTGACAAATGCATATATGAAAACATGAATTGTGGCTGCCATAATAATGGATGCACGTAAATGGAAATTCTATATTGACTCTTGGGCTTAATGCAGTACAGGCATTTCAACTACCGTTATCCTACCGGTATGAGATCTTATGAATTCTAATGTTGCTTTCTACATTCGACACAACGGTTTTATGTTGGGTTTAATGACGCTCTGTACTGATGACTAAGATCTATTGTGACGTACAGTGAATGGCAAATAAGATGATGAGGGAATGAGATGCAAGGTTATTTCATCAGGTGTTGTGGGTTAGATGGAAAAGAAGCGGTCATGGCCTGTTCTAAATAACCATGCCAGTATTCACTTCAAGAACAGGGT
This sequence comes from Brachyptera risi, assembly GCA_964007535.1. Classification (NCBI taxonomy): domain Eukaryota; kingdom Metazoa; phylum Arthropoda; class Insecta; order Plecoptera; family Taeniopterygidae; genus Brachyptera; species Brachyptera risi. The sequence continues at coordinate 4,265,506 of OZ023334.1, forward strand.
AACCATGAAGAGAATGATCTACCCGTCTCAATAGGTTCAACGAATCTAATTAATGAACACAATAGTTAATAAAGCCTCCTGGATAATAGTGTATATGGGCGAATTCTATCATCGTAAGTCATGGCGATCTGTTCTGGGATCATCTAATTTCAGAGATTTTTAGAGAAGGTTATACCCTGTGCACACCGATAATGTTAATCACGAACAACGACTTAATCTCGATTACCGTGCAGTGTGAACGCAACTCCATTAACATTAACAGTGATTAACGCCTTAATCTCGTTCAGCAAACCATGTTAGCGCGTTAACGCCATTAGATAATTACCCACAATTCCATGTGTACATTTAATTGCGATTAGCTTGATCGAGATTAACTTTTCGGTGTGAACAGGGTATTAGGGTTAGGTATGCGATGAATGGGCAATGAGCCTAACATTTTACGGTTCAAACCAAAGGATACTTCCTAGGCTCAACTATCGAGTTTGAAACACTAGACTCAATGCACCAATGACAGCTGACATTCGGATCATCCTCTACTTCAGTAGCTCCCAACGTGAACAAGACCATGTAGCGGCATGTTCTATGCTACTCATGACATTTAAAATCATCACCTAGGTCTATGAGCGACTGTCATGAGTATTCAACAAGTTTCTAGGTTATGAACGGCCCAGTTGTTGTAGATTACCTTACCTTTCGTCTTGCCAAACGCCATAAACAAGTACTGATCGTTCAAGATGGAAAAGTAGTCTCAAATCTATTTCAATTGCAATGCATGTCAGTCTTTGAATCACACTTAATTATATACATTAACTTAATAATATCAGTAGGCTGAGATTACCTTTGCAATGGAATTTGGACAAAAATGCTCTCTCAAAGAGCTTACAAATACAGAGGCTTCACTCCAGCCATGCCCAGCAACAATTCAATTTTTGAAAATTCCCTTTATATACATATAAAAAAAAATTATTAATAATAATAATTATATTTATTGCGCAAGTATGTATTCTACGCACACAAAGGGAAAATCAGGATTCAAGTGAGCTTTTAAAGCGAGGAAATTGCGTTTATATTACAAGCACACAAATTGCCATGTAAGCTATTTGCGGGTGACACTTTCCCTGAACCATTGATGATATTCCATGGATTCATTGCTTGGCTTCATATATAATTCGTTTCATTTAAAGTACCAGTACTCCCCACTGTCCAAGTCACGGACTGCCGTTGTAATGTATTTACTTCAACGATAGTGGAAAAACTCTCAGTCGTGATGGTCAGCAACGACAAACATCCAGCCCCGGTCTCCTGAATGACGGTTCCGCGTGCTAGCCACTACACCACCACCAACAGCTCAAACACAGTAATAATAAATGAAACACACTTCTCTTTTCATATCATAGGTTATATTTAATCATAATTACATTCATTATTTAATATATTTATATATGATTATAACACATACAGGTCGAACCTACGTGTATTTTAACCAGCAACTCTATCACTATATTTATATCATACCATACATACTTTATGATATTCCTATCGTTTACGCTATTCTTCAGAAACAAATACAAACAAGTCCTGATTATAGCACTCGGGTATTATTGCAACTCTTGATCGCGGACATAGCGTCGAGTATCAAAATCATCATGTTGACCTATCGTATATTTAATAACAAACGAATTGAGCTCGACAATTAGCAGAAACAATACAAACAAACTAAACTAGACTGGAGGGTAAACCAACGTAAGCCTGATCAATGTTTTCTAGGGTCAAGTTGAAGTGAAAGTCGATCGTAAATGTACTGTCTATTTGTCCTTTCGACAGAAATCTCACCACACTAAACCTCGTCACTACTGACTACATAATTTGAAAACAGATGACCCTAAAAAGATCAGTCAAGCGTACGGTAAGTTTACCGACTGGAATAATATTACAATATCTGGAAAAATGGTCTTTTTTATTTTTTTTTTCCATTCTGAGAACAAATACATTACCGGTAATCTCATTCGTAATAAACACATATAACATGTATCATTTCAAGAGGCTACTACACAAAATACATTTGGGGGACATACTTAAGAAACAATTCCGAAAACTGCAAATCATCAAAAAACAAATTTGAATGCAAAAACATAACATTGAAATGGATTGCTAGAAAACCGAATATACCTTATGGTATCTGTAAACGATAAAAATGAAATAATAGTGCTGAAAAACGAAAATCGAAAGTTCAGAATTCTATTACTAGTGAGAATCAATTATTGAAATCATAAGTTTTCCTCAACATTGGCTAACTGCAACAACATGACACAGAATTCCACAGACATTTTCTATACACGTTTTGAGCGCTCAAATTCTGCGATCAACGCTAGACATTTATATATACTTGGCATTCTTCTGCCAACCCAACAAACTAAAATATGACCGGCTAGTCTTGATCACACAGTACGGTTGTAATATTTCAGTATGTCATGTTGGTAACACTAGAATCTGTTGACCTTGAACGATTGCTAGCTTGTATTCATAATATTGTTGATTGGTCTAAACATACAACGGAGTGAAAGAACACGGGTAACCTTTGTTTGAACAGTATACCACTTCACCACACATTTACGAGGACTTGGGAGTAGATTTAGCGCGGTGTCAGTTTTTCGGTGATAACTTCGGAACGGTATTAGATCGCAACATTCTAATATAGGGGAAACAGAAAGCTTTTCAATTCTTCAAGACAAGTAAGATATATTCAACATATGTCACAATTTCCACAAAGCATAGAATATTAAATAGCACAAAGCACATAGCACAAAGCTATAGAATATTTATTCTAGCTGCATACCGGTGACAATGTTAATACCAACATTAATACTTTTGATGCATATTATTTTGAAAGTATTAAAAATACCAATATTTCTGTAGTAGGCCTATTAGAATTCCGATGTTTAATACCGTTCAAAAGTAATCACCAAAAAATTGACATTCCGCTGAATCGACTCTCAAATCAACGACATAATCGTCGACAGAAAGTAAAGTTGAAACGCAAGTTCTACGTTTACACGCTAGCACTTGACAGACCAATAATTATAATTATTCAACGTTTCATTGCGGGATGATACACGATACCTTGAAACTGATACAGGCCTACAATAGTGACGGAGAATCGAAAGAACGATACTCGTTCAACTTGAAACTTGTCAATGGTGGTTATCGCCACTCGTTTCGACATTGGGAGCGATTCAAGTAAAATTTAATCCAGTATTGATAATATCAATTGGATAATGCCAGATGAAAAGCAGTAGGCCAACTTTTACGAACATGTTCAAGTCAACTTGAACCTTGCTCATATTATGTTTAGCGAGTTAGTTAAGGTTCATCTAGATTCGGGAATGAGCCTCCAGACGATTGCAGTTGGTAGTCGGTAGTTTTCAAGTCACACGTCGGTCTACAGTTTCAAAGTAACCGTATCAAACCCAAAATATAATATATAAAAACAAACTAAACGTAGAGCCTACTGCAGCAACGATGGAGACGAAAACGGGTACAAATCTTTTACGCATCAACGAGAATGACCACACCGACGACTTCTTTCCGCACACTCACACTTGGATCTGAAGATCAAAATTTGTAAACATCATACATTTTTCTCAAAACAATATTCCTCAGTGTGCACAATGCGTGAATGAAAAAAAAAAGATTCCACAAAAAAAAAATTAAAAAAAAAAATATAAAAATAAAATGGTCGGCAAACCGCATTCTAGTCCCGCGTAAGAGACACCCGCTCGTAATCACCATTGCTGCGGTAACACGTTAGCCAATCAAATCAAGCTGTTTCGCTGGTTCGGGCGGCCCGAAGACTCGATGCTGCCGCACACGGGTCGTTCCGGGACGATCTGTCGCCGCGCACGTTCGCACGCCACCCTCGCGCCGTTCTACGCGGCTCGGCTCATCTCATCACGCACAAGCTCTGACGACGCCGTTAACTACCATATATACCCTCACTTTATCGAACGATATTTCTGGTAAACATTATCAAAAAAAATGAACTGAAACAAGATTTTTTCGGAAATGCTTCGAACAAAATTTCAGGCTGAAATTGGTTATTATCGGCCTGATCAAAGCATCTCCAAAACATCATTTCGTCATCTTTATATTTCAACATTTGCCAGCGTAATAATTTGAAAAGTTGTTTTGATCAAATATATAGGTTGATAAAATCTCTTTTATAAAGTATAATAAATTTAAACTACGACTATGTGTAAATAAATCAGCCCTAAACGGCTGTATAGATCTATAACGAGCAGACTGCCAACGTATTTCAGATTCGCTGTTAATAAAATAATCCAATGGAATAGAAAGACAAGAGTAAAAATTATTACCTCAATCAAGTATATATATCTAACGTACGAACGCTCTGAAAAGTCAACGTTTCATATTGTAAACGAACTAGTATTACAGAGGTGCCGTAATCATAAGACCAACGTAAAATAAAAAATTTCGTTCTACAAATACATCTATATACGTCTGTCAAATTAAATTTACATCTGAAACTGTTTTCACTTTTATTGACTGCGAAGCGTTAGAATTTCTTTGACTAATTCTCGTAAGTCGACATGGTGTATGTGCTCCAATAACAAGACCAGCTTTACATCGACGAAACAAAATGAAAATGAATCCTAGGTTCTCAAATATACAAATATACATATTATAAACCAACGTGAAATGTAAATAGAGACTTACATTACGTTTGATTCGGCTGTACTACGTAGTGTACGCTACGGCAAAATGCACGAGCACTTAAATCTTTATTCGTATTCTTTAATTTAGACGTACCTTTTACAAAAGTGTGATGTTAGAAAATTGAACAACTCTAATGCCGGCACAAATTATTTGCTCGTCAACTTTCCAGGAAAAAACATTAGACTTCTACGTTGTGAGGTCTTCTGCGGTTCAAACGTATTTTATCCTCAAAGTTGATATCGAACGAAACAATTACTTTTCCAACGCGGATATTGGATTAACCAGAATAAAATTATAAGCGCGGGAACGGATGAAAACATAAGAAACAATTTTTTTTTCATCAGAGAAACTTTATATTTTAAGAACTCCATTCTTTTTCCGGTACTGAAGAAAAACTCGCAATCACTCGAAGTACGGTATGAACTTGAAAGTAACTGTAATTTGATTCGTCTTCATTACTTGAAAACGAAATGGTTTCGTTAAAAAACGTCACAACCCTGGGGCTAGATTTAAATGAATAACGACTATTTTTTCTCCATGATTTCAGAGAAAGTAGAAATCATTAACTTAATTTCAGATAATTCTCATTTTGTATTTGTCCTCAAGGACCCGCCCGCTTTTTTGAGTCGTGACGTTGACACCACCTGATTCTGTTTTTGTCTCGATACAAAATCGAGTAATGTCTACGTCACAATTGAGAAAATGGCGCAGGTTTTCGGAGGACAAATAAAAATAAGAAACATCTGAAATTGAGTCAATAATTTCCAATTTTCTCTGAAATAATAATAAAAGAATAGCATCACGATCTACTCGAATCTATCAGGGTTGTGACGTCTTTCAAAGATATCGAGCTTCGCGACTGGTTAGCCTGACCGACGCGACGGAAGGGTGTCGTGTTTGTGCGCGACGCGATTGTGTGCGACTAGCAGCGAGTCTCGTACAGGCCGCTGCGACCAATGTAACGAACCCACTTGATGACGTCGTGGTCGGAATAGTTGAGCTTCGGCTCAAACACTTTCAGGTAGCGCACCTTGAAGCCGCTCGGAGCAAACGGCACCTGGAACAAACAAGAACAAACAAACTGAAGTAACAAATCACCACGACATAGTGATACAGTGGAACCTCTTCAGTATGTTTTTCAGGGGACCAGACGGAAAAAGCTTACTGAAGAGAAAAACTTACAACGAAACTATTCAACGTGTGGGAGCATGTAGGAGGGATCAAAAAATCAAACTTACCAAGGTGAAAAATGTACTAAAGAGAAACTTACTACGTATAGAGGCTCTACTGCATATCAACATACTTTATCCTGATGTATTGAAAAATAATATAGCCTACTCCACTCCACTCTTATTTCACAAGTTTGCTCAACTTTGGCTTTGCCTCTTCACACGTGTCAAATTGACAGGGCTCTGAATGCTAAATTACAATGATAACTGGCCAAATTATTGTTGTATATATGAAATAATGCGAGATTGTAGACCAACTCGATCTGCTTCCATTACTTTACACTCGTACAGCTTGAATCCTCTACGGCGAAACTAAACACACATCCGCAAATCTTTCCATTTCGCGATCGCAACCCACAAACCTCGACGGCAATGCACATCCAGCTTACCTCGAAGTTCATGGAGATGGGCGGTCGAGTCCACTTCTTCTTGGTGTCCGTCTCGAGCAGTTCGATCTCGGCAGACAGCTGCGTCTCCTTCATGCCCGCCATGCGCTTGATCCTGAGACAGACGTACAAGCTGTGTCAACAGTACTCGTGGCACCAGTCAAATCACAAGCAACTGACAATAATACAATCTATATCGGGTTTTAACGACGCACTGTAATGATCTAACTAAGATCTATTGGCGTTTGACAATAATAATAAACTAGGAAAACTGTTGGATGAGCAATATAGGCCTACAGTGAAACTTCTATGCATTTCCCAGATCTATCGTTTTCCTGCTTGTATCATCCATTTTTTCTAGCCCCACTCTCACATAATCAATGTTAAATTTTCCTGGATGGATGGTTTTATTTTCTTGGTCCCTTTAAAAACGATGGATAGAGGTTTCACTGTAGACATATTTATACCAAAAAGTTATATGTGCACCTCGAGTTCGGGATGATTATGTCACTGCCTTCCTATTTTATTCAATACACATTTCAAACGTAGGCCCTATATTACAATTCATTTGGTTAGACCTGGTACTCAATTTCTTAATGGGTTTTTTTAATAGCTTTTATTTATGTAAAAAAATACATTATAATTATTTTCATCAAAACAGCTGATCCGATTCATGAGAAACTTCGGAATAATGTACATATCATTATCATATTAAGATTCCGTGAAAATTTGAATTTTTTCGAAGGGAATATTTTATTTCGAATTTTCTCCTCTGGGTTATTCTAGTTTCTTTTTTTCAAACATTGAAATGAGTTTTCCCCGAAGTGTGACTAGTGTTTGCACCTCAAAACTATACAGTATAAAATAAGATGATGACACTTGTATATAACAAGTTTCAACTGAATTTGTTCTTTCGTTTGGTCGTTTGAACAGAAAAACGTGTAGGCCTATGTCGTTTTATGTTGCGATGTAAAAATGACACATTTGAAGGTCAAATTGCAAGATTTTTGCTCATATTATGAAAAATACACGCTTGCAATAAATCGCGATTCATCACCCTATAATCGTAGACGTATGCTGGCATTACTATCGCGTCTCTAGCGATCACCGACGCCAGTCGCAACGAACGTGGTACTCACTTCCAGACGATTGCGTTCTCGGACGCCTTGTACTTGGCCTTGCCCTTGAGGCAGATCAGCTGGACGCCGGACGTGTTGAGAGGCGTCGGGATCTTCACCTCGATCTTCTGGCCGAGCAGCGACGGCTTGAAGTTCGACTTGAGCACCACCTTCACCTCCATCTTGGTGCGGCCAACCTGCCAACACCAAACACCAGCTAGCGTACCACTACTTACAGTCTTACCACTACGTCGTTCAACTTTATTACCAACTATTTTTATTTCATTCTGACAGTTGATTATTATTGTTAGGGCTGTGCGCGTCTCGAAATTCTTGATTGAGATCGAGATCAAGACTCGAACTCGATCGGAAATGTTTTTTCCCAGATTGAAATTTCGTGTCTCGAAATACTACAGGTCTCGAAACTATTTCGAGCGAGCGAGAGTGTAAGGATAAACTTGATTTAATCTTTTCATCATTCAACGAATTGGTATAAAAAATTTAGGGTCTGAAACTTCTGAAAAATTTCTGTTTCTCCATTTTTCCATTTAATTTTGAATCGAATTTGATTCGCACGCTTGAATTAAGCTCGCTCGCTCAAACTAAAATTCTGCTCCAACTTGCTCGAAAATAAGTGAATCTCGCTCGAATTCAAAAAGCTCTGCTCGCACAGCCCTACTTATTGCTTGCTCAACGACCCCACCAACAGCTAGGTTATACGGGGGTACGAATGAGCAGGCGATAATGAAATTATGAAGTGGTGATAAGTGAGAGGACGTTCACAAAACCCATGCCTTATGCGGGACTCGAACCCATGCCCAACAATGACTCAAATTTCTGAAGCGGTGCCTCAGCTGACCGAGCTATCCCGACTAGTTTACAAGCACTGCCAACCTTATTTAAAAATATTTTTATGGGGAAATTTATTTTTATAGGAATGCACTCCACTGATAGCTAAGATCTATTAGCGTGGGTGAATGATATATGAGATGATGGGATGATGAAATTATTCTACTGGGTGCTTTGGGATAGTGGGAAGGAGTCGGCCGTGGCCTGCTGTTAAGGAACCATCCCAGTATCAACCTGAACGACAGAGGGAAACCATGAGTAACCTCCGTCAGGCTGGTCGACGACGGCGGGAATCGCACCCTGGTCTCGGTGAGCTAGCCACTTGACAATTCGTCTCAGTCACGGCCAACGTTACAGCTACTACGTCCGACCAGTTTACAAGCACTACCAACATTAGCACTACTTTATATTGTTCTCCAGACTCACCGTTGATAGCAGTACCAGTAGTGCCAACTAAAGAAATCAGTATGGAGGCGGGTAGGGCCCAAATAATTTACCCTTATGACTGGTAATTACGATGAAAAACATTAAATCAACAGCTTTAGACCCTATTGCTATCACTAGACCTTCAGGCTCTAGTTTTTATTATTGAATAAAATCGATGAAAATTAATTTCTTCACGATTTTCACAACCTTACAAAGCAAAAAGCAAAGTATATGGGTAGGGCTCAAAGGTTCTTGAAACAAATAAGATGAGGGACCCAATATACAAGGTCATTGATTATGTCGAGGATTTTTAAAAATTAAGTAAGATTTAAGTATAATTATCCATTAATTTAGTTGATGAATAGCTAGAATCTGATGTAGAAATACCGGTACAGTGAACCCTCGTTAATCCAAACTCGGTTAATTCAAAATTTGACACATTTCAAACTTGAAGTCGGTCCTCAGCTGAAGGTATAGACATTTCAATGTTAATTATTAATATCGTAATCTGAATTCCACCTAAACCGTAATTTGAAATAATATTTCGGCCCTACGATTGCTTCAACAGTTTTCGGATTGGATAATTCAAAATAGTTCGAGTGACATCCTTGAATTGATTATTTTCCCAATTTCCATCCTTTTTATTTGACGTGAAAGAATAGCCCGAAGCATGTTGAGCTGCGTGTCTGTGTTATCTGACCTTGACGAACACAACACCATGCTGGGCTCAGAACGTTCTTTCGTCACACCACCGACTCAAGACGGCCGAGCGCCAACGGAAGCAGTAAACACGATCGGTGAGGCCCTAGCAACGGTTCCCATGTATCAGCCGGTTGCATAGCTTTCTCTCGCGCGCAATACCAAATTGATTGAATTCTAACCGGGAAGTGTGATGATTTTCGTGGAGCAAGAGTTTTTTTTTTGGTTCGTCGGAATTTTTATAAATCGAAATAATTTTCTTTGGGTCCCTTCCATTTTGGATTAACGAGGGTTTACTGTACTCGAAAATTAATATCAATCCAGTGAAAATCTTTGTGAAGGCAGCTGAAACTCTGTATAGTCCAAGAAAATTAATTAATAAAATTTTTAATTTCTTTAATTTCTCATAGTTAAGGTAAGATTAGATGGTCAGCTGACTGATACTCGCCCTTGTTGTCCAAACTGACGTTATTGTTATACATGATAAATAAAGACTTTCTATATTCTTGAAACAATTTTGAAATCAATCGTTGATTTTCACCAAAATCCGATTCACGACATTTCCCTTCATGCACTATCGAACAACCTTCACCGCACCGCGCACGCATCCGACGCGGCGCGCGACCTTACCTCCCTGACGAGCGGTATGACCCTGAACGGCAGCGAGATGTCCTTGGTCGTGCGGTACCGCATCAGCTCGAACTCGCCGTCGGGCGGGATGAACGAGATCGAGTGTTCCGTCTCGAACTTGGACAGCTTGACGCACTGGTGGAACTGGCAGTCGTCGATCACGACCACGGGCTTGCCTGCGCGACAACAAACACGACCAAGGTCAGTGGCGGTATACTCTGTCTCACCAATCTGTAGCAAGTAGGGGTGTGCGAAGCCATGTTTTATATTTCAAACCGAATCCGAACCCGAATCTTTTCAACATGCATTGTGAAGCATGATAATGGGACAAACGACACTGCTGATCAAGATCGACCGGGTCCGATATTTCCCTTCGCCTCCCAGATCACATGAAGTGAGTGCGTTAACCACTCAGCTACATGTGCCGGTCAAGTAGGGATACATGTCAATCATAACTCAATAGTAACAAATTAATTGGTGTAGGGAAAAGGCCCGAGGCTGAATATATGAATTGCGTAAAAGTGAAAGAAAGAACAGCAGCTTACCGAGATTCATGAGTAGAGAAAGGCCTACTCATAGTGGACAGAACACATAGAGATGAAAGGTACACGAGATTCTGACGTTTCGGCTATTGCCTTGATCGTGCAGTAGAATAGAGTCTCTAATCTACTGTGACCTTGGGCAATAGCCGAAACGTTAGAATCTCATTTAAGTACTTTTCATTTCTGTGTTCTACCAACGAGATCTCCACCATGAGTAGGCCTATCTCTACTCGTAAATCTCGGTGAGCTTCTGTTCTTTCTTTCCCGTTGAACCCAATTCATATATTCAGACTCAAGCTATTTCCCTATAGACATCAACAGTAACAAAGAAACTCTTCCGTCCTACATTTTGAGGACAAGTTTCTGACTAGGTTAGAGTTGCGGTACAATATTACTGAATCGCTTTAGGTATCTATTGAATCTAAACTTATTGCCATCTTTTTATATTTAAATTCTTATTGTATGTATGAAGACGATAGTACAGTATAAATAATTGCACAAGTTGTTTTCATTATGAATTTTAACGTTTGTATCTTATTTGAATTTTCAACGTTTCTATATTATTATTTTAGATTCTAGTAGAGTGAGAGAGAGTGAGTGAGAGAGAGAGAGTGAGAACGATAAAGAGAGGTAGAGTGAGAGAGGAAGACAGTGAGTGAGAGACAGAGAGGACAGTGAGAGAGAGAGTGAGAGACGGTCGGCCGTGGATTACCTGACCGTGCGGCGTCTTCTCCTCCGAGGGGCTTGGTCTTGGAGTCCATGACCAGCTTGTCGTTGATGCCGAACTTGCACTCGGGCATGCCGGAAAGGTAGGACTTCATCACCACCTTGCCTGCCACGTGCGCCGACAGCACCTGGCCTGCGCTCCACACAATACACGACATTCATTCATAAACAATCACTAAATCACAACTATCACATTATTATTTTTTTTTTTCAATAACATCGAAACTTGATACAAAATCATTGTTCCCCAATTAAGGCTAAGGATGAAAAGTAGGATCGTTTGGACGGGGCACCACAAGGGCGATCTTACCACCCCATTTTAATTATTTAAAACCAATGAACATTAACACCAGGACTGCGCTGTTGGTGACCATAACTTTCCGCCGCAGATAACAGTCTTTCAGTTTCCGAAAGTCCGGAACACGTTATAGGCCTAAGTGAAAACCGTTTCTGTGATATATCCGGCATTACCAGCATTGATATTGAGAGTAAACAAAACATACAAAATAAAACATATTGAAAGTGAATAAATTATGAATTAATTTATGAAACAAATCTGTACAAATATGGAAATTTGTCAAAGTTCATAAAGGACTTGGCATATAGAACATAAGTACAAGTTACAACAGTTACGTCAAATTACATCAATCATTCGAGGTACCGGTACAGTAAACCCTTGTTAATCCAAACTTGGTTGAATCCAAAATTTGACATATTTCGTACCTACTTCAAGCCGGTCCCCGGCTGAAGGCATTCAAATTTTATTCCAAATGGTTGATCTAAATTCTAGCTAAACTGTAATTTGAAAATATTTTGACTCTTCAATTACTTCAGCTTTGCTTTTGGATTGGATGATTTCAAATAGTTTGAGTGAATTGAATTGATAATTATTTTAAATTTTTCATTTTTTTTGTATTTAATGCTGCTCAACGACCCACCAACCACTAGGTTATACGGGGTTCCCAATTTTTATCCTTCTTGTTTGATGCGTAAGAATAAGTCAACAATGTTGAGCTGTTTGCTGCTTTGTGTTTGTTTTCTGACTACGTGCGGTCTGACTTTGACGAGCTGACTTTGAATCGTTTGTCTGCCAGAATCGAGATGGCCGAGCGCTCATAGAAGTGGGCCAAACTATGATCGCACGTTTTTCAATTTTTCATTTTTTTTTGTATTTAATGCTGCTCAACGACCCACCAACCACTAGGTTATACGGGGTTCCCAATTTTTATCCTTCTTGTTTGATGCGTAAGAATAAGTCAACAATGTTGAGCTGTTTGCTGCTTTGTGTTTGTTTTCTGACTACGTGCGGTCTGACTTTGACGAGCTGACTTTGAATCGTTTATCTGCCAGAATCGAGACGGCCGAGCGCTCACAGAAGTGGGCCAAACTATGATCGCGCGTCGTCGGAGCTAGCCGAGTACAAACAATTAGTGAGGCCGCCCTCGACTGTTCCTCACGCGTAGTTTTGGCCGATGCATAGCTTCCTCTCGCGCACAATACGAAATTGATTATATATAGGGCCTACTAACCGGGAGTAATGATTTTTGTGTAGAAAGAGTTTTTTGTTTACTCCAAATTTTTATGAATTGATTTTTTTTGTGGGTCCCTTCCATTTCAGATTAACTACTTAACAGCCGGGTTACGACATCACTACCGTACCATTCCTCCCAGGCCGGGTTTTTTCTCTTGATATATCGCACAGATACTTGTGTTTAGATAGCCATTCATTACATTTGTAGAGCAACTAATGGTTTTATTGTGTTGATATAGGCCTATTGTTAAATTTGATATGTGAAACAAGAAATTTGCCGTTATAACTTTCATTTAGCGTTCAGAGGCTTGTCAATTTTACCCATTTAGCCTGGAACGATGTTTAGGAACAGCTGACTGTATTATATCTTTTTCCAATACATTAGAGTATTCTATCGACTCCAAATTTTCTTAACCCATTTCCCAATCTATCTCCCAGATTTCAGTACCGGTACTAGTCCCATGACAATATGACGTCATTCTGTCAAGATATATGAAATGATACTTTTTGGAATGTGTGAGGACACATATATGCGCCAGCAGCTTGGGTAGCACGATTGCTCCGGACGCGTATTTGCGCCAGTGGCCATCAAGTGGTTAACGAGGGTCTACCGGTAGCAACGAAAGACTATTTTCTGCGTATAATTATCCGTCGCAGCGTACCTTGCGGCGACATCAACAGGTTGCAGTACTCGAGCACGTCTAGGAACAGCTCGTTGCGCCTGTACTTGATGCCCTCGCGGCGCCACCCGATCTGTCCCGTGACCTGGGACGTGATCTGCGCCTGCTCCTCCTTGCTCTGGGACTTGACGCCTTGCTGCGTGATGAACGTCTTGAGCACGCCCGTGTCGGAGTTCTGCGGGTAGCCGAAGTCCAGGATCTCTGTGCGCGGCAAACAGGGATAGACGTCATTAGAACATTAATGTACAGTGAAATGTCTATGTATCGTTCCCAGATCCATCGTTTTCCTGCATGTATCATTCATTTTTTCTCACCCCACTCCCATATACCTAATCAATGCTAAATTTTCCTGGATGGATAATTTTATTTTCATGGTCCCTTGAAAAACGACGGATAGAGAATACTAATCGTTTCTTTTGTCAATTAGATCGATATTATTCAAAGAATTGATCAATATTTTGTTGGGCTGTAGGCCTACAGTCATGTTTTCTACAATATAATACAGCGAAATCTTTGCCTGTCGTTTTTCAAGGGACCAGGAAAATAAAATCATCTCTGCAGGAAAACGATTCATCCAGGAAATTTTATATTGGTTATATGGGGGTGGGGTGTGGCAAAATGAATCATATCTTTGTGGGAAAACGATGGTTCGTTTTTTTTGGCATGTATTGCAAATGTTTTATAGCGATAGGGCCTAGGTTTTTATGAAGATGAATATTTGGAAAAAAGTTTTCCCATGAGAAACAGGCAGATTACCGTATCCAAGACATGGCTCTTTTTGTATGAAAGATTCAACACAATATTCTCATACCTACCGGTAGTTGATTTCAGTTGTACGATTTTTTTTACATATTGGGCCTGATTCCTTCATTTAATTGAAATTTACAATGAAGTTGAAAATTTGATGCCAAAATTATATTTTAATTTGTTTAAATAGGCCTAAATACTCAATAATTTAAAAATTTGATTACATTTACAAGATTCCTTTTTGACTCAAGTCCCAACTGAACTTAGGTCCAAGCTTCTATAAAAATGACAAACAAGACCGAGCCTTGCACTCGGGAGTAATGGAATATGTGGGTCGAAATAGTTGAAATCTTTGCCACTAGAATGATGTCTGATTTACCAAATAGCATTTCTGGGCCTATGTAGTGATAAGACCAAAATAACATGTAAAGTCTATGAAATTATTGCAGGACATTGGTTCTGCAGAGTCGACTCTCGTTCTAGGGTGCCTCAATTCGCATCCTGCAGGTGACATTCTTCAAACTTTTAAAATTGGTTTCAGCCATTTTTGTTTTTATATGTAGGCCATACGGTAAGATTTTGAAATCAACTATTTATAACATAGACTATAACAATCACCTATTTTGTCAGTACGCCTAACTGGTGTCGGGTGCACTCTAGTAGCGACAATTATATAACCATTTTGACCTATTCCATTCCTCCTGAAAGTGAGACTGAACAAAAACACAGTGTTCTAATTGTACTTGAGTAGGCCTACAGGCTTTGTTCATCCAATGTAAAACATTTCAATTCAAATGGGCCTACCGTCCAAAAGTTCGTAGATCAGAACAAAGTTGTTCTTAATATTCTCCTCGGAAATCTTTCCGAAGTATGATTGCATGACATCGATAATCTTAAGTAGGAACTCGAATACCATAGCAGCGTTTACGTTCTGCTTGGTGACAGCTGCAAGCCATATATTGGCACGCTGAAAAAGAAAGATTAATGTCTCTGAATTTGTTTTTCTAATAGATTCATTTAATAGAACAAACCCATTAATAGCAAAGTTATATGGGGGCACAAATGAGGATGATAATGAAATGAAGTGATGGAAGGTGGAAGAACAATGTTTACAAAACACCATAATTCAATGTGAGACTCAGCTTCATCTTGGATCATCCGGCTTCATATATCAAAGCTTTGCCTCAACCGTTCGAGCCAAACGGACAGCCAAGTTTTTACAGATTCATGTCTCATTCATGTCAATCAGATAATTTATTCAACGACAATTCATGTCAGATTCATGTCAATCGCTACTTGGCTAGTAAAAGTGTACCGGTATCATAAAACAAGATCATAATTACCGGTATCATTGAGTAAATAAATATCCTTATGGGATTGAGTGGCAGAGCCTTGGTTAAACATTCTACAGACTCTGGTAGTGTTACGCCTGGTAATCCTGCTAGGAGCGCTATGATCATTAAGAAAATGCCATTTGCCAAGTAGGTACTGTTGCAAGTGAATGCTGCTAGGAGCGCTGTGATCAGCCAACTTTTTCATTGTTGGTGAGCAATTTGTGAGCATAGGCATTGCCTATCTAGAGGCTACTGTATCTATGCCGGTACCAGTACTGGAGCCATGTCTTGTGAAATTCTCTTAGGCTACCGTAGGCCTACAGAAATTATATTTGACCAACTGCTCAAGTAATTTGAAATGATATCAGCAGCGATGAGATTTAAATCATCAGTAACATGCAATGATTAAGCTTACCTTAATGTGAAAGAAGGAAGTTCGAGCGATATTTGTTACAGGAGATCGAACTTGTTGCCGAGCATGAATCACGTTGACTCGGAATGCGTCGACCGCATTTCGTCCTATATCATCTCGGTACACTCGAGAAATGAGGACCTCGCCCTTGTGGTTGTACACAAACAGCCCTCCAATCATTGTGGAGGCTGCAGTTGAAACCTAATGAAAAATAGGCTTTTAAGTAAGGTAGGGAAGGGGGATGAACATAGGCTTAGAAGGGAAAAAAATGAATCGACAAGTAGGGTTGAACTGGGACAAGGGTTTGAATACATCAAAGTCAAAGTGGGTAAAGGTAAGACCACAGCATTAATGAAGACTTATAGGGGCTAGGCCTAGGCCTAGTAATGATTTGGTCCAGATATGGTTCAAAATTTGAAGAAAAATGATTGATAATGTCGGCTTATCCTAGGCTGTCAAAATGCTTTCAAAAGTCGAGCCCAATAATCCATCTCCCACGGGATACTGACTCCGAGTAATAAAAGAGTATGAATATTAATATTACAACAGAGGATGGCTCACCTTTACAAGTTCAAGCTTTTCTTCGAAATAGGATTAATCAATGAAATAGGCGAATGGCTGAATGCCGAGAATCTGTCTGTATACGCCTACCAAAGATGGCGGCCACTATGTAAGATTCCAAAGAACTTCCGATAGATATTCTACCCTGATGTGTCATACGAATTCCAAAGCAGCTCATATGTATCTATTTATTTATATTAGGTTTAACGACGTACTGTAATCATAACAAATCTATTGGCGTCGGATGAATGATTCATGAGATGATGGGATGATGGTCTCTTAGGTAGTGAGAAGGAAGTGGCTGTGGCCTATACTATATGAGCTATCACGGCATTAACCCAAACTACGAAGAAAAACTACGACAAAAACCTATGACAATCGACGGTGGCGGAGATCGAACCAGGCTCGATGTGCCCCTCATCTCCCTGATCACACGAAGCGAGAACAGATCTACGTGAGCAGATGCTGCTTAAAAAGTTGATATCAAATATAATTAGAAAAAAAAATAGTAATAAAAGTTATTTATTGTACAAGACTATAACAAAATCAATTTTGTGTAACATTTTCTTCTCGTTTTTCTTCATATAAGTTTTACTCGAGTTTTTTTGTTTTCGTTCAATTATTCAAGTTTGAATCAATAAATAGTTTATCCTAGAAATAAGATGTGATTAAATCAATCTGTATCATTCCAAATTATTTGTTGAAAATGTAGCTCAGAATACAATATTATTTTCTGATATTATTATGACGTTCGTTTTAATGACCAACCTGTATTAACCTGTACAATGTATGAAAAAAAAACCAATAAAAAACTATTGAAAAACAAATATATCAAAGCTGAATTGTCTGTGAAATTAGGCCTATTGCATGATTTCGTCAATAAACAAAACCACTACAAGGTGATGGTGGATTTACAGATCATTTTTAACAAGTTAATTACTGCATAATGCATAAAAACTGTATACATTAAAACATATCAAACAGCTGATGTATTACCAACAGCTACATTTTGTCCAATTTTTTTCATTGATAGACCTAAATGAGAAAAGGATATAGGGGAGGGAGAGGTAAGCAGTCTTTCTTTATATCCCATCTCTCTCTCTAAACATGACTCAGAATATCGTATATTTGAAAATCAAAAATGTATTCTCACTCTACAAAATTAAAGATTCAAATAATCCTAAATGCGTCGTTTCCGTTCCATTTGGATTGCAACATTTGTCGTTCCGGCCGCCGATGAATGACGGCTGGTAAGAGACGTATCAGCGACGTGTCAGCAACTGTCAGCGGGTTATTTGGAGTATTGCACGGCAGCGGTGGTTGCTTGTCGGAACTGTTTCCTCATTTGACTGATTGCTGACGGACCTTTCGTCATTTTGATCTCCGTCGTTGGATGGCTAACTGGGAGGACATATAGTATAATTTATATTATAACAACAACAACAATAATAATGATATTTTTTCAAAAGTATTTTTTCAAATATTCATTCAATGATGACACATAATTACACAGATGACATTCAATAACAATAATAATAATGATAATAATAATAGCTGCCCTCTGTAGCTCGGTCAGCTGAGGCACCGCTTCAGAAACCACCGTTGGGCGTGGGTTCGAGTCCCGCATAAGGCATGCGTTTTTGTAAACGTCCTTTCACAATCATCACTTCATAATTTCATAATCACCTGCTCATTCGTATCCCGTATAACCTAGCTGTTGGTGGGGTCGTTACGAGCAAAAAATAATCATAATCTTCATTTAATCAATCATTTTTTTTTTCTACACACAAGAAATAGAAATATAGAAAATGATATGGAAATAATAATAATACCAATAATATCTTTATTGTCATAGGAGCCTGTTTACATATTTGTTCATACAGATATAGTTATATATTATATAATATAATTGAATATATAATTATATATTATATATAATATATATTTATATATTTATATATATTTATATATTTATATAATATACTATATATAATTATATTAATTATATATAATTTGAAGGACATTACAGCTCTGAAACTGGATTTAAACAAATAATGTAGATATTTATTTCCCTAATTTTAGAAAAACTAAAAATCATCATCCCAATTCTGGTAATTATATTTAATTTATTCCTTCTTAAGGACCCGACACTTCTTCCGAGTCGTGAGGTAGACATTACTCGATTCTGTTCATGTTTCTATACAGAATCGGTGATGCCTACGTCATGACTCATGATCTCTGGAGGACATCAAAATTGATTATAATTTCTGAAATTGAGATGATGTTTCCTAGTTTAAATTAGCAAAGTATAAATATCGATCGTCATTATTATTTAAAATCTAGTTCCAGAGTTTTTATGTCCATCAAGTTAGGATGTACAGACATCTGAAATTATCGGAGAGTCAAGTAAATTCAATAGAAATGTAAAAGTAATACATTAATAATCTTTATGAAAAAATGCGCATGCAATATGTGATATTTAAACAAGATATGTAAATTAAAATTCAATCATGGGGTCTAAATAATAATATGATAGTAATAGGTCTACTGGGAAAATAAATGTTCATCAAAAGAAAGTAGGGACGTTTCGACTGTGGTTCGAATGATATGAATTGACTCTGATAATTTCACAGCTGGAATGTGAATAGAAGAAGAAAGAAATACTCGGTAAGAAAACAAAGAAGAACAAAAGAGAAAAAAGACGGATTAAACAAATAAAATCAAGGTTATTTCTTGTCAACATTTTTTTTCACTTTATTAGTATGATATTCACAATTTTTTTTTAATATGTTATAAATTAGTTGGGGCCTATTTTCTTCAGATTCGGTTAGGGGCATATTTCAAACTATAAATTCCAAGTTTAACTTAAGCCCGAGTCCAAACTTGTTCATCAAAATGGACACCAGTGTTAATATTTTTTGAAAATCCATGGAAAAGAGAAAAAAAAACTTCTGATTCCATAGAATGAAATTATGAGCCAAGGAAGTAGAAGCTATATTCAAAATAAAATTACGATAATTTGAATATCGCCCTTTAATGAGATAAAGTCAATATTCCATTTACATTTGTATGTTGAACCATTCAAACCATGTTATATAGGGCCTTACTGCATCTGCCACTTGAAATAACGTCCCTAGGCCTGGCTAGCTCCCAAGGTCTAAGGACTTTGATTGGATAATGTTATCTAAGAGAGCTAAATACCATGACAACAATACGAGATAATAACAGTCACGGTCTCTTAGAAGACAAAAATGTGATCTATTTTTTAGCTCACCTCAAGAGCAGTGCTGAGATTTAGTACTAACAACAAAAGAAATACACAAGAACACACTTTATCATGATATAAAGAAGGTACAACAACTCGCGACTTCAAACTGAAATAATTCCGGGGTCAGAATCTGAGTCCAGGGTCCTGATTGCATGTAGCGCAACTATCGCGTTTATAACAAACTATATAAAACAACAATGCTAAACACAGCTCAGTAGAATTATTTTTTATCAGTTAAATTTTTTTTTTCACAAAAATTGATGATTATAGATTTTGTGAGTTCAACAATGCCACCGGTACCGTAGCCAATCTTATCTACATCTAGTTCACAAATAAATCCGCTAAATCGTGACAGGCAATCGGGACGTTTGGCTCTGAACTGACCGCAAGAAACCACAAATGCCTTCCATGTTACCAGTATGGGAGTTGGAACACCTTCTTTATATTATGATAAAGTGTGTTGGTATCACCAGAGGTTGCGGTGAGGGTCGTGGGTTCTTACATGGTCGGGGGGAGGTCGGTCCGCCTTCTGGGGGTGAGACACCAGGGGGCAGTGAATCTGAAAAAACATATTCAAGAAGTTCACGGATAACCACAAAAATATAGCGATGAAAGTTATAAAGATATGAAATAATTATCTGGATAATTTTTTAGATATATAAAAGATAAATTTCTAAACTCTTTACTCGATTTTTCATATTGGGTTCAGCGATGTACTGTAATGATAACTTTAGATCTATTGGCGTCGGATGAATGATTAATGAGATGATGGGATGATGAGTTGAAGGTTTCTTAGGTAGTGAGACGGATAGTGGAGAGGAAGTGGTTGGGCCTATATTGTAGAAACCATCCCAGCTTAAATATAGATTACAGAGGAAACCATGAAATACTCCACTGGAGATGGATGGTGGCGGGGATCGAACCGAAGTACGGTATGCCCCTCACCTCCCAGATCACACGAAGCGTACGCGCTAGCAACTGAGCATGCGTATTGAAGTAGTTGTGGTCATCGCACATTTTGTTTCAAGGAAAACTAGATAGCCTACTACCCAAATTATATCTCAGTAATTGATGATTTTGTTTCAAGGAAAATCTGATGAGAAAACTGTCTTTTGAATCTTAAAATCTCTTTCAATCTTTTTTTTTTTGTTCAAGAACCACAAATATTACAATTTTTATTTCTCAGCAGATATTATTATCATTTTCTAAGAAGTTACCAATTCCAGAGGTTATTATAATTGTTATTATAATCGTGATTATCATTATAATTATAAAATAAATTGCTATTATAATCCCATTATTTTATATTCCTAAATACTAATTTATTTTATTTTGTTATAACTGGGTCTATCCCACTAAGAACACACCGAGATGCGTGGCCGAGTGGCAACACACTGAACCGTCATTCGGGAGACTGGGGTTCGATTCCTGCCATAGTCGACCATCCTGACAGGGGTTTTCGTGGTTTCCCTCTGTCGTTCAGGTCAATACTGGGATGGTTCCTTAAGAACAGGCCACGACCGACTCCTTCCCACCATCCAAAAACACCTAATAAAAATGACCTTTCATCTCATCATCCCATCACATCATCTTATTCATCATCCACCAACGCCAATAGATTGTAGTCATCAATCAGTATAGTGCGTCGTTAAAACCCAATATATACGTATAAATATATATATATATATATATATATATATATATATATATATATATATATATATATATATATATTTATATATATATATATATATATATATATATATATATATATATATATATATATATATATATATATATATATATATATATATATATATATATATATATATATATATATATATATATATATATATATATATATATATATATATATATATATATATATATATATATATATATATATATATATATATATATATATATATATATATATATATATATATATATATATATATATATATATATATATATATATATATATATATATATATATATATATATATATATATATATATATATATATATATATATATATATATATATATATATATATATATATATATATATATATATATATATATATATATATATATATATATATATATACTGAGACCCCATATTACCAATAATATAAATGTGTTATTTCAAGATTATTAATTGGGGTACAAAATTACCATTGTTAACCAAGGATAATAAGTTAATCCACTAATTATCGCTTAATCAACCAATTGGTTATTCGTGAAACAGGACCTTCTTCAGTTATTTGCTATATCTGTAACGAGTCCTCAGTCCTTACCTTGGGCTGATGAGAAACCGATTAACGCTGCAAGAACCACTGCTGAGAATAAGAACATGCACTTCTGGCCGAACATTTCACAAGATTATGAAGTATCGCCCAACTATACTTCCTATACATATATTCTATCAAGAATTAATCTATTCTAGTAATTGATTCCGTCTTTTATATCGAGTGTTTTTATTGGTTGATGATAATTATCGTTCCATTGTTATGAGTTTAATGAGACGTGATTTATAATTAAAATTCCGCTCTGGTGTCGCCTATATATATAGTTTGTTTGTTCTAAATGACAAATGTAGGTTATGAAAACTTGAATTGATGGTTGATGTTCAATATTCATTTTTTTTGCCAATGTTTCTTTACCCTCTGCACGATGTATTGATACCAACCTGGTCTATCATATAATATAAAGAAGGTGCTCCAACTCGGGTCTTGAAAGTGAAATATTCCCGGGGTCAGTTTCCGAGTCCAGAGTCCTGATTGCCTGTAGCGCAACTATCGCTTTTATATCGAACTATTTAGAACAACATTGCTCAACAATGCTATACACGGCTCAGTAGATTACGAGAATTATAGATTTTGTTAGATTCGTTTGGTTATATTTCAACGGTTTACCCTTAGACAAGAATTTCTGTTCTTACGCGTGCTTTTTTCCATTCCATACACCATAACATTTATAGTTCACATAGTTTAAATTTCATCTTCTTATTGTTTATTTAATAATCTGAACATTTATGTTATCATCGTCTATATATTTATGTAATTCAAAATAAAAATGTGAATAAAATGAATTGGAAATTGTTTTGAATTGAACTATACACTCTTGATTATTGTTTGCTCAACGACCCCACCAACAGCTAGGTTATACGGGGATACGAATGAGCAGGTAATAATTACACTTAGCCTTAATTGGGGAACAATGATTTTGTATCAAGTTTCGATGTTATTAAAATAGAAAAAATAATAAGAAGAGAGGATGAAAGAACGCTAAGAAACTCGTGACTTGTGACTTGTGAGGGATTCGAACCCACTCCCCACGGTGATTTCAGTTTCTAAAGCGGTACTTTAGCTGGCTGAGCTACGGAGGTTGGATGTGAATAGGGACCTATTCTAGTATCCACAAAAAGCAAGGTCACTTATCAAAACATATAAAGCACAAATATCTTACCGTTGTGCATAATTTTACTAGACACTGTGATTATGAAGACAAGGCTAGATGATAACTAAGATCTATTGGCGTCGGTGAATGATGAATGAGATGATGAGAAGATGAGATGAAAGTTCATTTTATTATATTGTGTTTACGGATAGTGGGAAGGAGTCGGTCGTGGCCTGTTGTTAAAGAACCATCCCAGTATCAACCTAAACAAAAGTGCATGGCGGTAATTGAGCCCCGGTCTTCTGAATGAAAAAAGTTGGATGTAGAGAAATTTAAAATCAAGTTAAAAACGTTTCTTCTTAGTAAATGCTATTACTCTGTGAAAGAGTATATTAATGATAATAAGTACAACTTTTAATTTTAACATTAGGTGCAATTTTAATTTTTGTTCACTTGTGTTTTATAATGTGTTTATCCCTATTATTACCAATTATATCATAGCACATTTTCTACTATTTTGTATTTATATTAGTTTTGTATAATATGACAATTCTGTGATAATCTGTTCTTGATTTTATACAGAAATAAAACAATTTGAATTTGAATGATGGTTCGGCGTGCTAGTCACTTGACCACTGTGTACCCATGATGAGTGATGACGTAGTTAAATTAATCACCACAGTGAAATATCAGAGACAAAAAGCGTAATTCACCTCCTGTCAAAATAACAAAACAAATGACTAAATATTGGCAACAAAACATGGCTGGTTTGACGTTTTAATGGACTAATGGGTGCTGGATATCCATTAGCAGTGGTGTCATAGCTGTCATAGCTGTCATAGCTGTCAGAGTGTCAAGTGACCACATATAGACTATATTAATACATTTTCATTTCGACTCTAGCTTTCAAATCGACCATCAATTTGAGGTATTTGCTGTTCATATAAAATGATTTATATAATTTTTTATTTTTTTAATAACATCGAAACTTCATACAGAATCATTGTTCCCCAATTAAGGCTATGGATGAGAGGTAGGATCGTTTGGACGGGGCATCACACGGGCGATCTTACCACCCCATTTTGATTAGATAAAAGTCTTTCAGTTTCCGAACGTCCGGAACACATTATGACTGTTTCTGTGATATGTATCCGGACACAAAACACACGAATGTTGATATCTTCCACTTTGAAGTAAGTCTCTTGGGCAATGATCACTTCTTCCCATTAACAGCAGATGTAAAGTTTATCATTATACAAAATGGACGAAGAAAAAAAATGAGTAATAGGTCTGTAGGCCTAATGTTCTGATTAGGCCTATATATATATATAATATGATCGTTTAAAAAAATAAATATGAACTAAAACGACGAAACACAATATAAATTATTATTTCAATAATTGAATATTGGCAGTACCTTTAAACACGAATGTCTTGTCTAATCTAATCTAACTATTCCAATCGACCTGAACTTCGTGGACTCTTACCCAATGAATCGAAATGAATTACAACCACTTGTAGAGGTATATTACAATCATGTTCATATAGGACTTCATCCATTCATACAATTTTAATCTATTAATGTCAAGTCGGAAGTGACTGTTGAGAACAGTGACTTCGAGAGGTCCGTGTTCCAAGCTGTTTTGAAGTGGTTTATAAGTCGCAAATAGCGATTGATAAGTCGTAATTTGATACGATAGAAAAACGCGGGATTCGCGTTGTGAGATGAGCTTAGAAGTATGGAGATCTAGAATGAAAAAATATTCTGTCAGCTCAATCCACATTTACGGACCTTGGATTACTTCAAACTATCGAAAACCTTATATGCAACTTTTTGATATTTATAGTGCTGCAACCTGTCACACGTATACACTTTGCAAAACCAATTGATCCAAATATTCAAAAAGAAGTATACTTTTATTGAGTTTTCTTTGTCATTTCTCATTCGATTGTTGTGAAAGTCACTAAAAATATGTATGATAGTGTTTTCTGTATTCAGTGAAAATTTAGAAGCTTTTGAAAAATTGTCATATTCCAAGTATTTTCCATCCAGTTTATTCTTTGGATTTTCCAAATTTCCGATGTTTTTTCGGAAATACCGTTGTAACAATTTTTCTGAAAATCAATCCCAACTTATTTTGGTGTGACATAAGTATGTGGAAAAAGTTTCAAGCCAATTTTTTTCTTCTTTACCTGTATGCCGCGTACAAAATTACCCCCCCCCCCCAAAAAAAAACAACATGAAAACGAAGCCCAATTTTTTCGGTATATAAAATGGAAATCTTCGCTACGCTCATCTAAATATAGAGTAGTCGGCAAGACATCATGGGAATTTACCTCCTTATGACCAGGGTTGCATTATTGCACGGGCCACAAAAAGCCCTGTTATGGGGGCGTGAAATATTTAAGGGCGCCACATTTTTAAGGCTCCTCAGCAAATAAGAATAAAAAAAAATACCAAGTACAACGTTGTATTCATTTGAAAATAATAATATATTTATTATTTAATATTGTATACATTTTTTGTACTGTGATATGTAATCTAATTAATGAATAAAGTGAGTATTAAAAATAATGTTCAAAAAACATCAAATAAAAACTATGAAATCGATGGTGAATTGTTTCAAAAGTGAATGGGAGGAGAAGGGAGAAGCGATAACAATTTTCTGGTTCAGGGGCACAAAATGTCTTGACGAATTTTCGTTTCATTTCCTTCTAGTCGTACTTTAGGCTACCCTCTGCTTCACCTTCATCGCGATTTTCTCGCGGAAGATTTTTCCGAGATGCCTAGGAGGGGGGTGGGGATGGGGGTAAAGAGCGCTCATAATTTTTTGGCAGAGGGGCACAAAATATCATGATACTGCCCTGTTCATGTCGAACTTTAGTTTCCTTTCAGTTTCAGTCTAGGCTCGAGTCTGCTCACTTTTTCACTGTAAGTTTGCGATTTTTTTCGCGGAAGATTTTTCCGGGAGAGAGAGAGAGGGGGGGGGGATCTCAATTTTTGGGTAAAGGGGCGAAAAATGTCATGACACGGCCCTGTTGATGACAAACACTTTTATTTTCCGTCTAGGGTCGAATCTGCTTCACCTCCAGACTATACGTTTGCGATTTTTTCACCGTCACTTTCTGGAAGTTGTTCTTGGGGACCTGACCTGTGATGGGGGGCTTGTCGTCGGACTCCTTTTCACGACCCGACGGCAAGTTGGCCACCGGTTCAGTCACGGTCCTGTTGGAAGAGCTCTCCTGCTTTACCTTGACTGGGTGACAAAGAGGGGGATACACATTACTAAGGTTTTCTTGTAAGCCATATCCCACCCAAAACCCTGACGGGTAAAAACTTGAAGCCAAGTCCTGAAATATTTTAGCAACTACAAAAACTTCCGATATAAAAGGTGTGAAATCAAAACTGTATGCCAAGTGCAACTTATTATTCATCAATACGGCCTAGAAAATAACAGTAAACATTTGGCTCATTGCCCCCACCCACGTCCCCTCATATAACACCACCATTTCCAAATCATTTCCAAGCAATCATTTCCAATCAGATAATAAAATAAAGAGAAATACCTATTTCTGTATTTTCTGATGACGTCATGTTGTGTCCTCGAACAGATAGGCCCACGTAAACAATCAGCAGGATCATTATTGACGCCATTTCTTTGTCCTTGCTCAGCGACACGGTGCATATAAACCGTCAGCACGTGTAATCAAAACAGTCATTACGTTTAACGTCACTCGAGTTTAACGACGCAATCCTAATGGAAACACATTGTCTTTCGCAATGAGTGAATGTGAGCAATTATATCGCTGATATTATGACCAGGCGTGATGTAGATTATTGTTTCCGTTAGTTGTTGGATTATACGGCCAATCAAGACTGTTGATTGTTAAACCAGGAAAACGCGTTATGTGTTTCCGCGTTGATGGATGAGCGAATAAAAAAAAAATGAAGTAATTAAATGAATAAAAATCGCATTTTTTAATTTTTTACTCCGAAACGTCACATCCGATTATTGTAAAAGTCCGTAATAATGTGTATTATTATGTTGTTCGAGTTCTGTGAAAATTTGAAAAATTTCGGAGAACATTCACTTTGTCATTTTTTCCGCCTGGCTTATTCATATGAGTTTTTTGAAAACTTCAAAATGATTTATCTCTGGTTTATATTTAACTCGTTTCGCGTAATTGTCAAACGTATGCGTCCACGTTCTACAATCATGCGATATTCATTTCTTTCATTTTTTAAATCATTTTATTCTTGTTTTTGAACATTAAATACATACATTTTTCAATTGTTTTTTCTCAAATTATATTTCACACCAAGAAACCCGCATGAGAGAGGAACTCTTGTGTGCGGGTTGCCTGGAAGAAGTTACGCAGGCAAAAATTAATAAATAAGTAATAAACTAGTGAGTCATCGAACATACAACAAAACAAAACAAGGTTTTAGATACTAATAATTAGCACAATCTTGAAAATCTACAACTTATATGATACTTTCAAACATCAAGACTAACAAACAAATAGTTTTAACTTGTATTATCTTGAAAGTATAAAAATATGTATTTTCCCCATTATTATAGAATTTTTATACACCGGTAAAGTTATCTTTAAAATACTCACATTTCGCCAAATCCCATGCACTCTAAATTAGGTACGAAAACTGACTTGAGTTACCAAGAGTGATAACAAATTAGTCCGCTCATCGTTTAATCCGTTATCTAACAGTTAGTTAAACTGGACGTTAGGATAGTTTGCCCCTTTCTGGACACCCTTGTCGCAATTAGGTCATAATTCAGTTACCAATACAAGTGAATCATCAGTTTAGGTCCCTTTGTGCTGAATGTTAATTGTAACACATCCACATTGGTGGATATGGGTGGAGGCATACTGACTGGACTAATTATAGCGAGAGTGTGAGAGAGAGAGAGAAGGAGAGAGAGAGAGAGGGAGAGAGAGAAGGAGAGAGAGAGAGAGAGAGAGAAAGAGAGAGAGAGAGAGAGAGAAAGAGAGAGTGTGTGCTATAGATAATGTATTATACAGAGTGTGTTATAGAGAGATTGCATATATATGATATATCATCACTTCAATTTCAAACGTATCCATTTATTCGAATTTTAAAATTACATTTTGAAAAACGTATTATTCCCATAATAAACGTGATTCAACTTTTCTTATTATTGAGTTATTTTAACAACATTTATATTGATGACATATTCATATTCAGAGAAAAAAGAAAAACACATTTTCTTTACACTTTCTTCCGAGTTTTTCTCGGAATCAACTTTCAGAAAGAACGACATATATATGAAAATATGTTGTAAGAAAATATTATGAAACTGAAAATCATTCATACACACATAGTATAGGTAATTATGATATATTGTGTGACAAAACGTCTTTCTGTTTACAGTAGTGGTCACCAACCTAATCGATCAATTGACCTTTCCCCAAATCAGGTCAATCACAGTATACATGACCTCACGAAAGAAGATCGTCTACCAACTAAACAACTGTACACATTGCCAGGGCCGTCGTTAGGGGGTCCCAGGGGAGGGGGGGGGGGCGCCCCCCCAATAACTTATCCTCCTTTGAAAATATATAATGTTGACCTACGAATAAACACACAATAAAATATGATGAGTTGATGACTTATTAATATGAATTGTAACAGTGTATACTCTATTGCTTTACACTTCCTTCTTTCTTTTCGATAATGATTCAATTATTAGAATCTGAAAATGCTCGTGAATCGCAAAAATCACTTGGAAAATGAGCATATTAAAAAAAAATCACTGTTGGGAATTTTGCTGGAAGAAATCGCGAAAATAGCATAGAAAATGTCCATAATGATTAAACTATTGATTTTTTTTTCTTTCTTTTAATAACATCGAAACTTGATACAAAATCATTGTTTCCCAATTAAGGCCAAGGATGAAAATAATATATTATGATAATATTATAATATAATATAATATAATTATATTATAATAATATTGAAATTGACTTTGCTGAAGTGATTCAATCATTGGACTCCAAAACCGCTTTTGTGAATAACAAAAATCACTTAAAAATGACATGGGTCTATTTCAAAAAAATCCCTGCGGGGCTTTCCTGGGAGAAATCGTAAAAGTATAACTTCGAAAATGTCCACGATGATGCAATTACAAGACTCCAAAACCACTCGTGAATCGCAAAAATCTCTAGAAAAATGTCCATATTTTCAAAATTTCCCTGCGGGCTCAACTGGGGGGCTTCCGCCCCCCAGACCCCTTTTTCGCGCGTGGCGGGTGTCCAGCTGGGTGGTCATTTTATGTATGTAACCTGTGCGCCCCCCCCCCCCCCCAATACACTAATCCTAACGACGTCCCTGCACACTGCGTTAAGAGTCCACGGGAGTCGATTTGGTGAAATATCAGTTTTTTGGTGATAACTTTTGAACGGTATGAGATATCAACATTCCGATTCGGAGAATTTACAGATATTTTAAATACCTTGAAGATGGTATAAGTTATGAGCATTGAAATCATGTCTCATAATTGTCAACTTTAGTTAGATATAGAGCTAATTTTTTTTTTTAGCTGTATATACATTTTATACGAGTTGATTAGTTATAATATCTTGGATATATTGAAAACATCTGTTTCCTTTGTGTTGTTACCGTTGAGAAGTAATCACGAAAAAATATATCCACTAAACCGATTCCCACGCTGTATTCTAGTCACATGATATCGCTGACATTTAAAAATCATGCGGCCTAATTCACAAAAGGTCATAACTTTGATCCGGCTCAAAGTTACGACAATGTCTAGAGATAATACCATATTTGTATCTATTATTTTCAATTTTTAGATCTTCATTTTTAATTAAATTTATTATTATTATTACCAATCTATTATTATTATTTTTGAGACAGTATCAAAGTTGATTGATAATATCTTTGTATCAACTTTCATCGGGATCAGAGTTGATCCAGATCAAAGTTAGGACCTTTTGTGAAGTTGGCCCATGTAGTTTTAGGGAATCGGGTGGGAAAAGAGGAGGGGGGGAAGGGGGTAGCAACTTTTCATTCAAGTTGTGATTTTCAACATCAATATTGTACAAGAAATAGCACACACGATTATTTCACCTCCAGCTATAAATTAATTTGGATATTAAATTTTCATATTCGGATGTAGCTATATTACATATGTTGAAATATAGAAGTGATTTGTGGTTCATTATTGAATTGAAAAAATACATCCACAGTTTCTCGACTCATTTAATATGATTCTTTCATGTAGTGGAGTTGAAATGAATATCATATATATATATATATATATATATATATATATATATATATATATATATATATATATATATATATATATATATATATATATATATATATATATATATATATATATATATGTATATATATATATATATATATATATATATATATATATATATACACACATATATATATATATATATATATATATATATATATATATATATATATATATATTTAAATATATATATATATATATATATATATATATATATATATATATATATATATACATCGATTTTTTCAAATCCATATTATTAATTCTAAACAATATATTATCGCGTAATCAAATATTTTTGTTTCTGAAAGAAATTGTTTCTCCATTTGAGTGAAGGATGTTCTGTTTTATTACTATCATTTGAGTAATTAAGAAACTGAGCCGAGTGTATCAGTGGCTAGCGCGGTGAACCGTCATTGAGGGGACCAGAGTTCGATTCCCGTCGTAGTCGATCATCCTGACAGGTGGCTTACCTCTGTCGGTGATGTGAATATTGGAATTAGTCTTTTCAAGAAACGGATACGAACCCTTTCTTAGCACTTTCCAAAAATATCTAAAAAAAATAACATTTCATCTCGTCTCTCCGCCATCGCGTTTATGATCCACCGTCGCCAATAGATCTTGGTCATCAATTAAAATATGTCAGTTACACATCACAATTTAAAAAGAAAAACTGGGAATAATAATAGAAAAATATCTCAAGAATGTCTAGGCAGTAATATTATATTATTTTGATGAACAAATAGTAAAAAAACTGAGTACTGTTCCTTCATTAAATGGTCCCTTTATCATATTTTCGGACACACTTTCAACCCACGTGTTTTTATGCGTAATGGGTACGCCTACTGTCACAGGGAATACGGTACGATGTATTCATTCAAAAATCTAATCTGTTGAATTGAGCTCCGAAGTGAATTCAGTAATTCATCACAGAATTTATTATACATTCTGACCCAACCTCAAATAGAAAAAAATACGACTTTCCTTACACGAAAAGAGGAATGTCAGAAATATGATATTCAATACAATAAACATGACAGATTTCAATAAGGAAATTAATAATTTTCAAAATCGAGTTATTTCTTGACACACGCGCCAACATAATATCTGATCAAAATTTTTAAATTTCGCATTAATTTTTTGTTTTCAAATCAGGTTTTTTCTTGACATCTGTTCTAAAAATTTGCTCTATGAGTACTTAATTCCCTGTGAAAACAGACGTAGGCCTACTCAAGAATAATTGAGTAAAACAGTAATAGCCTCTAGGTTATTTGGTTGTCTAGATCGATGAGCAGTGATCGCTGAAGGTTAGTTTTGCTGGCCTCGAACCCACGCCCGACTTGTCTTCAGTTCATTGACCATCTCATACGGGAGACTTCAAGTCGATCCACGCTTGTATGTGGGATAATATACTGCTAATTCGTCCAAAAACGTTTATAAACAGACATGAGACACATAACATTTATACGTATACCCTGTATTTATATCATATTACTATCATTTAGAAGTATTGATCATTGAGTAAATGAAAAAACTAATCACTTTAAAATCAGTTGTTAGGGGTTCTCCAATTTTTACATAAGCCTATTAAGTTGAGTAACATTTAACACTTCATATTTTAAATACATCCAAGTAAGGATTGGAGGAACTTGATGCCATAATCTTACCAACAGATATTCATGACGTATTTCCTCTTTGAGATAAAAGAGGATCTTCATGAGCAGATATCTAGCAATTAGGTATTCCAGTAAGTTATTTCATGACTAATCTCCACAATGATGCTAAAAATAGAGTTTTTCTATGAATGAATATCATTTTTATATTACGTCAGTAAATGTATAAAACACATTAAAAATGGTTTAAATATGATCTGTTCCCGTTTAAAGAAAGGTTTGATGATTTTATTTTTGGTATAGTTATGTAGATGACACTGTCACAAGTTGGATAACCAATTCCGCCATCTAAGTTCTGGCTCAATCTTCTATCTTTGTGTTGCTGAAATACACGGAGTGGAGTAGTTTGGTGAGAATACACTTCGTCAAGGTGAGGACAACTCGATTGAATCACTCTTATTCTCATGTTATCGAACATATGTCCAATCAAAAGTGTGAGATAAATACGGGACCGTGTCCGCAATTGTCCGCTTGGCCTATTAGTATTGGCGATTTGATAGCCGTTGAATTCTCGAACTTTGACTCATCAAGTTGACAGAAGTAGCCGTAAAATGTAACATCGATATTTTGGTAACACACATCTATAATTTCATGAGAGTAAATCAACCAATTCATTTGCCCCACTCCTCTGATGACACATAACATAACATCCAATCGAGTGGGCTGCTTATTCGTGGAATTTTGAAATCACCAGTCAGGCTATCTCTAAATGCCCACAGAGTGCGATGATTGACCCACCTCTATCTCTAATCGTTAATTGAATCAGCCTATATACTGGATCAAATCTTTAAAACATTTATATACGAAAACGTTTGAGTGACTGTATAAGTTCATGGAATGGGTGCACTCTCGTTTCAAACGGCATTTTCCGCCGTTAGAAACGGGCTGATGGACGATGCGCGGCCAGTCGAAGCGGCATTCACACCGACACCAGATCCGTTGGACGCTCTCGCCGATCCGTTGCCGCCAACTGTTGTAGTCATGGTCACCTCGCTCACATTCGATTCACGTTTGCGGTACTGATTGGCAGGCTGGCTATTCAGACTCGACGGGAATTGATCAGAGGGAGGTTGACGAA
>OZ023334.1:4301140-4343640 GCA_964007535.1 Brachyptera risi
TATCATTCAACAGCAACGACCCACCGTCTCGAACCATCCTATTCAACACTCATTCCCTCGACATATTATTACCGTTACGATCGACCGTCTTCAGTATTGTTCACGACGTACGAGCCGACGTTTCGAGTTGTCTTGTGAGCTCGCTGATTGGCGTACTGATGCGAAACGTGCTTTTGTCGCGAAATGTCGAGTGAGTATCCCGGTGTGCGAGAGAAAAGAATTCGATTAGCGGGAGAGAGGAGGGAGAAAAGAGGACGGCGGCGGAGAGTCATTATCAACGAGGAACTGGAGACGGAGGGTGAATGTGTAATTTTCGAATGAGAGAGTTTTTGTAAGATTGTAGTCAGTTGGGAGGAGGGCGATGTAGGGAGGAGGGCGATGTTGGGAGGAGGGCGATGTTCGTGTGAAATGGCAGAGGAGAATAATTAGAGGAAGTGTATCGTCATAGGGTGGAGTGTTATTGGAGACTTTATTTCAAATATATATATATATATATATATATATATATATATATATATATATATATATATATATATATATATATGAATATATATATATATATATATATATATATATATATATATATATAAATATATATATATATTATATATATATGTATATATATATATTATATATATATATATATATATATATATATATATATATATATATATATATATATATATATATATATATATATATATATATATATATATATATACATATATATATATATATATATATATATATATATATATATATATATATATATTTATATATATAGATTCATGTATATATATATATATATATATATATAAATATATATATATATATATATATATATATATATATATATATATATATATATATATATATATTTCACAGTCTTCCCTCATTCTGTTGTTAGCAGGAGATGCCTCAGCACCTGGGATTAAAGCCATCTACGATTACAGATTATATACGATTATACCGTTATGGATAGCTATAGACCCTATCTGTACTGAGACAAGAGGCCGAGTGGTTAATACACTGAATCGTCATTCAGGAGACTTGAGTTCGATTCCCACCATGGTCGACCATCCTGACAGGGGTTTTTCGTTTATTCCCTCTGTCGTTCAGGTTGATACTGGGATGGTTCCTTAACAACAGGCCACGACCGACTCCTTCCCACTACCCAAAAACACCTAATAAAATAACCTTTCATCTCACCATCCCATCATCTCTTATATCATTCACCGACGCCAAAAAGATCTTAGTCATCAGTTCAGTGTGTCATTAAAACCAATATAAAATAATAATGAATACAATTAAATTCAAAAGCGTCGTATCCTTGAAGTTGCAAGTAGTTTATCTTCGATTCCCAGAGTGTTTGCTATGACTCAGTTGGTAGAAGATCGACTTCTTGAGTGAAAACGACTATATTAATTAAAAGTGATTAGTTTGGAAGAACTTTAGTTCAACTATCTATAGTTTCCAATCAAGTGAAATGATGATTAGGAAAGTTTTTAATTAATTTTGTGCAATCTTGGATTGATTTCCTGAGAGAAGTTGAATAGTTTACACCTTCTTACTTTCATCTTTTTATTTTTCTTGTCAGTGAATCATGAAGTTTAGTTGATGTATGCACTGTGACCAAGGTGACCGTAGAAAAGTGACAAATAGTCAACTTTCTATATCACCCTAATCGCTGACCAGCTACTAGAATACATATAGTTGAGCGCGGCGTATAACCCCGATAACAATCGGTAGCAATTAACTTGAAAACATGATGAACTCAAATTTAAAATATTTTATCCAGTGACTGAAAAACCAAAATGAGAGTGGTTTTAACTTTTTTTTTTTTAATAACATTGAAACTTGATACAAAATCA
This sequence comes from Brachyptera risi, assembly GCA_964007535.1. Taxonomy (NCBI): domain Eukaryota; kingdom Metazoa; phylum Arthropoda; class Insecta; order Plecoptera; family Taeniopterygidae; genus Brachyptera; species Brachyptera risi. Next base: position 4,303,012 of record OZ023334.1, read on the forward strand.
TTATTCGCCAATTAAGGCGAAGGATGAAAGATAGGATCGTTCGAACGGGGCACCACATTCAAGGGTAACCTCACCACCCCAAACAAACTAACTGCAAATCTAACTGGCTGTTTGAAGTTGTTATCACCATGGTTACCTGTTATTTGTATCCACCAAGTCCTTGATAACGCTGAATGGATTTGGCAATACGAGGCCTTGATGAAGTGAAAACACAAAAATTGAGATATTGTTGATTGTGAAGGTGACGAACTGATTTAGTACTAGGAAAACGCGGGATGTGCGTTGTGAGATGAGCTTAGAAGTGTGGAGATGTAGAATGAGAAATAACTCAAGTCAGCTCAATTTTTCATCTACGGACCTTGAATTACTTCAAACGTTCAAATACCTTACCTGCAACTTGTTGATATTTATAGTGCTGCAACCTGTCGCATATACACTTTGCAAATCCAATTGATCCAAATATTCAATAAAATGTACACTTTTATTGCGTTTTTTTTGTTATTTCTCATCCGATTGTTGCAAAAATCTCTGAAAAGGTGTATAATAGTATTGTTCATATTCGGTGAAAATTTGAGAGCTTTTGAAAAATTCTTGTTTTTCAAGTATTTTTCCTCTGGGCTATTCTTATGAGGATTTTCCAAACTTTACGATTTTTTTACGGAAAAACCTTCCAATCGATTTTTTGAATAACAATCCCAGCCTATTCTGGTATGACAGAAATATGTGGAAGAAGTTTCAATTCGATTGGAACTTTTTCCTGACCTGTATGCCACGTACAAAATTGTAAAAAAACACCCCCAAAAAATCATGAAAACCAAGCCCATTTTTTTCGGTATGTGAAATGGATTTGCTTCGCTACGCTCATCTAATAATTCATTCTAAAAATAGTGAAAGATCTTTTTATCACAAAACATTTAGAATTCGTATGAAATCGTATATATATATATATATATATATATATATATATATATATATATATATATATATATATATATATATATATATATATATATATATATATATATATAAACCCATTCCAAGGTGTGCAGATTTCCATCATACATTTCATATACATATCTCGCATATCTGACAAGGCAAGCGACGAGATTTTCTAATAGTTTATGATGTGTGCATTTTTTACAAGAAAATATCGAAACAGATCAGAAAAATCTGAATGGAAAGTAAACCGGGTCAAATATCTCCAGAATATTTGATTCAATATTGAATGGAAAATGTGAATTAATGTCATATTTCTGTTTTTCCTTCGTGTGCAAGTATTGAACAGTAGAAAAAGACTTTGATTCTTTGACATATTTTCTATAGGATCATATTAGAAATGTAATATAAGTTATCATTTATTATTCAACAAAAGCTTGACTTATCGAGAACTAGATTCGAAACGAGAAACGTTCGAATCATATTCATTCATGTAGGACAACTCATGACACGATCTTACTCAGGGTTGAGTCTGTATATTTTTGTTATTGAATGAAGGATAGTTTGGACATACATTCGGTCCAAATCGGATCTCACTTGGTTTGTTTGTTTGATTCATTGAAGACTCAATTCTCAACCCTACTTAAATTTTATTTTTTCTGTTCTTTGTTTCGAACTAGGCAAGAGTTTTTGTGAGCGTCCTTTCACTTATCATTACTTCATATAATTCCATTATCACTGGTCTAATTGGTACCTTCAAATTATCTGATTCATTTAAAAATTGAACAGTAATAATTATCTTCCTTCATTGTCCATCCTGACTTGGTTTTTCGTGGTTTCCCACAGTCCTCGAAGCAACTGCTTGGATGAAGTACTAATTGGCCACGACTTTTAATTAGTAAAGTGATAGAACTAATTATAACATTATAGGCCTATCACTTATTTTTCATTTTTTTTTGTTCATTTTGTATAATGATGAATTTTATATCTGCTCTTAATGGAAAGAAGTGATTGCCCGAGAGACTTATTTCAAAGTGGATGATATCAACATTCGTATGTTTTGTTTACTCTTGATACCAATGCTGATAATGTCCAGATATATCACAGAAACGGTTCTTACTTATTATGTATTCCGGACTTTCGGAAACTGAAAGACTTTTATCTACGGTGGAAAATTATGGTCACCAACAGCGCAGTTCTGGTGCTGAAGTTCATTTGTTTCAAATAATCAAAATGGAATGGTAAGATCACTCTTTTCATATGATTTTAAAGTTCAAAAACAGCCGTCTTTTTTTGTATACAATAATTCACTTGACAAATTGTCCAATTTGGAGTGGTAAGATCGGCGTTGTGTACCGTCCGAACGATCCTACTTTTCGTATCAGCCTCAACTGGGAAACTCTCACATACATGTCGATGAATAAAATAAATGCAAACTGAAGCAAATGAATAAAGACCAACAAAGTATTTTGATAAGAGGTTATATAAGAGTCATTCTGAAAGTAGTTCAAGAAAATATCCAAGATGATAACAATAAGAATAGAATAAGTGTGATGTGAATATGGAATGAAATGAATGAAATGAATGAAGTGAATGAAATAAATGAAATGAATGAATGAAATGAATGAAATGAATGAAGTGAATGAAATGAATGAATTTTTGAATGAATGAATGGATGAATGAATGAATGGATGAAATGAATGAAATAAATTGGATGAATGAATGAATGAAATGAATGAAATGAATGAAATGAATGAAATGAATGAAATGAATGAAATGAATGAAATGAATGAAATGAATGAAATGAATGAAATGAATGAAATGAATGAAATGAATGAAATGAATGAAATGAATGAAATGAATGAAATGAATGAAATGAATGAAATGAATGAAATGAATGAAATGAATGAAATGAATGAAATGAATGAAATGAATGAAATGAATGAAATGAATGAAATGAATGAAATGAATGAAATGAATGAAATGAATGAAATGAATGAAATGAATGAAATGAATGAAATGAATGAAATGAATGAAATGAATGAAATGAATGAAATGAATGAAATGAATGAAATGAATGAAATGAATGAAATGAATGAAATGAATGAAATGAATGAAATGAATGAAATGAATGAAATGAATGAAATGAATGAAATGAATGAAATGAATGAAATGAATGAAATGAATGAAATGAATGAAATGAATGAAATGAATGAAATGAATGAAATGAATGAAATGAATGAAATGAATGAAATGAATGAAATGAATGAAATGAATGAAATGAATGAAATGAATGAAATGAATGAAATGAATGAAATGAATGAAATGAATGAAATGAATGAAATGAATGAAATGAATGAAATGAATGAAATGAATGAAATGAATGAAATGAATGAAATGAATGAAATGAATGAAATGAATGAAATGAATGAAATGAATGAAATGAATGAAATGAATGAAATGAATGAAATGAATGAAATGAATGAAATGAATGAAATGAATGAAATGAATGAAATGAATGAAATGAATGAAATGAATGAAATGAATGAAATGAATGAAATGAATGAAATGAATGAAATGAATGAAATGAATGAAATGAATGAAATGAATGAAATGAATGAAATGAATGAAATGAATGAAATGAATGAAATGAATGAAATGAATGAAATGAATGAAATGAATGAAATGAATGAAATGAATGAAATGAATGAAATGAATGAAATGAATGAAATGAATGAAATGAATGAATGAATGGAATGAATGGAATGAATGAATGAAGTGAATGAAAGAATGAAAGAATGAATGAATGAATTGAATGAAAGAATGAATGGAATGAATGGAATGAATGGAATGAATGGAATGAATGGAATGAATGGAATGAATGAATGAAGTGAATGAAAGAATGAATGAATGAATGAAATGAATGAAATGAATTGAATGAATGAATGAATGAAATGAATGAAGTGAATGAAATGAATGAAAGAATGAATGAAGTGAATGAAATGAATAAATGAAAGAATGAAAGAATAAATGAAGTGAATGAAATGAAAGAATGAATGAATGAAAGAATGAATGAATGAATGAAATGAATTAAATGAATGATTGAAGGAATGAATGAATGAATGAAATGAATGATAACAAGAATAGATAGTTGTGATTGCTGCGACATAAATTCCTCTTGAATTACTGCACAATGCATTATTTAATCCTCAAGATTAGATTTCAGACAATGCAACTCAAGGAATGCAATTGCAATTCCAGAGTGTCTGCACTTTGAGAATAATAACAGACCATTATACCAGTGGCGTACAGACGGTGAACCAGATCATTAGATGAGGCCAGGATGTAGTGATACTGAACTATTTTATCATAAATTTATGAAGATTTGCCGACTCCCATACTAATAATATATACGGTATTTGTTGTTTCTTGGAGTCAGATCAGAGCCAAAGGTCCCGATTGCCTGACACGATTTAGTGGATTCCCTTGTGAACTAGATGTAGATAAGAGTGGCTATGTACCGGTGGCATTGTTCAACTTATAAAATCCTAATTTCCATAAAAAACAGATGCAACTGCTAATATAATAATTCTATTGAGCCGTGTATAGCATTGTTGAGTATTGTTGTCTTATGTAGTTCAATATAAAAGCGATAGTTGCGCTACAGACAATCAGGACCTTGGACTCGGGAACTGACCCCGGAAATATTTCACATTCAAGACTCGAGTTGGAGCACCTTGTTTATATCATGATTAATTAGGTTGGTATCACCACATCGGGATTAGCGAGACTTCCATTCTACTCTTATGGCGCTTTTTCTGTGTTTGTTTTTCTTTTGTTTGTTCGTTTTTAGGCACTGCGGTCGCATGGTTTGACTGATCGACATGAAACTTTTTGTGTCCTAGTAGACTCATCCAACTCAAAACTGTATAGTTTTTTTTTTGTCAAATCGGTGAACTATTTCAGAAAAACTTTGGAAAACCCCAAAGATCAGGTGGGGCGGGAAAAATTTCGAGTAATAAAACCTTTGAAAAAAATTCAACTTTCACTGTATGTGAACACATGAATGGTACACATTGCTGAAATTTTTCATGCAATTCAGATCAGTAATTTTGAAGAAATAAGTCAATGAATATTTTTCATCAATCGAATAGGCTTCTGTCAAGTGACGTCACTCATTGTTGAAAGAGATAGACAACAATGTCTATCAGTTGTAATTGACCAATCAGAATGTTTGGTAGTCCACCAGTTCGCTGTATTGCTATAGTAACTATAGGCTTCTGTCAAGTGACGTCACTCATTGTAGAAAGAGACAGACAACAATGTCCACCAGTTGGAATTGACCAATCAGAATGTTTGGTAGTCCACCAGTTCGCTGTATTGCTATGGTAACTATTGTTTGTCCTTTTTTACGTGACAGAAGCCTTGTTGCCGAGATTCACAGCTTTCTAGATTCGATAGTTCCCGAATAACGTAAATTTTGTACGAGTCAAGGTGCTTAGAGTTTTTGATTATACTTCATATGAATATTTCGCTCATTTCACAACGCATATGCTGCGTTCCTCTAGTAGGCTCTATTCTAGGAATCTCTAACGAAGAATACAAGTTTGAAGATCAGAAACTTTTTTATCGACCCTTGTTAATACTTTATATCACGGTCACGTTTTTGTATACGGGATACAAGTTCATATTCAACATTGATAAAGTAAAACTCTAACTTCCAGTATTGAAGTGACTGTTAAGTTTATTGAAAAGCTGAAGCACTCGAAATCTAAAGTCATTCGAGAGACGCGAGTTCGAGTCCCGGTGTGAGCATAGAGTCTGTAGACGTCTGTTCACCCATTACACGCGTATAGTACCCCCAAATAACCTATAGCTGTTGGGAGTGGTTTGAAATAATTGACAAAAACATCCTTATGAATGGCAAATTATTTCATATTTTTGTTTATTGTGGGGTTAACGACGCATCATACTGATGACTACGATCTATTGGCGTCGGTGAATGATTTATAAGGTGATGAGATGAAAGGTTATTTTATTATGTGTTTTTGGATAGCGGGAAAGAGTCGGCCGTGGCCTGTTGTTAAAGAACCATCCCAGTATTGAACTGAACGACTGAGGGAAACCACCCTGTCAGGATGGTCGACCATGGCGAGAATCAGAATCCGGTCTCCTGAATGACGGTCCAGTGTATTAACCACTCGGCCACTCGTCTTGGTCTCTACTACATCTGTGTTATAAAAAGGAAGATAAGATTTTTGTGATGACCTTTACATGATGAATCAATAGTAGAAACATGGTGAAAAACTCTCTGTCACAAGAATGATGTCGAAAGAAAAGCGACTGGGAATGACAAGTGGTGACATTAGTGGGATGTTCTTGAGGTTCTGAAGGGTATGGTAGGGTATACTCGACTCGCTCTCTTTTCTGATGAGCAAATTGAAATGACTGTGGTCTCTCTCTCTCTCTCTCTCTATATATATATACATATATATATATATATATATATATATATATATATATATATATATATATATATATATATATATATATATATATATATATATATATATATATATATATATATATAAATATAAACATATATATATATATATATATATATATATATATATATATATATATAAATATATATATATTTATATACACACACATATATAAGTATATATATATATATATATATATATATATATATATATATATATATATATATATATATATATATATATATGTATATATATATATATATATATATATATATATATATATATATATATATATATATTTATGTATATATATATATGAATATATATATATATATATATATATATATATATATATATATATATATATATATATACATATATATGTGTATATATATATATATATATATATATATATATATATATATATATATATATATATATATATATATATATGTATATATGAATATATATATATATATATATATATATATATATATATATATATATATATATATATATATATATATATATATATATATATATATATAAATATATATATATATATATATATATATATAAATATATGTGTGTGTATATATATATATATAAATATATATATATAAATATATATATATATATATATATATATATATATTTATATATATAAATATATATATATGTATAATATATGATCCATGCATTAATTGCTTCTGTATAGTGTACTGTGGACAAGAGAGAACGGCTCCGGCGGCAATGTTTGGAATAAAACTTTCGTGTCTATAAACAACTGTCAATAAAGTTGTATCTCTCTATCCTTCTCTCTCCCTCTCTCTCTCTCTATTTCTCTCTCTCTCGCTCTCTCCAACGAACCATTCACAGTCATGTTATATGTATTAAATCTTTATGTGACATATGTATTTAATCCATGTTGACTTGAATCCGAACACTAGACCGTCACGATCAAAAAGTTTTCTTATTGCGTTGTAAACGTATTTACGATTATTGGCATAAATCCTTATATGTAGGCAATTCGATAGTTTCGAGTATACCCTGAAGGGTTTCGAAAAGTCGTATAAATAGCGATACAATTGGCTTTTTTATTACTGTGTACATTTTCTGACTGAAACACGATTTCACGTACACTCGTTTCCATGGAAATCGAATGTCGTCTATACGAACATAACAAACATGACTATATCTGTACTGGGATGTTGTGGGATTAATGGTGGAAGCTCGTGGCACCATTCCTGAATTTTTATGCACTTTTCTAGATACTTAAAAAATCCCAAAGAAGGCATTATTAAGAAATATTGTAAACTCAGTTTTGATAGATTCGGTGGGTCTTTTACAGCACCATTTTATATTCTTTCAAATAATTTCAATCTGTTCAATAATATTAATAATACCTCCTTTTTCTATTACCTTCTTCCATTTTCATAATTTTTCTCATACTTTTTTATCTACCCTCAATTAAATTAGTTTTAAAATATTTCAGGATTTTTGTGTAATTAATTTTTTATCACTTTTGTAAATAACCATTGTACTATATTGTATTGACTATATTACGCTGTGCCATCTTGGTATTCCACTTTGCGGACAGCCGTCAATTAAATTGTCATTCTCTCTCATTATTACTTATGATTATTCTTTTATTATTGTTCATTATTGCCTATCTTGACATATGGAGCAGTTGCATGGTCGATGAACTGGAGAGAGGAAAAGAAAATGGAGGCAGCAGAAATGAAGTTCGTAAGGAGCGTAGCAGGAGTGTCAAAGTTGGAGAAGAAGAGAAGCAGAAATATAAGGAATGAAGTGGGAGTGGAATGGTTATAATTCAAATTGGAAAAGGACAGACCTAGGTGGTACGGGTATATGCGGAGAATGGAGGAGGAGAGAATATACCGAGAGCAATGTTTGATATAGAAGAAAAAAATGGAGCTAAGAGAAGAGTTGGAAGACCAAGAGAAAGGTGGCAAGAGGGAGTCAAAGGTAGGATAGTCAACCGAGGAGAAAAATGTGAAAAAGTGGAAGAAGGAGATGGTGGGAGAATAGAGAACGGTGGAGAGAAGTCGTAGGGAGAAAAAAAAAACAAAGAATATGCCTAGCAGTAGTGAAGATGTGGGAGTGATTTTTATTTCTCCGCAAACATATCGACGTATCTCGGCTGCACATGAGTGAATTTTTTCAAATAAAAAAGTGAATTTCTTATATTTTTATTTTCAATGCATATCTCCGGTATATAACAATCCTAATTCTCCGACAACGATTCTAATTTATTTCAATAATGTTCATTCAATTTCTATTGTTCCTTCCGACTCGGGTAGTAGACCTTTTCGGCCACGGTCCCGTCGAGAGCTTCGATCCTCTCACCCCAACGGAGTGGTAGTGGTGGTAACGATGAGGGGAAAACAGCTCTGACGTCAGCCTCAACTCTCCTTGACAAGGACTTTAGTATCTGAGTTTATTTGTTAGAACACATTTTATTCCGAAGTGTGTAACGTAAACAAATCATACCCTCTAATATTGTTTCCTGATGTTGTTTACTGATAAAAATATGAAATGCTTGGTAATGGGTTTAATGGGCTTAAGTTGGCAATAGCGAAATGCTACTTTATGACAGGGGTTGATATTTTCATTTTTCATGATTGTGTCAAAAGCCCCTTGTGTTTATATAAAAATGGAACAATCAGTATTTATCATTAATGTGTGAACGATTCAATATATCTCTTATATAATATAGATGAGAAAAACAGGTTTCTGTACACTCGCGGGAAAATGAGTTTTTTTCTCTCTAATTTTAATCAGAAATTAATCAATATCTACGCACTTTTAATCGCTGATATTCTCTCACACTATGCGTGCAGTGCGTACGCACATTGCCTTTCAGTTTCAGTGCGTGTAATATCAGAATTTTTAATTCAGGACGTATTTCAAAGTAACTTCAATTGTAACTTGAGCCATGTTTTCAACATTTCTTAGTTATTGGTGGTGGAGCCATATTTTCAACATTTCTTAGTTATTGGTGGTAGAGCCATGTTTTCAACATTTCTTAGTTATTGGTGCTTGAGCCATGATCTCAACATTTCTTAGTTATTGGTGGTGGAGCCATGTTTTCAACATTTCTTAGTTATTGGTGCTTGAGCCATGATCTCAACATTTCCCAGTTATTGATCATGGTGCCATGTTCTCAACATTTCCTAGTTATTTGTGGTGGAGCCATGTTCTCAACATTTCTTAGTTATTGGTGGTGGAGCCATGTTTTCAACATTTCTTAGTTATTGGTGCTTGAGCCATGATCTCAACATTTCCCAGTTATTGATCATGGTGCCATGTTCTCAACATTTCTTAGTTATTTGTGGTGGAGCCATGTTCTCAACATATCTTAGTTATTGGTGGTGGAGCCATGTTTTCAACATTTCTTAGTTATTTGTGGTGGAGCCATGTTCTCAACATTTCTTAGTTATTTGTGGTGGAGCCATGTTCTCAACATTTCTTAGTTATTGGTGGTTATTGGTTATATGTTGAAACATGAACAGTATCGAGTGATGTCTACGTCACGACTCGAAAAAAGAGCCAGGTCCTGGAGGACAAATAAATTAAGCGAAATTTCTGAAATTGAGATGATGATTCCTAGTTTTCTCTGAAATCAGGGAGATAAAGATCGTCATTATTCGTTAGAAACTTATATTTATTCGTGAAAATCCAGTCTCAAGGTCGTGATGTCCTTGAAGGAAGAATTGCCCGAGTGAAAAAGTGAAAAGTGTTACCAAATTGATAATATCGAATCAAATTCAAACCTCAATAGTTCAAAGAACAAAATTTCAACTTGGCGCTAATCAAAATCGTACGTAACGACCGCTAAGCGAAAAAAAAAATACTATTTTATTTTTATCCCATTGACAGCCACATCACTCAAAACCTCCCCGATTTCCACGTTTCCACTTTCTCTCTCTCTCTCTCTCTCTCTTTCTCTCTCTCTCTCTCTCTCTCTCTCTCTCTCTTCTCTCTCTCTCTCCCTCTCTCTCTCTCTTCACGTCAAGTTTCCTTTCTACATCACATATATTCTATCGTGTCTACCTACCGAAGTGGAGAAATATATATCCCCTTCACCCTTTCCCCTCCCCCCCCTCCATCTGACGCGTCACACTCGACGTCAGAGCACTCTGGCGGCAGTTCCTTACACCACATTACACGGCCAATGACAGAGCGTTCTGTACGCCTTCTATTATTATGATGCGAGTCGGACGAGACATACGTGTCACCGCCTTCTTTAGAACACCACAAGAGTGAAACCGAGTGCAAAACTAGGTTGTGGTCGATATTCGTCGATAGAAACTTGAAGTGGCTTTTTGTTGGATTGGAATTAGGTTTTAGATTGGATTAAGTTCAGATTGAATAAGTTTAGAATGTTTGTTTGGCTGAGTTTAGGTTAGTTTAGGTTAGTTTGGGTTAAGTAGATTGTTAGATTGTTTTTTTAGCTCAGTTTAGAATAACCTAAACTAACTTCTGAGTTTCAAGTGGAAGATTCGTGTCTTTGAATTGCTCTTAATAATAATGCTGGACATAACACAGAAACGGTTTTTGCTTATAATTTGCTCATAATGTTGGTTATGGTTATATTATTCGTGATGGTAAGATCGCCCTTGTGGTGCCCCGTCCAAACGATCCTACTTTTCATTTATAGCCTTAATTGGGGAACAATGAGTTTCTATCAAGTTTCAATGTAATTTGAAAATAAAAAATTAAATGAAAAAGTGTTCTGGATTCTTTTTGATTATACTTTTTTGGGGAATTACTTGTTGTAATGAATGGACAACTATGTTTTAATTTGTCGCCTTAATATTCTAGTTGCCATGGTAACCGCACACGCTGTTTCTCTGTCGCTCTCTTGCCCGGGTTCTCGAGGGACACCCGGTTCAGCTGGACAAGGTGTGTGTAAAACATCACCGTCATCTCTGTGCGGTGCATACACGTGTCAGCATACACGTGTCAGCATACACGCGTCAGCCCACACGTGTCATCAAACAACGTGTCACCTTACGTGTACTTGTCAACATACACGTGTCAGGATACGTGTACGTGTCAGCATACGTGCACATGTCAGCATATACCTGTCAGCATACGTGCTTGCGCATTCCTCCAAGATTGTATGAGGTTTTATATTGATATAGGCCTATACTATAGGCAGACGCTGCATATGCGATGTAGAATGAGTGAGATATTCAAATTGGTCCATTATCGAAAACTCGACTTATACAGAATATACTTGACTTGGCCACTAATGAGTCTAGAAAGCCGTAAATCTCGGCAACATGGTTCTCCTATTATTTTTATATATTTGGTTGGTAAAAACCTAGGAGGATTTAACTATATTTCATCTGGAGTGGATATGGCATGCGAGCGCGCACGTTACTAGTTGAAGCCACCTCCCACCACTTCTCTCCCTGGGCAGCCATCTTGATGCTGGCAAGAAACTGTGTCAATGTATAGCATAACCCAGTAGACCTAGTAACTTCATACGTTTATATTATTTATTACTACTTTAAAAAGTCATTATTTGATACCTTATACTACTGCCTTTCAAGTGAGATATTCAGTAAAATATAAGTGGTATATGTTCAATTGTTCAGACCACTAGATTTGAACTGAATAAACTTCAAACTACCGGTATGCAATATATTCTGTAAAGGTGATAGGAGCAAATGTTGCAGCTTGAATGGTGATGAAATAGGAATACATTCATACATTTCTCACTTGTTTTATTCTTATAAGTTTCGTTTAGTCGAAAGTCAAGCTAGTTTTGTATAATCTATAATTTTAATTCACTAACAAAGCACAAAATATTATAAATAAATCCAATTATTTTTTTAATTTGTAGGCCTGTAACTTGAAGGTCAGATAAGCTACCAATACAAATGAATGCATTTCATTGACAAAACAGTAATACAGACATAGTATAAGCTAAATCAATGTATGCGTACTTATATATAAGTGCCTCTATAATCTGTTGAATTACAATATTATTCAACTCCAGCTGAAGCTAGAATAAACTAGAAGTTTAATGCTTCAGTTTATTAATTGAACAAAAAACTCGGTATTGACTAGTGGTATAAAATAAAATGTTCGAAAATTAATTATAATTCCATTGTACAGGTCTAATTCAAATCAATTATCAAAGAAAAATATAGAAAACAAATTAAATAAGTTGACATTTTGTAGGCCTGAAACATGAAGGTCGGATCAGCTACCAATACACTTACATATACGGTTGATTGTCAAACAGTAATAATATAGGTACATGACAAACTCACCAATTTAGGCTCAGTATCATAAATGAATCTAATCCAAAAATATAAAGAATTGGCAATATAATTTAGGACACATTTGAAAAGAAACAAATATCAAACTAGATATTATCACAGTACACTTTTTATTATTGAGTCCATCAATTAATTTGAACAAAATACCCCTTAAAGATTGCTTTATAAAAATTAAAAGTTAATTATGCCATACAAACTAGGATGGTTTCTTGAAATATTTGATCGATGAAGTCATACAACGTATTTACATTGGCTATCAAAGAATAAAATGAAGTGATCTGAAATAAACTTCAAAATCATACAAAGGGCCCATAATTTGCCTCAACAATTAAATAAAAAACGAAAATTTTCAAGTGAAACTTACTAAACATACATAAAAATATCAAACTAGGACTAGTTTATCACAATAAAATAATTATCAGTCGATCAATTAAATTGCACAAAATATACCCTTCATTAATTATGCTTTAAAACTAGAGAGGTTTCTCAAAATATTTGATTTATGAGGCCATACAAATTATTTACATCGACTATCAAAGAATAAAATAAAGTAATCTGAAATAAGCTGCAAAATAATTGAATATAATCTGCCTCGACAATTAAATAAAAAACGAAATTTGTGAAGTAAAACTTACTGAACATACATAAAAATATCAAATTCTAGGACTAGTGTATCACAATAAAATAATTATCAGTCAATGAATTAGATTAAATAAAATAGTCCTACATATGGCCTAGGACAATAGCTATCTATGAAAGATACGAAATAATAATAAAGAATAATAAAACCTATGCTGTGCTCCATTCGTGAACTCAGCTGTTTACATTTCTTGCCAGCGTCAAGATGGCGGCGGAGGGGATCGAGGGGAAATCTAGAAAGTGAAAGTGGCTTCAACCGTACCAGCTCATATCCACTCCAGATGAAATATAGTTAAATCCTCCTAGGTAAAAACCTTCCATTGAATTATTTTCTTCAGAAAGGCTGCTCCAATTTGGGATGAGAATGAATTATTATTATATATATATATATATATATATATATATATATATATATATATATATATATATATATATATATATATATATATATATATATATATATATATATATATATATATATATATATATATATATATATATATATATATATATATATATATATATATATATATATATATATATATATATATATATATATATATATATATATATATATATATATATATATATATATATATATATATATATATATATATATATATATATATATATATATATATATATATATATATATATATATATATATATATATATATATATATATATATATATATATATATATATATATATATATATATATATATATATATATATATATATATATATATATATATTTATAGAGTCAGACAAGCTGTAAAATTGAATGAACGTATTCAAAGAGAGTGTCTGTACGAATACAGCAGTCTATTTATATGTAACACTATTACCATAATGCCAACACAGCAAGAAAGTCTGGGAGGAAATCGACGGAGAAAAAGAAGAAGAAGACATAGAAAATGCTTTGAAGGAAAATGTGTCAAGCTGAGTGATATGATGAATATTGTGGTGCTTGGAATTCTCCGTACATCCGAATCGACAAGTAGTGTATCGTGTTACTTCTGAGGGCGTTGGAGGTCGGTTTAGCGAAATACAACTTTTGACGGTGATAACGGAATGTGACATCGAACTTCTGGTGGGAGATGTGGACAGACAGTTGTGATACCTCGATAATGATGTGGAATCATAGATATATGTATTACCTCACCGAGATACGTTACTTCAACAGCCGATAGCGACATATGTTCGTTACAATTTCGGCGGACTTATTGGACATTAACAAATAGAATTTGAGCATATATTATAGTATAATTTATCGTATATACATATATATATATATATATATATATATATATATATATATATATATATATATATATATATATATGTATATATATATATATATATATATATATATATATATATATATATATATATATATATATATATATTTATATATACATATATATATATATATATATGTATATATATATATATTCATATATATATATATATATATATATATATATATATGTATATATGTATATATATATATATATATATATATATATATATATATATATATATATATATATATATATATGTGACAACATTTATATTTGGCAATATTTGTATACGAATGCGATTTATTGAATCTGGGGATACAATCATTCCAAAGGTCATATCCTTTTTTCGACATAACGAGAAGCACTATCTACAGTTCCACTCGACCAAGCCACAAGCATACCCATAAGCACAGCGTCGAGCAACACAAGATGGCGGTAACTAAAACAAGATGGCCGACTCACCGAATGCTCTCGGTGCGTGACCTCGGCGACCAGTCCTTGCTGTAGTTGTACCGCCTGCCGCCAGCCAGGCTGCGCGCTTCCTGCCAGCGGCCGAAGTGATGGCGCACGGTGTTCTGCACTTCCGTGTTCAGGAAGCAGTAGAAGATGGCGGTCATCAGACCCTGAGTGGCGCAAGAGAGAGAGAGAGAGAGACTCAAGTTGGATTCAATTACAATAATTTATGAAGTTAATCATATAAATATATGTATATATATATATATATATATATATATATATATATATATATATATATATATATATATATATATATATATATATATTCGATTCTTGATATTTTGAAGAGTGAGCGCTGTCGTCATCGTTGTTGTTAAATATTATCTGAATCGTCCTCGATAAACTTGATTCAATTGACTCAACCTAATTTTCTCTACAAATTTCCTCATCTAACCAATCTGAGATCGAATCCCAGCATAGCTCGTTGAGATATGTGTATATGTATTCATTCATGTATGTGACGAGTGGTTTTCAAAATCTCTGAAAACCATCGGTCAATCGACTTGAGGCAAACGCCAAAATGCTCACCGCGAGATTCCGAGTGTAAATTTTTACGAGAAAGAAGACAGGTTCAATTCAAGACAAGACAAAGACAAATTTGACAAATTTGAGAATTCAAGACAAGTTTCGATTAGAATTCAGATCACTTGTGGAAAAACCTCATTACCTGAATAGTGTTGTTCACTATCAGTTCACGGCCGTAAATATCGGCGCTGTCACCGCAAGCTCTTCCCACTGAAGAGTCACCTACCTGCGTGGAGAGCAGGATGGCTCTGACGTAGGCGTAGATGTTGGCCGAGACGCCTTCAGTCGGCCCGTAGATCACCAGGATGTACGTGATGCCGAGCAGCGGGATCAGAACCAGCAGGGCTTTGGTGGCTTTACGGTATTGCTGCGTCTCGACGTTGTTCGCTGAGCGGAGCTTCGTGATCAACACCTGGGACAAGGAGGACCAATAAGGTTAGTGTTCGTGTCACACATTAGGCGTGGGTTTTAAACTCCGTTTATTCATCAATCATCCGCTAATATTCTGTTGGCGGACGATCTCTAACTCTTGTGAAAGCAAGTATATGGAATTCAAATACATGGGCCTGTATATATATATATATATATATATATATATATATATATATAAATATATATATATATATATATATATATATATATATATATATATATATATATATATATATATATATATATATATATATATACACACACACACACATATATATATAAATATATATATATATATATATATATATATATATATATATATATATATATATATATATATATATACACACACACACATATATATATATACATATATATATATATATATATATATATATATATATATATATATATATATATATATATATATTCTCACGCATGCGCACTAGTGTCACTACAGCAACAATTTTGTGGCTGTAATTGCTATCTTGACGACTTTCTTATTCCGTGAATTCCGGTATAGTATCAAAACCAAATAGTGTATATAGCTAACAAATACATTCCCCATAAATATCTTGCTCATACCTTATACGCATACTGAGAATTTTACCATAGTTATGATATCGACGTATTGTTGTTTGAATGCATGTTTATCTCGAATACCAGAGCTGCACAACGACGACGGTGACCACATCACAGTGCGGTGACCTTTGACCCACTTCCATTTCTATTCATGATGATGAATACAGGCGACAAGAGTATTCCTTCAGTCCCATTCACAAGTACAATCACCGACTAGAAAACCGGGCGCAGTCTTTTCTTCTTCTTAACTAGGAAAACGCGGGAAGCGCGTTGTTAGACGAGCTTAGGGGTATAGAAATCTAGAATGAAAAATAATTTGTCAACCCAATCTACATCTACAGACCTTGGATCACTCCAAACGTTCAAAACCTTACGAGAATCAGTTATGTCACGGCCTTCCTCTTCATTCATTTCAATCGTTTTGAATTAATTGGTGACACTTGTTGCTATAGATTCAATTGGTTCCCGTAATAGCCTAAATTGATGGGAAAATGCTTTATAAATGCGTTTTCTTCGTTATTTCTCATCCGATTGATGCGACAAATCTCTCAAAATGTGCTTAATAGTTTCCTTTATATTCGGCGAAAATTTGAGAGGTCTTGAAAAATTTTGATTTTTCAAGTATTTTCCTCCGGGTTATTCTAATGGGGATTTTTGAAATTTCTAAAATTCATAAAAAAAAAAGTTACCACCCGATAATGCCACAAAACTATACAAATCTAAGTTAGATGAGGAACCATGACGACAAAAAGTTTGAAGTTGATAGCTGTAGCCGTTTGACCTGTGGAGAACCGACAAAAAAACATAAAAAAAAAAAAAAAAAAAAAAAAAAAAAAAAACATAAAAACGAACACCAATTTTTTTCAGTATGTCAAATTGAATCCTCGCTAAAGCTCGTCTAATAACATCGTAACTAGATACAAAATCATTTGACGATTTGAAATGGGCGTGGCTTTACCAGTAGGCCAGTTGGATTTATATAATGTCTCAAGACATTTCAAGATACCCCGATTGGATATTTGAATTTCACTACAGTTCTAACAGTCCTGTTGATTGGACGGTATGATTTCTGAAGTCATGGGGGCGGAGCCTGCGAGTTGTCAATGGAGGCTGTCGATGAAAGATAGGATCGTTTGGACAGGGCACCACGAGGGTGATTTTACCATCCCATTTCAATTATGTAAAACCAATGAACTTTAAAATCAGAGCTGAGCTGTATGGTCATATGTTATCATAATTTTCCGGGATAGATCTCGGTGGCCATATTGGATCTTCACTTCATTTTTATTGGTTTAACGATGCACTCTACTGATGATTACGATCTATTGGCGTCGGTGAATGATATACTAGGAAAACGCGGGATGCGCGTTGTTAGACGAGCTTAGGGGTATAGAAATCTAGAATGAAAAATAATTTGTCAACCCAATCTACATCTACAGACCTTCGATCACTCCAAACGTTCAAAAACCTTACGAGAATCAGTTATGTCACTGCCTTCCTCTTCATTCATCTCAATCGTTTCGAATTAATTGTTGACACTTGTTGCTATAGATTAAATTGGTTCCCGTAATAGCCTAAATTGATGGGAAAATGCTTTATAAATGCGTTTTCTTCGTTATTTCTCATACGATTGATGCGAAAAATATCTCAAAATGTGCTTAATAGTTTCCTTTATATTCGTCGAAAATTTGAGAGGTCTTGAAAAATTTTGATTTTTCAAGTATTTTCCTCCGGGTTATTCTAATGGGGATTTTTGAAATTTCTAAAATTCATAAAAAAAAAAGTTACCACCCGATAATGCCACAAAACTATACAGATCTAAGTTAGATGAGGAACCATGACGAAAAAAAGTTTGAAGTTGATAGCTGTAGCCGTTTGACCTGTGAAGAACCGACAAAAAAACATAAAAAAAAAAAAAACAAAAAAAAAAAAAAAAAACATAAAAACGAACACCAATTTTTTTCAGTATGTCAAATTGAATCCTCGCTAAAGCTCGTCTAATAAGATAATGGGATGATGGGATGATAGGTATTCTATTGGGTGCTTTTGGATAGTAGGAAGGAGTCGGTCGTGGTCTATCGTTAAGGAACCATCCCAGTATTGACCTGAACGACATAGGGAAACCACAGAAAACTACAGTCAGGATGGTTGACCATGGCGGGAACCTCGGTCTCCTGAATGACGGTTCAGTGTATTAACCACTAGGCCACACGTCTCAGTATTGAATCTTTACAAATGGCTTCTCAGCAAGGCCTTCTATATAATTACCAATATATAGGCTATCTAATGTCGAATATGGGAGAAACTTCCCTGTTTGTAAAGCGTTTTTTTTTTAATAACATCGAAGCTTGATACAAAATCATTGTTTTCCAATTAAGGCTTTGGATGAAAGATAGGATAGTTTGGACGGGGCACCACAAGGGCGATCTTAGAAGATACAGCCGAGACACAAATATGTACGCCTCCTTGACGTTGAATAGTTGAACGTTGTAAAATGTCAGTAATATAGATCTATGGACGATTAGCCATTTCGTATCCGTTCTGATCAAGCCAAAGAGCCGTTGATTTGCATATGTCGGCGAGTGTACATTATCAAGTAAAGCATTTCTCCTGACTCCAGTCGAGTCTAGTTCTGGTCCGCGGTTTCAATGTACCTGTCCTGTGCTAGCGTGGATCTGGTTTAATCCTGTGGCTAGGCTCTTCAGAGCAAGGATTCTGCCCGCATGACGATACGTCGTGGTGAACTCTGTCCACGGAAGAATAGAGACGTATGTACTCGTGATTACGAAAGAATAAAGCCCCGTTTACAGTACGGTTCAATTTTTCCTCAGATCAATTTTATTTAATATTTGTTATTAATTATTCTTATAGAAACATTGAATATTTGTTTACATTGTTCAATTAGGCACTTTTTGGCTATAACTGGTCTTTTGGTTATTAATTGTGTATCTGATAGATTAAATATATGGACAGTCCAGTAGTTCCCTTCTGGTATCTTTTTGGTTCCTTTCTGGTATATTTTTGATTCCTTTCTGGTTAATTTCTGATTCCTTTCTGGTTCCATTCTGATTCCAATTTCTAATTCTTTATGGTTCTTTTTTGGTTTCTTTTTGTATCTTTTCTCTATCCCAGGCGCTAAATGACCTCGCTGTCGATGCGCCTTAAAACCCTAATATTCATTCATTATTTTCTGTATCTTTCTATATCCTTTATGATTCCTTCGATACATTCATAGCATTCTTCTTTTTTAAACGAAAAAAAATATATGTATGACGAAAAAATTCATGAAATCCATTTTCCCAGAACAATTCATCTGCTTTATCTGGCTTTACAGCCGTTTCACTGAGATTTTCCTCCTCAACAAATCAACGCCAGATAAGACCGTGGTTAACAGTGCTGGACAGATCCGGGAAAGTTTCATTGTGACTGAAAGAGTTACAACAATGAAGGAATGTGGTAGTTAGGGTTGACCAGTCAGATGACGAGGAATGAGATAACGAGTACATTAATGAGATCAGTAAGAATTGATTTGTTATACACCCTTGGAGGATTAATAAAAGGACCGAGATTGAGTGAAATATTAGTTTTTTGGTGATAGCTTTTGAAGGGTATGATATTTCGAAATGACCGTTCGTGAGTCATCATCCCAAAGAACTGTCACGCCCAAGATACGAGAGAAGACAGCTATTCCTTCGATGCCATCTATTCATTAAAAGCTCGGTGATAAATAGATCTACAGAGTAGAATTTGATGCAGATATCAGCACTTTCCGATTCCTAATCAATTTCCAAATTAATAACATTATTAATGTATGGTTTGTTTCTAATACTTTCATTGCTTCTGTCTCAATTTTATAAGGATTTTAATACCGATATTTTTTTTTCATTTTCATCCAATGAATGTACATTATTACAAGACATTTTTTCTCACTCTTGAGTGTTCAAAAAACCCATCGAGGGTTTAACTGTGGAATAAACTAATAATACTCTCTTCAAGAATTTCATCTTCTTTCACATGAATAAATAATATCTAAAAGTCACGTTTTCCCAGCGAACTCAGATCAAATGGGAATACGATACAATAAAAATGAACACAGTACAATGATAATTAATAATAATAATAATAATAATTTATTATTATTATTATCTATCGGAGACTTTACAAACAGTACGATAAAAGTCATGAATTACATAATATAAATATGAATACACATTTATCCAAGAATAGCTGGAAGCTAAAAAATCGTCAACAGAGTAAAAAGCATTTTCATACAACAGTTTCTTTACTTTAGTTTTGAATATAGTGCGTTTGTGTTTTAATATGATTATTCATAATTCTCATAACATTACCACGATGATTCCTACAATAAATAAATACATGAAAAAATGCCGTTTCAACGAGCCACACCACGTGATCTACCTACCCACATGATCATGACGAGAAACGCCGAGTTAACGACGAGGACGCCGACAGCCGGCGCCTGGTAGATCCAGTCGTAGTTGTGGGGACTCATCCAGGGACAGTGTCTCAGCAGGGAGTCTGCGTGGACCTAGAAACGACAACCATAGATGCTGAAGAGGTCACGTCCTAGGCCCAGCTAGCTCCAAGAGACTTTGATTGGTTATTATTTACTATAGCCAAACGCAGCATAAGCGTTGTAAGATGAGCGAGATATCTGATCAGGTATAATAGTCGTTAAAGTAGTTCTACCATTGCTTCTTCATCGACTCTGGTATTCTACACACCTTGACAAATATGAAAAATACTTCAATTATGGGCAAATATCGAATCTAGAAAGCAGTGAATCTCGGCAACCTAATTCTGTCATTATTTTTATGATATATTTGATGAATAAAAACAGTTATTTTAATTTTTTTTTCTACAAAACGGCTGATTCGAATTGCGTACAAAATGGTGATTATGTGTATCATTCATGTGTACACATTCAGAGACAATTTTATCTCATTTGGAGAGATTTTATTTTTCAACATTTTCCGCCCAGCCAAATCTTACGGGTTTTTAGAAACTTAGAGATGATATTTCTCAAAATCGGTCAAACCGATTCATTCCAAAAACTATACACTTCTAAGTTGGATGAGTTTGCGTGTACAAAAATGTTTTCATGTCCTTCAGTCAAACCCTGCGACCTGTGGAGTGCTTACAAAAAAAACAACCACACAGACAAAGCTCCATAAGAGTGGGATGAAATCTTCGCTACGCTCATCTAACTAGTCAAACGCGAAATATGCGTTGTGAGATGAGCGAGATATCTGAATAAGGTATAAAAGTCCTTGAAGGAGTTCTACCCTTGCTACTTTATCGACTCTGGTATTCTACACACCTTGATATCTGAATAAACTGTAAAAGTCGTTAAAGTAGTTCTACTCTTGCCACTTCATTGACTCTGGTATTCTACACACCTTGACGCATATAAAAAATACTTTATTGTTGGTCAACTCTTGAATCTAGAAAGCAGTGAATCTCGACAACTTAATTCTGTCACAATTTGTATGATATATTTGATGAATATTATCAGTTATTTTTTTTTCTTCAAAACGGCTGATTGGAATTGCATACAAAATTGTGATAATATGTAAAATCTATGTATACACATTTAGAGAAAATTTCATCCCATTTGGAGAGATTTTATTTTTCAACATTTTCTGCCCAGCCAAATCTTATGGGGTTTTTAGAAACTTTGAGATGATGATTCTCCCAATCGGTCCGACCGATTCATTCCAAAAACTATACAGTTCTAAGTTGAATGAGTTTGCGTGTACAAAAAAGTTTCATGTTGATCAGTCAACCCTTGCGACCTGTGGAGTGCTTACAAAAAAAACAAAAAAAAACACACAGACCAAGCCCTATAAGAGTGGGATGGAGACTTCGCTACGCTCATCAATTACATTCCATACAAATGGGCCGAGTCCATGGGAGTCGATTTAGCGAAATATCGTTCTTTTTTTGGTGATAGCTTTTGAACGGTTTGACATATCAAAATTTTGATAAGCGAGGAAGACAGATAATTATATCAACTTCAAGAAAATTCAAAGAACTATTCAAGTCATGTCGCATAGCTGTCAAGCATATACAGCTAAAACAACCAATTTTTCAGCTGTATACGCTTGACAATTATGCGACATGACTTGAATAGTTATAACTTATATCATCTTGAAGCTATTATAATTATCCGTGTTTCTCGCGTATTAGAATTTTGATATCTCATACCGTTCAAAAGTTATCACCAGAAAACTGATATTTCGCTAAATTGACATAAAATAATGGAACTGTCGCACCGTGCCATGGTGATGATTGTAACGAGTGTAACGATGGTAACGACGTCTCACCTGGGTCTCGTTAATGGCCGGCGCGAAGCCGAGTGCAAAGCTCTTCGCAATGCCCCATATCATGATGATCGGCACCGGGGCTCCTGCGAACCAGAACACGGCAATCAGGTCCGGGCAGCACCGACCACAACTCCATCATCGATACCAAAACATTCAAACTTCAAAATCAAATCTTTCGATTCAAAAAAACTATATCACATTAAAAAATGAATCATGAAATAAAATTATGAAAATGAAATAAAATTATATTATTTTTCAATCATATTGATATTTATGATAATTATACAATTAATCTTGATAGTCAAGCTAAATCCCAGTACTCAAACTGAGACAAGTGGTCGAGTTGTTAGCACACTGAACCGGCATTCAGGAGACCGGATCTCGATTCCCGCCACGGTCAACCATCTTGAAAGGGTCTAATAAAATGACCTTTCATCTCATCACCTCATATATCATTCACCGACGCCAATAGATCTCAGTCATCAGCACAGTTCATCTTTTCAAACCCAATATACAAAGAAAGAAAATAAAAGAGCCATCTAGCGGCGACGTTTGAAGAAAAACGGGATGTTAGTACCCGCGTTTGAAAGTCCCATATGCTACCAATGCTATTCAGCACAAATTATATTCATTATATTCATGTCGTTTACAGTGAATGTATATTTACTTATAATATGATAGTATAATTACTATATTATTATGTATACTATATTCCAAGAGATTTACACACTGTCAGAGTGAGTGAGTGAGAGATAATGCAAGTGACATTTATATCTTGGTGTTCTAATTCAACCCTGTGGATAAGCAGACCGGCTTTTCAAATAATATTCCCAGAAAGCAACATATCTCGGCCGCTAGAAGGCAGTTAGCGCCTGCGCATTGTATTCTGAATCGGGTCTATTCCACCAAACAGCTCTCAGAGTCCGGGAATCGATCCCCGATGTTCAGCATAACGCTATACCCATTCCAACAACAACAACAACACCACGCTGAGGCTAATCCTCTGATTATACTACTGGGAAACCACACGTTGTTTGTGCAGCTGTTATTCAATCAACCGCTAGAATTAACAATTGAGAATAGCTCTAACTGGCGGTTAAAGTGTTATCATCATGGGTACACTTGCTATTTGTTTTCACTAACTCTCAGCATTGAAGCCAACTGTACGGACCTGGTGACAACTGGTCTACTCACTAAAAATCACTTATGTCCATGTTCTAATACATGTAATAACTTAATAGTTGTCACTATTACGATATTTACATACAAAATGAAATTGCCGATATTTCAAGTATATTTTATGAATTTACAGATAGCTCCCTGATTATGTGTTTTTTATATGTCATAACTTAATACTTGTCACTCACCACTAATACCATATTTATGAACAAAATGAAATGACCGATATTTCAAGTATATTTTATGAATTTACAGATAGCTCCCTGATTATGTGTTTTTTATATGTCATAACTTAATACTTGTCACTCACCACTAATACCATATTTATGAACAAAATGAAATGACCGATATTTAAATATATTACAGCTTATTTGAAACAGATAAAACCCGAATTATTTGTTGCATACGAATTTTATTTTATTTTGATAAACTGTAATTTTCACTTGAAAAATTACATCGGAATTTTCATTTGACACAGTTGGTGGTTCTAAAAGAACCTTGTATCTCAGAGACTAGGACACGGTCTTTTCAGAACCACCAACTTGTATATATATATATATATATATATATTTATATAAATATATATATATATATATATATATATATTTTATATATATATATTTATATATATATATATATATATATATATATATATATATATTTTATATATATATATATATATATATATATATATATATATATATATATATATATATGCCTATATATATATATACATATATATATATATATATATATATATATATATATATATATATATATATATATATATATATATATATATATATATATATATATATATATATATATATATTCATAAATATATATATATATATATATATATATATATATATATATATATATTTATATATATATATATATATATATATATATATATATATATATATATATCATATATATTTATAGGTTTATCTATATATAAAATTATATATGAATATGAATTATTGAATGAATATGAATGATGTCGAGTGAATATGTTATAACATTAATTGGATAAATACAGAGGAATGAATAATTCATATCATATGAGTTAACCAATGAACAATGAATGCACCACACAAATGGTTGCAAGTGGTTAACTCACCCCAGCCGATGATGATGTAGACTCGAAGTCGTATGTTTTCCCCGGTGAAAGTCTCCACGACCAGCATGTATAGGTACAAACCTGACAAAACGAAACATCGAACACTATTCATCGGATAACATTGAAAACACATTAAAAAATGTCGCTATTTTATTGTGTTGGTAATAATTGTTATCTGTTGGATGTACACTCAAGACCACGCAAAGTGGTGGATGATAAAGCTTCGAAATTCGTCGTCAGCTGTGCAGACAATTTCAGCAGGTCGACCAAGTGGGCATGATTTCATTTTCGTCTCATTTTATTTTCATCTGCAATTTGTAAATACATACAGGTGGCAAATGCCCCTCAACCCATTTCATAATTCAAACCACTAACTTAAAGAGGCTACCTTACATCTCACAACCCATGAGTAAAACCTGCAGGGAACGAACAAAACAGGACAAAAAGCGTCAATACATGTCTTCTTTAGCTCCCAGCACATGGTGAGTAAACGGTAGGACCAATCAGTCTAATTCTTTTTGCAATACAACAACAATGAGTATATCTGTGCCTCTACGTTCAGTAAAAATCATAATTCCATATCTTAATACTCTGAAAAAATCGTAAAAACAATGAAAAACAGGTAGAAACATGTTGATTGTTGACAATTATTTTGAAAGGGCTGAAAACATACTACGAACTAAAGCTCTTCGTACGAGCACGTATTGAATAATAGTGATTATTTAACAGTATAAACTGTAAGTTAATACGGGGATTGGTTTTCCGTTGCCAACTTGGGCCCCGAACGTCTGCAATCAAGCCGGTAGGCAAGATGTAAAGATTCCTCTTAAGAGAAAACAAAAACAAAAAAAAAGATACATAATTATATACATTTTCGAAAATAAATTCAATATATCATTGCTTATTTCATTCCTCGATAGTTCTGTTAACAAAAGAATATTTCCCAACGTCTTTCTTTTCTACTCGTGCTCTTCTTTTTGACACATGGTCCCCTCTCGCTCGAAATTAAGGATCCAGCAGTCTTTTAAAATTTCGCTCCATGCTCCATGTCCATAACACGCTCTCAACATATTTCTCATTCTCAGCGTCTTTGATGAGAAGCGCAGTGGGAGCCCAAGGTCGTTCGTAATGATGGACACATTGTCGACCTGCTGAAAATTGTCTGCACCAGCTACGCACCATCTGCTTGAATTTCGATCAGTACTATATGTGCATTCAAAAACGTCATCACCTGCACCGGCACTTCACAGTCGACGGGCGTTGGAATAATAAGAGACTCCAATTTCAACAGGTGCAACGATGCACGCAAGCGCAGTCGCTTCGCGCCATATAAGGTTTGCTAGCTGTGGGACGAGTGGGCTACTTACTTTGTGGACAGCTCTCGTATAACACGAGGTCATTGAACTCACCTTCCACGAACATCCAGAAGAAGTTGGTGAGATGAAAGTAGTTGAGGAGGCTGATGAGGATCACGCAGGATGTTTTGTCCGGCGGCATCGACAACTGCAGGAAAAACAACAATAACAATCAACATGTAATAAAATAAATATATTCAATGGCTAGGTTCATAAATCATTGAATGGTATTCATTAGAAGAGTTACCAACCAGGAAAACTTGTTTGTATATCTCCATTGTTGTTAGCAAAATAATCCCGACTCTGCTCATGAGGGGGGCTCAAGGAGGTTAGATACTAATAGGCTGGAGAGGGTTATTAGTATCTAACCTCCTTGGGGGGGCTACAAAGTATGACACATTTTTGAATTCCAAGAGACCGTGATTTTGTTATTTTATTAAATTATCATGATAGGTAGCTTATTTAGTAAACACCAACTTATCAAACTACCAGTCTTTTGCAGCTAGCCAGGCCTAGGACCTAATTTGACGTCGTTTATTAGGTAAAAGTCCTGGCCCCTTACTGTGACCACCACTTAGAATAACGTACCAGGCCTAGCGCTTCAAAGAACTGAATCTCTGATTGGTTGATCTCCACTAGGAGTGCTGAATAATAGCTACTCTTTGTTTTAGTGGCGTCACTCATGTAGCCGTGATTTTAGCAAAAATATGACCACGCATCTCAAGTCACTCCTGGTGTTCGTGCGTCGAAACACACTTAGTTGCGCACGCATCTGAATTACTTCTGGTTTCTGATGTGAGATTCTCTCGACGTGATTGGTAGTACGAAGCTTGGACGCCGCAGCCACAAAAGCGCTGTCGTCGACTCGGGAATCTTGAGGCACGATTTAGTGATACCAACATATTTTATTATAATATAAAGAAGGTGACCCAACTCGGTACTTGAAAGTGAAATATTTCCGGGGTCCTAATCTGAGTCCAGGGTCCCGATTGCCTGTAGCGAAACTATCGTTTTATATAGAACTATTCAATACAATAGTGCTCAACAATGCTATACACGGCTTAGTCGAATTTTTATGTTCGCAGTTGCATTTGATTTTACGAAAATCATAGATTTTTCAAGTTCAACAATGGTACCGGTACCGTGGCCACTCTTACCTACATCTAGTTCACAAGGGAATCTGCTAAATCGTGACAGGCAATCGGGACCTTTGGCTTTGAACTGACCGCAAAAAACCACAAATGCCTTCCATGTTATTATAGTATGGCAGCACCTCCTTTATAATATGATAGAATAGGTTGGTATCACTACGTCGTTTTTGAGCTCAATGTTATTATTGTCAAAGCACAGTCTAGATCCTTCTTAGATAGTTAAAACTTATTTCACAATCGCAGCAAGTCATTCTATTGTGTATGCCTAGAAGTGACGCTACTATAGGTTCTCTTCATACTGTGGTAATCCTGTGACAATACAAGATGAAGACAAAGTCACGGTCTCTTAGACTGCAGAAACGTAGCCCAACCAATGAGCAGGGATATAGGAGTTCGCATTTACAACAATGGACTTTCACGAAAATTTATCTCGTCATATAACTTGGCTTTATTAGTGAACAATAACGAATTAAAGCCTTATAGTCTCTTGGCGCTGGCTTGGCCTAGGCCGTTATTTGAAGTGGCAGTTGCGGTAAAAGTCAATAATCTCTGAGATTACTGAACTCGGTAAAAAGGATTTCTCTCTTGTAATTTAACTTTTAGACGCTTTTCGATTTCAAAGTTCATCAATGAAAGCTCTACTGATATTTTAGGAGCATAAATCTTTTCAATATCTGTTGAAATATTTTCACGAATACCAATTTTAAATTTCACATAATGTATGAATATTTGGGTTTTATGGCGCGTCGACATGTAGGCCTACGTCATTTTACGCTGAATCTTTCACATGTATGGAAATGAAAAATACTGTTTTTTGATTGATTGGTGTATTATGATTATTGAAAGATATATGTGCCTATCGTCAGATATGAGAGTAAAAAAAGATCCAATTATACAATACTTGAAAAATCTTTAAAAAAAAAAAATTATTTTTTCCGCATCATGAGTCAAATTTTTCATAAATGTTATGACTGTGTACATGAGTGGTTACTGATTAGGTTTACAATAAGTAGATCAAATAAATAAGTAGATAATAAGAGTGAATGAATAGATAAGTAATGAAATGTAAATAAATACAAGTATAGTGAAAAGTAAACCTTGAAATTTTATTTCAACGAATAATAACGAGATTTTATTACTATAGAGCAAACTAGAAATCATCAACGTAGTTTCAGAAATCCTAATTGATTTATTTGACCTCCAGGACTCGGCCCTTTTTCTGAATCATGACGTGGACATTACTAATTCTCTTCATATTTCTATACAAAATCGGCGATGCCTACGTCATGACTCATGGTCTCTGGAGGACAAACAAATCTGAAATTGAGATGAACTATTTCTAGTTTTCTCCTAAATTAGTGGAGTGAATACCTTCATTATTAATTGAGATCTATTTTCAGGATTGTGATGTCCTTTAAAATTAGAAACATTTTGAATGATGTCATGTCTTAGTTTTCAGTAGGTTACCAGGATCAGTGAGAAAAGTAAAAACCGTTGGTGGTTTCAGAAGAGAATGTTTGAAGGTACCGATAATAAAAGAAAACAGATTGATTCCCAAAGGGTATGAAAAATGTAATACAAATTACTGGTATTCCTTATGTGTATATTGAATTAATTATACTCATTTGTTTCTCTCTATTGCTTCCGAGGTCAAAATAGATTATCGTATTAATTCATGTATGTATTATATTTGGATGTACATTTAGATATAGGCATAGGCCTAGATATTTCAGGAATCAGAAATGAGTTAAGTTTAGTGTTTTGTTTGAATGTAATGTAAAGTGAAGTTGAACATGTAAATAGCGTCATGCTGACAAAGTTGACTACTACTAGCCCGACTAGGCCCACTTACCTGCAGTGTGATGGTCAGAATCCAAATGAAGTCCACCAGCATGTAGGTGGACATCAGGTTGGTATGGATCGTGTTGCGCAAACACCGCAAATCCCTGCAAAAACATAACAACAAGACAATTAGAAAAAACACGACTGTTACACTTGGTCAAAATTTTACGTCTTATTTCTACACTATTTGTATTGTATTTTTGTATTGGTATTTTTCTACATCATTTGAAGCGCAGTCCTGGTGTTGAAGTTCATTAGTTTTGAATAATTGAAATGGGGTGGTAAGATCGCCCTTGTGGTGCCCCGTCCCAACGATCCTATCTATCATTCATAGCCTTAATTGGGGAACAATGATTTTGTATCAAGTTTCGATGTTATTAAAATAAAATATTAAAGGCCCAACCAACCGCCGGGATATTTGAAACCATGAATAAAAATTAGGCGAGGGATCATGACACTGACTCATATTGTGTAAATGATATATGGTCAATAAAATGAATAATGAAAAATGAGTGAATACGCGAGATGGCCACAAAAACCAGTGCCTTATGCGGGACTCGAACGCACGTCCAAATTGACTTCAATTCTCAAGCCAGTACCTGTATTACTGAATCCGACGGCAATATTTCCACTCTGTGATCCTCAGCCTTCTCATTCGCTAATCTAATTAGGCCACTTTCGATACTCATGGAGGTCATGGAGGTCATATGTCATTCAAGGCTTAAGCCCAATCAGGCCATGTCATGGGTATTTGGATTTGAAACGAATTTAAGTGGATTTTGTTGTCTTTTTTTCACGGCGATTTATCGTGCGGATTCGGTTCAACATGATTTGAGTGGCCGTGGAATACCTTACACCTGGACGTTTACCGCGACTGCCACTTGAAATAACTTCCTATAGGTCCAGCTAGCTCCAAGAGACCATATTACATTACTGAGACACATTACCCTAGAGGCTAAACTGGGAAAGAGAGTGGCCAACTTGGTGACTGTTCTCCATTGGCTACTGAAATATCTCTCGCATGGACGCCATTTTTTGTCCAGAATTCAGATCAGATGTTTGAGAATGCTGGATTGCATTACATCGGTTAGAAAACAACTTCAGTTGGAAGTTTTGGCATCTTATCGACTAACTGGTAAGTTAACAACACTTTTGGACAAAAGATTGGACAAAGAATGGCGTCCTGCGCGTGAGTTGTCAGTTTTGTGTTCTTCGCCAGTATCTAACCTCACTACGTTACCCCTCCCCCATGACAGCTGATCAGAGTAAACCTCGCCAGTCGGCCATCTTGCAACTGCAGCCAACCTGCAGCTATGCTACCTGAATACCAACCAATGAGAGAATATTTTTTTCAAGCTTCACTTCAAGGCAATATAAGCGATATTGTTTACTGAGGCTAGAAATAATTACTAGAATACCATAAATAATCAGACAAATTATATACCCTATATTAGATTTTCCTGCAGGATTTCTACGGCAATCTGACATCTGAGAGATTTGCGCTCTGATGTTTATGCCCAAAAGGCAAAATGAGCCATTCATAATCGCTTTGATCGAAGATCATCACTACCGTGTCAGTAGCCAAGATGTGTGCCAACTCAAGCTACGCTAACTCCATGTCCCAGTAGACCACTGGCAGACATATTAGGCCTAGTAAACTCTCCTCTCTCACTGCATAGTACACTATCCATGTAAGAGGAGATCAGTGCTGCCAACGTACGGACAGCCACTAGCCGTTTTGATCCTGACCCGCACATCTATTACCACGTTCCATGGCATCAGGTGGCTCTCACCCGACACAATCTCTCAGAGTGTTATGAGTCCACAGGCAAAAATAATTGAAATAAATGATGGTTAAAAGGTTTGAGAGTAATTTTGGAATATGTCGAGAACGTGCTAAGAATATTAGGTTGGTGCATCTGGTACCAGCATTCTATATCCATTTTGGATGATTATTAGACGAGCTTTAGCGAGGATTCAATTTGACATACTGAAAACAATTGGTGTTCGTTTTTATGTTTTTTTGTCGGTTCTCCACAGGTCAAACGGCTACAGCTATCAACTTCAAACTTTTTTTCATAATGGTTCCTCATCTAACTTAGATCTGTATAGTTTTGTGGTATTATCGGATGATACCTTTTTTTTTATGAATTTTAGAAATTTCAAAAATGCCCATTAAAATAACACGGCGGAAAAAAAAGAAAATATTTTTATTTTCAAAAAAATGAAATTCCGTGTGAAGTTGATTTACATTTTGATACACATTTATGAAATTTTTCAGCCTAATCGGGTGAGCCATTTCGAATATAAACCATAAAATGTGCTAAATTGGTACCACTCGAAGCAGTTTTTACCCATTTCCAACTTAAATGTCACCCAATTGGCGAATGTAAGCAAAAGTTTAGCAAAGAAGTCGACATACTATTACTTTCCGCTCGTCTAACAACGCGTATATAGCGTTTTCCTAGTATAGCATCATTTTAGAAATTTGTATTAGAAAAACCTTACATCTTATCATATCATATATCATATATCTCATATATCATTCACCGACGCCAATAGATGGTAGTCATCAGTCCAGTGCGTCGTTGAACTCAATATAAATAGATGAATCTATTTTCGATCTCAATTTCATCTGAACTGAGCTCCAATCATTGAATTAATGATCATACAACTTGTACAATGCAGGATGAAAAATCACCATATTTATCACACGATGCAGACAATATTGGTCGACAATACGATGGTGGTTAAATTCTGTAATAACTAGGAAAACGCTATATACGCGTTGTTGGACGCGCGGAAAGTATTAGTATGTCGACTTCTTTGCCAAACTTTTGCCTAAATGCGCCAATTGGGTGACATTCAAGTTATAAATGGGTAAAAACGGCTTCGAGTGGTACCAATTTAGCACATTTTATGTTTTTCCTTCAAAATGACCGACCCAATCAAGCTGAGAATTTCCAGAAATATGTATAAAGATGTAATTCAACTTCACACAAAATTTCATTTTTTTTTTTTGAAAATACAAATATTTTTATTTTTTTCCCGCCGTGTTATTCTAACGGGTATTTTTGAAATTTCTAAAATTCATAAAAATAAAAGTTACCACCCGATAATGCCACAAAACTTTACAGATCCAAGTTATATAAGGAACCATAATTAAAAAAAAGTTTGAAGTTGATAGCTGTAGCCGTTTGACCTGTGGAGAACCAACAAAAAAATATAAAAAAAAACATAAAAACGAACACTAATTTTTTTCAGTATGTCAAATTGGATCCTCGCTAAAGCTCGTCTAACAAGGATGAAAGCGAACGGTTGTATGTAACAGTAACACTTGATATTTCTGTCAACGATTTTTACCTCACAGAGTATCGCTATGCATAAATAAAATGTACAATTTTTGTGAATATTTCTTATGGATTATTTTTTCATATAAAATAGGCCTATATTATTATTTTTTTTAAATATTTCCAATTATTTCATGAGATACTTCTATGAATGATATGGAGCAGTTTCACTACAATACGTTCAAACAGAAAATCACTTCGATCGTTTATATGTTATGTTGACACTGAAAATGTTATGCTGTGATGGTAAACACGAATAGCTTTTTTCATCGAGTTTGTAATTTGTTGTGTATATTCAGCATTAATTCAGCGTATTTAACTCAACTCTTCCGCAGTCAGACGCGCCGGTAATAAAACGCAAATCCGTGTCTCTGTGTTTTCCTATTATTAGAACACGAGAGAAGAGCGAGAATAATTGCCGTCTCATTAACCCCGGCTACTATGACGTCGTCCCCCAGCCCTCTCTCTCTCTCTCTCTCTCTCTCTCTCTCTCTCTCTCTCTTTGCCCTCGCCCCATGCTTGCGAGCCGCTGACCAAGCGAAATTGTGTATCACGATTGTACGCTTAGGCGTTGATAACTTCATGATTGGGATATACAGGAAAACATTTCTATTTTGAAAACTTCATGAATTTGCCGTTTGAAATTTTGAAATTTTCAAAATACCATAATACCATAATACCGACCAAATACATGAAAATATCAATCAAGAGTAATGTAGTACCAGTAGTGATACAAGGAACCAATTTTGTTTAACAAAATTACGTACGTTTACTTCGGCTCAGCTAGAGCAACATTCACCTGAAATGCCAATATTTTAGGGTAGCAGAAGGCGTCGTGCCTTCATAGTACCAAACTGCTCACCAGGAATCGCAGTGATCGGTAGATTCAAGAAGAGTATACTCATGGAATATAACAAGATTGACAGCCGAGTGAAAACATCATGTGAGCTCGATCCATCTTGACTACTACTATAAAGCAGCGTTCACTGTTACGCGTTACAAGCGTTATCTGGCTGATCGGTTGTTCCAACTTCCAAGCTTGGACATTTTAATTAGACGAGCTTTAGCGAGGATTCAATTTGGCATACTGAAAAAAATTGGTGTTCGTTTTTATGTTTTTTTTAATGTTTTTTTTTGTTGGTTCTCCAGAGGTCAAACGGCTACAGCTATCAATTTCAAACTTTTTGTGGTAACTTTTATTTTTATGAATTTTAGAAATTTAAAAAATACTCATTAGAATAACACGACGGAAAAAAAATTAAAATATTTTTATTTAAAAAAATATGAAATTTTGTGTGAAGTTGGTTTACATTCTGATACACATTTATGAGAACTTCCAGCTTGATCGGGTCAGTCATTTTGAAGAAAAACTATAAAATGTGCTAAATTGGTACCACTCGAAGCAGTTTTTACCCATTTCTAACTTGAATGTCACCCAATTGGCGAATGTAGGCAAAAGTTTGGCAAAAAAAGTCTACATACTATTAATATCCGCTCGTTTAACAACGTATATATGGCGTTTTCCTAGTATCTGGAAATTTTTTATTCTAGATTTCCATACTTCTAAGCTCATCTCACAACACATATCCTGCGTTTTCCTAGTATACTGATAGAGTCTGTTGGTAACACCACATTATACTAGGAGTGACGGTACTGCATGGATTATCTCCACACTGTGCAGTTACATGGCGGGGACAACAGGGAATCTTCACAGCTGACTACAGCCCTAACTACACGGGCTCGTGGTTCTCTCACATGGAATAATATACTCCTCCTGTCACGACAACATCGATCGACCGTCTCCCCTATCAATCAACCATAACCGTGGGGTGTGTCGATCCGTCGACGTGAGCGACATGTGTAATTTAATCGAGCTATTATGCTGATTCGAACGGGGATAGACGCTTTGTTTCAGAGACCATTGGGTATGGAATCGACAGGAGTTGAAGGGGATGATTTAAAGTGGCATTTTTTTCAAATTACTTCGTTGAACTGTAAACATGAACTTATAAAACTAGCTCAACAGTTCATGGGATTCAATTTAGCGAAATATCAGTTTTTCGGTGATAACTTTTGAACGGTATAAGATATCAACCTTCTAATAGACAGGAATCACAAATACTTTTAATACCATCAATATGGAATGAGTTATAACTACCATTTAACTCTATAGCAACAAACCTCATAAACCTCGGTAAGCCGCTGTTCTTTCTTTCCCTTTCATCAAAATATACATCCAGTCCACTGTCTAGAAGAGAGCGGTCTTGTATCAGGCTGTCTCTGTGCGTTGGAAGGCAGTGCTGCTAGTTCAACCAAAATCCGTGCGGAACGCTAGGTGAAAAGAGACCAGTCACGTGGTCTACTTGACGTCTTGCCGCTAACAATGACGTACATTTGGTGCGCGCATGCGTAGAGTGTGGCCCAATGGCCTACTTATACTTTAATATCCGTACGGATTTTGGTGGAACCAGCAGCACTGTTGGTATCAGTCAAAATGGCTTCCATACAAGACCTCTCTATTCTAGACCGTACTTATGGTTATGGCAGGTTTTAATATGTTGGGGTGGATTCCACTAAGACTCGATATTACCAAGTCTAGTTAGCCTTTATCTGACAGTTCAAACTTGTTATCACCATGGTTACCAGTGGTATTTGTTTCCACAAACAACTCTCAGATAAATACTAACTGGACTTGGTAATACTGGGCCTAAATCGAGTTAAGTCAAGTTGGCTGAGGTAAGTTATGGCGGAGAGTTTTAGGTTAATTCTGGTAATGCCCGGCTAGACTAAGTACAAGTTAGGTTAGGTTCGGTATTATAAAGAATAGTCATGCGTCCAAATAGCGCTATTTGGCCACATAACGAGGTCCGAATAGCTTATTGGCAGTATTATGAGCGCCAGGTTAGACTATTCGTTAACATAAACTGGCCGAATAGCTATTCGGTGCTGAGACCACCTAATAAATCCTTATTTGGTCAAATAGCTTATGTGGTAGGTTAACTTTATAATATCGGCCCTTAGGTAAATTATGGATAGAAGCTTAAAGTTTATTCCTGGAATGCCCGCGGTCAGAAGAGGTTCAGCTGGGTTAGGATGAAAGGTGAACTCACTTGAAATAGATGAAAATCCACACGGCGATACTGAGCGCCACCAGCGAGACGGAGTAGCCGATGTAGTACAAGGTGACCGTGACTTCGATGCCCGGCTCGCCCACATGGGTCAGGTTCAGATCCCGGCACGCGTCATAGTTCGTGTAGTTGTCCCAGGAGCCATTCAAGTGGCACCACCTGCTGGCGTTCTCTGCAAACAAACATGATACTGAGACGAGTGGTCGAGAACACACTGGACCGTCATTCAGGAGACCGGGGTTCGATTCTCAACATGGTCGACCATTCTGACATTTTTTTCGTGGTTTTCCTCTGTCGTTCAGGTTGATACTGGGATAGTTCCTTGACAACAGGTCAAGACCGACTCTTTTCCACTTCCCAAAAACACCTAATGAAATAACCTTTCACCCCATCATCTCACCATCTCACATATCATTCACCGACGCCAATAGATCGCAGTCATCAGTATAGTGCGTCGTTAAACCCAATATGACTAAATCCAAATTCCCTGAAAATTTGAATTCTCTCGAAGGAAATATTTTTGACAAATTTTTTCTTCTGGGTTATTCTTATGGGATTTTTGAAACTTTTGAAACGAGTTTTCTCAGATGTGGTTCAACCGATTGCGCCTCAAAACTATACAGTATCGAGTTAGATAAGGACACTTGTGTGTGCCAAGTTTCAACTAATTTTGAATTTTAGTTTGATCTGTGGAGCGCGAACAAAAAAGGCACTTTTTCTCGGGTACGATGAAATTGAGTCTTCGCTTCGCTCATTCAATGAACTGAATGAAATGAAATAAATGAATTAGAGAATCCGTATTTCACGAGCTGATGTTGTCGTTCACAGCATTGTGAAAAGTTTCCACATTGTGTATAATATAATCACTCTCATCCATCAACACACCACATTTTTTGTTTTTCTGGAATACAAATCCACCAACACCTATTCATATTTCATACCAAGGCAACACGAACAATCTTCAATAAACCAATGCTGGCAACGTTAACTGAGTTAGATGCAAACACTGAACCCTGGTATTGTTTGTTCAAGTACATATTCCAACCGTAGACGGACCCGATCGACCGTCCCCTCTATGCATTAGCATTGCTAGCCGGGAGTGTTGTATCGTCAGCATAAGTAAAAAGGCGTGTTGTTATCTCTTCTATTGTGAGGGAATAACAAAGGAGACAGTTAAATAGTCCAGACTATTTCTGTACATATACATTCGAAGACATGATACTACCATCGAAAATTGAGTGTGAAAAACCACAGGAGAATCGTGGCATAATAACAAAAATAGAGGAAAATGAAAATTCTATTTTATTTATTTATTTATTTATTTTTTCATTCAGATGACTGTTTACAATAAAGTACCAGTATATGAATAGTCAATATCATAATAAATGTAAAATACACTCAATAATGCAGTAAAAAAAATAGATATTCGAGGTTGGAAAATATGTAGATAACAAATGATGGGATATTGTTTCTATATACATAGAGTCAATTTAAATGGTGTAGCAGGAACATATTCGAGCAGAATTTGTATCGACATTCACGACAATCTTTTAATTATATCGGTGATGCCAGAATGATGGCAGAGCAACTTCATCAAATCGAGTGTGTATGCTCTTCATTATCATCGTTTAAAAGGTTCTTGTTTTCTAACAAGTGTGTAGTAGTCATAAGTAGTCATGTGTGTAGTCATAAGCTGAAGAGAAGAAATATCCAATGATAGCATGAAGAATTCAATTGAATCGGTCTAAAGACTTGTATGAAATTATTTGAAAATGTTGTGGATTGTTGGCAAGGTATAGGCCAAACTAAATGAATACGCTCATTTTAATTGAAATGTGTGAAGTTGATTGACAGCTTCTATCGGTTCAGAGATATGGTTAATATTGTTTTCTATCCGTTTTCAGTTATTTTGGTGTTGAGTTTAATTTTGTTACACTTTCATAGAATAATCGCTCAAACATTGTGACTTCTTCTGCAATCACTTTTTCTATTCGCCTGTCAAAATTCCTTCTTCAACAACTATACGTACAGTATACGTAACGCTCAAATACGTTTTAATAATAATAATAATAATAATAATCTTTATTACCGGAAGACTGTACCTCATACAGAATGATAATCGTCACTATTACAAGATATAATGTACAATATATTCAGTAGTTAGATGGTCAATAATTAGTACATAAGTATTCGTCAATTGAGTAAAAAAACCTTTCTAGTAGAAACCTCTTCACAGTCTTCTTGAAAGTAACTGAACATTTAATTTGTTATCACTCTCGTTGGACACTTAAGAGGAAGAAAGGAGGGTTTGTGAGGAAAAAAGATGAAGAAGAACCCAAGGAATAATAATAATAATCTAATGAGTGGCCTATAGCAAAGACTAATTTAACTCAACGAACAAATTCTGACTTCGCCTTTATGTTTAGTTACGCGGCATACAGGTGGGAAAAAGTAGCCGATCAATATGAGACTTTCTGTGTGGTCTGATGGTATATCAACAATAGGCTGAGATCGTTTTTGAGTGGAATCGGTTTCATGATCATCCCAGAACAAAATGTGTGGAACACTGGAAAATCCCCATAAGAATAAAACAGGGTGAAATTATACTTCTCTCCATATTTCAATTTTTTTTTTTGTTGTTGTTAAATAACATCGAAACTTGATACAAAATCATTGTTACCCAATTAAAGCTGTGGATGAAAGATAGGATCATTTGGACGGGGCACCACAAGGGCGATCTTACCACCCCGTTTCAAATGTTTATAACCAATAATCTTCAACACCAGGACTGTGCTGTTGGTGACCATGAATTTCCGCCGCAGATAACAGTCTTTCAGTTTCCGAAAGTCCGGAACACATTATAAGTAGAAACCGTTTCTGTGATATATATATATATATATATATATATATATATATATATATATATATATATATATATATATATATATATATATATATATATATATAGATATATATAGATATATATATATATATCACGTATGTATATATGTGTGTATATATATGTGATATATATATATATATATATATATATATATATATATATATATATATATATATATATATCACGTATGTATATATGTGTGTATATATATGTGATATATATTTCAATATTACATGATTTCACAGAATATTGTTATCGTATTGATACGTATTTCTGGAAAGTTAAAAAATGTGGGTGTCTCGGTTTTGAGAAACTGAATCATCATATTGAAAAATAACCAATTTCGAAATTAAAGTTTTACATGGAAATCTAAAACTTATGAATCATAAGAATTCACATTTTTATTTAATAATAATTATTTTCTTATCCAAATATTATAAGTTGTATTGATTCACTTATTTTCTTTTTTTCAAAGTTATCATTCACATTATTATTGCATTCCGATTGAAACTATTCCCAGATTCAATCGACCCATATTTTGTTTCTTGCCCTATTATCACTTCATTATTCTCTCAGAAATGTCATCATTGCTAATTTTATAATTTGATTAATTGATTTTCATTGTGTTTCAACCAATCCTATTGTGAGACAGAATCTTGAATATATATAAATATATATATATATATATATATATATATATATATATATATATATATATATATGAAAAAAAATTATATGAAGATATATAATATATATATATATATATATATATATATATATATATATATATTTATATATATATATATATATATATATATATATATATATATATATATATATATATATATATATATTAAATATCTTCATATAATTTTTTTTCATATATATATATATATATATATATATATATATATATATATATATATATATATATATATATATATATATATATATATAATTATACATTATGTTATCTATAATTATCTATTGATTATTCCAGTCCTGTTAGATAAGATTCAGATCCATTGTTTTCAAATCAACTATATCATTTATCACGACCTATTTGACATCATATTGCATAAGTCGAGGTAATTCTAATAAAATTATATCTACGTCTGGAGATATTCAAAATACATATACATTTTCATAAAATCCATCAAGCAAAGATTGGTCACGACATATTGAACAATGAAGAAAAGAGTGAGTAATTATTTAGATTCTAGAAGAGAACAATAAGACGAGGGAAGGGGAAGGAAGGGGGAGAAATTTACATTATTCACGTTTATAAGAACGGTATTCCATTCCTCAGCCTCTTGCATTTTATATACTGTAGGTATAGTGAAGAGTTATATAATATAACTCTGTATATGTATATATGATTTCTATAGCACGCTGGGTTGTGAGATGGATGCGGTACGATCTTTTGTTATCAAATAAATGTGACTCGATGAAATTGT
Source organism: Brachyptera risi (assembly GCA_964007535.1). Lineage (NCBI taxonomy): Eukaryota > Metazoa > Arthropoda > Insecta > Plecoptera > Taeniopterygidae > Brachyptera > Brachyptera risi. Next base: position 4,343,604 of record OZ023334.1, read on the forward strand.
TCAACTCCATCTTGAATACGAAATTTAGTAGATTCAT
>OZ023334.1:4346140-4358640 GCA_964007535.1 Brachyptera risi
TTCACCTATTGTCATTTCATCGTTCCATTATCACCCACTCATTCGTTCGTACTCCCATATAATCTATCTGTTGGTGGGGTCGTTGTAAGCAGCATTGAAGTTAGAAAATTAGTTTTTAATTCAGTGTCATTCACACTTTATGACATCATATATATATATATATATATATATATATATATATATATATATATATATATATATATATATATATATATATGTATATATATATATATATATATATATATATATATATATATATATATATATATATATATATATATATAACCTTACCAAGATAGGTTACTCCTGCAGCCGATAGCGGCATATGCTCGTTCTGATCTCGGCGGCCATATTGGACATTTGGAAATAGCTTCAAGCAAGGCATTCTAAATTATCACCAATATATGTCGAATATGTGGGAAACTCCCCGGTTTACAAAGCGGTGTGAAGCTACTGCTGAGACACAAATATGTACGCCTTCTTAAAGGACATCACAACTCTGAAATGATATTTCAACGAATGATGACGATATTTATTTCCCTAATTTCAGTGAGAACTTTTTTTTTTAATAAGATCGAAACTTGATACAAAATCATTGTTCCTCAATTAAGGCTATGAATGAAAAGTTGGGTCGTTTGAACGGGGCACCACAAGGGCGATCATATATTATACCAATAACCCTTCTCCTTTCTCTGAGTCATGACGTGGACATTACTCGATTCTGTTCACGTTTCTATACAGAATCGGTAATGCTTACGTCATGACTCATGGTCTGGAAGACAAAAGAAAATGATAATTTCTGAAATTGAGGTAATGATTTCTAGTTTTCTCTGAAATTAGGGAAATAAACTTCTTCATTATTCAATGGAATCTAGTTTCAGAGTTGTGATGTCCTTTAACGCAGAGTGACGTATCTCGGATATGTAGATCTGTGCTGAGATGTGCTGACACCGCGGTGTGGAGCCTCAGGTCATCAGGTCAGTGGCTGGAGTTAGCACAGGTCAACCCGCACCTGCGTGCTATTGGACGTGTTTGAGGGAAACGTTAGAGTTTCTGAACGCCTTCAGGCCGTTTCTTTCGAACTATAATGAAACAATCCAACTTGAACACAACCTTGTTCAACCTTTAACCTATGGAACTTCAACTCGTCAAGGAATTCAAGGTATTTCAAAATGCATAACTTTGAAATTATCTTGATTATTGTTTGTGAGAAATATTTCAGGATTTTTCAGACCAAGGAGGAAATAAAATTTGAAACTTGTATTTTCTTGAAAAACTGTAACATTGGATTTTCCAAAGACTCTTCAAAAACAGAGAACAGATTGAATAAATCTTAAATGATTACGAATTCTATTTATATATTCATCACTGACACGAGTGGCCGAGTGGTTAATACACTGAACCGTCATTCAGGAGACCGAGGCTCGATTTCCGCCATGATTGACAATCCTGACAGATTTTTTTTCGTGGTTTCTCTCTGTCGTTCAGGTCAATACTAGGATGATTCCTCAACAACAGGCCACGACCGACTCATTCCCACCATCCAAAAACACCTAATAAAATAACCTTTCATCTCATCCCCCCATCATCATCTCATATATCACTCACCAACGGCAATAGATCGCAGTCATCAGTATAGTGAATTTTTTAAACCCAATATAAATAATGAAAACATATATTTATTCATCAATCTATAGATTAGTTGCTTTTCATCATACAAAGTCCGAGAAGCTATCTCGTCCTGTGGCGTCAGTATTTTAAACTGAAAACTGTTCTCTCTCCTACATATCTTCCAACACCCCCCCCCATCCCCCCGCCCCCCGTCAACAAAATTACCCTCACCTCCCACCACCCACAGCCCACACATCGCTCACCGAGACCTGCATTTTACCACTCAACCGTCCAATCAAAACCATCCCAGGAAGCTCGGCTCATAGACGATAGATGAATAAAACAAGAGGCCCACATGCAACGACCATTGGCGGATCGACACTGACGATCGCCAATAGTAATGGCTAGCGGAGACGGTCGATCGGACCCGCCAACACTTTCACATTCGAGAGAGTGATTCTTTCAACGGCCAATCATGTGGCTTGGTGCGAAAGACGAGTGTTGGCGGTCTCGATTGGGGGTTTCTTCTACAAGGATAGCGTGGACGATGGGAGGTGTTGATTCGCCAATATACACGATCTGTGTGTATAGGATAGCAATCTACACGGTCATGCGAGAGAGAGAGAGAGAGAGAGAGAGAGAGAGAGATAGAGAAATAAAGAGAGAGAGAGACAAAGATGGAAAGAAGGAGAGAGAGGTGAGGGTGAGGTTATATATATATATATATATATATATATATATATATATATATATATATATATATATATATATATATATATGATATATATATATATATATATATATATATATATATATATATATATATATATATATATATATATATATATATATACATATATATATATATATATATATATATATATATATATATATATATATATATATATACATATATATATATATATATATATGACGAGAGAGAGAGAGAGAGAGGGAGGGAGAGAGAGAGAGAGAGAGAGAGAGAGAGAGAGAGAGAGAGAGAGAATAGTAAACTTCTTCAAAGGGACCGCAGTTTATTGTATCATGTCTTCATTTAACCCTCCTAATCTCCTGATACTGAACGATACAGCGGTAAGCCAGGTGTATGGTCTTGGGTCTCCACGCTACCAACTAAACAACACTAACTCCACACGTGTAATCCATTACAGGCGACTTTACATGCTGTGTCTGTGATCTATTGCAATGAGATATTATAGTTAACAGTTCAACACATCCATTGGCTATCTATTCATTTATTTATATATTCATTCGATGTTTCTAGGGTTAATTATTAAGTCAAATATGTTTTGAATGTATTAAAAATATGACGATGGAAATATCTTTCAAAAAAAAAGTGCTGAAAGTGCCGCAAAGTGAAGACCAACTCCTTTATTGGGCTTAACTATAACGGATGATAACTAAGATTCATTGGCTTCGAATGAAGGATGATTGAGATGATGGGATGATGAGTTGAGAGTTTATTCTATTATGTGTTCTGGAATAGAGAGAAAAGGAGTTGGTCGTGGTCTATTGTTAGAAAGAACCATCCCAGTGCTCACCTAAACGAAAACCACGAGAAACCTCGGTCAAGATGGTAGACCATGGCGGGAATCGAACCCCGGTTTCCTGAATGATGGTTCAGTATGCTAGCCACTCGATCACTCGTCTCCGTGGATACAAAGTGAATCGAAAATTCAGCAAATGAAATGATTTCGAAGATACAAGGAACCTATCTATCACCATGGCAACAAGCCTTAACAAGCTGATACAGGACCATCCATCAGCATGTCAGCATTTTATCGTTACCTATTCAATTGTGAGCGAATCGACCGGAAAGATTCCCATTCAATATTCTTAAAAGCCCACAGACGACACACTGTCATCAATATCGTAAACACCGTCACATATGTCACGTGTGGTGAAGCGAAACTCCCGATCAATGATATTAACGGATAGAGAAAACGGTCGATCGGCACAGTCAATATCACAAACAACTGACGTCAAATTTGAATCCGGACTGAAGAAGTTTCTCCGAGACAAATGTTATTATTCAGTTTCTGATTTTTCTGATTTTTCTGATTTTTCTGATTTTCTGATTTCAGGATATACTACTATATATTCTATATGCTTGACCCACACATTATTTGTACCGGTATGTCCATTTTTCATACCTTTCATCCATAGCCTTAATTGGGGAACAATGATCGTTGTTATTGAACAAGAATTATATCTCATATTTTACTATTTATATTTTATAGTAGGCCTACTTTGACTGTGAATTTACTTTCAGCACGTTTTTGATTCGTATATTTATTGTTATTTGCACATTTTTTCTGTTTACATGTCTGTTTATAATTTCTGTAATTTAATCTTCTGTCTGTATGTTATATGTATAGTCACGTGACAGATATCATTTGTGAAATATCAATGGTCAAAATAAAGAAATTGATATAATATAAAAAAATAAGTCCACGAGACGAATCGAAACTCCCGACTGTAGCATCACAAATCAATTTCTTTACACCACATTTCTTCCAAAACGAGCACATTTTAATAACTTCAAGAAAAATACAAATTTCAAATGCATGACAGGGGAGGGGGTGAGGGCGGGGAGGGGAGGAGGGAGGGATGGGGGGGGAGAGGCAAGTTAATGTATCTTATTTACCGCAAAACCTGCGCCCATAATAATATACGGGAGACACCCGATCGGTTCCTATTATTCATATACATTTTGTTAAAGGGTTGAAACTCTCAATCGATAATGTTAAAGAGTAGTGGAGACAGATGATCGCGACCTTCAATAATAAATCCTTGTGGCATGTTCTTGAATCTTCATTCTTCACTGTATATAGCCACCTTGGGGAATACGATACAGGTTGTGTGGCATCGATAATGCAGACTTCTACATGTTCTCCTCAACGTGATTCATGTTGTGACTTCTTTGGAAAATAAGTCTCCGTTAGGGGTTGGGGGGCGTAGGGGGGGGGGGGGGGGGGGAAACGGAACCGAGAGTTCATTTCGAGTTGGCGGATCGGGAATACCGAAATTTAAATATATCTTGACTAAAATTAATTGATTGAACACTGACTTGGAAATATTTATATTTGAGTGAATTAGGAATCGTAGGATATGCGTTGTGAGATGAGCTTATGAGTATGAAAATATCGAATGAAATATTTTCTGTCATCTCACTCTGAATCTACAGACCTTGGTTATACTTCACAAGTATAAAAACCCTACTTTTGCGTTGCTATTATATTATTTACATATAATATATTATACATTTACATATGTTTACATATATTGTCACTTGCTGAATTCTGAACACGTGTATTCGACCGAATGGTGAATGTATGTATAGTCTCTATAAGTTCTTTTTAAAATATAATTTTAATGTTTCTTAACGAGCCCACCAACAGTTGGGTTAAACGGGGGTACGAATGAGCGGGTGATAGTGAAACTGTGGAGTGATGATAAGTGAAAGTACGTTTACAAAAAACTCATGTTTCATACGGGGTTTACATTCAAGCCTTCAATTTGCAATAATCATTTCTGGTATTGTCTCTTATGTAGTATTAGGGCCTTGCATTTCCTCTGTCCGAGATAGATCTACTTCTTTTTATGCCAATTATATCGTTCAATCTGAATAAATGAAATGTTGAAAATTTTAAATAAAATGAAAAATTAAAATAAATAACAAGAAAAAAATTGAAATCAAAATTGAAATTGAAATTGAAAAAAATAGAAAATAATGACCAACGACTGCAGAAACCATTAGAATAAAAATTTTAGAAATTTTTACATGTCATTTTTGCAAAGTAGGCTATAAGATTTCAGCATTGAACTGATAAATATCAGAATATAATATAACAAAAATCAGAATGATTAAATCAAATTGGAATGAGGAATTTTTCTTCTTTCCAATATTGTTATTATTGGATGAGCGAAGTGAAGACTCAGATTCACCATACTCGAAAAAAAGTTCATTTTTTGTTTTTTTCTTCGCGCTCCACAGGTCAAACGGAAATGAAAACTCTGTTGTAACTTGGCATACACGAGTGTTCTCATCTCCTTCGATACTGTATAGTTCTGAGGTGCAATCGGTGGAACCACTTCTCAAAAAACTCATATATTCAAATATAATAAACATCATATAATATAATATTATATTCATAATATTCAAAGTTTTCAAAAATCCAAAGAGAATGAGCCGGAGGGAAAAATTCTTCAAAAATATTGCCTTTGAGAGAATTCAAATTCTCAGGAAATTTCAATATAATGATGATACACATTACTTCGCAATTTCACTCAAATCAAATCAGCCGTTTTCATGAAGAAAAAATATAATGTAATTTTTTAAAATCACTTGAAGTTATCAAGATACCAATTAAATCCAAGCAACAGGTGTCACCAATTAATTTGAAACGATTAAAAAAGCCTTCTTCATTATTATAGAAATTATTACAAAAATAGGAGGGCAGTGACGTGATTGTTTGGATTTCAATGTGGATGTATATATAACTAATCCAAAGATATATTGATATATGTTCTAGCTCATCCATCAACGCGCCAACACATAACTCGTTTTCCTAGTTTCAAACAAACAACAGTCTGGACACATTCCGACAAAATGACAGTCGACCGTGTATTTGAACTGGACGCTGATTGGTCGATTCCTACATGTCCCGTGAACTTGAGTAATTAGGTTCGATGTTTTCAAACTTGTACGTTACGGCCACGGCGGTTTACTGCTGGAAGTACCAAGTTTAATGGCATCATGAACGTACACAGGAAACGCCACCCGACAAACAATGTCTAGGTTTCCAACTTTACGGCCAGGTCTACTTACGTGATTGGGGCTCAAGTGGAGTCGCTAATGTCTCATTAAATGTAATCACAGTTGTTTCAAGTTCACCTTATCATTATGGTATTACTAGGAAAACGCAGCATGTATTGCATTGTAAGATGAGCGAGATATAAGGGATAATAATTGAGTTGTTAAAGTAGTTCTAACTTAGCTACTTTATGGACTCTGGTATTCTAAAAACCTTGACACATATGAAAAATACTTCATTGTTGGGCAAATATTGAATCTAGAAAGCAGTGAATCTTGGAAAAATAATTCTGCTATTATTCCTATATATTTGATGAATAAAAACAGTTGATTTATTTTTTTTCTTCTAAACGACTGTTTGAATTGCATTCAAAATGACGATAATGTGTTTTATTCATGTGTACACATTTAGAGAGAAATTTATTTTATTTGTAGAGATTTTATTTCTCAAATTTTCTTGCCCAGCCAAATCTTATGAGGTTTTTAGAAACTTTGAGATGATATTTCTCAAAATTAGTCCGACCGATTCATTCCAAAGAATATACAGTTCTAAGTTGGATAAGTTTGCGTGTATGAAAAAGTTTGAAGTCGATCAGTCGAACCGTGCGACCTGTGCAGTGCTTACAAAAAAAAAAAGAAAAGAAGAAGAAAAAAAAACATAGAAAAAGCTCTGTTAGATTGGGATGGAGTCTTCGCTAACGCTCATCTAATAATGTATCGAATGATTATAATAATAATAGAATGTATCGCTTTTATATCACATGGATTTTTAGTCACTTTTAAAAATATTTTTCCTCTTTTTTTCAATATTTTATATTTTTTCTTTTCTTTTTCCTAACGAGTAATCAATGATTGAAATATTCAATTTTTTATACCTTAGCCCAATATTATTATAAATTTTTGTATCAAACACTACTTGTATCATCTTTTTGCTCTCTTTATCAATGTGTTATATTTATTTTTTTATACATATTATTCTGTTTTTAATGGATAACCTTTTGTAAGGCAGAGTCTTCATTTATCACCAATAAAGAATCTATATATAACAAATGGAACAAGTGGGACTCAGATTTTACAACAAATTACCAAAGCCACTTGAACGTTCTAAGGAAATCCATATTTTTAAACAACTACTTACAGAGGTTCTTACTGATCACTCATTTCACTCTGTTGATGATTTTTGAAGCATACATTTTGGTATGCTTCTATAGTAGTTCCATTTTAATTAATTAATTTTTTTTCTTTGTTTTTTCGCAATCTTATAATGTAAGACAGAGCCTTGAATAAAGATACATATATATATATTTTTATTTGAAATTTTTATATTATTTAACTTTTCTTGACAACATTTACACAGTGTATGTTTGAAATGTATCGACCGTCAACAAATGGCTGAAAAATAAATAAATAATAAATAATATTCAGGATATCACTACAGTATTCTACAGCTCTTGTTTATGTCCTGCTCATTGTCTGGAGATTTGAAGGCGAGCTCAACGGAAACGTCTCTTGTGAGTGATCCTAAATAGGGGATTGAAAATAAGGGTGTCCTTTTCCGTATAACGATATGTTTAGAAGGATTCACGGATTCATTTGTTTCTTTTGAAGGGAGCTTTAGATGTTGTCTGTCGTATCTTTTATCTTCTTTCCTTGAATATATCGAAGAGAATTATGTAAACGATATTATATCGAATCTCGAGGAAAAGCAGTTTAGATATTTTTACCACGAGACCGACATGGTATCTTACAGTTACTGACAGTTGATTGATGAGAAAAATATTATTGGATGAGGATACTTTTTTGACTAGGCAAACGCAACATATTATGCGTTGTAGGATGAGCGAGATATCTGGTATATTGAGAGTCGTTAAAGTAGTCCTACCTTTGCTACTTTATAGACTCTGGTATTCTACACACCTTGACGCATATGAAAAATACTTCATTGTTGAGCAAATATCGAATCTCGAAAGCAGTGAATCTCGAAAATCCAATTCTGTCATAATTTTTATGATTTATTTGATGAATAAAACCAGTTATTTTATTTTTTTCTTGAAAACGGCTAGTTAGAATAGCATACAAAATGGTGATAATGTGCGACATTACACATGTATACACATTCAGAGAAAATTTCGTCTCATTTGAGGAGATTTTTCAACATTTTCCGCCCAGCCAAATCTTGGGGGGTTTTAAAAAATTTGAGATGATATTTCTCAAAATCGCTCCAACCGATCCATTCCAAGATCTATACAGTTCCAAGTTGGATGAGTTTGCGTGCAAAAAAAGTATCATGTCGATCAGTCAAACCCTGCGACCTGTGGAGTGCTTACAAAAAAAAAATATATATATAAATAAATAAAACACACAGACAAAGCTCTATAAGAGTGGAATTAAGACTTCGCTACGCTCATCTAATAAATGGTCCCACCAACACCAATCCCACAAAACAATGGCACCGGTACCCTAGCCACTCTTATCTACCACCCCATTTTGATTATTTAAAACCAATGAACTTCAACACCAGGACTGCGCTGTCTGTAACCATAATTTTCCGCCGCAGATAAAAATCTTTCAGTTTTCGAAAGTCCGGAACACATTAAAAGTGAAAAACCTTTTCTTGTTTCCGTTTATTTCGTTTTAAGATCGCTCTTGTGGTGCCCCGTCCAAACGATCCTACCTTTCATATATAGCCTTAATTAGGGAACAATGATTTTGTATCAAGTTTTGATGTTATTGAAAAAAACTCTTATCTACATCTAGTTTACAAGGGGATCCGCTAAATCGTGACAGGCAATCGGGACCTTCGGCTCTGAACTGACCGCAAGAAACCACAAATGTGTTCCATGCTATTAGTATGTGAGTTGAAGGACCTTCTTTATATTATGATAAAGTATCTTTGTATGAATGCATCGTGGATAGATTATTGAAATTTGTTTATAAAAAACATGTTAATTTTTGTTTATTTGTTTATTCAACAATAGAAAAATGCAGATTATGCGTTGTGAGACGAGCGAGTTATCTATATCTCGGAAGTTATAAAACCACCAGGAAATACAAATAGTTATAAATACTCATTCGTTTATTGATTCATCCATATTGAATCATTTTCATAACTCATAGACTTGTGACCTGTAGGTTTGTATTGACAATCTTTAATTTCAATATCAGTCATTTTTACAATATAAAATTCCTCACATCACTATCCCTACAATTTGTAGAAAAATGGATTTAATATTTTTTTGGGGGGGGGGGGGGGGGGGTGTAAACTATTCTTGTGATGACATTTCTGAACGATCCCACCTTCAAGTACTCAGCCCCGGTTGGGTAATAATGACTTTGCGTTAAGTATTCATGCTAACAAAAACGTTTGATAATTTTGGTGGAAGGGCCAGGTTTTCAGAAATTATTATGTCGAAGCACTGAACATTATACTCATGAATGAAAAAGTGTCAAGATGATAATAAATGATGATTTTATGGAAATATCGATCATGGAAAATTTAAATATTTCAAATTCAATTCTAGTCAATATTTAAAATTCAATGTTTAATAGATATTGGGAAATAGTTGTTGTTAAAAGTCACCGTTGTGTTGCTCCGGCTATCCGAACGATTTTAGATCTACATTGGGAAACAATTGACGACTCGAAATGGGCGTGGCTCTACTAGCCGGCCAGTTAGGTCTATTTCATTTGTGGTGATTTGGAGTAGGCCTAACTCCGATTGTATATTTGAATTTCACCTCAGTTCTAACAGCCCCGTTAATTGGCTGTTATGATTTGTGACGTCATGGGGGCGGAGACTGCGAGTCGTCAATTACCAGTACTTTCTATTGAACTATTTTTCATTGAGATGAGCGTAGCGAATACTCCCATTTCACTTACTGAAAAATCGAGTTTCGTTTTTTGTTTGGACGTGGAAAACAAACCGGAAACTTTTTGTGGAAAACAGGTCAGGAAAAGGAACCAATCGACTTGAAACTTCTTATACAGATTGGTGTCATGACAGAATAGATTGGAATTGTTTCTCAGAAAAATCTGTTCCACACGTTTATCGGAGAAAAATCCCGAATTTTGGGAAATTATCAAGAGAATAAAAAATCCAAAACTCACCATTCGTGTGTTTGAAAGATTCAGTTGTGTTCCTGATTCATAAAAATGATTCATAAAAATGTCAATAAAACAACAACAACAACAACAACAACAAAAACAACAACAAAACCCCAAAACTCACCATCCTTGTGTTTGAAAGATTCAGTTGTGCTTCTAATTCATAAAAATGTAAATAAAACAACAACAACAACAACAACAACAACAACAACAACAACAACCACAACAACAACAGCCATAAACTCACCATTCGTGTCGTACTTGATGCCGTTGAACTCCTCCATGCACTGCTGCATCGCCCTCACGCCCCCCTCCGTCCTCGGCCAGCACAGCAGGCTGTCCCATATCGGGGGGCACGTGACTTCGGCTGCTGAGGCCGGGGCGCGCGCGGCCTCCAAGTGCTGCAGCATCATGCAGTCCAGCTCCTTGTCCGACGAGCCGTTGCCGTGGTGATCCTGGTGGTGCGCGTCCAGGTTCCCGAGGGACTCGTCCATCGCACCGGGAATATTTCACACCTCGTATGTGGATGTGATTGTTTTTGAATTGAAGATGGCACGTTTTTAATGTTAGTTCTCTGGTTGTGGGACTGTTTTTTTTTTATGAATTTATTATTCAATGTTCGTAGCCCTATATATAAATATATGTGTACGAGTTTGAATTGTTTACAAATATTTAACATATATATAACAAATATTTAAATATTTTACAGTTCATATGTATATTTTATTTGATAGTTTTAAAAGTAAAGATAGCACGTTTTCAATGTGAGTCCTCTGGTTTCAGGACTGTTTTCAAGAGTTCTTAATTCAATTTCTAGATATGTTTTTTTTGTGATTTTTGATTGTTCAAAAATTGAAGAATATATTTGTTCTATTACCAATATTAGAGTAATTCTGATGCGATTCTTACCAAGTGTCGTTTAATGGCGAGATATTTTTCATTTCAATTTGATGTAGACAATTCGATTCAATAGTTTCTAATTGAATATACTTTGATATCAATACAATGGTAATAGGTATTAACCGTAGTTAAGAATGTATTATATTACTGTTCTTGTATAATAATGATTTCGATTATAATTGAAACATCCAGAATATAACATCAATATGAAGTACTTTTAGTTCAGTTCGAATTTGTTTCGTCCTTGTTTAGTAATTTATTATTTCATTATGTTCTTAGTGTATTGTATTTCATTTTGAATCAAGATTTTCGGATTATATAACATCGAGATGAAAATGCTGTTGTAGACTTTGAATCAATTCCGTCTGTTGTCAGGGATAAATTGTAACACAATTCGTAAACATAATTGAATTAAATTGTTTTTCATTGAAATTGATTGGATGAAAAAAAAAGGGAAGTAATCGACTTGCGACGATGTTCGTTGATAGAGTGAAATTCAAAGTTCTTAATTGATGAGTAAGTGAATAAACTTCTCGATTAATAGAGAAGTTAGAAAACTGTGATGCACTCAAAATATTTATAAAACTTTGTACGAAGTTTTTTCTGTTGTTGAAAAGTGGTGATAATAACTTTCTATATATACGTTCCCTTTTTTTTTATCAAGTATAAACTTTATAATAAGGTCTGTTGTTGGTGGCAAAGAACAAACAAATATCCCATTAAAACTTACAAGGATATGATTTTGGATATATGTTTTTGATTATTTATCCGAGTGATTTGTATTTGTTCAAATATTCAAAGCTTCCACCATTTTTCGTCGCCTTTTCAATAATTCAAGATTGGGAAAAACGTCACCGAATGAATATCCAGTCAAAAACATCTCAAAGCGAATCACTTTTCTAAACATTTTCCGGGCACAATTAATTTATTATTCCACTTCATTTCGATTCTCATGATTCAAGCAAGCTACTCCCCCCTCCCCTACACCCCCCCAAACACACGCACATCTATATTTACTTCTTACTCTCTTCAAACACTCTCACTTTATACA
>OZ023334.1:4361140-4438640 GCA_964007535.1 Brachyptera risi
ATAGAGTCGACTCGGTTGTGTGACATGGGTTTGGTTGTTCAGCTTCACCTGAACCCTAACCACATTCCATTGAAAACTACTCCGAAGCCCAAGTCACACGATCCAGTCCAATTTACTGCGGTATACGTTCTTCAAGACCCTCCCCCTTTCAATATTCCTCAAAATAATCACGGAAAACACAAGATATAAATCCAGAAATAGTCATATTAAGAAAGTCAAAATTCAAAGTTTCAGGAAAGATGTCGGTTAATTTTCATTCATGAGTCGGACGGGAAGAGACTGGAATAATCTAAATGACGATATGTTTTGAGGATTTGAAAAATTAAATTTAAAATGGTTCAAATCCTTGATACAGCAAGAGAACGTTAATTTCAGTATCAGCTATGCCTATTAATAATGATGCCAGTCTTTTTATACGAACAATAGGCATATATTTAATATTATTCAGCATTAAGATCTTTGCCACCGATATACGTATCAACTGCAAAGCAATGTATAATAAATAAATGAATAAATAACCTATTCCCGTCTATCCCCTTGAAGACGCGCTACAAGTGTCCCTGGCGATACGATTGGGTGGAGAACAAACCGAGCGCGATGATAGGCTCAACATACGCCCCCCCCCTCCCCCTACTCCCCCCACTAGCAGTCTAGATACACTAAGTGGCAGTCTCTTGCTCTTTGCAATCGAATTACATCATACATTTTCACTTCTCAATCTAATTTGCCCTGCTATTATATTGCCTATACATTGCCACTCAATGCAAGGGTAGGTAATTACAGGATGCCTGGCGTGATTAAACTCTCTGACATCGGGCTGTTAAAAACTGATTGCCTATCAGAGCTCTTTGACTCGATAGCCGAGTTATACTGTTGAGAGTATAAACTATTATTATTGGATATTACGTTATATTTAGAATCTATATTTCTGAATTCAAACTTCTGATGTTGAATACGTTCTAAATTGCCACTATTATGTCTCAGCCAGTCTATATAGGCTCTGCTTCAGAAGTTGAAGAGAGTTGGGTGCGGGTTCGAGTCGCGCATATGGAAGTATTGCATTATCCAACAGGGCTACGTCCAAACTCTACCGATTCTCAACTCGTCTGAAACAAGTCAAATGGTAGAACGATCGAGTTGAAATTCGGTGGAGTTGAGACTCGGTTGAGTTGAGATTCGGTCGAGTTAAGATTCGGTCGAGTTGAGATTCGGTCGAGTTGAGACTCAGATGGGTTGAGACTATAGTACTGTTGGCTTGGCTCACCGCTAGTAAAATAATTCGAGTTAAGAAAAGAACCTTATTTGAATTCAATACGCAGGCGCTTACTGCCTTCTATACCGCCTTCTAGAGGCCGAGACCGCTGGTATCACATTCTGGGTATTCTAGTTGTGTTTGAAAAGTCGGTCTACTTATCCACAGACACGTAAAACAACAATGTTTATAACTTGCATTATCTCTCATCTCACTCACTCTGACAGTCTGTAAATCTCTTAGGATATAGTAAAGATAATAATGCTGAAACTGCTAGCGTATTATGAATCAACTAGCCAGACCCCTCATGATTGAAACATGAGGTTCAATTCACCACTGCATGCCCTGCAAGCATCTACGCGTGATCGTTTTCACACCTCGCCAGCCAGTCTGCACGATTCCCCTCCCCCCCCCCCCTCCTCCTACCGTCCTCTCCTCTCAGCCCCTCCTTCTTTCCTCCTACCTCTCCCTCTTTCACTCTCCTCCCAGCCCACCCGACCTTGCACCAATCCTCCACCCTCACCCTCCTCACCACACTGTTACGAAAGAATGTTGTAGGACCAGCGTGACGGACACACAGACAGAACTGGAAGACTCTATATAGTAATACGTATTCTGTAACTGACCAACTGCATCTTGTGATCACGTTTGTTTCAAGATTTATTATGTTTATGCCATAGACAAGCCATGCACATCAGCTTTGTGGGCTCTTGTGTACAAAACATGTTACTTCTTCATAACAAAATCTCAATAAAAACAACAACGACAACAACAGTAATATAAATCATTGGTAATATAAATCATTGATAGCATGGGACTTTCAAACGTCGCCGCCAGATGACTTTTATTTCATCAAAGGTGTATCAAATACCTAGCTGTTGAAGGGGGAGTCTAGCTATAAGAGCATAAATCACAATTTCATATTTTTCAACATTACAATATGTATATTTTCAAATAAGCAAAAGAAGAATGAAATAAGAAGAATATAAACGTCAAAAAGTGGTTCAGAGTTATTTTTCTTCCTGCATTGATGAATATTAAATGGAAGAAGACAGGAGAGAAAAGAAGGCGAGGAAACTTGAAGAGAAAGAAGAAAAATCCAGGAGGAAGATTGATGATTTCCCTTCCAACGTAAGTATTGTATTGCCCGTCATTCCTCGAGTTATAAGTATATACATTTTGCAGTTTGTTGGAATAATTAATGTTATATCCAACTATTACAAGGTCATTCGTATTCCCATATGACTCAGCTGTTGATGGGGTCGTTACGCACCATCGGAACATAACTATAGGGACTAATCATGCATGTTATCACTTATTCCTTGAATTCTCAGGACCTAATATAGGCGTATAGATCAAGTCAGCATAGGCTAGGCTGGACGATACAAACGGATAGGCCGTCTCAGCAGAATATTTTTGCTTTCATTCATTGAATTAGGCCTACTCTAGTGTTTACCAATGGACGTTATTAATATATATATATATATATATATATATATATATATATATATATATATATATATATATATATATATATATATATATATATATATATATATTTATTTATTTATTTGTTAATACTCTACAAGTTGTACATTGTACAGGTGGTAGGCTTTATTTCTTCATTTGTTTTGATATTTTTTCTTTTCCCATCTTGTTCCATTCTACTCCTCCCCTCTTCAAAAATGTATACTTTCCGACATCCTTCTTCCTATATATATATATTCTTTCTATATATATATATATATATATATATATATATATATATATATATATATATATATATATATATATTTTTTTTTAAATCTTTTTATTAGGCCTATTATTATTATTATTTTTTTCTTCCGTCGCAAATTGATACAAAATCATTGTTCACCAATTATGGGCCCTATGAATGAGAGGTAGGATCGTTTGGATGGAGTTTTTATCAAAACGGCTGATCCGATTCATGTGAAAATTCGGAATAACGTGGATCATTATTATATTCAAATTCTTTCTGAATTTGAATTCATCCGATGGGAATATTTTTCCGATTCATTCTCTTATATTTTATTTAATTCATTTTTTGATTTAAAAAAAAATCGAAATTTTTCTTTTATATTTTTAAAACTTCGAAATGGGTTTTCTCAGAAGTGATGCAACCGATTGCGCCTCAAAAATGAATAGTATGGAATGATAACATTTGTGTATGCCAAATTTCAAGTGAATTTGTAATCTCGTTCGACCTATGAATCGCGAAAAAAAAACGAGTACTGTAAAATTGCGTCTTCACTTCGCTCAACCAATCATACTCATACCCTTAACATTCATATTTATATATATTGGGTTTTAACGACGCACTCTACTGATGGCTACGATCTATTGGCGTCGGTGGATGATGAATGAGATGATGAGATGGTGAGATGAAAGCTTATTTTATTAAGTGTTTTTGATAGTGGGAAGGAGTCGGTCATGGCCTGTTGTTACGGAACCATCCCAGTATTGATGACGTGAACGACAGAGGAAAACCACGATGCACCCCTGTCAGGATGGTCGACCATGGCGGGAATCGAACCCCGGTCTCCCGAATGACGGCTCAGTGTGTCACCACTCAGTCAAGCGTCTCGGTCTCAACATGTATGTTTTGCGTGTATTTCAAGTAGAGCCTTGACCGACAGAGTCAGACGAGCTACACTCACGCTCATCCCCAAGTACACTCTTGAGAGGCTTGATTGGACTTGTTGCCTCATGACTGTAATCAAGATCCTCCTCAGATGTGCGATTACCTCGACTGTTATTCCCCTCTGGGTGTTCGTTAATTGCTGCACAGGTCACAGGTCAGGGAGGTCAAAAGTCAGGTCGGATTGGTCTAGCCACTGGCTTTACTCTACACACGGTGCTATGCTCCTCGATATACATAATATACATATAGATGTACTAGCCAAACGCAACATAAGCATTGTAAGATGAGCGAGATATCTGAATAAGGGTTGTTAAAGTAGTTCTCTCTTTCCTACTTTATCGACTCTGGTATTCTACACACCTTGACGCTTGTGAAAAATACTTCATTGTTGGGCAATATCGAATTTAGAAAGCAGTGAATCTTGGCAACATAATTCTGCTATTATTACTATATATTTGATGGATGAAAACAGTTGATTGCATTTTTTTTCAAAACAGCTTGTTAAAATTATGATAATGTGTATCATTAATTAATTAGTACACATTCAGAGAAAATGTTATTCCATTTGTAGAGATTTTATTCAACACATTTTCTTGCCAAGTCTAATCTTATGACAAAGATTGAATTTGAATTTCTACGAAATTCTGATATGATGGTACCCATCATTCCGAAGTTTCACATAACTCGGATCAGCCGTTTCGATGACAAAGAATAAAATACTGACTGTTTGTAATCAGTGGAAGATATTGAGGAATCTATTAGGAATCTAAGCAACAAGTGTCACCAATTAATTCGAAACGATTGAAATGAGTAATAAATAAAACAGGAAGACACTGACATAATTGTTCTGAACTTCCATATATCTCAATTCCATATATTATATCATATTATATAAATTTTCAAAGTATGCCTTTATCGCTCATCCAACAACGCTTATATTGCGTTTTCCTAGTTATATTGGAAGAGGAGACCATATACCTAAGAGGCCGCAGGCGCTCGTATTTCACGCCGCAAACTCTCACGGCCGTAATTTTTGTGATATCAATATGAGTGTTTTTGCATTCTGTTGGTAATTGAAAAACGAAGGTTACCATAAATACAGAATTTTGAATAAAAAATTTGTGATTTTTCAAATTCTTCAAATGGAAAATGGAAAAATGTCTAATTTACGAAAACCTAGATACATATTTTTTAATACCGAAAAAAACATAGAATGTGAAATATATCAGAAGTGTGAGCTAGGGAATTAACGGCGTTTATGTGAATATGAGTTCGGCGGGCTAGTCTGCGGGTGGCGCCTAGCACACGATGCATGTTAAACTAGAGTCTGAAGCGAGCGAACGAGCCCGTGTAGAGCGCCTGCGGCCTCTTAAGATGGAGTGTTCAAAAGAACGAATAAATGTTGGACATTACTCTTTCATCAACCGCACAATCAGAGAATGGAACAAACTGAAGAAAACAGTATTTGAAGGGGAGAGAGTGTCGAATAAACTGTTCAGAAAGAGAGTTCAGGAAGAAGAGAGGTCAGTCTTCGACGGTTTTTCACAATTCCTACCTCATTTTTCTGCCCCGGCTCGGCCCCCAAAACAATCAATTTCAAAATCAGGAGAATATTGGACTAAATTTCAAAACCTGTGGAGACTGGAATGGCTCAGGGCGGATTGTAGAGGGAAATCTGACAATAAAAAACGTTCTAGTGCATAGAGGAGCGTTCGAGAGAGGGAATTTGAGAGTTTTTGTAGATTGATTTTTAATCAGTATTTTTTAAATTAGAAATTAGTATTTTTTGTTATGATTGTTTAATTTTGCTATCTAGTTTGAGGCCTTGTCACCGCGCTTTTATGCAACTGTAAGTGTAAACGATAAATAAATAAAAATAAAAAAAACCATTCACAACTGTCTATAAACAAAACAAGTTATATATTGCTCCATACACTCTTAACATTACATTACTATAGTCCTTAACGTATCTTTCGACCTGTGAGTATATCAAAATCTGGATGTATTAGCATACTTCAGAAAAGTCCCCCCCCTCCCCCTCCCTCCCACCCTCCTTCACTCTCTCTCCGAGTAATATTAAAATAAATAGGTCGGAGGTAATAACTTCTCTTTGACATTGCTCCATACACTCTTAACATTACATTACTATAGTCCTTAACGTATCTTTCGACCTTTGAGTATATCAAAATCTGGCTGTATTAGCATACTTCAAAAAAGTCCCCCCCTCCCCCCCTCCCCCTCCTTCACTCTCTCTCCGAGTAATATTAAAATAAATAGGTCGGAGGTAATAACTTCTCTTTGACATTACTCCATACACTCTTAACATTACATTACTATAGTCCTTAAGGTATCTTTCAACCTGTGAGTATATCAAAATCTGGCTGTATTAGCATACTTCAGAAAAGTCCCCCCCTCCCCCCCCTCCTTCACTCTCTCTCCGAGTAATATTAAAATAAATAGGTCGGAGGTAATAACTTCTCTTTGACATGGCACGTCAAGAACAAGGATGAAAAGCTGAATGGTTTGCTATACGAGTTTATATTCTTTGAAGTTGCCGAATGAGAATGCAACTTTGTAAGGATTAGAGGTACTTATTATACGTTGCCTGTGCGTTAGAGAGCGTAATGCAGTATATTAAAAACATTGAACATACATTTTTCATTGAATGAACCTTAGACATTATACCATATACCATTTGGAGTTCATAAGTTTTCAATAATTAAAATGAGGTGGTAAGATCGCCCTTGTGGTGCCCCGTCCAAACGATCCTATCTTTCATCCATAGCCTTAATTGGGGAACAAAGATTTTGTATCAAGTTTCGATGTTATTAAAAAAATATATATATACCATTATAATCATATATGAATACAAATTCATCAAATACCATAACAAAAAGTGAAAAGGAGAAAAAACAATTCTGCAGTAAAGAGAAGTACAGAGAAGAAGAGGGAAGGAAGAAGATTTCAAGAACAAGAAGAAGAAAAAGAAGAAGAAGAAGATCAAGATGGTAAGAAGACTCAAGCTTTTCTCCCCACAGTGAATGTTTGAATGGTTTTCTAAACCTGGCATTATTACCTTGAGACGTATTGTTTGTTAAATGAGTCATCTCATTTGTTAGGCAAACGCGTTGTGTGTTGCCGCGTTGATGGATGAGCTGGAACATATCAACTCATCTTTGGATTGGTTATTATATAGGCCTATATACGCCTTGAGATCCAAACGATTACATCACTGCCTTCTTATTTCCTAATCAATTCCTATGATAATAAAGAAGGCTTTGTTTTAATCGTTTGCAAACCTGTTGCTTGATGTAAATGGTTTCTTAATAGCTCCGAGTGATTTGAAAAAATTGGATTATATATTTTATTACATCAAAACGGCTGATTTGATTGGATTGAAAGTTCGGAATAAGGTATATAATTATTATATTAAAATTCTCTGAAAATTTGAATTCTTTCGAAGGAAATATTTGGGACGAATATTTTTCTCTGGGTTATTCTTATAGAATTTTTGAAAATTTTGAAATGAGTTTTCTCAGAAGTGATTCAACCGATTGCGCCTCAAACTATACAGTATCAAGTTAGATAAGGATACTTATGCATGCCAAGTTTAAACTAATTTTGAATTTTCGTTTTACCTGTGGAGCGCGAAAAAAAGAAACAAAAAAGGCACTTTTTTTCGGGTATGGTGAAATTGAGTCTTCGCTTCGCTCATCCAATTATTCTTTGGGGTGGTGAAATAACCCTTGCGGTGCCCCGTCTCAACAGTCCAACCTTTCATCCATAGCCTCGATTGGGGAACAATAATTTTGTACCAAATTTCGATATTATTAAAAAAAAAAGGGAAGAAAATGAATTTTGATATCCCATACCATTCAAAAGTCATCACCAAAAGCCGATATTTCGTTGAATCAACTCCCATAAGCGCTCTTAATGACGTTTTATGACATGATCATAATTTATTATGATTATAATTATGTTCTATGTTTCACAATTTTGTGTTTATGATTGTTCTCACAAAACAAAATATATTATATTATTGTATGATTGGCGAATATGTCAACATGTATTTCAGTGCTGCTTGTTTGTTTTGCTGCGGCAGATGACGGTACTATCAAATCCAGAAGAGGGTCTGTAATAATGTGTGTCATGTTAGAGGGTATGACGTAGAAAACTGCTCCAGGTGTATTAAAGACGAGAGAGAGAGAGAGAGAGAGAGAGAGAGAGAGAGAGAGAGAGAGAGAGAGAGAGAGAGAGAGAGAGAGAGAGAGGAGAGTGAAAGATTTTACAGAGAAATTCAAATCACTCGAATGGACGATGCGGGATGAAAAATAATCCCTAATCCCGAATAAGCTGGAATGTAAAACCGCTTACCAGTCGACATCCAGAATTATATTACTAGCCTCCCCCCCCCTTCCCCCTTCCCCTTCCCCCCCCCCTCTCCAACCTTTCTCTCGTGTTCACAAGCCCCTACAATTACAATTACTCACCCATCCGAAGTCGACATGCGTAACTTCAAAGGTAGAATATATGATACGACTAAATGTTTGATTACAATCTTTAGAGCTCATTTGCATGAAAAGTATACGGATAGATTAAATGTATATATCCATTCAATTCGGGTTTAACGACGCACCATAACGATAATAGGAACTATTTGCGTTGGTGAATGATATATGAGATGGTGGGATGATGTGATGAAAGGTCATATCATCAAGTGTTTTTTTTTAAAGACGGAAGGAGTCGGTCGTGGCCTGTTTCTAAGGAATCATCCCAGTAATAATAATGATGTTGAAATTCCTTTTATTTTTCAGTAAAAGTAAACATAATTGAGTGTTCACAGAATAGCCACGAAGCCTGATTCATACTTATCTGTGGAATAAGTACAGAAAAATACAATATACAGAACATCCAGTATGAATTGTGGTGAGACGAAAAAAAAATTACGTTATAAGCAATAAACATTGATTTGTATTTGGATATGTGGAATGAATACTTATATCCATATAATGATAATGATTTTTTGATTTTTTATATTTTTTATCTTATATAATAATGTCTATTTAGCAATTTTGCTATATTCTTAGACTACATACATAAAACTTACTTAACTCGAAAATATGATTTACAATATAACAATGATGATACAAATGATAATAATATAACAACAATGATAGCATAGACAAATAATAATAATAATAATAATAATAGGCCCTAATAATAATAATAATAATAATAATATTTCTTCACAGTATACATATTAGGCCTACATGTCATGTTTCGTCATTCCATTCACGTATTTCAACCTTACATAAAAATCTGTTATATGATAAGATTCTATTTCTATGAGAAAGTATTTCACTTTAGATTCAAAAGTATGGATATTAACACGTCAAAGTGTGTGTCTAGGTATTGAGATATTTCATGCATACATCTTGTTCATCTCACAGCGCATGTTTTGAGTTTGCCTCTCTAACACTAGCCTTACATATCCCCGTGTATCTCACACCCTGCATATCAAACCACACCGTTTCATTCCTCCCATTTCATCCCTGGAGGATGGGGAATATTCTCCATCCAGACAGGAGAGTTGCCCTAGGGATTGTCTGCCAATCTGGAATCTTGATCGGGTAATATTGCTCCAGCATCACCTCGACTTTCGACTCTCTCCCTTCTTTCCGATCTCAAAACCACCCTTACCTGAACCTAGTTTCTTCCAGAGTGAACAATGTCCATCCAGAGGTTGGATAGGAGTGAAGGGAAAGAGTGTTGCGGTTTGATAGGGAATTGAGATTGTATTGGGATGGATGTACGGGATTGTAAGGATCAGTGATTATAGTCGCGTCGTTGAGTGCAAATATTCATTCATTCATTCATTCATTCATTGGTGACATTCAATTACAATTACCGAAGAGGGTCGAAATTATTTCCATGCTTTTTCCTTGTTCTCAAACGACAGCTGCCCAAAGTTGTGAAAATTACTGTGATCTTTTGATTTTATATAAAGACCGGATAAAAAGGTTGGTAATTCAAAGTATATATTCTTCAACGCTATTTTCTTTTTATTTAAATGAATATTTTTTTCACTTTTTTGCAGATTTCAATGGAAAAATTAAAAATATGTTCTTCAAATTTACAAATTTAAAAAAGGCAACTCGGAAAAAAAATCAACAGGCTGGAAAATATTATACATCATTTTTTATTTCATCTTTATAGATGTTTGGACAATTCTAATTTAGATATTGAGAGCCAGAAATTCCAAATTTCATCCTTTATCAAAATGATAAGTTAGAAAAATCTTCACACCAAGAAGCGCTTATCTCAACACGACGGCACTCTATGGCGTTTTCCTAGTTATTATATGTAGAGCACACGTGTTGTAGAAAAACAAGTCGACGGATGCAATTCCAGACGTCCCACCCCCTTACCCCCCCTCCTCAATCACACTCAATCATCCCCTCCCCTCCTCTCCCCTTCAACCATCATCATCAGTCATCCCTTGTTAGGTCTGCCATTGATAAGGACATTTAGAGAGATTGTGTCTACATTCAACACTTGTATCAACTGGAAACAAGAAGTAGTGAAACACCCGTTCGCTAATTGTGTCAGATAGGGGGGACGGTCGTTCGGAACTTCGTCTCTCGTACATACAAGTATCAACGAGAGATGAAGGAGCGAACCACCCGGGCGTTAGTGTTGCGGGATAGGGGGGACGGTCATCCGGAATCTCAATATCTCAAGGATACAAATATATCGACAAGTGATGGTGAATCGAGACCCTCGTTCGTTAGTGTAAATGGCTGAGGGAGACGGGCGATCGGGACCACCAACGAACTCGCATGAAATGTAGCATGTGTCATCTTGAAGTGCCCTCAATCAAGGAAGGTTTTTCGCGTATCAGAGATAGAGGTGGTATAGATCCATCATATATATATATATATATATATATATATATATATATATATATATATATATATATATATATATATATATATATATATATATTTTATATATAAAATATTATATATTATATATAATATTATTATATTATATTATATAATATTATTATAATATTATAATATTATTATATAATATTAATATTATTATATATTATATTATATATTATATTATATATTATATATAATATTATATATATTAAATATTATATATATTATTATATATTATTATAATATTATATATATTATATATATTATATATATTATATATAAAATATTATATATATTATATATATTATATATTATAATATTATATATATTATATATTTTATATATATATATATATATATATATATATATATATATATATATATATATATATATATATATATATATATATATATGAATATATATATATATATTATAGAGCTCGGTCAGCTGAGACAGCGCTTCAGAAACTGAAGTCAGCGTTGGGCGTGGGTTCGAGTCCCGCATATGACATAGATTTTTGTGAACGTCCTCTCACTTATCATCACATCATCGTTTCATTATCACCCGCTCATTCGTACCCCCGTATAACTTAGCTGTTGGTGGGCTCGTTGAGCAAATAATAATCATCAATCATCAATCAACAAAATGTTTTCACTTGAACAATTAAAATATTCTGTCAAATCTGTCAAGCAGTGTCAAGACAAGGTGTGTGGATTTCGAGCACTTCATACGAACATCACGGTTTGACCGTTCTGCACGGTTTGACGGTTTGCTGCCTTTGACCGATATTAATAAAACCGGCACATGTACTCAGTTGCTATCGCGCTCGCTTCATGCGATCCGGGATTTGAGGGGTTCATCGTGCCTCGGTTAGATTCCCGCCAACCTCCATCTCTACAGAGGTGTTCGTAGTTTCTCTTTATATATTCAAGGCTCATGCTGAGATGGTTCCTACAATATAGTCCACGACCGCTTCCTTCCGGCTACATCATTCTCGTTACGGTTCCCGCGTTAACTCCATCTCACCGTCCAATCAAATAATCGTTATTTTAACCCACTCAAAAGATCGTAGCCATCATTACAGTACGTCGTTAAACCAGATATAAATAAAAAACTACCATTGGTGGAAACATTTTTTTCATGTTTGTTTTGACTTGATCATATTGGGATTGCCCTGCAAACCTATAATGATGAACTGCGCTTGCGCACAAACTTACTAAAATACAAATCCAATACGAATCGACTACGAAATAATTATGATTCCACGTGGAATCATATCGCTCCCCCCCCCCCCCCTTCATTTAATATCACCCTACCCCCCTCTCCATTTAATATCACCTTATTCCCCCCCCCCCCCCTTACTAATAATCAGTATGCGGTTCACCACGTTCACCCCACTAATTCCGGTACAACACCCACAATCGTCAATAATAAACTATAGCGTTACACCCTCGTTCGAACCGTCAACATCTTCGTCGTAATCTTCATCATTCATATCTCCGTAAGCTTGGCTGTGCACCTCATATACATACTCGCTATTCCTGTACTGCCTACTCCTCGTTTTCTACACATACTCGCTATTCCTGTACTGCCTACTACTCGTTTTCTACACATACTCGCTATTCCTGTACTGCCTACTCCTCGTTTTCTATACATACTTGCTATTCCTGTACTGCCTACTCCTCGTTTTCTACACATACTCGCTATTCCTGTACTGCCTACTCCTCGTTTTCTACACATACTCGCTATTCCTGTACTGCCTACTCCTCGTTTTCTACACATACTCGCTATTCCTGTACTGCCTACTCCTCGTTTTCTACACATACTCGCTATTCCTGTACTGCCTACTCCTCGTTTTCTATACATACTTGCTATTCCTGTACTGCCTACTCCTCGTTTTCTACACATACTCGCTATTCCTGTACTGCCTACTCCTCGTTTTCTACACATACTCGCTATTCCTGTACTGCCTACTCCTCGTTTTCTACACATACTCGCTATTCCTGTACTGCCTACTCCTCGTTTTCTACACATACTCGCTATTCCTGTACTGCCTACTCCTCGTTTTCTACACATACTCGCTATTCCTGTACTGCCTACTCCTCGTTTTCTACACATACTCGCTATTCCTGTACTGCCTACTCCTCGTTTTCTACACATACTCGCTATTCCTGTACTGCCTACTCCTCGTTTTCTACACATACTCGCTATTCCTGTACTGCCTACTCCTCGTTTTCTACACATACTTGCTATTCCTGTACTGCCTACTACTCGTTTTCTACACATACTCGCTATTCCTGTACTGCCTACTCCTCGTTTTCTACACATACTCGCTATTCCTGTACTGCCTACTACTCGTTTTCTACACATACTCGCTATTCCTGTACTGCCTACTCCTCGTTTTCTACACATACTCGCTATTCCTGTACTGCCTACTCCTCGTTTTCTACACATACTCGCTATTCCTGTACTGCCTACTCCTCGTTTTCTACACATACTCGCTATTCCTGTACTGCCTACTACTCGTTTTCTACACATACTCGCTATTCCTGTACTGCCTACTACTCGTTTTCTACACATACTCGCTATTCCTGTACTGCCTACTCCTCGTTTTCTACACATACTCGCTATTCCTGTACTGCCTACTACTCGTTTTCTATACATACTCGCTATTCCTGTACTGCCTACCGCTCGTTTTCTACACATACTCGCTATTCCTGTACTGCCTACTCCTCGTTTTCTACACATACTCGCTATTCCTGTACTGCCTACTACTCGTTTTCTACACATACTCGCTATTCCTGTACTGCCTACTCCTCGTTTTCTACACATACTCGCTATTCCTGTACTGCCTACTCCTCGTTTTCTACACATACTCGCTATTCCTGTACTGCCTACTCCTCGTTTTCTACACATACTCGCTATTCCTGTACTGCCTACTCCTCGTTTTCTATACATACTCGCTATTCCTGTACTGCCTACTCCTCGTTTTCTACACATACTCGCTATTCCTGTACTGCCTACTCCTCGTTTTCTTCACATACTCGCTATTCCTGTACTGCCTACTCCTCGTTTTCTACACATACTCGCTATTCCTGTACTGCCTACTCCTCGTTTTCTACACATACTCGCTATTCCTGTACTGCCTACTCCTCGTTTTCTACACATACTCGCTATTCCTGTACTGCCTACTCCTCGTTTTCTATACATACTCGCTATTCCTGTACTGCCTACTCCTCGTTTTCTACACATACTCGCTATTCCTGTACTGCCTACTCCTCGTTTTCTACACATACTCGCTATTCCTGTACTGCCTACTCCTCGTTTTCTACACATACTCGCTATTCCTGTACTGCCTACTCCTCGTTTTCTATACATACTCGCTATTCCTGTACTGCCTACTCCTCGTTTTCTACACATACTCGCTATTCCTGTACTGCCTACTCCTCGTTTTCTACACATACTCGCTATTCCTGTACTGCCTACTCCTCGTTTTCTACACATACTCGCTATTCCTGTACTGCCTACTCCTCGTTTTCTACACATACTCGCTATTCCTGTACTGCCTACTCCTCGTTTTCTATACATACTCGCTATTCCTGTACTGCCTACTCCTCGTTTTCTATACATACTCGCTATTCCTGTACTGCCTACTCCTCGTTTTCTATACATACTCGCTATTCCTGTACTGCCTACTCCTCGTTTTCTACACATACTCGCTATTCCTGTACTGCCTACTCCTCGTTTTCTACACATACTCGCTATTCCTGTACTGCCTACTCCTCGTTTTCTATACATACTCGCTATTCCTGTACTGCCTACTCCTCGTTTTCTATACATACTCGCTATTCCTGTACTGCCTACTCCTCGTTTTCTATACATACTCGCTATTCCTGTACTGCCTACTCCTCGTTTTCTACACATACTCGCTATTCCTGTACTGCCTACTACTCGTTTTCTACACATACTCGCTATTCCTGTACTGCCTACTCCTCGTTTTCTACACATACTCGCTATTCCTGTACTGCCTACTCCTCGTTTTCTATACATACTCGCTATTCCTGTACTGCCTACTACTCGTTTTCTATACATACTCGCTATTCCTGTACTGCCTACTACTCGTTTTCTATACATACTCGCTATTCCTGTACTGCCTACTACTCGTTTTCTATACATACTCGCTATTCCTGTACTGCCTACTACTCGTTTTCTATACATACTTGCTATTCCTGTACTGCCTACCCCTCGTTTTCTATACATACTCGCTATTCCTGTACTGCCTACTACTCGTTTTCTATACATACTCGCTATTCCTGTACTGCCTACTACTCGTTTTCTATACATACTCGCTATTCCTGTACTGCCTACTACTCGTTTTCTATACATACTTGCTATTCCTGTACTGCCTACTCCTCGTTTTCTATACATACTCACTATTCCTGTACTGCCTACTACTCGTTTTCTATACATACTCGCTATTCCTGTACTGCCTACTACTCGTTTTCTATACATACTCGCTATTCCTGTACTGCCTACTACTCGTTTTCTACACATACTCGCTATTCCTGTACTGCCTACTCCTCGTTTTCTACACATACTCGCTATTCCTGTACTGCCTACTCCTCGTTTTCTACACATACTCGCTATTCCTGTACTGCCTACTCCTCGTTTTCTACACATACTCGCTATTCCTGTACTGCCTACTACTCGTTTTCTACACATACTCGCTATTCCTGTACTGCCTACTACTCGTTTTCTACACATACTCGCTATTCCTGTACTGCCTACTACTCGTTTTCTACACATACTCGCTATTCCTGTACTGCCTACTCCTCGTTTTCTACACATACTCGCTATTCCTGTACTGCCTACTACTCGTTTTCTACACATACTCGCTATTCCTGTACTGCCTACTACTCGTTTTCTATACATACTCACTATTCCTGTACTGCCTACTCCTCGTTTTCTACACATACTCGCTATTCCTGTACTGCCTACTCCTCGTTTTCTACACATACTCGCTATTCCTGTACTGCCTACTCCTCGTTTTCTACACATACTCGCTATTCCTGTACTGCCTACTCCTCGTTTTCTATACATACTCGCTATTCCTGTACTGCCTACTCCTCGTTTTCTACACATACTCGCTATTCCTGTACTGCCTACTCCTCGTTTTCTACACATACTCGCTATTCCTGTACTGCCTACTCCTCGTTTTCTACACATACTCGCTATTCCTGTACTGCCTACTCCTCGTTTTCTACACATACTCGCTATTCCTGTACTGCCTACTCCTCGTTTTCTACACATACTCGCTATTCCTGTACTGCCTACTCCTCGTTTTCTACACATACTCGCTATTCCTGTACTGCCTACTCCTCGTTTTCTACACATACTCGCTATTCCTGTACTGCCTACTCCTCGTTTTCTACACATACTCGCTATTCCTGTACTGCCTACTCCTCGTTTTCTACACATACTCGCTATTCCTGTACTGCCTACTCCTCGTTTTCTACACATACTCGCTATTCCTGTACTGCCTACTCCTCGTTTTCTACACATACTCGCTATTCCTGTACTGCCTACTCCTCGTTTTCTACACATACTCGCTATTCCTGTACTGCCTACTCCTCGTTTTCTACACATACTCGCTATTCCTGTACTGCCTACTCCTCGTTTTCTACACATACTCGCTATTCCTGTACTGCCTACTCCTCGTTTTCTATACATACTCGCTATTCCTGTACTGCCTACTCCTCGTTTTCTACACATACTCGCTATTCCTGTACTGCCTACTCCTCGTTTTCTACACATACTCGCTATTCCTGTACTGCCTACTCCTCGTTTTCTATACATACTCGCTATTCCTGTACTGCCTACTCCTCGTTTTCTACACATACTCGCTATTCCTGTACTGCCTACTCCTCGTTTTCTACACATACTCGCTATTCCTGTACTGCCTACTCCTCGTTTTCTACACATACTCGCTATTCCTGTACTGCCTACTCCTCGTTTTCTACACATACTCGCTATTCCTGTACTGCCTACTCCTCGTTTTCTATACATACTCGCTATTCCTGTACTGCCTACTCCTCGTTTTCTACACATACTCGCTATTCCTGTACTGCCTACTCCTCGTTTTCTACACATACTCGCTATTCCTGTACTGCCTACTCCTCGTTTTCTACACATACTCGCTATTCCTGTACTGCCTACTCCTCGTTTTCTACACATACTCGCTATTCCTGTACTGCCTACTCCTCGTTTTCTACACATACTCGCTATTCCTGTACTGCCTACTCCTCGTTTTCTACACATACTCGCTATTCCTGTACTGCCTACTGCTCGTGTTCGTCTTGTATTTGAGTATTTCCCATTACCACGCAGAGAGAAGTTTATTAATTTCAAATACTGCCGACAAAACGATTGCCACACAGACGCAGTATAACAAAATGTATGAAAACAATGCATTATTTTGAAAAAATAAGATAATTAAATGTAAAAAAAATGAGAGAGATACATTATTTTGATAACTTTTTGTGATGAAAAAATTGAGTACTTAGAGTTATATATATATATATATATATATATATATATATATATATATATATATATATATATATATATATATATATATATATATATATACATATATATGAGAGCATATATGAGAGTATATGAAAGTATATATATATATATATATATATATATATATATATATATATATATATATATATATATATATATATATTCATATATATATATATATATATATATATATATATATATATATATATATATATATATATATATATATATATATATATATATATATATATGTATATTTATATATGTATATATATATCAAAAAAAAAAAAAAATTGAATTTAAATGAATAATGGAATGGTAGTGAGGGTGAGTTGGTAAAACGAAAGAACAAACGCGAATATAAATTAATAACATCAAAGTGAGAATAGAGAATTGAATGAGATGCTGGCCGTATGAATGATTTTCTAATATGGCAATTGATTCTCAAAGCCAATAAACTTATATGCTCCATTACATTCTTTCCAATTAAACATTCTTTAAAATCCTTCAAATTTATAGATTTTTATTCATTCAAATTAAATTCTTCATAATTTCTATACTGTACCCAAATTACTTTTTAATAAGTTTCTCATGTCTGACGGGTTAGCAGATATAGAAGTTGGATTTAAACAAACCACTATCTAGTGATACCAACAAAAGATGGTATACCGACTCGCTTCTTCAAAGTGAAGTATTTCCGGGGACAAAATCTTCGTTCATGTTCAACTTCCTACTGGCGAAACTATCGCTTTCATATCGAACTAAACACGTCTCACTAGATAATCACGCCAGCAGTGGAATTCGTTTGGCACGAAAATGATGGATTTTGTAAGTTCAACAATGCCACCGGTACCGTAGCCACCCTAACCTTCATCTAGTTCACAAGGGAATCCGCTAAATCGCGACAAGCAATCGGGACCTTTGGCTATGATTTGTCCCTCAGAAAAACACAAATATTGGTCACATTATCAGTATGGGAGTCGGTGCACTTTCTCTATATTATGATAGAGTATGTTGGTATCACTACATCATGTAGAGAGATTAACAACTTTATTTGTCAGCTGTTCACATCACGTGATTGACCTCTGGGATCCATCTTAATTATCCATATAAAATACAATATTACATAATTTTGTATCAATTTTAAATGTTATTAAAAAAAATTACATGACATAAAAAAAAACACATTTGTCGGAATCTTGGACATTCCACAACATTCTGTCTAATATAGAGCATCCAATTCAGGAAGTTGAGCAGGTAGATTAGGCAGTACGTGAACATGCACTAGAGGGAACACAAGATGACACTCTAAGAAACCTCGTACATCCCTCTTCCCTATCCCGCCTATCAACACTTATCCCTCCTAAATCCTGCGGGAAGAGAACGCCAGGATGAAGATGTTCGCCAGCCCGATACGTCACGCCACGTCACGGGAAGATTAATCTCAGCCTTGGGGCGGTTACGTTAAAGGACTACATAATGTAATAATAATATTAAGTGATGATAAAAGAAGAAGGGTGTATCAGAAAGCACAGGGAATAAAGTCTTATTGAGAGTCTAATATCGTTATAAAATCATAATTCTTGAGAAGTTATACTTTTTAAAGAATTATTATACCCATACCCTTGGGGACAACGTACCCGAGGAAAACATCCATGTGAATCCGAGCTTACACAATCTTAAATGACAGCACAACCTTGAAACTAGATTCTAATTAATAATTACGTCATTCATTTCTCAAATTCCAGAGAAAACCAAAAATCTCAATTCAGGAATTATAATTAATTGTGGCGGTAGTAGTTTCCTGTCTTACCGACCACTCACGGCATTCTAGATGGTGCAAGTAGAGCCTTCTGAAGAGAGAACAATGATGATGTTTTCAGCTTAGCAACGAGGGTATTGTTGTCCTTAGCAACGTGTTCGAGTTTTAGTTAGTTCAATAAAGACGAACAGCTTTTCAACCAACACTCGAAGTGTGATATTATTACTTCCTCCATTATTTCCTATATTATTCCCTCACCATTTCATCCTCCACATAATTTTTGGTCTTCCAGAGACAGTGAGTTATGACGTGGGCATTACCGATTCTGTGTAGAAACATGAACAGAATCGAATAATGTCTACGTCACGACTCTTGAAAAGGGCCGAGTCCCAGAGGACAAATAAATTAAATAATAATTGTAATATCTGAAATTGAGATGATGATTTCTAGATTTCTCTAAAATTAGAGAGATACATTTTTCAGTATTCGTTCAAATCCAGTTTTAGGGTAGTGATGTCCTTTGATAGTCACTACCCGGACTAGAACCCCAGCCCTGTTTGACTTCAATTTCCAAGGCAACGCCTTGACTACCTGAACCACACAGGCGAAGAATTCCAACAATTAAATTGATGAAACAAATTGTCTGGAACCAAACATTTCCGCAAAAACAAACGTAATTGATACCTTTGATGATGTGTATTAGTTGACGGTCCCGAACGACCGTCTCGCCTACATACCAACACTACCGATAAGGTGTTCCGGCCCGCCAACACGATGACATAATGACGGGCGTGGCCCATTTCTAGAGTTAATGTATTATTAGCACTTGATATTAATGTTGGAACGGCAGCGAATGATACAATGCTAGCGTGATGGGAAGAAGCGAGATGCATTGAGGGTTGCGTCGGTTTGCCGGTTTGATATGGTGTCTTCACTTCCTATCCGTTCCGTGTCGAAAATATCTACTAATTCACCAGCCAAAACTTTCACAGACAATTTTCAGAGAAAGTCACAATTGTTTCTAGTATTTCCAACAAATATTTCAAAAAGTATTTTTATTTACGCTTTTCTTTCAGAATTCTATATAAACTGATGTTATGAATTTGCTATTATTGAACGGTACATTCTCTCATTTTCATCTCCATCACTTTTGTCATCAAGAAAAAAATATTCTACATAATTTCCCTCATCTTACATTGCACAACGCCTTCAAAATGACGTTTTCCCAATTACCAACTATACAAAACACACACAATGGAAGTGATACAACCAACATGCGCTATCAGAAACACCAACAAAACAACACGAAATGTGACAGTCGAAATCACAAAGCCCTCAGTCGAGACGATCATCACATGAAGCTATTCCATCCATCAAGTTGCCAGTTCCGATCGACCGTCTCCCCCATGACGTCAGCACGAACGACCAGCAGTGTCGACCCACCAACATTATTACCAAGATCTTAGTACTTGTCTGAAATGTTGTTTCATGACAGTAACAATGATAATGGTATATCTTTGCAGACAAAGCCATTAGTCCTACGTGAACTAGATCACAGTGTAAAGGATCGTTACAGTAATGGGACTAACATGTCATGGCTGTAAATAGATCTGTCGAAGAAATGATTGTAGAAAAAGAAACGTAAAGAGAAACATGTTACAGATGTGAACGATTTTGGAAGATGTGATTGTGTTTCTCCTAGTAAATCTTGTCCATGAGAAATCATCGACCTTCCAAGTACAATTGTTGTACAAGAAGAGATATGCATGGAATATTTTGTTAAATTCAATCAAATAATTAATACAATGACGACAAAAGAAGAAAGAAAATGAAAATATACGATGACTATACCAAATAGAAATATAGTTCAATGAATACATGAATAAATGAATGAGTGGAAAAAAGGAAGAAAATCGGAACAAAATTAATTATATTTTAATAGATACAAAAAAGGAGAGTAAAACCAAAGAATCAAAAATAATGAGAAAAAAGATCAAGATAATAAAAAGCAATGCATTATTTTGAGAAAATAAGAGAATTAAATATAAAAAAAAAATAAAAAAAAAGCAATGATGAAAATATTTCTGATTGTTTCTTCCCGATAAAAATGTTTCAATTGTTAATAATCCCTGAAATTATTAGCACAAGATTAATTGATTAGTGAATAAGTTATCTTATTCGAATAAGGCCTATTCTAATTGTGGTGTCCCGTCCGAACGATCCTACCTCTCATCATCAGCCCGAATAGGAAAACAATGATTGTGTATCAAATTTTGATGCTTATGAAAATCTAAAAAAATATATATATATAAATATATATATATTTATATATATATATATATATATATATATATATATATATATATATATATATATATATATATATATATATATGTATATATATATATATATATATATATATATATATATATATATATATATATATATATATATATATATATTATATGAAAACCTGCAACGAAAAATCAATGTATTCTTTCCTTTTTTTAATTTGTCAAATTTGCATTTCATTCAACGTTCTTATTATTGTTAATTATAGGGTATAGTCTACTTGGTGATATACGAATAGTTGACAGGACTATCTGTCCCTGTCTTCGTCGTATCACTAGAAGGAGAAAGAGAGAAGAGAGAGAGAGAGAGAGAGAGAGGTAGAGAGAGAGAGAGAGAGAGAGAGAGAGAGAGAGAGAGAAGAGAGAGAGAAAGAGAGAGAGAGAGAGAGAGAGAGAGAGTCTTCATCTGACTGCCGACTGCCATGAAGGATACCAGAATGGACAGAGTGATCAAATCAATACATGCATGTACAGTGGTTATTGGGCAGAAATGTCAAATTGATGATGGACAAATATCAAAATGATATTAAACTGATCTAATTACATATATATTAGACCTTTTTTCATCGAAACTTGATACAAAATCATTGTACCCCAATTGACGACTCGCAGTCTCCGCCCCCATGACGTCACAGATCATACCGTCCAATCAACAAGGCTGTTAGAACTGTGGTAATATTCAAATATCCAATCGGGGTATTTTCAAATGACCACAAATTCTTTAGATTCAACTGGCGGACTGGTGAAGCCACGCCTATTTCGAGCACCTTGACGTCTTATATAACCTGACCGAGACACGTTACTCCTGCAGCCGATAGCGACATATGCTCGTTTCAATCTCGGCGGACATATTGGACATTTTTTACAAATGGAAATATTTTAAGTAAACCATTCTAAATGATAACTCATATATTTTGAATATACCAAAGTTTTTCATGAATTAAATTGGCCGATTTATTTGAAAAAAATGTGATATTATTTTTTCACACCAATTAAATCCATTAAGGAACCTATTGAGAAAATCAATGAGTGTATGTTCCAATCTCGACGGCCATATTGGACATTTGAAAATAGAATCTAAGCAAGACATTCTATATCATCACTAATATATGTCGAATATAGCGGAAACTTGCCGGTTTGCAAAGCGGTGTGAAGCTACTGCCGAGACACAAATATGTACGCCAATTCTTAACGTTGAGTAACGTATCTCGGTGAAATATATCTATGATGACTGTATGTGTTTAGTACTTCCTGAGACGCTTCCTAGCGTAGATATGTGTCTTGTTGTTGCAGAGAATGTAATCAAGATGTTCGAGCTAGAAGTTCTAGTAATGACACGTAAACAATCACAGTAATTGCTTTGTGACCGTCTCGGAAAGCTTGTGTACTATTCCTGATGAACTACAAGATTCGAACGAAGATAAAAGTCCCTTTTCTACCGGGCTGAACCGTATACGATATCACAATGTGTTCTGGGCAATTGGAATCTGAAAGACTTCAGTGGCGGCAAAAAAAAGTGTGATAACAGAGCAGCTATGTACAAGATAAACCCAGTTCACGATGTATAGTGATACCAACCTATTTTATCATATTATGAAGAAGGTGCTCCAACTCATATACTGATAACATGGAAGGCATTTGTTGTTTCTTGCGGTCAGTTCAGAGCCAATCGTCCCGATTGCCTGTCACGATTTAGCGGATTCCCTTGTGAACTAGATGTAAATAAAAATGGCTACGGTACCGGTGGCATTGTTGAACTAACAAAATCCATAATTCTCGTAATCTACTTGGCCGTGTATAACATTGTTGAGCATTGTTGTTCTAAATAGTTCGATATAAAAAGCGACAGTTGGGCTAAAGGCAATCGGTACCCTGGATTCAGATTCTGACCCCGGAACTAGTCAAACGCGAAATATGCGTTGTAAGATGAGCGAGATATCTCAATAAGGTATAAAAGTCCTTAAAGTAGTTCTACCCTTGCTACTTTATCGACTCTGGTATTCTACACACCTTGATATCTGAATAAGCTATTAAAGTCGTTAAAGTAGTTCTACTCTTGCCACTTCATTGACTCTGGTATTCTACACACCTTGACGCATATAAAAAATACTTCATTGTTGGTCAACTCTTGAATCTAGAAAGCAGTGAATCTTGACAACTTAATTCTGTCACAATTTGTATGATGTATTTGAAGAATATTATCAGTCATTTTATTTTTTTTCTTCAAAACGACTGATCAGAATTGCTTAAAAAATCGTAATAATGTGTAAAATCCATGTATACACATTTAGAGAAAATTTCATCCCATTTGAAGAGATTTTATTTTTCAACATTTTCCGCCCAGCCAAATCTTATGGGGTTTTTAGAAACTTTGAGATGATGATTCTCGAAATCGGTCCGACCGATTCATCCCAAAAACTATACAGTTCTAAGTTGGATGAGTTTGCGTGTACAAAAAAAGTTTCATGTTGATCAGTCAAACCTTGCGACCTGTGGAGTGCTTACAAAAAAAAAAAAAAAAACACACAGACAAAGCCCTATAAGAGTGGGATGGAGACTTCGCTACGCTCATCAAATATTTCACTTTCAAGACCCGAGTTGGGTCACCTTCTTCATATCATGATAAAATAGGTTGGTATCACTACACCGTGCTGCTTCTCTGCTTCTTTTGTAATATCTTTTTCATATCAAACCGGATTGGATTGCAGTTAAGTGGCATTTCGGTGTCAAAGTTTATTGTTGACAATCTGAAATGATCTATGAATAATTATTCATTTTTGGTGACAAAAACAACCAAGAGGAGCTGCTTTGAAGCGGTGTTACTAACCCATCCTCAGCCGTAATTAGGAAACAATTCAATTTTCAATTTCAGTTTTTCAATTTATAAATCTTTTCTTCATCTTATTCGAAACAGGATAGCAGGAAAACAATACAAACAGTAATAAAGTGAACCTAATATATACATGTGGATTGACATTGCAAAATTGAAAGAGGAGAAAAAAAGAAGCCCGCGTAAGAACTAAATCTTGTTTGCAGTCATTACTAGCAAAAGTTGATATTTATGTTGACGAAACTATAACAAATAATGATTCGAACCTATTTCAATTTTCAAAACGATTATTGTATATCAAGATTTTGATGTTCATGAGGCCCAAGTGGTTATAGGTCAAGGTCAAGTCCAACATAAACAAACACTAGTGCTATTATACAATCGGTATGAGAAATAATGTCATGTTTGAAGTGTTTTTATTATTCTGAGGGTGGTGAGATCGCCCTCGTCACAACGACCCTACCTTTCATCCACAGCCTTAATTAGGGATAACAATGATTTTGTATCAAGTTTCGATGTTATAAAAAAAAAAAAAATTGAAGCTGCAGCCAGTTTCTTCATAAATAACTCTTTTTTTTCATTATTCGGTTGGTAGACAAGCTGTCTATTTTTGTGGTCCAAGTGTAAAATATCAACTGCAATTCCACGCTTTTTTTTCTGCACAACTGAACACTAGAGAAACTGTCTCACAAAAACACACCATCAGTCGTGAGTATAGCGTTCTAAGGGATGTGGGACCATCATCTCCAACTAACTAATCCGGGCTGTCACCCCCCCCCCCCCCCCCTCTCTTAAGAGTCCACGGGAGTCGTTTTATCGAAATATCAGTTTCTTGGTGATAACTTTTGAGTGGTATGGGATATCAAAATTCTAA
This sequence comes from Brachyptera risi, assembly GCA_964007535.1. NCBI lineage: Eukaryota > Metazoa > Arthropoda > Insecta > Plecoptera > Taeniopterygidae > Brachyptera > Brachyptera risi. The sequence continues at coordinate 4,386,407 of OZ023334.1, forward strand.
TATGCTAGAATCACAGATAATTATAATATCTCCGCTATATATATTTTTTTTAATAACATCGAAACTTGATACAAAATCATTGTTTCCCAATTAAGGCTATGTACGAAAGATGGGATCTTTTGGATCTCCAAGATGATGTAAGTTATAGCTATTCAAGTCATGTCGCATAACTGTCAATCGTATAGAGCTGAAATTTTTTTTCATTCAATTGTATACGCTTGACAGTTATGCTACATGACTTGAATAGTTATAACTTATATTATTTTGAAGCTATCATAATTATCTGTGTTTCTCGCGTATTAGAATCTTGATATCACTTACCATTCAAAAGTTATCACCAAAAAACTGATATTTCGCTAAATCTACTCCCGTGGACTCTTAATCGACTTACTCTTAATCGAGTCAATTCCGAAAACTTGACACCGGGCTTGAGCTTTTACACCATATAAACACCAAATTGTAATATATACTCAATCCTCTGAAATCTCATATACATCTATAATATTAATGATCTGTCTTGTTCTTGCTAATATATATCCCAATATCAAATAAATACTAAATAATCACAATTCATATGCCAATGCACGTGTTTTTCGTGAAAAATATCCTTCTTCCCCACTTGACTTTTTTATTAGAATTTTTTTTTTCGATTTCTTGCAAAGTTCAAATCGATAGTTACGGACTCCTTACTTAATGGTCGATGGACATCTCGACCATTATTTACTTGAAAACATATGTTCCAGGTGCTCCCGTGGACTCTTAACCCCCTTCTTCATTCTTCCACTTGATCCCCGGGAAGTTCGGGAACTGTCACCGGCTATAAAAACAAACTGTCACAGAACGGCCTGTAGAGAAAACCTGTAGATGTATTTATACCGGGTCTGTGAGGTGGGAATATCCCGAGAGGAGATTCGAGTGAGATAACACGTTCAAGTTGGGAGATAAGCACAGGTGATGTGTGTTGGTCTGTGATAAATAGTGGCGGGAGATTTATCTAAGAGAATCATACAAAAAAATGAGAAAAAAATGTCATAATAAATGGATGAAAGGGATAGGTGAGAAGTGAGGAGACAAGATTGGATGAAAAAATGAATTGTATTGATATTAGGAAAACGCTATATACGCGTTGTTAGACGAGCGGAAAGTAATAGTATATCGACTTCATTGCCAAACTTTTGCCTACATTCGCCAATTGGGTAACATTTTAGTTATAAATGGGTAAAAACGGCTTCGAGCGGTACCAATTTAGCATATTTAATGTTTTTTCTTCAAAATGGCTGACCCGATCAAGCTGAGAATTTCCAGAAATGTGTATCAAGATGTTATTCAACTTCACACAAAATTTCAATTTTTTTGGAAAATAAAAATGTTTCAATTTTTTTCTGCCGTGTTATTCTAATGGGTATTTTTGAAATTTCTAAAATTAATAAAAAAAAGTTGATATCCGATAATGCCACAAAACTATACAGATCTAAGTTAGATAAGGAACCATGATGAGAAAAAGTTTGAAATTGATAGCTGTAGCCGTTAGACCTGTGAAGAACCGACAAAAAAACATAAAAAAAAACATGAAAACGAACACCAATTTGTTTCAGTATGTCAAATCTATGACTATCGATAACGTAACGGGATAAGCAACATGGCGTAAGTCCTATCTTCTTAACATTAGGCCGTTCTCACCATGATGGAATCAGCGCGCTTTCGTGTACATTTGTGAGATTCGCAATTTCAAATCAAATCGTACGTATTAGGCTCGTATTTCAATGTATAGTACATAGTTGTACAATTGCATTGATTTTAATCTTTCTCGTAGATGATGAGTAATTATCCAGTTATCAAATGGTAAATATAGCAGTAGGGCTCTTGACTAGGGGACTGAATGCTTTTACAGACCCATTTTAAATTTAGATTGGCCAATTCAAATGAAATTTATCCCAAAATTGTTTGATGCAGTTGGAAAGAGCTGGATTCACAGATTGCATTACATCTATTACTTGTATAGATCAACATACAACAATACCAGCAAATCATCATAACATTTGTGAGGCGGCATCCCTTTGATATACGCATGGTGCGAAAGGAAAGCGCCATGTTGCTTATCCCGTTACGTTATTGATAGTCATAGGTCAAATTGAATCCCCGCTAAAGCTCGTCTAAAAATCGTAGATTTCTTCGTCACAATAGGAATTATTGAATTTTTCACTACCCCTCAAGTACCCCTCAAAAACAAAAATATTATAATGAATGGATGGAAGGAAGGTATATTGTCAATAATGTCAATAAAATTCATGTCTACATGGATGGATAAAAAGATTAATATTGAGAAAATCGAAGATTCCTTTTTACAAATAGAAATTATTAAACTCTTCATTACTTCTTAAGTTGCTCTCAAAAACAAGAATATTTTAAATGAATAGATGAGAGGTATATTGAGTAGTAGAGACAAGAGAAGAGAATGAATAAAAAGTTCATATTGTTGAGAAAATCGGAGATTTTTTTGTATTTTTTCATTTTTATTTTTATTTTTTATTTTTATTTTTTTATGTATATATTTTTTTTATTATTTTTCATATCAGATTTTTTTAAAATCAAATATATCAAATATCGATGATTGTATTCTTCATTACCTCTCATAGTACCCCTCAAAAACTTCCATCGATTAATAATCGTTCACCTAATTGATTGTAATATATCGATATCGTTCCTCGTATTCATTAGTTGTATCGAATGTTCAAATATCGTATCGTACTGTAATTGTCAATGAATGGTTTGAAAATTCTAGGAGTATTTTATTTTTCATATTTCGTGATTGAAAATTGACAAAAATAAAATGATTAATTCCCTACTCTGTATAATTCAGGTTCACTCTTCATCAACTCAATTATCAACCTCATTTTAAACTTTTCAAACAATAACTTTCTACTGAAAATTTAATCCACTGTTTTATTTCTTGTACCACGAATTATTTATGTCGACTGCATATAACATACACAAAAAAACGAACCGAAAAAACTTCTCGTATATATTACGTTTTGTTTCTAAATTCTCCCCAACTTCAATATACGTCCTCCAAAGTTTCATTATTATTATGTTTGTATTCCTGCTGTTCGAATGCCCCAAGGACGCGAACTGAATGTGTAAGTTGGATAATATGTTGGGAAGCGCAACAGATAGGCCTATCTACATGCCAATCAAGATGCATTGAGGGTTGCGTTGGTTTGCATCTTCTTCATGGTGACTTGACTCGACTCTGAAACACGTTCCCTTTCCTGAGTATACTTTCCTCAGAACTAACGCTGTTCTACCTAGTGTTGTTTTTTAGAAGCTTAATGTCGTGCCTTCTACGTCAAATATTGGCATTCAAGATGCGGTGTAAGTAAACTAAGAAAACGCGTTACGTGTTTCCGCGTTGATGGATGAGCTGGAACATATCAACTTATCTTTGGATTGGTTATTATATATATCCACCTTGAGATCCAAACAATTACGTCATTGCCATCCCATTTCCTGATCAATTTCTATGATAATAAAGAAGACTTTGTTTTAAACGTTTTCAATTGATCAGTGACACCTGTTGCTTGGATTTAATTGGTATATCAATAGCTTTGAGTGATTTAAAAATAATAAATTATATATTTTTTTAAATCAAAACGGCTGATTCGATTTGAGTGGAAGTTCGGAATAATATGTATCATTATTATATTACAATTCCCTGAGAATTTCAATTCTCTCGAAAGAAATATTTTTTACGATTTTTTTCCTTTGGGTTATTCTTATAGGATTTTTGAAAACTTTGGAATGAGATTTCTCAGAAGTGGTTCAACCGATTGCACCTCAAAACTATACAGTATCGAATTAGATAAGGACACTCGTGTATGCCAAGTTTCAACTGTTTTTAAATTTCCGTTTTGACATGTGAAACGCGAAAACCAAAAATAGACAAAAAACAGGCTCAGTTTTTTATATATGGTGAAATTGAGTCCTGGTTTAGCTCATCCAATAAATGCGATTGGCTTATGAAAAAGTATGTTCACTGATAATGCAATATAATAAAATATTAATACCGGTACTTATTTGTTTGAATCATGCAGATTTGTCCCACGAAGTCGATTACACATAAAACTCGTATGGATGTGATGTTACTTGTAATATAACTTGGGTTATCATATCTTGAATCTTCAATATACCTAAATTTATGTTTGCCATGTTTTACGACGACCTCCATTGGTGGACACAAGTATATATACACACGTACATATAGACTTGTTAATAATTACGCCTTGCCTCTTATCTCAACCCCTCCCTTCCCCTCCCTTACCATTCCCTCCCCTATCAAACAGTAGCTATCCTCTTCGTGGTTCGAAACTACCGGTCGATAGTGTTAACGTATAGGGGAGACGGTCGATCGGTTCCGTCGCTATCCATGTTGTAAACAACTAGCCTATCTATACAATCTCTAGGGAGCAATTAATATTCATTAAGTAAAGTTGTAAATAATCTCATCTCATGTGATAAGGGACAGAAGTGGAGGAGCTGTATACGAGTCCCGAGCGACCGTCTCGCGTATCTCACACCACTAGCGCGCGGGTGGTTCGAGCCGTCTTCTTGCGAAGAGACAAGAATGTGCGCTTTATTTCGAGCAGGGCTATTGTAATGTCATTCTTTCGAGTAACAAATGACTTAACAATCGTTACCATAGCAACACAGCTAACTGGGAACTAACAAGGATTGTGATTGGTTAAAGAACATCACAACCATGAAACAAAAATTTAAATTATTGATGACAAATTTATTTCCATAATTTAAGAGATAACTAGAAATTATTATTACAATTTCTATTTTTTTCTGGTCCTCCAGAGAGCACAAGTCATGAGTCATGACGTAGGTATCACCGAGTCTGTATAGAAACATAAACAGAATCGAGTATAATGTCTACGTCACGATTCAGAGGAAAGACCGGGTCTTATAGAGGACAAACAAATTGGTGAACATTTCTGGAATTGACGACTCGCAGTCTCCGCCCCCTCGACGTCAGAAATCATACCGTCCAATCAACAGGGCTGTTAGAACTGTAATCAAATTCAAATATCCAATCGGGGTATCTTGAAATGACTACAAATGATATAGATCCAACTGGCTGACTGGTGAAGCCACGCCCATTTCGAGTCGTCAATTGAGATTAGGATTTCTATTTTTCTTTGAGAACAGAGGAATAAATGTCACCATTTTCGTTAAAATCTGCTTTCAGGGCTGTAATGTCCTCTTGATGGACATTGTTGGCTGTTTCTTGCTACAGTGAGTGGTGACGTCACTCAAGTCTTCTGTCAAATTAACGGAGAGTGAAATGACAGTGAAGTGAGGTGACAACGTGAAGCATATCACAGTTGAATTGCGTACAAACGTCAACCGATAAACTGTGTATATCGGATATTTGACACAAACTCGGAACTCTCGTGCATAGATGAGATGTCATGGGCTGGGGGCTTCGATTGACCGTCTTTATATATATATATAAAACATGTATATATATATATATATATATATATATATATATATATATATATATATATATATATATATATATATATATATATATATAAATATATATATATATATATATATATATATATATATATATATATATATATATATATATATATATAAATATATATATATATATATATATATATATATATATATATATATATATATATATATATATATATAAATATATATATATATATATATATATATATATATATATATATATATATATATATATATATATATATATATATATATATATATATATAGATAGATATATATATATATATATATATATATATATATATATATATATATATATATATATATATATATATATATAATATATATATATATATATATATATATATATATATATATATATATATATATATATATATATATATTTTTATATAGAAAACTGGAAAGTTGAAAGTAGTTTAAAAGTGGAACTTCAAAAATTATTGAAAAAACATCGTCCGGTGTGACATGTCATTGAGTTTTTCAACGAATCAACTTCTCAACAGTTCGTCTTCAATTATTCGATCATTCATTCTGATCTTTCAGTATTAATTCAATTTCCAATGTTTAACAGTGAATTATTAGCAGCACAAGAAAACCTTTAACTGGCAGTTAAAGGTGGTTATCAGCAATGTTGCCACGTTAATGTTTTTATTACCTCTCTCTCAGAGTATACGGCTCAGTAACACAACGGGCCCGAATAAAATACATGAACCTAGCAACACGTTTCATGTTTATCTGTTAAGTTGGCACGTCGTACCGCCAACACTCGTGGAAATAATTATTACAAAATGTGCATTCACGGGATGTTGGTACGTGTTACGCAGTTACCCCCCCCATCCCCCCATCCACCCACCACCCCCTTTAAGAGCGCATGGAAGTAGGTACAGAGAAATATCAGGTTTTCGATGGTAATTTCCTAATTACATCAGATATTCTGTTCACTCATATCATTCCTGATGTTTTTTTTTACATATTGGGTTTAACGACGCACTATACTGATGGCTACGATCTATTGGCGTCGGTGGATGATGAATGAGATGATGGGATGATGAGATGAAAGGTTATTTCATTAGGTGTTTTGGATGGTGGGAAGGAGTTGGTCGTGGCCTGTTGTTAAGAAACCATCCCAGTATTAACCTAAACGACAGAGGGAAACCACGAACCATGGCGGTCGACCATGGCGGGAATCGAACTCCGGTCTCCCGAATGACGGTTCAGTGTGTTACCACTCGGCCACGCGCCTCGGTACTGGCAGCAAGAAAAATAGTGAAAAATGAAACTATGAAACAAGAATTATTTCCCGGATTTTTTTTTTTTTTTCAATTTTCCCCTTGAAATCAGTTTCTTGAGATGATGTCAAAACTGTCACGCTGAAAAAAGAGTATATTTTATGATATTTTGAAAAATTATTAGTTCCACCTCAAATACCTTCAAGATGATGTGAGATGAAGTTTGAATCGTGGATTCAAACATTTTCACATGTAACCTTATATACATTCAGGAGACCGGGGTTCGATCCCGTCATGGTCGACCATCCTGACAGGAGTTTCTCGTGGTTTTCCTCTGTCGTTCAGGTCAATACTGGGATGGTTCCTCAACAACAGGCCGCGACCGACTCCTTCCCACCATCCAAAAACACCTAATAAAATAACCTCTTATCTCATCATCCCATCATCTCATATATCGTTCACCGACGCCAATAGATCGTAGTCATCAGTACAGTGCGTCGTTAAACTGAATATAAATAAATTTAAAAAACCTAATACACCTGAAAAATGTGTTTGTTTTCGCTCTACTCGTTTCACAATTATGAGATAAATTATGTAATAACTTATACCATCGCAAAGGTATCAAAAATATATTTTATTCACCATGTCTTAGAATTTTTATATCTCATATACCGTTCAAAAGTCATAACCAAGAAACTGATATTTGGCTTAATCGACTCCCATGGACTCTTAAGATTATCCTGAAAACGGAAGTGAATATCATGTGATCTCCTGGAGAATAATAATAGGGGTTGTAGGCGGGATGCTGAGAGAATAACTGATGTGATTTCCCTTCAAATCGTCGGTCGGGCAAGCGGGCTACATTCCAAAAACTAGAACACAACTAACTGTGTATTGTGAAACCAAACTCAACATAAATCACTTCACAAAGAGGTCATCTGCATTGGAAACGACGACTTGAAGAGATGTTATTACTATCATTATTAGTGCTATATTATTATTAATAATGTTTGAAATTAAAAAAAAAAAAAATATATATATATATATATATATATATATATATATATATATATATATATTATTATTTTAGTGCATTCGTTGTTATTACATTTACATTCAAATTTTATTGCAGCGTGTTTACTTGTGTAGTGTTTGTATTATACTGTGTTTATATTTATTCATTTTTATTGTATCATATCCTACAAAGTATTATTAGTTTATTCCACTTGAACCCTCAATGGGTTTTGTGGACGCTGAAGAGTTAAAAATGTCTTGTAATAATGTGAATTCATTGAATAAAAATAAAAAAAAATAAAAAAAGAAAGAGTGAAAACAAATAAATAAATGAGAAAAATTATTATTTCATTTTATTCCAAAGGACAAATACATTTGATGACTGAAATGTAACATATATGGAACGTCAATTAGTGAATAAAAACAGGTACACAGGTAAAAATAAAAACAAATACAACCCTATAATTTCACATAAACAATCATTCATAATGTTTCATATACACACATTCCTAAGTACATCAATACATAGTCAGTTTAATATAGAGATGGAAATATTATGAAGAATATAAAGAGGGAAACCACAAAAATAACCTGTCAGGATGATCGACCAATGGCAGGAATCGAACGCCGGTCTCCTGAATGACGGTTCAGTGTGCTAGCCACTCAATCACTCATCTTAGTCCTCTAAAAAAAAAATCGACTCCCACACCCTCCCAAAGACCCCACGTGATACGATCCCAGCTTGCACAGAGATATGTTTATATGTGGAGCCCAAAGCACTTGCGAGGTTCGTCTCGGTGCAAAGCGCTTGCAAGGTCCGCCGTGATGAGGGCCTGCCGAGAGATAAAGGAGAAGTCGAGCTCTGAATACCAGACGATCCATGTTCTGTGTGTATTATACCTTGGAGCAATTCTCAACCAGCAGTTTATTCAACTGGAAGATCCTTTTATAATAGATCAAAGACCAACTATACGTGAAAATCAGACAGCTAGCAGGCCCTCTTGATATATATATATATATATATATATATATATATATATATATATATATATATATATATATATATATACACACACACACACAACACACACACACACACACTATATATATATATATATATATATATATATATATATATATATATATATATATATATATATATATATATTTATATATATATATATATACATATATATATATATATATATATATATATATATATATATATATATATATATATATACATATATTTCAATAGCTTTCTGGTTAATCATCAGTGGGTTATTAAAATTGTATAAATTATAACTGTTTGAAAATGGCGACTTGCCCCGGGAATCGAGCTCGGATCTCCAGATTGCCGGGGGAGGTCGCTATTTTCAAACAGTTTTAATTCATACAATTATAATAACCTACTAATTGTTAACCAGGAAGCTATTGAAATCATATTTATATATATATATATATGAGATGAATTAAAATGCCAGTATTCATCTCATGATAATGGATCAAGGAATCAACTTCAATAATACCATATATATATATATATATATATATATATATATATATATATATATATATATATATATTCATATATATATATATATATATATATATATATATATATATATATATATATATATATATATATATATATATATATATATATATTCATATATATATATATATATATATATATATATATATATATATATATATATATATATATTATATGAGTACATGACTTTCTGTTGAAACGTACAGCACGTGATGTTGATATGATGGATTACCACTGAGAAATACCACCTCGTCGGGGAATCGAACCCTAGGCCTCTTGCTTGAGCCGGACGCACTGTGATAACTAAGATCTATTGGCGTCGGATGAAATATTTATTATTATTATTATTTATTTTTTTCATTTATTCTCCATTTGATTAATGCAGTGTACCAATATAGGATTCATCATGACTAAAACTATGCTAGAATTAAAGAAGTTGGATAATTATGTTACAATTATATACAGGAAATATATAGAACAAAGTAAATAGTGAAATTATAAACATTGAATACAGAAGAAAGAGGTTGAGTTCAAAGTTGATGCTGGAAAATCAAGGACTTTTGATAAACTCGTTGATACTATAGAATGGATTTAAAAGTAGATATTTTTCGAGATTAGTTAGGAATATATTGAGTGTGTTGGATTCAATGATGTAAGAGGGAAGGTTATTATATAAAGTGGTGCAAAGGTATTGAGGGCTTTTGGTATAAGAGGACTGATTGTGAGATGTAACATGGATGGATTTGCTGCTTCTAGTTGGGTAAGTGTGAACAGTGGAATTTAAGGAGAAAAGTTCAGGGTGAGAGCGAACGAAGGAGCAGGCTGCTAGAATCAGGGTGGAGGTGGAATGATGGGAATGATGGGAATATTAGATGGTGGAATGATGAGATGAAGGTTTCTTAGGTAATGTATAGGATAGTGAGAAGGAAGCGGTCGTGTTCTATATTGTAGGAACCATCCTGGCATCAGCCTAGGTAGACTATACAGAGGAAAACCACGAAAAAAAACTGTTAAGATGGCGGCGATGGTGGATGGATGGGGATGGTGGCGGGGATCGAAGAAAGTCCGATATGCCTCTCACCTCCCGGATCACACGAAGCGAGTGCGTCAACAACCGAGCTGCATCTGCCGGTCGCAAATACTCTAACAGATACACTAATTGACGACTCGAAATAGGCGTGGCTTCACCAGTCAGCCAGTTGGATCATATCATTTGTATAGTCATTTCAAGATACCCCGATTGTATGTTTGAATTTGACTACAGTTCTAACAGCCCTGTTGATTGGACGGTATGGTTTGTGACGTCAAGGGGGCGGAGACTGCGAGTCGTCTTGACTACAGTTCTAACAGCCCTGTTGATTGGACGGTATGATTTGTGACGTCATGGGGGCGGAGACTGCGAGTCGTCTTGACTACAGTTCTAACAGCCCCGTTGATTGGACGGTATGATTTGTGACGTCAAGGGGGCGGAGACTGCGAGTCGTCTTGACTACAGTTCTAACAGCCCCGTTGATTGGACGGTATGATTTGTGACGTCAAGGGGGCGGAGACTGCGAGTCGTCAATTCGAAAGGGATATTTTATTTGGTCATGTTTATAGACGAACTTTTGCTTGTGAATAGAAGTAGTGAAACTTCCTTCAATTAATTGGTTATCTCATCAATTGCGACTATAAAAGTGTGTGTATAGAAAAAAAAAGAATATTATAAGTACACAAGTTGAATTATTACAGTTGTTCACAGTTTTAATCTAACAGACAGACTTTTACAAGACATCTTTTTTCATCAACTTTCCAGATTATTTGTTCTTTTCTCTTCTGTTTCTGTACACAATCGTTCCTCTTCGACGACTTCCTGCGAAGTGTACAATAAAATATATACTTTAGAGAAGTTGTTTCATATAAACGTAGACTCATTTTGATTTAGAACAACTTCTTTGAAGTTTATACTTTATTGTGTAAGAATAAGTTACATTTATTGGATAATTCCGAGCGATTGTAGCAACTTTATGAAGGGAAACAGTATAGTTAGTCGGACAGATCGAGTCTTATATAGTTCTTATTTTAAGTGAAACCACTGAAAATTGTTACCATGCCGCCCACGGTAGCTCAGTTTCTGAGGCACTGCTTCAGAAACTGAAGTCACCGCTTGGCGTGGGTTCGAATCCCAAATAAGGCGTTGATTTATGTGAACGTCCTTTCACCCATCACTAGGAAAACGCCATATATGCGTTGTTAGACGAGTGTATAGTAATAGTATGTCGACTTTTTTGCCAACCTTTGCCCACATTCGCCAATTGGGTGACATTCAAGTTATAAATGGGTAAAAACTGCTTCGAGTGGTACCAATTTAGCACATTTTATGTTTTTTTTTTAAATGGCTGACCCGATCAAGCTGAAATTTTCCAGAAATGTGTATCAGGATGTAATTCAACTTCACGCCAAATTTCATTCTTTTGGAAAATTAAAATATTTTCTTTTTTCCACTGTGTTATTCTAACGGGTATTTTTGAAATTTCTAAAATTCATAAAAATAAAAGTTACCACACGATGATGCCACAAAACTTTACAGATCTAAGTTAGATGAGGAACCATAGTGAAAAAAGTTTGAAGTTGTTAGCTGTAGCCGTTTGACATGTGGAGAATCGACAAAAAACAGAAAAAAACAGAAAACAAACACCAATTTTTTTCAGTATGTCAAATTGAATCCTTGCTGAAGCTCTTCTAACTATAGTTAACCTATATCGCATAATTGTTGGAAAGTCCATCTGAGATGATGCGAGACTTGGGATGGCAGGAACTGGAAATGCGGAGAAAGGAGGATCGTCCATGTAATTTCTTCAGCGTAATGGAGGGAGAGGGGGGATGGCGGAAGCTGCATGAGTTGATAGACATAAATGAATCAACTTATAGAGGTAGGCGAGGTAATGATAGAGCGGTAGTTATAAAGGAGGCTAGATTAGATGTCGGTAAATTCTCTTTCTTGAATAGGACAGGTAGGGACTGGAATGGGCTTGGTAGAAGTGTTTTTGAGGGGGATGAAATTAGGTTGAAGTTATTCCGTCAGAGGGTTTCGTGTGAAGTTGAATTACATTCTGATACACATTTTTGGAAATTCTCAGCTTGATCGGGTCAGCCATTTCGAAGAAAAAACATAAATTGTGCTAAATTGGTACCTTTCGAAGCAGTTTTGACCCATTTATAACTCGAATGTCACCCAATTGGCGAATGTATAGGCAAAATTATGGCAGAAAAATCGACATACTATTACCATCTGCTCGTCTCACAACGCATAAATGGCGTTTTCCTAGTTAATAGTGATTATTAGTGAGTTCTCGATGGAAAAATAAACCTACTTCTTACAAAAATGTTCAAAAAATCGAAGAAGCTATTTTATCACCAAAGTTTTGATGATTATTCAGTTGTTGGCTGACCTGCTTCATTCTTGGATACAGGTATACCAATCCCATCAGAGAGTTTCAAAACTTTGATAATAAAAACCTCTGAAATTGACTGAATAACACATTTGAAATAACGACCTCAGCTTTGTAACAGTTTTTAATTACATCGCATCCGATCCTGTTAACGCGGTTGCATGGAATAAGTTTCTACTTGTTTGTATAGTTGGTATTAATTGATAAAGTCCCGAGGCTTGACATGAAACTGTTATGTGCTCGAACCTTGTTAGGGTTTTCGATCTCATTTCATTTTAAGAGTCTATGAGAGTCGATTCAACGAAATATTAGTTATTTGATGACTAGTCAAACGCGAAATATGCGTTGTAAGATGAGCGAGATATCAGAATAAGGTATAATAACAGTCCTACATTTGCTACTTTATCTTCTCTGGTATTCTACACACCTTGAAGAATATAAGGAATAGTTCATTCTTGGGCAAATATCGAATCTAGGAAGCAGTGAATCTTGGCTCATTTCCATATATTTGATGTATAAAAACAGTTGTTTGAAGTTTTTCTTCGAAACGGCTGGTTCGAATTGCTTACAAAATGGTAGTTATGTGTATCATTCATGTTTGAACACTCGGAGAAAATTTTATTTTTTTCGGAGAGATTTCATTTTTTCAAATTTTCTTACCCAGCCTAATCTCATGGGGTTTTTAAAAACTTTGACATGATATTTCTCAAAATCTATTCAACCGATTTATTCCCAAAACTATACAGTTCTAAGTTGTGAAAGTTGGCCCGTACAAAAAAAGTTTCATGTTGATCAGTTTACCCATGTGACCTATGCAGTGCTTACAAAAAAAAAAAAAAAAAAAACACAGACAAAGCTCCATAAGAGTGGGATGTGGGATGGAGACTTCGCTACGCTCATCTAATAACTTTTGAAAGTAAGGAGATTTCACTAGGCAAACGCATTGCAAGATGGGCGAGATATCTGAATAAGAGTCGTTAAACTAGTTCTAACTTTGCTACTTCATCGACTCTGGTATTCTATACACCTTGACGCATATGCAAAATAGTTCATTGTTGGGCAAATATCGAATCTAGAAAGCAGTGAATCTTGACAACATAATACTGCTATTATTTGCTATTGTTGCTATTTTTGCCATTATAATTCTGCTATTTTTTCTATTGTTGCTATTTTGCCATTATAATTCTGCTATTTTTGCTATTATAATTCTGCTATTTTTGCTATTGAAGTTCTGCTATTTTTGGTGTTTACTTTTGAGTGGTATGAGATATCAAAATTCTATTACAGAGGAAATACAGATGCTTTCAATACTTTTAAGATGATGCAAGCTATGACTAGTCAACCTATATCGCATAATTGTTGGAAAGTCCATCTGAGATGATGCGAGACTTGGGATGGCAGGAACTGGAAATACGCAGAAAGGAGTATCGTCCATGTAATTCTCTCAGGGGGATGGCGGGAGCTGCATGAGTTGATATAAATAAATGAATCAACTTATAGAAGTAGGTATAGAGAGCGGTAGTTATAAAGGGGGCTAGATTAGATGTCGGTGAATTCTCTTTCTTGAATAGGACAGGTAGAGACTGGAATGGGCTTAGTAGAAGTGTTTTTGAGGGGGACGAAATAAGATTCAAGTTATTCCGTCAGAGGGTTAGGGAAGCAGTGGCATAGAAATAGTTAGAGAACTTGCCACTGCGCATTTATGTGCAATTGTAAGAGTTTTTGAATAAATAAAAAAATGATCGTCGAAAAATTGATTGAGAGGATTGAACCCGTATATGCCTATATAGATAAGCTAGATATTGTAATCGTGAATCTTGAAAATAAAATCGATATAATTCTGTTATACCATAATGGGCTGAGATTGTTTTTCAGAAAAATCGGTCGCAAGGCACAGCGTGAAGCAGTCTCATTTGAGACGGCTCGACGCTGTGCCGCTCAGTGGATCTACGTTCGCCGAACTGTCAAGAAGAATCCCTGATGATGGCAGGTCACATCCTGCCGAAACGTTGGAATAGAAGACAAGGTCCCTCTTGGGACAGCAATTCTATCCCGAAAGAGCAAACGCGGTCAACCCGAGAAAACGAAACAACATATATATATATATATATATATATATATATATATATATATATATATATATATATATATATATATATATATATATATATACATATATATATATATATATATATATATATATATATATATATATATATATATATATATATATATATATGTATATATATATATATATATATATACATATATATATATATATATATATATATATATATATATATATATATATATATATATATATATATATGTATATATATATATATATATATATATATATATATATATATATATATATACATATATATATATATATATATACATATATATATATATATATATATATATATATATATATATATATATATATATATATATATATATATATATATATATATATATATATATATATATATATATATATATATATATAACCGAATAATACCCATAAAAGGATATGGAATCTTGAGGAAGTTGGAACTTGTCATCAAGATAACATCCCTTGAACGGATAAGCTTCGTATTGTCATCTGTTTTTTGTTGAACATAAAACATGCAACTCCGATCGACCGTCTCCCCTATCCCACATCACTAGCGCCCGGGTGGTTCGAGCCGTCTCTTCGAACGTGACCACATCTAACGGTAACTGTGAACAGGAATAATAATACGAGTGTTTTGTTCGACCGACTTTTTTACGGTAACAGTCGGAGATTTTCTCTTGTCAAGTTCGACGGCAAGTTTTACGACGCTGGTTGTTTGTTTAACGACCCCCGCAAAAGATAGGTAATTTGAAGTTACGAATGAGATAAGATGAAATAGTTTGATTACTGAGAGTATTATACTACTAGGCAAACGCGTTATGTGTTTCCGCGTTGATGGATGAGCTATTTATATCAACTTATTTCTTTGGATTGGTTATTTATATTTATATATATATATACACCTTGAGATCCAAACAATGAGGTGACTGCCATCTTATGTCCTATAATCAATTTCCATGATAATAAATAAGGCTTTGTTTAGTTCATATTCAATTGATGGTGACACCTGCTGCTTGGATTTAATTGGTATCTTACTAGCTTTGAGTGATTTAAAAAAAATGGCTTATATATTTTTTTTTCATAGAAACGGCTGATTCTATTGGACTCGAAGTTCGGAATAAGGTGTATAATTATAATATTGAAATTTCATAAGAATTTGAATTCTCTCGAAGGAAATATTTTTGACGAATTTTTTCCTCTGGGTTATTCTTACGAGATTTTTGAAAATTTTGAAATGAGTTTTCTAAGAAGTGGTTCAACCGATTGCGCCTCAAAACTATACAGTATCGAGTTGGATATAAGGACACTTGTGTATGCCAAGTTTCAACTGATTTTGAATTTTCGTTTGACCTGAAAAATAAAAAAAAAAAAAAAGCACTTTTCTGGGGGGTATGGTGAAATTGAGTCTTCGCTTCGCTCATCCAATAATCCACTACCTCTTGCACTCAAAACTGATGGAACTCATTAAAATACAGACTTGAAAAACACCTAATTGATAAATGTTATTTATAAATGAATTGTTATTTAAATTAATTAAATTAATTAAATTGATAAATTGTTATTTATTGATTATTGCATTGCTGTCCACTGTTTTCATAATGTTTAAAATGTGTTTTTTATATTTGTTTCTAAAATTGTTCATTATAGGCCTTCTTGTCGTTACTACATTTTGTATTGTCATTACTACATACTATATTAACACATCTAATATCTTTATAAGATCAATTTGGATTAATGAAGCATATTCTATTCTATTTTTTTTTTTCTGGGAAAACAAAAGTTAGAAACATTACAATTAAACAAAATTCACATCGCTTGATCCGCAAAGCCTTATAAGGGCTTGACTGTGGCGATAACATCTATACGAAACAGCGGATGATAGGTGAACAATGTTTATAACTACTCATGCCATATGCGGGATTCGAACCTACGTCCCCAACTTCACTCGAGTTTTAAAAGCAGTGAAAAATTTGGCTGAGTCACGTAATTTTCTGTTGACGATGATTGTTGGTTAACGACCCCACTAACAGCTGGGTTATTAGGGGGCAAGACAAAAATATTGACAATGAAACTATGAATATATAGGTATATCATAAGTGTGAGGTCGTTTACCAGAAGTCTACTTTTAATTTATGTCGGGTTTAACGACGCACTGTACTGATAACTACGATCTATTGGCGTCGGTGAATGATATTTAAGATGATGGGATGATAAGATGAGAGATTATTTAATCAGGTGTTTTTGGATAGTAAGAAGAAGTCGGTCGTGGCCTGTTTTCAAGGAACCATCCCAGTATTGACCTTCACGAAAGAGGGGAACCACGAAAAAAAAAACTGTCAGGATGGTCGACCATAGTGGGAATGGAGCTCCGATCTGCTGAATGACGGTTCAGTGTATTAACCACTCGACCACTCGTCTTTGAAAGATTTCAAAAACATTGAAAGATTTCAAAAACACACAGAATAAAAATCAATCAATTAAAAATGAAAAAATTATCAATAATAACATTTCACAGAAAATAAAAAAATAAATATAATTTGTTGACGAAAAAAAAAATATGAGTTGATTAAATCTAAGAATGGTGGTAATAGAAATGAAATGATAATAATGAAAACTTTGAAAAAAAAACGGAAATCAATAAATCAATGTAGCTTATGACGTTTGAATAAGAAAATGTAGGAAAAAAGGAATAACGAAATCATAAAAAAATTCAAAAGGAAAAAAAATAGTATGCAATGACAACAAAATAGGAAATCAAAGCCGAAGACTATAAAGATGATGTCGTAAAATATGTAGAGATCCTCGAAGGGCGAGTAAGACGATGCTATAAATAAATTTGTTGTTGAGTCTGAATTTTTTACAAAATTGTACAAAAAAAATGTGAATTGTGCCTCGAGCCCCTACCACTAACCCTATAACTTCTATTTTTTGCAGACATTACATATTATTACGTATTACGTATTTACATTTAAATCTCCAAATTATACTATATAATCCCCATTGTGTAGGTGTATTTTTGCTGACTGTCCAAGTTTTTATTAATTACACATGGAACATGAAACTCTACGTCCTCCCGAATCCTGTTATTTGGACAAATCCAGGGATTATGCAAACGTAATGAGATACAGGAATATTTTGTTAAGGTTACTTCTACACTCGGTTTTACGAGAGATGAAGGTTCCGAGCGACCGTCTCCCCTATCTTACACCACTATAGCACCCAAGAGACTTAGTTCAAAGTGGAAGATATCAACATTCGTGTGTTTATAGGCCTATACTGAAAGACTTTTATCTACGGCGAAAAATTATGGTCACAGACAGCGCAGTCCTGGTGTTGAAGACCATTAGTTTTAAATAATCAAAATGGGGTGGTAAGATCGCCCTTGTGGTGCCCCGTCCAAACGATCCTATCTTTCATCCATAGCCTTAATTGGGGAACAATGATTTTGTATCAAGTTTCGAAGTTATTTTAAAAAAAAAAAAAAAATATAGCACGGGTGGTTCGAGCCTTCATCCCTAGTTGATACACTTATATATGATGATTGTATGGGAATGGTCCAGTCGTATGATATGTCACTGCTATTAAGGGATGGAATTAAGGGATGATCTTGATTTATATAGGAATTGAAGGAATAATCCCAGGAATCAGAATAAACGAGAGAAACATGGTGAAATATAAATGTTTCCGTTTTACAATGTGGAATGGTTAAAAACACAACATACAAATAAATGAAAGTCTAATAATACTGATGAAATGCATCCCTGAACTCATGAAAAAACCTCATCCAGAAGCTTAGAAGTTTGCATATCTAGAATTGGAAATATTTAGTCAGCTCGCGCTACATCTACACACGTTGGATTACTTTAAACGTTCAGAAAATCCTACACGCTACCTGTTGACATTTATAGCATATGGTATAATGAAGTAATAAACTTCATTAATCTATGTTTAGTGCTTCTGTCACTTAACAAATGTCAAACAATAGTTACCATAGCAATACAGCGAACTGGTGGACTACCAAACATTCTGATTGGTCAATTCCAACTGATGGACATTGTTGTCTGTCTCTTTCAACAATGAGTGTCGTCACTTGACAGAAGCCTATAGTTACCATAGCAATACAGCGAACTGGTGGACTACCAAACATTCTGATTGGTCAATTCCAACTGGTGGACATTGTTGTCTGTCTCTTTCAACAATGGGTGACGTCACTTGACGGGAGCTTATTATCGGTACTTTCACTTGCAATAACTGTTGATTTTAATCAAATTTATGCCGTTGTTTTTTTCAGTAAAATTATTTTTATTAGGCCTATTATTTTTTAATAACATCAGAACTTGATAAAGAATCATTGTTTCCCAATTAAGTGGTTAAAATTCATGGTTATGATGTATTTCTTTCGTTATTTCTTGAATAATATATCTGTTCAAATATTTACCGCATGCGTGGATTATTCTTAATGAAACTCACCAATTTTCTAAAAACCATTCGAGATAATTTGATATTCTGCACAAAAACAATAGAGATCGATGGATTTTTTTTTTAATAACATCGAAACTTGATACAAAATCGTTGTTCCTCAATTAAGGCTATGTATGAAAGATGGAATCGTTTTAATGAGGACACCACAAGAGTGGTCTTACCACTCCAAAGAATAATTAAAAATAAGATAATGTTACCAATTATGTTCAAAAAAAGTTTCCCCTTAATTGGTTTGATTTGGTTCTGAACCACATGCCGCGTACAGAGAAAAAAAATGAATAAACAAATAAAAAAAATAGCCCGATTTTCGGTGGTATCTGAGATAGAAGTCTTCGCTACGCTCGTCTAATAAGTTACCAATGTCTATGCTGGACTCGAACCCAATACCGACTTCACTTGACGGTTAATTCAGTAAACATTATTTAATAAATTATTTACATAATTAACATTATTTAATCAATAATTTGAATAATTATTTATCAGTAACATTAAGTCCTGGGTATAGATTTACGGAACAATCTTTGAAGAACATTACTATACCCTGAATTTAGATTTAAATCCTGGTCATAAAGCGGTCCTTGTGTTGAAGTTCATTGGTTTTAAATAATTAAAATGGGGTGGTAAGATCGCCCTTGTGGTGCCCCGTCCAAACGATCCTACTTTTCATCCATAGCCTTAATTGGGGATTAATGATTCTGTATCAAGTTTCGATGTTATTAAAAAAAAAAGATTCGAATGAATAATAACGATATTTATTTCACTAATTTTAGACAAAATTAGAAATCATCATCTCAATTTCAGACATTATAATCAATTTTTCTATCCTTCAGAGACCATGTATTATGACGTAACATTACCGATTCTGTATAGAAACATGAACAGAATCAAGTGATGTCTACGTCACGAATCAGAAAATGATCCAGGTCCTGGAGGAATAATAAATGTTTTTCAATTTCTGGAATCAAGTTAATGACTTCTAGTTTTCTCCAGAATTGAGGAAATAAATGTCGTCATAATTCGTTAAAATCTATTTCAAGGGTTGTGGTGTCCTTTAATATATTCCAGTTCGACTTTTTATCGCTCTTCTTCTTCCAAGTCGTATATATGTGCTAAATGCTTTCCATGAAAATAAATAGCATATGATACAGATAAATGAGATGGTCAATGTTTTGCTAATGTCTCGCTTTGTGCCAACCATATGATAAACAACCTTCTAATAAAACGCATTCAAGACCAAACGTAACTCTTTTTGGAAAGCTGCCATGATACTGGTTAATGAATTCAACTTTGAATAAACTTTGAATTATATTTGAGTGTGGTCTTTAAGAGGCCGCAGGCGCTCGTATTTCACGCCGCAAACTCTCATGGCCGTAATTTTTGTGATATCAATATGAGTGTTTTTGCATTCTGTTAGTAATTGAAAAACGAAGGTCACCGTAAATACAGAATTTTGAACCAAAAATTTGTGATTTTTCAAATTCTTCAATTGGAAAATGGAAAAATTTCCAATTTACGAAAACCTGGATACATATTTTTTAATACCGAAAAAAAAACATAGAATGTGAAATATATCAGAAGTGTCAGCTAGGGAATTAACGGCGTTTATGTGAATCTGAGTTCGGCGGGCTAGTCTATGGGTGGCGCCTAGCACACGATGCATGTTAAACTCGAGTCTGAAGCGAGCGAACAACGAGCCCGTGTACAGCGCCTGCGCGGCCTCTTAAGGAGAGATGGCAACCACATTTTTTTTTATATGTTATACATATCTTCTTCCGTTTCTGAAGTTATATTGGGATATTTTTTTTTCTTTTTTTTTTGTGTTTTAACGACGCACTGTAATGATGACTAAGATCTATTGGCGTCGGATAAATGATTAATGAGATGATGGGATGATGAGATGAAGGTTTTTTCATGGGTAATGTGAAGGATAGTGGGAATTAGGCGGTCGTGCCCTATATTGTGGGAACCTTCCGGCATTAGCCTAGACTACAGAGGGAAACCACGAAAAACCTCTGTAAAGATGGACGGTGGCGGGGATCAAACCAGGTCCGATATGTCCCTTCACCTCCCGGGTCACACGAAGCAAGTGCATTAACCACTCAGCTACTGTGCCGGTTATTAGGATATTATCTCGAACTAAATTAAGAATATGATCCAGAGTACGGCCCAGGTAAATCTGCACTTTGAAGATGTGACGGTTAGTTCAGCTGTCTCATTTTGCTGCTAGGTCCCCAAGTCAATTTATTCGAGCTTCATAAACATTTTCACAAATGTACCTTTTTTCAGAAACTACTGTACTTAGGTCCGGTATTACCAAGTCTAGTTAGCAGTTATCTGAGAGTTGATGAAAACAAATAGCATAGGTAACCATGGTGATAACAAGTTTAAACTTTCAGATAAAGGCTAACTGGACTTGGTAATACCGGGCCTTAGGATAGTGATTTTTTGTGTGGATATGTATCGTATCTGAAGTAAACAAATCAAGTTTATCTTGAAAAATAGAGAATATAAAAAGTGTGAAACCATCTAATGTGTAGTGTTTTTCAAAATTCAGAATTCATTTCAAAATTCCATTTGAAAAAATGGGTGTCTGTAATGGAACAAATTTGGTTTAAAACAAGTATCAAGACTTCCACAATAAGCACACAAAATTTGAGTGATGTCAGTCCGACAGATATTTTGGAAAAGGTTCATTAATGAGAGCTAGTTTAACATTGAAGGTATAGGGCTTTCCACCCCACCAACAGATGGGTTCAATGGGGATACGAATTAGCGGGGTATGATATCACATACTATCATTCAGTCATGATGGGGTGAATTAAAATATAAAAACAATGTCTTATCTGGAACTCGAACTCAAACTAGCTTGAAAACAGTCTCCAAATCATTGGCTTTGCTGCCCAAGCTACGGGGGGCGACTACTAGACTCTATTTATCATAAATTGACGACTCAAAATAGGCGTGGTTTCACCAGTCGGCCAGTTGGATCTATATCATTTGTGATCATTTCAAGATACCCAGATTGGATTTTATTTGATTATAGTTCTAACAGCCCTGTTGATTGGACGGTATGATTTGTGACGTCAAGGGGGCGGAGACTGTGAGTCATCAATTCCGTCGTGGTTTCGAAGAGAGAGAGAGAGAGAGAGAGAGAGAGAGAGAGAGAGAGTAATACATTATTTATATACATCCCCTCATTAATAATAGTCATGTCGTTAAAAAGTCGTTAAATAACAATCACAAACTAAAAAAAAAAAAAAAAAAAAAAAACAATGAACATTTACCCTAAAAAAGTAACGTTTTATTGTCAAAATAATATTAAAGAAACATCGGAACAGGGGATAATTTTACAGCCGAGTTGTTATTCAGTGTGTTTGTGTTTGTGTGTGTGTGTGTTTTTTTAATGAACGATACGAGATTGAAAAACTTTGTTCCTTCAAGGGATGAAATACCATCACCAAAATCGAGTCAAAAAATATTGGTGAAACCATACTTCATTACAACGATACAAAATCAAACGGGGAAATAAAATTCCCATTAAAACGAAACTAAAATGAATTGAGTATAAGTTCTCTAATCTGTAGCTGCATTATCGCAGCAACACAATTTTTGTTCAGGCCTACGATTCATCTAAGAAAAATCTTTATTGGTCCCTGACTATATTATGAAACAGGATAGCAATCAGTATGAAAAATAAATAGAATAATATAGAGAGAAAAAAAAAATATATATATATATATATACATATATTTATTCATATGGAAAAACCTTTATTTGTCCCTGACTATATTATAAAACAGGATAGCAATCAGTATAAAAAAAACATAGAATAATATAGAGAAATGGATTGAAAATATGACATATTGGGACATGAAAAGGGAACTGATCGAATAGAAAAAATGTAAAAACAGAATAGGATTGAATAAAATAATAAGGAGATTTAGTGATTACAAAATTGAAAAGTGATATGGTGAAACGTTAATTATACAAATGATTTCTTAAAATTCTTACGGAGTCTTTAAGTGCTGCCATTCCGATTCGATATTTTAAAAAGTTACTTATAAAAAAACGTTCACAAAAGTCACTGAAAAAATTAGAAACTGTTCCCCTGGCTCCCACAAAAAGTCCGATAACTTCTATTTCCTTTAAATTATTCAATATATTATATAAATAATTATTTCATAGCGAGAAAAAAGTTTTCATAGAGGAGGAAAACGTCTTACTAGTGTGTGTGTATGTGTATGTGTGTGTGTGTGTGAGGGTGTTTTCTTCACGTGTTTAATTTTCTTTTGTCGACGTCATTTCCTAGTTCCGAGTCGCTCGATCGTTATCTCATTTCCGCAGCTCAACAACAACAACAACAACAACGACGACGACGCCAACAAACGGTCTCTAAGTACTCGTGCAAGCTGTAAGCAGCTGCTTGCGAAAGTCTTCAACAAAGTTTGCCTTCAGAACGTCTGAGAAAAGCAGACTTCCTAACATGTTCCATAGCTAGGAGACATGTACAGAGATCCGGGGTGAAAACTTTCACTATAATACCAGGCTAATTTCAATTTCAAAGTTAAATGGAACAATATAAATATAATTAATTAAAAATTTTAATTGAGGAAGGAAAACTTGACGTGCAATTAGAATTTTTGAGAAATTATTGAGATGTATTACATCTTACTATAGGCAAACGCGTTATGTGTTTCCGCGTTGATGGATGAACTGGAACATATCAACTTATCTTTGGATTGGTTATTATGTATATATACACCTTGAGATCCAAACCATTACATCACTGACATCTTATTTTTCATTATTAATTTATATGATAATGAAGAAGGCTTTGTTTTAATCGTTTACAATCAAGTGGTGACACTTGTTGCTTGAATTGAATTGGTATCTTAATAGCTTTGAATGATTCACAAAAATTGCATTATATATTTTTTACATCAAAACGGCTGATTCGATTTGAGTGAAAGTTCGGAATAAAGTGTACCAATATTATATTAAAATTCCTTCAGAATTTGAATTCTCTCGGATGAAATATTTTTCACGAATTTTTTCTTCTGGGTTATTCTCATGAGTTTTTTGAAAACTTTGAAATAAGTTTTCTCAAAATTGGTTTTACCGATTGTGCCTCAAAACTATGCAGTATCGAATTAGATGAGGAAACTTGTGTATGCCAAGTTTCAACTGATTTTGAATTTTCGTTTGACCTGTGGAGCGCGAACAAAAAACAAAAAAAAAAAAAAAAGTACTTTTTTTTCGGGTATGGTGAAATCAAGTCTTCGCTTCGCTCATCCAATCACATTATTCCTAATTTTCTCTAAAATCACACAAGTTTCCACAAATATTATTTTATTATCCATTTCTGTTTCTGTTGTTATTGGAAAAAATTGAACATTACCCAAAGAGACTTCGTTAAAAGTGGAAGATATCAACATTCCGTATGTTTTGCTCACTCACTTAACACCAATGCTGGTAATGTACGGAAATATCACAGAAACTTTTTATACTCATAATGTGTTCCGGAGTTTCGGAAACTGAAAGACTTTTATCTGCGGTGAAAAAGTGTGGTCACAGACAGCGCAGTTTTGGTGTCAAAGTTGATCGTTTTTAATTTAAAACAGTCCAGAGATAATTATTCATTTGGTGACAAGACCGCGTCGAAGTCTTAAAACAACCAAGAGGTACAGCTTCTAAACGGTCTCACATGATGATGATTATTGTTTGCGACCCCACAAACAACCAGTTATACGGGGGTACGAATGAGCAGGTGATTATAAAATGATGGAGTGATGATAAGTGAGAGGACGTTTACAAAAACCCATGTCTTATGTGAGACTCGAAACCACGCCCAACGGTGATTTCAGTTTCTGAAGCGGTGCCTCAGCTCACTGAGCTACCGAGGGCGGCAAAATGGTCTCGCTAATCCATCCCTTAAGAGTTCACGGGAGTCGATTCAGCAAAATATCAGTTTTTTGATGATAACTTTTGAACGGTATGAGATATCAAACAAATTATAATACGCGAGAATCACAGAGATTTCTATTAGTTTCAAGATAGTATAATTTACTTTTAACTATTCAAGTCATGTCGCATAACTATCAGGCGTTTACTGCTAAAAAATGTTTTTTAAGCTTCATATAAACGCTTTACAGTTATGCGACATGACTTGCATAGTTATGACTTATATCATCTTGAAGCTATTAAAATTATCTGTGTTTCTCGCGTGTTATAATTTTGATATCTCACACCGTTCAAAAGTTATCACCAAGAAACGGATATTTCGCTAAATCGACTCCCGTGGCCTCTCAATTGAGAATGCAATAACATATCAAGATTTTGATATGGATAATAATAATAAGTTATTTAGTTTGACAGAAGACCTTCAACTATCTTATTATCATTATTATTTCTTCATTGTCATTATTGATCATAAAATGATATTTAACACGTCAATGGAAAAAAAACATATACACACATATTACAAGATACCGAATACATTACAATACATACATATTTACACACATATGAGTTTAAAATCTATATCAATACATAGTTTAAAAAACAGCTCATGTGTCATCTAAAAACTCTTTTATACTATAATAACATTTATCTGAAAGTAATTTCTTAAGAGGCCGCAGGCGCTCTACACGCGCTCGTTGTTCGCTCGCTTCAGACTCGAGTTTAACATGCATCGTGTGCTAGGCGCAGCCCATAGACTAGCCCGCCGAACTCATATTCTCGTAAACGCCGTTAATTCCCTCACTCACACTTTTGATATATTTCACAGTCCATATTATTTTTCGGTATTCAAAAATATATATCTAGGTTTCCGTAAACTAGAAATCTTTTCATTTTCCATTTGAAGAATTTGAAAAATTACAAATTTGTTGTTCAAAATTCTGTGAATGCGATAACCTCCCTCTTTAAATTATCAACAGAATGCAAAAACAATCATATTGATATCTCAAAAATTACGACCGTGAGAGTTTGCGGCGTGAAATACGAGCGCCTGCGGCCTCTTAAGACCGATTCTAAAAGAATTTCCCTTCTTTTGTTGTATTGTCGGGGGCAAAGAATTGTAGAATTTGATTCCTGAATAGATTTAATTGCTTGCATACACATGAATGTCTTATTATCGGCTCAATTACCTCAGATGGCCGACGTCGAGATGGATCTATTTACAGACTCGATGTGCACGAGTATTAATAATATATCACAGTTCCTGACATTTAGGAAATGGCATCTCTTGAAATAATGTTAGTCATGGACGTAACAATCCTCCCAACATGTGAATAATTGAGTCCAACTGGCCGGGAAACTTTGCTGTTGTATTCACGTCATCTTCAGCAAGAATATTACTACTATTATCAATATATATATATATATATATATATATATATATATATATATATATATATATATATATATATATATATATATATATATATATATATATATATATATATATATATATATATATTATCATTATATTAATATACACTGGGATCACTAACTGCAGTTAAGAGGCCGCAGGCGCACTAAACGGGCTCGTTGTTCGCTCGCTTCAGACTCGAGTTAAACATGCATCGTGTGCTAGGCGCTCTACACGGGCTCGTTGTTCGCTCGCTTCAGACTCGAGTTTAACATGCATCGTCTGCTAGGCGCCACCCATAGACTAGCCCGCCGAACTCAGATTCACATAAACGTCGTTAATTCCCTAGCTCACACTTCTGATATATTTCACATTCTATGTTTTTTTTCGGTATTAAAAAATATGTATCTAGGTTTTCGTAAATTAGAAATTTTTCCATTTTCCATTTGAAGAATTTGAAAAATCACAAATTTTTTATTCAAAATTCTATCTTTACGGTAACCTTTTTTTTCAATTACCAACAGAATGCAAAAACACTCACATTGATATCACAAAAATTACGGCCGTGAGAGTTTGCGGCGTGAAATACGAGCGCCTGCGGCCTCTGACTGCAGTTGGCATCATGGATGACACCGATCTTAACTGAGGTAAAGTGTTCACACTTACAGCGATGAAATGGTTGTTAGTGACGTCATGCACCGCCATCTTCCTGTACGATTCACTGGTAGTTTTCATATTGCATTCACGAGGTAGTGATACCAACCTACTTTATCATAATTATAAAGAAGGTACGTGCTCCAACTCCCATACCGATAACATGGACTGTATTTGTGATTTCTTGCGGTCAGTTCTGAGCCAATCGTCCCGATTGCCTGTCATGCGGGATTTGGCAGATTCCCTTGTGAACTAGATATAGATAAGAGTGGCTACGGTGCCGGTGGCATTGTCCAACTTACAAAATTCATAATTTCCATAAAAAACAAATGCAACTGCCAACATTAAAATTCTACTGAGCCGTGCATTGTTGTTGAGCATTGTTATTATATATAGTTCGATATGAAAGCGATAGTTGCGCTGCAGGCAATCGGGACCCTGAACTCGGGAACTGACCCCGGAAATATTTCAAATTTCACTTTCGAAACCCGAGTTGAGTCACCCTCTTTATATTATGATGCAATAGGTTGATATCACTAGATCGTGGCATTGCAGTCAATTGCAATCTATAGTGACGCAAGTATCCACCTATACGTTGTTGACAGAGAATCAGTATCATGTTTATGTATTATGTTTATCGGCCGAGCCGGCGGCAATCAACGGTCCGCTTGTTCGTCACACGGGGGAGGGGGGGGGGGGGGCGCACGTATACAGGGGCTGAATACGCAATTAATGATATTGACTGATGTGTGTAGGCTTACTAAACGAAACAAAAATATTATAATATTATTTCAAAGGCAAAGTGTATATAAACCTGTGGATATACCTTGATTCGGCGTGACCCGGGATAGGCGTTGTTCACGTTGTTGTTGTTGTTGTGTTGTTGTTGTTGTGTTGTTGTTGTTGTTGTTGTTGTTGTTGTTGTTGTTGTTGTTGTTGTTGTTGTTGTTGTTGTTTATTAATGAAAAACTATGGAAAGTTGAACTATGATGTGAGTATGTATAATGTATAACTATGATATGAACTATGAGATGAACTATGAGATGAACTATGAGATGAACTATGGAAGAACTATGTTAAGATGAACAGACTTTGAATGTTTAAATATCTAATTTCCCTATCTATGATTCAATTTCATATTCAAGCTTCACTGATCGCGCTCCAGCTCAACAACCGCCACTTCAGCTGTTTATTATTTATTCAATATTAACCAAGAGCAATCAGTGCAGGCGCGAGAGGTTCCGATCAACCGTCTCCCCTATGCATCACCACTAACCATCGGATGTGTCGACGCGCACACTTGACGTGCTACTTGATAATGATACAGCAGTAATAAGCTATGTTACTCCGAGAAACAGTGGCGTCACTATACTAACGGAGTAACTGAGGCTATCAAAATATTTGTGTGTGGCTATTTTTAGGACCAGAAATATACTTATATCTACGAGAGATGAAAGTCATCACCGGCACATATGTAACTGAGTTGTTAACGCACTTGCTTCATGTGATCCGGAAGGTGAAGGGGCATATCGGACCTGATTCGATCCCCGCCACTGTCCATCTTTGCAGGTGTTTTTCGAGGTTTCCCTCTGTAGTGTAGTCTAATGCCGGGATGGTTCCTACAATATAAGCCATGACCACTTTCCTCCCACTATCCTTCTCAATACCTAAAAACCTTCATCTCATCAATCATTCATTCGAAGCCAATAGATCTTGGCTATCATTATAGTGCGTCGGTAAAACCTAATATGAAAATAATTTTAAAAATATATGAAGGTCATCTGCCAAGCGGATTATTATAAAAATGTCAATATGTGTATAGAGAAACTCAAAGCTGCATGAAATAGGGGTCTTCCCACCCAACCGATTCCAAACTCAACTGAATTCAAACTCGATTCCGTCCAAACTCAACGAATCCAAACTCGATCGAATCCAAAGTCGGTCAATTCCCAACTCGACAGAATCTTAACTCGACTGATTTTAGGCGTTAGCCAAACCCACGGTACGGTGGTCTTAACTCGTCTGATTCCAAACTCGTCCGATTCCCAACTCGACCGAATCTACACTTGACCGAATCCAAACTCGAACTCAAAGTTGCATAAAATATGGTAAGGTTTTGAAATATGTCGTTGTATTCAAAATCGTGAATCTCGTCTCGAAAAATCATTGACCCACAAAAATACGCGTCTTTGATTCACTTGATCAAGATGTCGAGAATATAATCCCAGTCTCCTGAATGACAGTCCAGCACGCTAGCGACTGATCACAAATGATCCCATCATGTCAGCCGGCGAACGAGCAGGAATGTATCGAAACGAGCGTTGTGGCTCGCTACCTGCGCCACTGGTTATAATTGTTATTTAACGCGTCATCAGTCGTGTATTTACAGCGTGTTCATGTTGTAATGCGGCGTCTGTGAGGTACCTGGCGAGATAACGCGGCGAGTCGGTCGTAAATTACACGCTGTGTAAGCTGCACTTGCTTGCTTGCACATCAGCATACCGTTCTGTACACACAATACTCGATATCCAGTGGGACGCCGGGGACATCGACTGCACGGTGATGGGCAGTGTTGGGGAAGGTCACTCTTGAAAGGAACTTTTTAAAATTTCAGTTCATGTCAAATAAATCGATCTTTTAAAAAGTTCAAAGTTCGTTTTCGTGCTTTGCTGTAAAAGTTCAAGTTCAAATTAAAAAAAAGAAAAGTCCGCTCAAAAATTCACCTTGAAAATTTTAATGGAAAAAAGGGTTCGAAAATAATAAATGGCTCGCCTGACAAGTGATCCTATGATGAAATCCCGAAAAGGGAATATTATACATTCGGGATAGACCGTAATATAGTCGATCTCATTCGGAATTTGGACGGGGAAGTATACGGATAGTGCGATCGTGTCGAACAGTATTATGAGTGCTCTAAAATTTTGAACTTTCAAATGAACGTTTTATTCCGTTAATAAAGATCATCGAAAAATCGAACCTGAAGAAAGTTCAAGATCGTCGACTGTAAATGAAACGCGTTCATTGAAAAGTTCAGAAAATACGAACGCGGTCATTTTAAAAGTTCATTACCCAACACTGGTGATGGGTGTGGGTTATATTAGGGCGTCCTCAGGCTTCATAGGACAAAAAGTGTCCGCCAGGGTGACTGCACAGCTATAACTGATCAATCATCAAATTGAAAAGCCAGTACAGGATACAACATTTATCAATACGTCATGAGATGCAAACAATATCTGTCGAAAATGCTTCCAAGTCTATGGTCACTAATTACGGTATAATTATGGTCACCGACAGCGCAGTCCTGGTGTTGAAGTTCATTGGTTTTGAATAATGAAAATGGTGTGGTAAGATCGCCCTTGTGGTGCCCCGTCCAAACGATCCTATCTTTCATCCATAGCCTTAATTAGGGAGCAATGATTTTGTATCAAGTTTCGATGATATTAACAAAAAAATCGAAGTCCAATTTTATAATACCAGAGATCACTTGTATGTAAAAGTGACACTCGATATTTTACATGCAAATTATAATGGATTATCAATGTATTCAATGTCAAACTAAGAATGACACATTACAAAACGTATAACTTAGGAATGGGAAAGCATAATTGGCAAAAACATGGCCGCCGCAGACCACTATCTTCATATATGGGCACATAAAAACGAGTTCATGGGCTCCGCAGTTTTTTAATGTCATCATAATCACCGCTATATATAATCAACCGAACTTCATGTTTCCATGCCTTCTTGATATTGGTTGAGCTGCCCAATGTATTAAAAGTTATTTTTTAATGGGAATAATGAAAATTTTGTGTTCATTTCATTTATTCAGACGTCAATAAAGGCGCCGTCTGCAACAAGAGTTTAAACATCGAGAACCTAGAATGCAAGTATGTGATTGTGTGTGTGTGCGAGAGAGAGAGAGAGAGAGAGAGCTTTTATCCCGTTTTTCCATTTAGATGAGATTTCTCCAGCAACTTGAAGAGGGGTTTATAACACGGATAAAGAAACGTTTAAACATTTCGTGGCCTATTCTATACAACATTCTCTATATCTCTCTCTCTCTCTCTCTCTCTCTCTCTCTCTCTCTCTCTCTCTCTCTCTCTCTCTCTCTCTCTCTCTCTCTCTCTCTCTCTCTCTCTCTCTCTCTCTCTCTCTCTCTTTCTTTCTCTCTCTCTCTCTCTCTCTATGTGTATATATATATATATATATATATATATATATATATATATATATATATATATATATATATATATATATATATATATACATATATATATATATATATATATATATATATATATATATATATATATATAAACATATATATATATATATATATATATATATATATATATATATATATATATATATATATATATATATACATATATATATGCGCACAGTGGCGAATCGATACCCATGCCATTCTATTTTTTTGTTCTGTTTCAAATATTATATATAACGGCTTATCAGGTGAGATTTCTCAAAATCGTAAATCGTTGAAATGGTTTTCAATCTCAATTTCTATTCCACTGCGACCACGCAACCACCAGACGAAGTGTGGCCGAGCACGTCCGAGAACACCCGAATGCCTCGCAGTGGAGCAGAATTGGCCGGCTCGTTTCGATTTTTTTTACAGTGTGTTCTTATAGTGATTTGTCTGTAGAACAGTCGAGTATTAAGCAGGGTTGCCAGTTACGATTTTTTTTTTGTCGTTCGACACGATATCGGTACGATATTTGTCATGTCTGTTTCCACTTCGCTGCACCGTAACGTTTTCGTGACGTCATAGCCATAGCCTTCATTACCTTCAAACTCACAGGCTTCTTTGGATGCGAGGAATTGAGCTGTCAGATTACAGATTGACGTACTTTTCTCAAGTCACACAATTGAAGTACAAACACTGAATAATTTAAATGAAATAATATGAAACAAATGAATAATTTAACTCCATGCAATTGGCATAACAATCCTGGATAAAACATTCAACAAAGTGATTCTGAAAGCATGGGATGTTCGAAATTCAAGTTTTTATGGATAGATGAACCGATATTTTCGTGAGTCGATTCTTTTTTACAGTCGTTCGATCACAATCTCAGTGTAACTTCAGGTAAAATCGTACTTTCGGCCGACGAAAGTTGAAGTTGAGTCAATAATCACGACACCGAATCGGTACCGAAACGGTGTCGTGAACCGCCATGTTGTTCAGGTGAATACTGGCTTGTGATTGGCCAGTTGGTAAAATCATGTCGAACGACAAGAAAAAATAGGAACTGAAATCCCTGCTTTAGGAAGGTCTATTCACAGTTCAGTTGATATTTACCCCGTTTTTCCATAGAGGAATAAAACTAATAGTAACATACATTAGCCATGCTCGATGCACCGTCTATTTCCACACTGGTCGCTGTACAAGGACAGACAGAAGACATCTAATAACACTCGAATACCGGTGTAGATCTGTTGTGTGTATAACACTTTCGACAACGACATCTCCGCTCTATTATTACAATATCTCGATGAAGGTTCAATCGACCGTTCTATACCACTAGCAACCATTGTCGAGAGTAGGTTTCGAGAGGTCACAGCATTCTAGTCATCAGTATAGTATCCAAGAAGAAAATACCGACCGACCGTCTCCCCTATACCATGCACATCATTGCCGCACGGCTGATTCGCACCTTCGTATCTCAACAATTTACAAGTAGATAGCTTGGTCCACGAAAGATGACGGTTCCGATTGACCGTCTCCCCTATTCCACAAAATGGCGCACGGTTGTTTCAAGCCTTCATCTTTTGTATACACTTGTATCGATGCAAGATGAAGGTTCCGATCGGTCAGCTTCCCTAGCTAACGTGAGTAACGCTCGGGTGGTTCGCGTCTTCATTTGTCATCAATAAGAGTTGGGACGCTTTGACGCTCGCTTCCTACCACTCAATCACCCCCTTCCCCCCTCCAACCCACCAACAATCTACCCCTACCCCTAAGACCACGAACATACCTTCTAAAGATCTTTCATGGAGTACGTTTTAGGTGGAAATTGCTTCGATTTCTAAGAAAAACACCATATATATATATATATATATATATATATATATATATATATATAAATATATATATATATATATATATATATATATATATATATATATATATATATATATATATATATATATATATATATATATATATACCGAGACGCGTGGCCGAGTGGTAATACACTGAACAGTCATTCGGGAGACCGGGGCTCGATTTCCGCCAAGGTCGACCATCCTGACAGGGATTTTTCGTGGTTTCCCTCTGTCGTTCAGGTCAATACTGGTGAAGGTTCCTTGACAGGCCACGACCGACTCTTTCCCACTTTCCAGAAACACTTAATGAAATAACCTTTCATCTCATCACCCCATCATCTCATTCATCATCCACCGACGCCAATAGATCGTATAGCTATCAGTACAGTGCGTTTAAACCCAATATAAGTGAATAAATGAATGGATAGACGAACTTGGTCAACACGGTCTACCAAAATGAATGATAGTGAAAATGTTGTCAATTGTGGGAGACGATTACTTCATGTTGAGCCCTGAAACCAGATTTCAATGAATGACAATATTTATTCCCCTAATCTCAGAGAAAACTATAGAAGTCATCATCTCGATTCCAGAAATTAAAATGAATTTTTTTGTTCTTTCAGAGACCATGAGTCATGACGTAGGCATAACCGATTCTATATCGGAACATGAACAGAATCAGGTGATGTACATGTAGTTACTAGGAAAAACGACCGGGTCCTGGAGGACAATCAAAAAAAATATTGAGTTTTAACGACGCACTGTAATGATGACTGAGATTTATTGGCGTCGGATGAGTGATTAATGAGATGATGGGATGATGAGATGAGGGTTGTATGGGTAATGGGAAGGATAGTGGGAAGGAAGCGGTCGTGGCCTATATTGTGGAAACCATCCCGGCATTAGCCTAGACTACAGAGGGAAACCACGAAAAAAAACCTGTAAAGATGGACGGTGGCGGCGATCGAACCGGGACCGATATGTCCCTTCACCTCCCGGGTCACACGAAGCAAGTGCGCTAACCACTCAGCTACTGTGCCGGTTGGAGGACAATCGAATTAATTTTAATTTCTGAAATTAGGATGCAGATTCTTAGTTTTCTCTGAAACTGCAGTTCAGTTAGGTTTTCTGAACTTATGCTTCCGTTTGATTCGTATACAAGTGTACTAACTTGCGATTTGACTGTTGAATCTAGGAAGCCTGTGCATTAATTTAAGAGGCCGCAGGCGCTCGTATTTCACGCCGCAAACTCTCACGGCCGTAATTTTTGTGATATCAATATGAGTGTTTTTGCATTCTGTTGGTAATTGAAAAACGAAGGTTACTGTAAGTACAGAATTTTGAATAAAAAATTTGTGATTTTTCAAATTCTTCAAATGGAAAATGAAAAAATTTCAAATTTACGAAAACCTAGATACATATTTTTTAATACCGAAAAAAAACATAGAATGTGAAATATATCAGAAGTGTGAGCTAGGGAATTAACGGCGTTTATGTGAATCTGAGTTCGGCGGGCTAGTCTACGGGTGGCGCCTAGCACACGATGCATGTTAAACTCGAGTCTGAAGCGAGCGAACAACGAGCCCGTGTAGAGCGCCTAGCACACGATGCATGTTTAACTCGAGTCTGAAGCGAGCGAACAACGAGCCCGTGTGGAGCGCCTAGCACACGATGCATGTTTAACTCGAGTCTGAAGCGAGCGAACAACGAGCCCGTGTAGAGCGCCTAGCGCACGATGCATGTTAAACTCGAGTCTGAAGCGAGCGAACAACGAGCCCGTGTAGAGCGCCTAACACACGATGCATGTTAAACTCGAGTCTGAAGCGAGCGAACAACGAGCCCGTGTAGAGCGCCTAGCACACGATGCATGTTTAACTCGAGTCTGAAGCGAGCGAACAACGAGCCCGTGTGGAGCGCCTAGCACACGATGCATGTTTAACTCGAGTCTGAAGCGAGCGAACAACGAGCCCGTGTAGAGCGCCTAGCACACGATGCATGTTTAACTCGAGTCTGAAGCGAGCGAACAACGAGCCCGTGTAGAGCGCCTGGCACACGATGCATGTTAAACTCGAGTCTGAAGCGAGCGAACAACGAGCCCGTGTAGAGCGCCTAGCGCACGATGCATGTTAAACTCGAGTCTGAAGCGAGCGAACAACGAGCCCGTGTAGAGCGCCTAGCGCACGATGCATGTTAAACTCGAGTCTGAAGCGAGCGAACAACGAGCCCGTGTGGAGCGCCTAGCACACGATGCATGTTTAACTAGAGTCTGAAGCGAGGGAACAACGAGCCCGTGTGGAGCGCCTAGCGCACGATGCATGTTAAACTCGAGTCTGAAGCGAGCGAACTACGAGCCCGTGTAGAGCGCCTAGCACACGATGCATGTTTAACTCGAGTCTGAAGCGAGCGAACAACGAGCCCGTGTAGAGCGCCTGGCACACGATGCATGTTAAGAGCCCGCATCTTAGACAGATTTCATGTTGAGTACAGGGTGCACTTCCATCACATATATCTCAAGAACTACAAACACTACGGATTTGCGATAAAAAGCAATTGATAAACGATACTCTCACAATTGGATATGCATAGTTGAATATTGAAGAATAATTTTAATATGGAGCAATTTTTGAATCAAAAAGTGCCAATTTGATGGTTTTCATTGCCTAATTCCCGGTTACCGAATATAACTAGAAAAAAATTACAAACGCACATCTTTAAGTTCAACCTTTCTCATCAATATTCAAAATCTTGATTTGCCTATAATTCAACAGTCTTCCCGTTTTCCTTGATCAAAATGTGTCATGTAACTTACAGTAACTAGATTTTGTCCAAATTATAAGTTGGAAAACTCCTCCATCTAGCGGTGACACTGGAACTCTTTGAAAATCATCCCCTTTCCACTTGTCAACCTAGGTAGGAAGTGGACCCGAGCCATGAGTGCTGTCACTCCAAATGAACCTTTCTTGGAACGGAATAAAAGCGATTAGCTGAAAACCAATATACCGATATATCACACCAATCAATTGTATTTAGTTGTAAGTGTCTTCACATTCTCATTACAACAAGAATACATTTTTTATTTTACTCCTAGGTGCATTTCTCACCGATTCAGTGAAAATAATTCCAGTTGACTTCATACCCAAGTAGAAACTCATTTTTTGGGTCAATGCTCAAAATCAGAATTAAAACTATTACAATTACATTTATTATCGTTTGATGAATTATGGAGTGTTGAAATTCGACTTCTCGAGTTGTTTAACTCACACATTGTTAACACATTGTTAGTAGCCCATCATTATATTCTACAGTGAAACAGAAACATAACATGAGAAACATAACATGAGAAACATAACGTGAAAAACGACACAAAATATAACAAACACGATTTATCACATTTCATGTTTCCACATTGATTGAGTGATTTCACAATTGAAATTTGAAATTTGATCGCTGAATCATTCCAAGAAATGGTC
This sequence comes from Brachyptera risi, assembly GCA_964007535.1. Taxonomy (NCBI): domain Eukaryota; kingdom Metazoa; phylum Arthropoda; class Insecta; order Plecoptera; family Taeniopterygidae; genus Brachyptera; species Brachyptera risi. The sequence goes on from OZ023334.1 coordinate 4,423,370, forward strand.
ACAATATAATTAATATAATTCCTAATCAGTTTCAAATATGCTATGATCATTTATTGTAGACAGAAACGAATATAGGAAAAAACTACGGTAAGATTTAATATTGAAACGAATTTTAAAATCATCATATTTGAAACAAAATTGATTACTTTCCACATTGTTAGGGTTCTGATGATGTGAATATATATATATATATATATATATATATATATATATATATATATATATATATATATATATATATATATGTGTATATATATATATATATATATATATATATATATATATATATATATATATATATATATATATATGTGTATATATATATATTTGTATATATATATATTTATATATATGTGTATATATATATATGTGTATATATATATATTTATATATATATATATGTGTATATATATATATGTGTATATATATATATGTGTATATATATATATTTATATATATATATATGTGTATATATATATATGTGTATATATATATATTTATATATATATATATATGTGTATATATATATATTTATATATATATATATATATATATATATATATATATATATATATATATATATATATATATATATATGTGTGTATATATATATATTTATATATATATATATGTGTATATATATATATTTATATATATATATATATATATATATATATATATATATATATATATATATATATATATATATATACATATATATATATATATATATATATATATATATATATATATACATATATATATATATATATATATATATATATACACACATATATATATATATATATTTATATATATATATATATATATATATATATATATATGTATATATATATATATATATATACATATATATATACATATATATATATATATATATATATATATATATATATATATATATATATATATATAAATATATATATATGGATCATCTTTCAAATTTGATCACACGCATATTCGAATAGTTTGAAAAATGCCCAGTTTTGTTTGATCCCGCGATCTTTTTGCCCGCGATCATTTATTCACGATCTTATTACCTCCACGGTATTTTTACCCGCGCTCACTTGGCTCGCGATATTTTCTTCTCCACGACCTTATGTACGTGCGGTCATTTCACCCTACTCGATATTATTGCCGCGAGATAAAATTGTTCGCGGTCTTTTTGCCGGCTACCTTAGATTTCGACCTCACCAACAGCTAGGTTATTAGGGGGTACGAGTGAGCTCGCAGAGGAGAGACGGATGATGTTCACAAAAACCCATGTCATATGCGAGGCTCGAACCTAAGCCCCGCTTGACTGGAATGTATGAAGCAGTGCCTTAGCTGGGCTTGGATCAGTCAAGGTTCATATAGGTGAAGTTGACCTATACATGCACACATATTTTCAGTGTAGGCAGCTACGACTGATCAGTGTGAATTTTTTCACGATCATCTTATCTTATTCTCTTCGAAAAATGTGTCCTGAGAAAACTTCCACTAATGAGTTGCTTGATTGGCCTGACACTTGCGTTCACTTGTTTTGAAAATAAATATATTTCCTCTCTATTCTCTCAGAATATTGGGTTGTACAATTTTCCGCTCACAGTTCATTGTTGTCAGATTTTGTGAAAAAAGAACACACATGTGCCTATACGAAGCGAAAACAATTATTCTTGAAATATGTACAAAGATCGTATACAAATACATGCTGTATTGGCAGTTGTCTTCATCACTTTGCCATTCCATTTAAAAAAACTAAACCAATAATAAATCACTGTAAAAATGTGTGAATTTGTTTATCATTTCAGAATTAGTCTCCGATTGACCATTCAACTATTATGTAAATACTACATATTGTGATAATTTAATCAATCAAATATTAAATATATGCTTGAAATAATTCTGAAAGCGATCCTAGTATGGGCATAATAACTGAAAATAAGCTTACACAAAATCTAAAATCGACATAACATTGTACTTTTGACGCATTCATTTATGTTTTTATGTTGGGTTCAACTAAGCACAGTAATGAATGATGACTAAGACCTATTGGCGTCGGTGAATGATGAATAAGGTGATGACTGATGAGAAGATTAGATGGAAGGTTACTTTATTATGTGTTTTTGTATAGTAAAAAGGAGTCGGTCGTGGTCTGTTGCAAAGGAATCATCCCAGTATGAACCTAAACGACAGAGGGACACCACGAAAAAACTCTTCTTGGAGGTCTCTGTCCAGAATCGAACCCCGGTCTCCTGAATGCCGGTTCAGCCACCGATCCACTAGTCTCACTACTCATTTTGCACTCATCTTATCATTTGTTTATGACTAGGAAAACGCTATATACGCGTTGTTAGACGAGCGGAAAGTAATAGTATGTCGACTTCATTGCCAAACTTTTGCCTAAATTCGTCAATTGGGTAACATTTTAGTTATAAATGGGTAAAAACGGCTTCGAGTGGTACCAATTTAGCACATTTCGTGTTTTTTCTTCAAAATGGCTGACCCGATCAAGCTGAGAATTCCCAGAAATGTGTATCAAGATGTTATTCAACTCCACACAAAATTTCAATTTTTTGGAAAATAAAAATTTTAAAATTTTAAATTTTTTAAATTTTTAAGGGTATTTTTGAAATTTCTGAAATTCATAAAAAAAAAGTTGATATCCGATAATGCCACAAAACTATACAGATCTGAGTTAGATAAGGAACCATGATGAAAAAAAGTTTGAAATTGATAGCTGAAGCCTTTTGACCTGTGGAGAACCGACAAATGAACATAAAAAAAAATATATATAAAAACGAACACCAATTTTTTTCAGTATGTGAAATTGAATCCTCGCTAAAGCTCGTCTAATAATTGATCACTCATCATTTGTTATGATATTTTCCTACGAATTATACTTAGTTATTATCAGCATGATTATTTGTAAATTTGCATTTACTTCCTTGTGGTCAACATAATCTCCGTATACCCCTACTTTCGAATACAAGTAGCAATTGTGACTAACCAATATAAGTATCAATGAAATACATAGCTTGTGGTATATTTTTTCTCATTGGGAACAATGATTTTGTATCCAGTATCAATGTTATGAGGAAAAAAATTGTGAATATTACTTTCCTCGATTTCAGAAATAACAGCATATTGTGTGGAATCACAGCTCGATTATCTGTGATGGAATCTGAATGAGTTTATTGTGAGAGCCATAGCTAAAACGTTTACCAAATATCTCTTCAAAATACTACCTGCTATTCAGATGGCTTTTGTGACAACCTAGTGACAACACGCAGAATGACGGTCTAGGACCCCCGAGTGTATTTGTTAACTTATAGAGAAGGCGGTAAATCGGAACGGTCAAATGTTGTTTCCAAAGTGCACGTCTTTTTTGATGAACACTTCAAGTTACAAGAGAGAGAGATAGCCATAGGAAACTGAGAGAGATAGCTGTCCACTACCGAGTTCCAAAATCGCACACCAAACTTGGGTCGCGCATGTCGAAGAGAAATATTCTCAGCTAGGATACGGGCTCTTAAACTCGAGTCTGAAGCGAGCGAACAACGAGCCCGTGTAGAGCGCCTGGCACACGATGCATGTTAAACTCGAGTCTGAAGCGAGCGAACAACGAGCCCGTGTAGAGCGCCTAGCGCACGATGCATGTTAAACTCGAGTCTGAAGCGAGCGAACAACGAGCCCGTGTAGAGCGCCTAGCGCACGATGCATGTTAAACTCGAGTCTGAAGCGAGCGAACAACGAGCCCGTGTGGAGCGCCTAGCACACGATGCATGTTTAACTAGAGTCTGAAGCGAGGGAACAACGAGCCCGTGTGGAGCGCCTAGCGCACGATGCATGTTTAACTCGAGTCTGAAGCGAGCGAACAACGAGCCCGTGTAGAGCGCCTAGCACACGATGCATGTTAAACTCGAGTCTGAAGCGAGCGAACTACGAGCCCGTGTAGAGCGCCCAGCACACGATGCATGTTTGACTAGAGTCTGAAGCGAGGGAACAACGAGCCCGTGTAGAGCGCCCAGCACACGATGCATGTTAAACTAGAGTCTGAAGCGAGGGAACAACGAGCCCGTGTAGAGCGCCTAGCACACGATGCATGTTAAACTCGAGTCTGAAGCGAGCGAACTACGAGCCCGTGTGGAGCGCCTAGCGCACGATGCATGTTAAACTCGAGTCTGAAGCGAGCGAACTACGAGCCCGTGTAGAGCGCCTAGCACATGATGCATGTTAAACTAGAGTCTGAAGCGAGCGAACAACGAGCCCGTGTAGAGCGCCTAGCGCACGATGCATGTTAAACTCGAGTCTGAAGCGAGCGAACTACGAGCCCGTGTAGAGCGCCAAGCACACGATGCATGTTTAACTAGAGTCTGAAGCGAGGGAACAACGAGCCCGTGTAGAGCGCCTAGCGCACGATGCATGTTAAACTCGAGTCTGAAGCGAGCGAACTACGAGCCCGTGTAGAGCGCCCAGCACACGATGCATGTTAAACTCGAGTCTGAAGCGAGCGAACTACGAGCCCGTGTAGAGCGCCTAGCGCACGATGCATGTTAAACTCGAGTCTGAAGCGAGCGAACTACGAGCCCGTGTAGAGCGCCTAGCGCACGATGCATGTTAAACTCGAGTCTGAAGCGAGGGAACAACGAGCCCGTGTAGAGCGCCTAGCGCACGATGCATGTTAAACTCGAGTCTGAAGCGAGCGAACTACGAGCCCGTGTAGAGCGCCTAGCGCACGATGCATGTTAAACTCGAGTCTGAAGCGAGCGAACAACGAGCCCGTGTAGAGCGCCTAGCGCACGATGCATGTTTAACTCGAGTCTGAAGCGAGCGAACAACGAGCCCGTGTGGAGCGCCTAGCGCACGATGCATGTTAAACTCGAGTCTGAAGCGAGCGAACAACGAGCCCGTGTAGAGCGCCTAGCAGACGATGCATGTTAAACTCGAGTCTGAAGCGAGGGAACAACGAGCCCGTGTGGAGCGCCTAGCACACGATGCATGTTTAACTCGAGTCTGAAGCGAGCGAACAACGAGCCCGTGTGGAGCGCCTAGCACACGATGCATGTTTAACTCGAGTCTGAAGCGAGCGAACAACGAGCCCGTGTGGAGCGCCTAGCACACGATGCATGTTTAACTCGAGTCTGAAGCGAGCAAACAACGAGCCCGTGTAGAGCGCCTAGCACACGATGCATGTTTAACTCGAGTCTGAAGCGAGCGAACAACGAGCCCGTGTGGAGCGCCTAGCACACGATGCATGTTTAACTCGAGTCTGAAGCGAGCGAACAACGAGCCCGTGTGGAGCGCCTAGCACACGATGCATGTTTAACTCGAGTCTGAAGCGAGCAAACAACGAGCCCGTGTAGAGCGCCTAGCACACGATGCATGTTAAACTCGAGTCTGAAGCGAGCAAACAACGAGCCCGTGTAGAGCGCCTAGCACACGATGCATGTTTAACTCGAGTCTGAAGCGAGCGAACAACGAGCCCGTGTAGAGCGCCCACGGCCTCTTAATGATGAATATAAAGTCCAAGACCATAACTTCTTGAATACGTCACGGTTCAGCGAAGTGGAAACAGACCTGCGAGATATCGTACCGATATCGTGTAGGATGACAAAAAGAAATCGGAACTGGAAAACTGGCTCAACTGTGGTGATTTAACGGTCAATGATTATCCAGGTCGATATTTGTGATTGGAAATACAATCACATCTTTCAAAAACCTTGATAGTTCAAATTTCCATCATTCCAGGATATTTTGCATCCATTCTGTTGGTCATACCTGCTGAGGGGGAAACAACTAGTAAATTCAGTGTACACCTGATTTCAGTTTTCAAGGGATTTCGGGGAGATATCACGGGTTTTCAAGAAGATTTCAATGGGTTTCAAGAAGATTTCAATGGATTTCAGGAAGATTTCAAGAAGATTTCAATGGATTTCAAGAAAATTTCAAGTAGATTTCAAGGGATTCCAGGTAGATTTCAAATGATTTTAAGAAGATTTCAACGGATTTCAAGAAGATTTCAATGGATTTCAGGAAGATTTCAAGAAGATTTCAATGGATTTCAAGAAAATTTCAAGTAGATTTCAAGGGATTCCAGGTAGATTTCAAGGGATTTCAAGAAGATTTCAAATGATTTCAAGAAGATTTTAAGAAGATTTCAATGGATTTCAAGAAAATTTCAAGTAGGTTTCAAGGGATTTCAAGAAGATTCCAAGTAGATTTCAAGAAGATTTCAAGAAGATTTCAAGAAGATTTCAATGTCTTTCAGGAAGATTTCAAGAAGATTTCAATGGATTTCAGGAAGATTTCAAGAAGATTTCAAGAAGATTTCAATGGATTTCAGGAAGATTTCAAGAAGATTTCAATGGATTTCAAGAAGATTTCATGACAAGTGTGTACACTAGGTTTCAGTTGTCAACCCCTCGGTACCACTTCCATCTCTAACCTGAATACAAGTATATCTAGTAGCGGCACGCGAGGAATCGAACTACTTCTTCGTCAAGGTTCAGGGTTCAAAGGTCAAGGTCAAAAGGGTGCGGTGAGGTTCTCCATTGTGCGGTAGTTTGACGTGTGACAGCTCTGATGTTTGGTGCGTGTTCATCAATACACCGAGAGAAAGTAGGTACACTTGCGGTCACATACGGTGGTCGATCAGACGGCAACGACATGCAGACTGAAGATAATCACTGACGTTATTAAGCACTCAAGAAAGAATGGAATGACATATGAATAGGATTGAAGAATGGAGTAGGCCTAGTCAATAGAGGAGAAGAATGGAGTAGTCAATAGAGGAGAAGAATGGAGTAGTCAATAGAGGAGGTGGATGGAGTAGTCATAGAGGAGGAGGATGGAGTAGTCAATAGTGGAGGAGAATGGAGTAGTCAATAGAGGAGGAGAATGGAGTAGTCATAGAAGAGGAGGATGGAGTAGTTGATAGAGGAGAAGAATAGAGTAGTCAATAGAGGAGAAGAATGGAGTAGTCAATAGAGGAGGAGAATCGAGTAGTCAATAGAGGATAAGAATGGAGTAGTCAATAGAGGATAAGAATGGAGTAGTCAATAGAGGAGGAGAATCGAGTAGTCAATAGAGGATAAGAATGGAGTAGTCAATAGAGGAGAAGAATGGAGTAGTCATAGAGGAGGAAGATGGAGTAGTTGATAGAGGAGAAGAATAGAGTAGTCAATAGAGGATAAGAATGGAGTAGTCAATAGAGGAGGAGAATCGAGTAGTCAATAGAGGATAAGAATGGAGTAGTCAATAGAGGATAAGAATGGAGTAGTCAATAGAGGAGAAGATTATGGAGTCGTGTGCAAGAGGAGAGATGGTGGGAGATTGGAGAACGGAGGAAGGAACTCGTAGGAAGAGAAGAAGAAGCAGATGATAGTGGTAGTGAAGAAGATGAGGAAGAAGTAGAAGCAAGACTTGGAACTGACACAAACTGGGATTTAAGAAGTCCGTTCTATAGGCATATATGAATTGGTGGAAAACACTCCCTTAGGCCCAGTATTACCAAGGCCAGTTAGTATTTATCTGACAGTTGGTGAGAACAAATAGAATAGGTAATCACATGGTGATGACAAGTTTGAACTGTCAGATAAAGGCTAACTAGACTTGGTAATACCAGGCATTAGTCCAATTAATTTGGATACCTGGGTTTGATGGTTGGAGCACCGTCTTTATATTATGATAAAATAGGTTGGTTCACCACATCGTGCTCCAACCCAAAACACCTTCACATTGTTCACAGCCTAGGATCACAGCCTAGAGTGACAGTGTATGGGATGTTCGCACGTAACAAACGACAAACAATCGTTACTAAAGCAATACAGCGAACTGGTGGACTACCAAATATTCTGATTGGTCAATTCCAACTGGTGGACATTGTTGTCTGTCTCTTGCAACAATGGGTGACGTCACTTGACAGAAGCTTATAGAGTGTTCGTACGTAACAAACGACAAACAATCGTTACCATAGCAATACAGCGAACTGGTGGACTACCAAACATTCTGATTGGTCAATTCCAACTGGTGGACATTGTTGTCTGTCTCTTGCAACAATGGGTGACGTCACTTGACAGAAGCTTATAGAGTGTTCGTACGTAACAAACGACAAACAATCGTTACCATAGCAATACAGCGAACTGGTGGACTACCAAACATTCTGATTGGTCAATTCCAACTGGTGCACATTGTTGTCTGTCTCTTGCAACAATGGGTGACGTCAGTTGAGAATACCCTATAAGTAGGGGCCATGATACTGCAACCAAGGTCACTATACAACAGTGTGTTTTGTGAATAGAAAGTTTGGATTTCATATTATCGTTATACGTTATGCGCTAGTTGTTATATGTTAATAGCGTGTTTCATTGTGAATGGGCCTATAAGGTTGACATATATACTGTCTGTTTATTTGAAAACGCTTAAAGGAACGACGCTGTGGCTGTATTTGATATCTCTTATCAGCCTCTCTGCACGAGTAAGCACGAGTGAGCACGAGTGAGCACGAAGTCTACAGCTGAACTTCGGTTCTCGTCTTCAAGACGGTAATAATATAATTAGAATAACGTGCAGAATTCTCGATAACCGAGTTTTAATGAGATTTTTAATAAAGTTTTTACATAAAAGTAATGGATTTTATTTCAAAATCTATTCAGGTCATTACAATTAGATTGAAAATTGAAGGTTATTTTGATCTCAATTATTATAGGATGATATGGCAATTATTTATAATACTTTTATATCATTTTTATTGAAAGGAATAGAAAATAAAAACTCATATCAGTAGTAAAACATGTGGAATATTGTCAGACGTTTATTTGGCGGTCAGTCAAGATATTGTCTTGGAAACCGAAGTCAAGTCCGACATGGGTTCGAGTCCCGCATACGACATTGGTTTTCATTTATGCATGTATATTGATATACCGCACTGTCTAAATTCTCGATAATCCCTCTCAAACCTGTTCTGAAATTGTTTAAATAAGCTTCATACTTTTTAAAAAATTGAATAATAACAAATATATAAGTTGGACATAATGATACAAGTATATTCAATAAGTATATTCCCACAGTCCTCGAAGCAAATGCTTGGATGAAGTACTAATTGGCCACGACCTTTAATTAGTAGAGCGATAGGCCTAATTATAACATTACAGGCCTATCACTAATTTAATTTGTGCATTTTGTATAATGATCAATTTAACATCTGCTGTCAAGAGAAAGAAGTGATCATTGCTCAAGAGATTCAGTTCAAAGTGGAAGATATCAACATTCGTGTGTTTATACTGAAAGACTTTTATCTACGGCGAAAAATCATGTTCACAGACAGCGCAGTCCTGGTGTTGAAGATCATTAGTTTTAAATAATCAAAATGGGGTGGTAAGATCGCCCTTGTGGTGCCCCGTCCAAACGATCCTATCTTTCATCCACAGCCTTAATTGGGGAACAATGATTTTGTATCAAGTTATGATGTTATTAAAAAAAATATATATATATAAATATATAAGCGCTATAATGGTATATGAACGGGGCAAGGAATGGGATGGGCATCATTATGAACCAACTGAAGAGTGACTCACCGTAAATCAGATAAATAAGAAAAAAAACGATTCAATAGCTTTCGATCAACCTTGGATTATTGCTATCGTATATACCTAATAGCTATCGTATTATAGCTATAATCACAGGATCAAGCCTTGATCGCTTCTCATTAGTTGCGTACGTAGAAGCTCGCGTGAAACCAACGAGAGAGTAGCCCTAACTGGCAGTTCAAAGTTATTATCACCATGGTTATCCATACTAATTGTTCTCACCTACTGCCAGGTGAAGGCTTACTGTTCTTACTGAGTTCAAGTTAGTCAGATTAGGTTGATTCAGGTCAGTTTAGGCTGCGCGCAACAACAATAACAACAACGTCCGCATGTGATGACAGACCGTCGGCTGCCCTCTTCATTCTATATTATATTATATATCTAAGCTCTATTTAGATTTTTAAGACGTATCGACGTCAAAAAATCACCATCATAACCACAGTATATTCAGCATAGCTTCAGTATGGTAACTTGGTTAGCCGTGTTATGCTTGCAGCAAAACATGACCGCGCATGTCAAGTCGCTCCTGGTGTTCGTGCATGGAAACACACGTGGTTGCGCACGCATTCGCTGTCGCCCCTAGCAACCGCATGCGTCTGTAGATGTAGACAATTTTCAAGCAATCGAAAATTGATGGCAGTTTCAATATGACTGTCTACTGCGTAATCACGTTGGCTTACGTTATTGTTGTCAAAGCACAGACAATGGTTCTTAGATAGTCGAAACTTATTTCACATTTGAACCAAGTCGTTTCATTGAGTAGGTATAGGCCTCTGTCACGTAACAGATGACAAACAATCGTTATCATAGCAATACAGCGAACTGGTGGACTACCAAATGTTCTGATTGGCCCATTCCAACTGGTGGACATTGTTGTTTGTCTTTGTAAACAATGAGTGACGTCACTTGACAGAAGCCTAAAGGAATGATGCTACCAGTTCTCTCTATACTATATGATATAACATCCGACACACATGCTTCGTTCGTCTTTTATCAAGACCCGTTTTCAAGGCTCGCGGTAAGTGGCAGGCGTTTTTTTACTGGTCAATCAGAATGGATTAAATTCCTACTACTTGCACTTTTTGCTCTCTGTCGTGAGACAAAATTCAACCTAGGAAAAAAACGCAGCGGTTAAATACCCTCACTCATACAAGTGGTCATTATGTCGGAATATTACTTCTGAAACGGTACTTTTCCAATATGCACTATGATTGTTTTTGCATGCCACATGATACGATACTAAAAATCACTTGGCCGCCCGAATTCAACAAGAATTACATATTTAAATAAATAAGTCAAATCTCGAAGTGGATGCGAAGAAACGCGACTATGTGAACAGCGCAGGCGTTTTTTAACCACCTGCCACTAGCCATGAAAACGACCCTATACGAGATTTTACGCGCTCATTCACGGGCGCCGCCATATTGAATTTCTACACCTCATTAATGGCGGCTAGTCTAATGCGCGCGCAAAGGATCATGGTACGGTAATGGCGAAAATATAATGGCCTATTAGACGGCTGAAACAGTTATAAAACTCGGGGCATTTTTCGGTTTCTCAAACTCCCCGGGGGTTTCGGTTCAATTAATCTTAACAAGTTGTTTGATGTGTAAACTCGCTGTTGTTTTTATGTGAAGGTCTTTAACGGCGGTCCAATCACCAGGCGCCTCGCACATATAGATACCCTGGTTTAATGGTTCAATAACAACGAGGGAATCAGGGTTTATCGAGTCGGTTTGATTGAGACAAGGTGTTTAGAAGATTGTGTCGACGATACTTAAAAGTGCATGGGAGTCGATTTAGCGGAATAATAGTTTTTGGGTGATCATTTTTAACGGTATGAGATCAACAATAAACGGATATAATTCAAGATTGTGTAAACGATACTCAAAGAGTCAATGGAAGACGATTTAGAGAAATGTCAATTCTTCAGGATAGCCTAATTTTTGAACGGTATGAGATATCGACATTCTAATGTTGAGATGACACAGATAATTTCAATACCTTCAAAAACCTTTTCGACTTATATTTATACATCGCATGATTGTCGAGCGTATATAGGCCTACAGCTGAAATTGTGTGTTTTTAGCTGTGGGCCTAGACGCTTCACAATTATACAATATGAGTCATTATATAGTTATGACACATTAGACGAGCTTCAGCGAGGATTCAATTTGACATACTGAAAAAAAACTGGTGTTCGTTTTTATGTTGTTTTTTTATGTTTTTTTGTCGGTTCTCTACAGGTCAAGCGGCTATAGCTATCAACTTCAAACTTTTTTTCATTATGGTTCCTTATCTAACTTAGATCTGAATATTTTTGTGGCATTATCGGGTGGTAACTTTTATTAATTTTAGAAATTTCAAAAATAGCATTTAGAATAACACGGCGGAAGAAAAATTAAAAAATTTTCATTTTCAAAAAAAAAAAAAGAATTGTGTGAAGTTGAATTACATCTTGATACACATTACTGGAAATCCTCAGCTTGATCGAGTCAGCCATTTTGAAGAAAAAAAATAAAATGTGCTAAATCGGTACCACTCGAAGCCGTTTTTACCCATTTATAACTTAAATGTCACCCAATTGGCAAATTTAGGCAGAAATTTGGCAAAGAAGTCGACATACTATTAATTTCCGCTCGTCCAACAACGCGTATATAGCGTTTTCCTAGTATATCATCTTCATATACCATCTTGCCTCCGTATTAGAATATTGATATCTCATACCGTTCAAAAATTATCATCAAAAAACTGATATTTCGCTAAATCGACTACCATGGACTCTTAAACATCATCCGTCAATTCCCTTATAATTGGCATGTAGGTATGTATCTATGTATATAAGTGGCATGTACAAACAATGTTTGGAATGTATTACAAACTCCAAACAATCAAATAACTAATCCATTTCATTCTTATTATTGCAATTCATTATTATTTTTCATAATTTTAATTTATTATTCTTATTTCACTTGAGTGTGAAATGTAAATGTAATAACTGAATCTGTCATGTTTTGGTTTGAATATCATTTGCAATTCCGTTAACAAGTGTTTTTTTATAATGATGAATATTGAATAATAATAAAAAAAAAAAATATATATATATATATATATATATATATATAATATATATAAAATAATAATAAAATAAAAAAAAGATAATAAAAAAAATTTGAAGATTATGTTCAGCCACTTTCCAGAAGAAGGTACATGTAATAATTATGGTGGATTTAACATTGTCAGCATTGCATTCCATGCTCAAGTTTGGGCCCAGTTGAAGGATCAACACTCCGCTTGGATGAAATCTAGATCCAAAATAGATATACACTTCTCATACTATACGTTATAACCGACAAAAACAAACAACATGAGGACTTAATTCAATTTCAAACTATCGTTCTAACTGAGAAACAATGTCGATATAAAAGTTTATGTTTATGTACTTCACGGTTTAATCATTTTGAAATTAATTAAAATTGTTCTGTGTGAGGAAAATCCATTATACGTGTGAGCAGTGGCGTAAATATCGGCAGTGCAAGCGTTGCAGTGGCACAGAGGTCCAGGGCTAAATTTACTCATCTCTTTCCGAAGTTATTTCATCCATTGAAAATCGGTTAATGCAGCAAATGAGATGAGTTTGGAAAGAGATGAGTTTTGAAAGAGATGAGTTTGGATTGAGATGAGTTTGGAAAGAGATGAGTTTGGAATGAGATGAGTTAGGAAAGAGATGAGTTAAGAAATAGATGAATTTGGAATGAGATGTGTTAGGAAAGAGATGAGTCTGGAAAGAGAAGAGTTTGGATTGAGATGAGTTTGGAAAGAGTTGAGTTTGGATTGAGATGAGTTAGGAAATAGATGAATTTGGAATGAGATGAGTTAGGAAAGAGATGATTCCCAAAAGAGATGAGTTTGGATTGAGATGAGTTAGGAAAGAGATGAATTTGGAATGAGATGAGTTAGGAAAGAGATGAGTTCGGATTGAGATGAGTTTGGACGTCACTGCCCTCTAAGACTGTTATTATCTGCTGAAATTATAATTTATATATTAATATATATTTCTGTGTACTATAAGCAGATGAGACTCAAGAGTGGGTTCAAATTTATCGATTGAACCAGAGAGAGCAAGACGGATTCATTCGGGTGATGTAGCCATTTTTGCTGAGCAAGAAACAAGGCAAAGGAATTCTAATAGCAATCAATGAGTGAGCTGAATATATATATATATATATATATATATATATATATATATATATATATATATATATATATATATATATTATATATACATATATATATATATATATATATATATATATATATATATATATATATATATATATCTCAAACCCAGATAACCAATTGAATTGAGCCAGGGGGTGTTTCCACCAGTTTTTCTAGGGCAGGCTATTCAACTAATTTATGTGCAGTAAATAATTCTACGCGACTGTTTAAGAACGAATAAAAATAGCAAAACTTCGAAGAAAATTTGAATCACATTTATATTAGAGTATATACTGGAGGCACAAGAGTGCTTTTAATGATTTGATGGCAAATATGGAAAAAAGGGGAAGGGCCTATTTATAAATGTTGCACTCCTCGTCGTCGTACCTTGTTACGCCACTGCGTGTGAGCCTACACCACAACCCGATAATATTTACAAGCACCTTTAGCTATGTTGCCCGACATTCTGTGTACGTTGAGAGAAAATATGCGAGCTTCAAAAAGTGCACTGGAATTTGAAATCTGCATGCATTCCAGTTATACCTTCGTTAATTAATATACAGTATTGGGTTTAACGACTTACTCTACTGATGATCACGATCTATTGGCGTCGGTGAATAATACATGAGAGATGGGATGATGAGATGGAAGGTTTTATTTTTATTTTTCTATTTTTTTTCTATTGGGTTTTAAAGACGCACTATACTGATGATTACGATCTATTGGCGTCGGTGGATGATGAATGAGATGGTGGGATGATGAGATGACAGGTTATTTTATCAGGTGAATTTTGGATAGTGGGAAGGAGTCGGTCGTGGTCTACTGTTAAGGGGAATGTTCACTGAAAAGTGAAATTCTGGGGAATTGGACATATTGGTATGAAATTTTGGGATAAGTCAATAAAATAGTAGACAAAAATATAAGAATCGAGAAATAGTTCACTCATTTAATTTTTACAATTATTAATTGAAAACTTGAATCAACAATGAGTTACAAAAAAGCCCACTTCATTTTTGTGCCAACACTTGAAAATGTTATTCATTTTATTCACTTATTTATTCATTTTATTTACTTAATTTTCATTTATTTATATTTATTTATTTTTTGTCATTTTTTAGCCTAATAATTGGTGGTAATCTTCACGGGACACTGTGAAGAGCGTATACCGGAATAAACTATACTCGGTTGTGTGGCATAGACTGGGGGTACTTTTGTTAATGTGGTCAGGGTTTAGGTAAGGTTTGCTACCCACTACTATGTCACTTAACCGAGTATACTTTATTCCAGTATACGCTGTTCAGGCGTCCCAATTATGAAATCCATATACATGATGATAAAAAAGAGATCTCTCAATTGTAGCTATGCTATATTCAAAAAGGTTTCAAACTAGGAAAACGCCATATATGCGTTGTTAGACGAGCGGATAGTAATAGTATGTCGATTTTTTTCGCCAAACTTCT
>OZ023334.1:4443640-4471140 GCA_964007535.1 Brachyptera risi
ATTTTTTTTTCTCGTAATACATTTTTTTATATTACTCTTGATACTCAATTTTTGTATTACGGAAAAGTTTTTGAAATAATGTCTCTATTATATTTTTTCATATTTAATTATTTTATTTTTTAAAAATAATGCATTGTTTTTATAAATTGTGTTATACTGTGTCCGTGTGGCAACCGTTTTGGCGGCAGTGTTTTTTGTAATAAACGTATCTCATCTTCATTTATTGTCCGACGAGAAGGTAGGTATATGAAAATGTCAATCATCTCTACAGACTAAATTGGATTTAAACTCTGTTTTTCGCGTTGAATTTTACTCAAATTATATTCCACTTGGGCCCAATTTCACGAAACTGGATCGGGCAATAGTTAGTGGATTAACTTGTTATCACTATTGGTTACGAATGTTATTTCCGTACCTTTAATTAATAGTTAGTGGATTAGCACCCTAACTAAGATTGGTGAAACCGGGCCTTAGAGAGTCCATGGGAGTCGATTTGCGAAATATCAGTTTTTTGATGATAACTTTTGAACGGTGTGAGATATCAAAATTCTAATACGCGAGAAACACAGATAATTATAATAGTTTCAAGATGAAATAAGTTTTAACTATTCAAGTCATGTCGCATAACTGTCAAGGGTACAGCTGGAAAATGTTTTTTTTCAGCTGTATACGCTCGACAGTTATCCAACATGACTTATACTTATAACTTATTTCATCTTGAAACTATTACAATTTTTTTTTTTTATGTATATAATGTGTTTTAACGACGCACTGTGATGATGACTGAGATCTATTGGCTTCGGATGAATGATTAATGAGATGATGGGAAGATGAGATGAAGGTTTCATGGGTAATGGGAAGGACAATGGGAAGGAAGCGGTCGTGGCCTATATTGTGAGAACCATCCCGGTATTAGCCTAGACTACAGAGGGAAACCACGAAGAAACCTTCAAAGATGGACAGTGACGGG
This sequence comes from Brachyptera risi, assembly GCA_964007535.1. Lineage (NCBI taxonomy): Eukaryota > Metazoa > Arthropoda > Insecta > Plecoptera > Taeniopterygidae > Brachyptera > Brachyptera risi. The sequence goes on from OZ023334.1 coordinate 4,444,611, forward strand.
GATCGAACCGGGTTACAGCGAGGTTTACAGTTAGTCGAGAGTCCAAGGGAGTAGATTCTCTGAAATATCTGTTTTTTGGTGATAACTTTTGAACGGTATGAGACATCAAAATTCTAGTAGGGAGGTAACACAGCTATCTTTATTACCATCAGTATGATATAAAATTTGACTATATAACTTCTGTCACGTGATTGTGAAGCGTATACGGCTAGGAGACGAGTTTCAGAGCTGTTTACGCCTGGCAATGCGATTTACGAGTGGAATAGATATGAACTTACACCATCTTATTCCATCTTATTCCATCTTATTCCATCTTATTCCATCACCTTAAAACTGATGTTTCGCTAAATCGACTTCCATGGGTTTTTTTATTTTTTCATTTTTCAACAAAATTTACATCGCTTGATCCACAAAGCTTTATATAAAAATAATTATTCATTCAGGATGGTGATGGCCAGTTCACACGAGGCATTGAATTCGAATTTGAAATCCAATTGAATTAAGAAATTGAATAAAATTTAGCATTAAAATTGCTATAATCTGAATTCATGTTATTATTATATGTTATTATATGGTCAAGTTTTATTTCCATTAATTATAGTGATTATTTAATTATTAAATTATTAGTGTGAGCACAAATGACAAGGTATAAACACAAGTTCTTTAGGACCCTACCATTAAGGGTGCATGGAAAGGTTTTTTACCATATATAACTTATTAAAAAATGAGTTAATAATATAATACATCATTATCTTTCATTATCTTGTGTCATCTTGAATTAACTGTTTGAATAACCGCATCATATTTATATATCATTGTTGTTGTTTACATCTATTTTCGTCATTTCTAACATTTTGATTATTTATTTTCGTAGTTCTCCCCCTCTTGGATATTTTCATTCTGGTCAATTCATTTTCCTCCTTTCCCACGCACAGGCTTCGGCTTATGTGGGTCTTGCTTCAATTCGTTATTATTATTATTATTATTATTTTTATGTATGTGTTATTTGAATCTAATAAAAAAAATTATATTATTATCATTATTATTTTTCATGTGATTGATTCAATTGTATGTCTGAACAAGTTGTTTTGAACCAAGCATTAATATATAAAGCAATAAATAAATAGATAATAAATTGCAATGCCGTCTTTGGAATGTTAGCCTTCCAATGCTTCCGTGTGAATCAACAAAACATTGACATTGGCGGGCTGAAAACTTTTAGTTTGGTTCTAAAACCTAGCATTGGACTGCCAAGCTTTGGAACGTTGACCAATAGGAGATCAGTATTTCAGAGTCGATCGACTACGAAAATCGATCATCGATAACATCGTCAGCATCGTCACTGTCGCTTTCACTCATCTTCCACGCCTAGGCTTATATAACTGATAACTATAATGATAATGATACTAATAAGTAATAATCAATCCAATAATAACTAATAATCAATATATTAATAACTGATAATCTCTTCAAGCTACCCAGTTCAAACAAAACCTGACAGTAAAAGACGATATTATAGGTTATGTCAGAATCAAGTATCAACATATTTGGCGCAAAAATAACAGATTCCTATTGGTTTGCATTTCCACAGCCTGCGAAGTATTCAAGACATCACTCAAAAAGTACAGAATACAAGCTGTGGCTTAAACTGCAATGCAGCATTGCAAGACTTGTGTGTGAATATCAATAGCATTGGCATTGGAACCCTAGCCTTCCAACTCTAGCATTGCAAGACTTGTGTGTGAATATCAATAGCATTGGCATTGGAACCCTAGCCTTCCAACTCTAGCATTGCAAGACTTGTGTGTGAATAGCAATAGCATTGGCATTGGAACCCTAGCCTTCCAACTCTAGCATTGCAAGACTCGTGTAAACTGGCTAAATATAAGACCGTGCCCGTGTGGTGCCAGTGCGAACGACCCTACTTTCTTATTCTTAGTTTTGACTAGCAATGATTTTATGTCATATTTTACATGTTAATAAGAAACATATCTTCTCTATGGAACCTTGAAATGTGTTGACACTACATCAACATGCACCGTGCACGAGAGTTGACGGAGCGACACACCAAATCGCTATTGCTAAGTGATATAATAGGACGGTCGATCGTTGCCCCAAGCTCATACAATTATCTCTCTATGCATGAATTTCTTATCAAGATTTTTTCTAGCAAAAAATGAGTATGAATAAAACTAAGAGTCATTGTGCTATACAAGCACGGGAGTAAGAGAGAGAGAGAGAGAGAGAGAGAGAGAGAGAGAGAGAGAGAGAGAGAGAGAGAGAGAGAGAGAGAGAGAAAGAGACAGAAGGAGGGGGGGGGCAATACACAAATATAGGAGGAGAGACAGAGAGATAGCGATGGATAGAGAGAGGGAAAAGAAATAGAAGTAATAATAGATATACATGGAGAGAGAGAGAGAGAGAGAGAGAGAGAGAGAGAGGGGGGGGGGGGGGAGGCAATACACAAATATAGAAGGAGAGACAGAGAGATAGCGATAGAGAGAGAGGAAAGGAAGAGATAGAATAAGAGATATACATGGATAGTGTAAGAGAGAGAGAGAGAGAAATGGATTTAAACCTATAATTAATCCAGATAAAAATTGAATCTGATTTAATCAGCCAGTCTAGTCAAGTTTGACACCGTTGTTCCATACTGTGCGTAGCCCATCATCCCATACAGGTGAGTGTAAGTACCTTACCATAGCTGTCAAAATTGCTAGATTGTAAGTAATTAATGCAATATTATTTTTAAAGAAGGAATATCACGATGTATATAGCAACATAATTTATCCTAATATAAAGAAGGTGTACTGATAACATACTACTAACATGGAAGGTATTTGTAGTTTCTTGCGGTCAATTTAGAGCCAAAGGTCCCGATTGCCTGTCGCGTTTTAGCGGATTCCCTTAAAAACTAGATGTATAGGTAAGAGTGGCTACAGTATCGGTGACATTGTAAATAGCATTGTTGTTTTATGTAATTCGATATAAAAGCGATAATTGCGCTACAGGCAATCGGGACACTGGACTCTGATTCTGAACTCGGAAATACTTCACTTTGAAGACGCGAGTTGGTACATCTTCTTTATATTACGATAAAGTCAGTTGGTGTTTGTATTTATTGGCATTTCATTTTACACCGATGAACTTGTGAGACAACATTATACATATTGCCCGTACAGAGATTATAAAAATGAACCACTACACCGTTGTATAACTATACATCGTGGTAATATCATCATTATTATTATTATTATTATTTATTTTGTAAATAAGTTATGAATAGGCACCGAGACGCGTGGCCGAGTGGTAACACACTGAACCGTCATTTGGGAGACCGGGCTTCGATTCCCGCCATGGTCGACCATCCTGACAGGGGTTTTTTGTGGTTTCCCTCTGTCGTTCAGGTCAATACTGCGATGGTTCCTTAACAACAGGCCACGACCGAATCCTTCCCACCATCCAAAAACACCTAATAAAATAGCCTTTCATCTCATCATCCCATTCCATCATCTCATTCATCATCCACCGACGCCAATAGATCGTAGCTATCAGTATAGTGCGTCGTTAAAACCCAATATATATGAATAGGCTACTGTCAAAAGAAGTCACTGACTGTCGAAATAGGTGGACAACAATGACCTATTGCTATTATCTATTTACCAATCACAATCTGTTAGTCCCCCAATACGCTGTGTTGCTATGGTAACGATCTTCAGTCGCTTGTTAGCCTAAAACGGCCCAAGTTAGCAGTTTTGTTTACATATTTGTATCGGCTCAAGAGTCCACGGGAGTCGATTTATTTGTTTGTTTGTTTTCTGTTATTTATTTGTTTTCTGATTATTTTGTTTATTCATATAATATTTCCGCCATTTTTATTATTCATTCAACACCTACATAATTATATAGCCATTATGATAGTGACTATACATCATTGTATTTTATTTTATTTCTCAAATACGTCAACGGCTCTTTATTTCATGTGTACGAAGAAAGACAGTTTTTATTTAATTAAATCAGTTATAACGCCACAGTTAAGCCCTTATGGGGCTTTGAGGTAATTGACAAGTGAATGTCGGATTTGTAATTTATGTGTATTTATTGAAGCAATAAAAATATATATTATCAGACGAGCTTTAGCGAGGATTCAATTTGCCATAAAAAAAAATTGGCGATCGTTTTAATTTTTTTTTTTTTTTTTTTATGTTTTTTTGTCGGTTTTCCTCAGGTCAAACGGCTACAGCTATCAATTTCAAACTTTTTTTCATCATGGTTCCTTATCTAACTCAGATCTGTATAGTTTTGTGGCATTATCGGATATCAATTTTTTTTATGAATTTTAGAAATTTCAAAAATACCCATTAGAATAACACGGTGGAAAAAAAATTAAAAAATTGTTATTTTCAAAAAAATTGAAATTTTGTGTCAAGTTGAATAACATCTTGATACATATTTCTGGAAATTCTCAGCTTGATCGGGTCAGCCATTTCGAAGAAAACACATGAAATGTGCTAAATTGGTACCACTAGAAGCCGTTTTTACCCATTTATAACTAAAATGTTACCCAATTGGCGAATTTAGGCAAAAGTTTGGCAATGAAGTCGACATACTATTACTTTCCGCTCGTCTAACAACGCGTATATAGCGTTTTCCTAGTTATCATAATTATACTGTATTCGTATATCTGTATTGCAGGATGGGTTTCCTAGGCAACGTGCTCCTCATAATTGTGGGGTTCGGACTCGCGCACATTTACCACCGAGCCAACGAGGTACCGCCCATACCGAAACTCGAGCGAACCTGGTGGGGAAAAGGGAAACCGACCAAACAGGATATATCAATCAGGCCGTTCAAAATCAACATCTCAGACTCGGTAGGTGATGATGATCATCTTTTGCTTGATGACCCCACCAACAGCTAGGTGGTGTTGGGGTACGAATGAGTGGGGGTGATCAGCTGATAAAAGATTTTTTTTCATATAATATCGAAGTCTTGATATACAATCATTGTTACCAATTGAGGCTGAGAATGAATTGGTAAAACCGTTTTGAAGCGACACCTTTTTGTTGTTTTGAGACTTGGAGGTGATTTTATCAACAATTGAGAATGCCAAAAATGAACAAATATGGAAAAGAACTTTTCAGAAACTATATATAGACGAGAGATATACTGCAAAGACAGTTCATACTTATGGGTGAGCAAGAATAAAGCCCCCACCATCATCAACCATCATTCCCCTCGCCTACGTCTGCAAATTAGTACCTATGCTGGCCGCTGAAGGAACGGCCCTTTGATACTGCTGGGCAGCAGCACAATCCAGCATGTCTGTAGCGCTTTCTAGCGGTCTACATAGGTATTACACGTGTTGCAGTTGAGGGAATCAGAAGAGTGTGGTAATAAAGTAGTGAAGATAAAAGCGGGGGTCGTATTGAACTCACTAATTTACAAAAAATGAGCAATATTCAAACTGATGGTGCATTCTCTATATTTTTGGTTTCATGTTATAATTCTTATTTTATTTTTCATTTTCATATTTAGTTTTTAAGTTCCTATCACCACCCATAGGGGGAGAAAATCATTCATTCAAGATGGCTGTACATCTTCGCGATGACTGACCTTGAAGGTCCAGCTTACTATAAATCCGGAATTATAATTGCCGAGAGTAAAAATGAGTTATAAAATTATTGTGATAGAATGAAAAAACCCAATTGGAGATAATAAAATGAGAAAAATGATTGGAATTGGATTTTCTGTTGATTAAGAAACGATGAAAAGATGGTTGTGAAGATTATGTGACGATTTACGATAAGATTGTAAAAACTATTTTTGTGAAATAATAATTTGGAAATATTGCATGACTCCGAAAAAGTAATTAAAATATCAATAAACGGATCATCTTTGTTCCCTCTCGCATTTTCCCAGGCTCTCACCGATCTCTCGCACCGCCTGGAAAACCACCACACACTCACCCCGCCACTCGAAGACAAAAACAACTTCGAGTACGGCTTCAACACCAACTACCTCCACCACGTCATCTCCTTCTGGCGCCACGACTACAACTGGCGCGACCGCGAACTCCACCTCAACCTCCACGCCCAATACAAGACCCGAATCTCCGGTCTCGACCTTCACTACTACCACGTCAAACCCAGAAACATCCCGTCGGGAACCCGAATCATCCCGATATTACTCATCCACGGCTGGCCGGGATCCGTCAAGGAATTCTACAATCTCATCCCGATTCTGACCACACCTCGAGAAGGAACAGATTTCGTTTTCGAAGTTGTTATCCCATCTCTGCCAGGTTTCGGTTTTTCAGAAGGTGCTTCCAAACCTGGATTAGGGGCTGCGGAAATCGCTGTGATATTGCATAACCTGATGGAACGATTAGGTTTGGATAAATATTACATTCAAGGTTGGGGTTCTTTTATAGCGACAAACATCGCAATTCTATATCCAGAAAATGTAATCGGTCTCCATGCCAACATGTGTTTTGTAGCGAGCTTCACAAGTATTTTCAAGACCTTCATCGGGAGCTTCATCCCCAGTCTGATAGTCGACAATGACCACGCTCATCTGATGTATCCTTTCTCCAAGACATTCACGCGTCTTATGGAAGAAATGGGATATCTCCATCTTCAAGGAACCAAACCAGACACCATCGGTGTCGCTTTGAGAGATTCTCCTATTGGTCTAGCAGCTTATTTACTGGAGAAGATATCATCGTCGACGAATCCGGACTGGAAATTTTTATTTGACGGAGGATTGACGGAGAAGTTTACCCTGACAGATCTGCTCGACGATGTTATGATCTACTGGGTGACAGGTTCGATGACCACGGCGATGAGGATCTATAAGGAGAATTTCAGTGAGTCACAGGTGGGATATCGATTGGATGAGATACCGTGTAAGGTGCCGACTGCGTGCGCAGCGTTTCCGCACGATTTTGTGTACCAGCCGAGGTACCTGTTGAAGCAGAAGTATCCGGAGTTGGTGAGGTTTGTGGTTATGCCGCGTGGGGGACATTTGCCGGCTTTCGAGGAGCCAGAACTGATGGGGGATGACGTGTGGGAGACGGCGCGTGTTGTTGAGGGAAGAAGGGCGTTTCTAATGAGCAAAGGAACGAACGGAATTTGAATGGGTTGAACTTTTTATAGATGATGTATTTATATTAAATCGTAGATTTGATTAAAGTTTACTTTCTCGTCGAGAGATTTTTTTTAAATTGAATTTATTTATTCATTTATGTTGGTTTCAACGACGCACTGTACCGTTGACTACGATCTATTGGCGTCGGTTAATGATGTATGAGATGGTGAGATGATGAGATGAAAGGTTATTTTATTAGGTTATTAGGTGTTTTTTTATTATTTTTTATTTTTTTTTGGATAGTGGGAAGGAGTCGTGTTTATTCCTTCAACCCTCTTTCGAATGAATCGGTACACAAGTTACATATTTTACAATATAACTTATGAATATCATTATAATATAAGCATTAATAAGCAAAAAGTACGCTACATCAATAATAAAATGTAAACACTTGATAGTTTCTAAATCAATGTGTATATTCGGATAAATTCCATATAACATATCTCGCTCAACTTACAACACTATAACATAGCATTATACTAGTATTAAGAAACATAATTTAATTCTACATTCGCCGTCATTTCCACTGTTTGGCGTCTAAATGATAAACCATTTCGTCCGACAATTCTCTATTCTCAGTCCATTGTTACGTAGAATCAGTCCTGATCTCTGGCCAAAACCATTGCTCCTTTCCATGTCTTGCCCGCATGTTGGCAACAGAACACCCGACCCCGTCGTTTCAGAGATAATTGAAACGTCTCGACCGTTTGAAACATGGAAAACGTTTTTAGAGCGTTTAAAATATACGAGGAGACTATAACTAGAGGGAGGAAAACTATTTGTTAGCTGGTTCGGAGCTAGATAATGGATTTGGCTGTTGAAATTGACTCTGAATTTCGAAATGGTGTGGTTTAGATTTACTGAAAAAAAAATTGGGGGGACGCTGACGCTGAAAAATTGACAAGGGGAATAGAAATACGAAATTTTGACAGGAATTGACATTAAGGAGAAGGTTTACAAGAGTCTAATACATCAAATGATGGAGTACGCTGGCTCGGTCCCTACAACATCAATTTGATAAAAAGAAGTGGAGGGGGTGGAAGTGCAGAGAGTAGCTGCAAGAAGGGTGAGAGGAAGGGTGAGAAGATTTAGAATAGAAATTAAAAAAAAGTTCCCTATCTGTTAAGTTAGCAATTGGTGGCATTTAAGTTAGAAATGGGTAAAAACTGCTTCGAGTGGTACCAATTTAGCACATTTTATGGTTTTTCTTCAAAATGGCTCATCCGATCAAGCTGAAAGTTTTTAGAAATGTGTATCAAAATGTAACCCAGCTTCACGCAAAATTTCATTTTTTTGAAGGTAAAAATATTTTCTTTTTTCCGCCGTGTTATTCTAATGGGTATTTTTGACATTTCTAAAATTCATTAAAAAAAAGTTGACATCCGATGATGCCACAAAACAATACAGATCTAGGCTAGATGAGGAAACATGATGAAAAAAAGTTTGAAGTCGATATCTGTAGCCGTTTGACCTGTGGTGAACCGACAAAAAAACATAAAAACATTGAAAAAAAAACATAAAAACGAACACCAATTATTTTCAGTATGCCAAATTGAATCCTTGCTAAAGCTTGTCTAATGAGAATGATCCAAAGTTTTTGTTATTCGAACGTTTGAAAACAAAAACGCACGAATATACGTTCGCCTATTACGTTTTACGCTGTAATATTGCTCCCTCTTTTGAACTTTGAATATATCAAAGTAATAAGAACTTGATTCAAGCTTCAACTTAATTAACCCTTCAAACATGGAAACGCATTTCAATTTTTCATTACTTTACAGCAAAACAATCACTAAGAATCGGATGAAAATTCGTCAAGTTAGATACTAAGGTCTTTGGTTTCACTTCATCAGTGTACAGTTCGCATCAAAACGAAATTATAATTATATTGTTATAAATATAAATGTCAATATATCTCTCAGTGAGTAACGTAATATACTTAAAACTAATGAGATATTATATAGTTGGTATTGTACTGGCTTTGAGAGCAGAATAATGCATGGAAAAAGAGCCACGTGTAGCGCTAATATCTCGTTTGACATGTCGAAAGCTCACAGACGAAACAAAAAAACAAACAAAAACAAACGCACTAATTCCCATTTCCCCCGAGTGGAATGAGCTCACCTCGTTATGCAATCGTATAATGAAGAATGAATTATACTGAAGGGGAGGGGGGGGGGGGGGGTGCACGCATAGTGCTTACAGTTTTTCACATTCTATGGATACTGTGGATGTAGGGGTTGTTTTATTTGCAGTTTATTATCATTTATATATTGTTCATGAAAATTTATTAATGTCAATTGTCAGCAGATAAAAAATATATATTATCACTAATTGAGTTCTTTTATTTTATTACAATAATTAATTTTTAAATTCGGCGATTATAATTCCAAATTTATAGTGAAAATAGAGAAATTCAACTTCACTGTTTATTTCCATGTTCATGAACTAGCGTGTGATTGAATGAAAATTATATCAACCCCATATATATATAAATTCTTTATTAGTGAAAAATAAATACTTTGCCTCACAAAAGGTTGCCCATTAGACACAGAATAATATATATGAAAATTAAAATGACAGATTAATAAAGAGAGCAAAAAGGCAATACAATAGTGTTTGATACAAAAATAATTAATAATATTGGGCTTAAGCCTAGGAAATTCAATATTGTGATTGATAACTTATTTTTAAAAAAAGAAGAGAAAAAATGTAAAATATTGAAAAAAGAAGAAAAAATATTTTTTAAGTTATTTTTAAAAAATCCAATTTCATGCTCTTTTTCATTTTCTTCCGAGTTGTAAAATCGCCCTCGTGATGCCTCGTCCGAACGATCCTACCTTGTCTAGATTTCGATGTTATTAAAAAAAAAGTTACAAGTGCTGAATAAGGATAGATATGGACTTATATACGTAATACGAAAATTGGTTCTTAAATGCTTCATAAATTAAAGAAAAAGTTGAGAATGATGACTATACGCACTTTTGAAATGTTTTTTTTATTCAGTTGGTAAATTGAACCCGAGCTGAATTCCCCCCAGACCGTGTAATTGAAAAAAAAATGTACCGGTATATCAAGTTTTGGATGTTCATAAAAAAAAAAAAAATGGAATAAATCCTCTTGAAGAAAGTAAAATACTGAATAACAAACGTAAAACATATGATATTTTCAAGTCTCATCATCTTTTACCAGTCTCTGAGGACCGACAAAAAACACATCTTTCTATTTTCTCAAGAATAAGTTTCAATTGAGCAACTTTTCCCATATACAATTTATATAAGTACAACCATGTCAGTATATAATAACATGAAATAACATTAAAATCCATTCATATATATATATACATAATACATGGGAAATGAAATTCAACATATTATAACTCAAAATTTAGTACGTACATCTATCAAGATATCACGCTATTAATTTGGTAACCGCCATTTCAACGAATCCATGTTCAATAAAAAGTTAATTTATTGCAGTAACTTCACCACTGTTATCACTCGTGAACAAGAACCTATAAAACCAAGACTTGCACAGACTTCGGGTGGTTATTTTGAATGCGCCAGGAAATTATATGTTTTGAAAGATGCCGGCCGGCGCAAGCAGCAATATAATACGACAGGCTTAAGAGGCCTCTTTACACCTTGCCTACCGGCTTGATTGCAGACGTTCGGGGCCCAAGTTGGCAACGGAAAACCAATCATCGTATTAACTTACAGTTTTCGGTTGCATCACTAGTATTCAATATGTGCTTGAACGAAGAGCTTTAGCTCGTGGTATGTTTTCAACCCTTTCAAAATAATTGTCAAACATCAACATGTTTCTACCTGCTTTTCATTGTTTTTAAGATTTTTTCAGAGTAATATAATATAGAATTATGATTTTTACTGAACGTAGAGGCACAGATATACTCACTGTTGTTTTATTGCTAAAATAATTAGACTGATTGGTCCTACCGTTTAGCCACCATGTGTTGTAAGCTAAAGGCCTGTATTGGCGCTTTTTGCGTCCCCCTATAGGTTTTACTCATGGGATGTGAGATGTAAAGTAGCCTCTTAAGACGCCATGGGAGTCGATCTAGCGAAATATCAGTTTTCACAAATTTTTTAAGAAACACATTTTTCAGCCAAATACGCTCGACAGTTATGCAAGATGGCCAAAGCAAAGTCTCAATTTCACAGTACTCGAAAAAAAAGTATATAATAATAATAATTTTGATTTTAATGACATTTCAATATCAATATAATTCTATATTTTATATTTATAATTTTATATTTCAAGTGGTGTGCAGTGATTAAAGAGAACGTGCAAGAGAGGGGATGGGAGGTGATCAGTGGGAGGACAGAGAGTTTTGGAGGAAGCTGGAGGTAACGAAGGAGGAAGAGAAGAGTAGGAAGACCGCGAGTGAAGTGGTGTGCAGTGATTAAAGAGAACGTGCAAGAGAGGGGATGGGAGGTGATCAGTGGGAGGACAGAGAGTTTTGGAGGAAGCTGGTGGTAACGAAGGAGGAAGATGAAACGCCAAGCGTGGCTAGACGGTTTTGAAAAGTTTAGCCCTAGTTATGGTGTTACAACACCCTCTGACCAAATTGTTTGGAAACAGAGTTCGATTATTATTATTATTTGAAACATGATCAGGTTTATAACACAATTATGGAATTCGGAATTTTGTAATTGGTATTTGATTTTTCAGGTGGTTTTTATTAAGGCGTCCCCAGTCTCCATGGGGTAAAGTGTTTCCGCCAGGGGGATTTCATACATATAAATCAGCATAGAACTTGAACAGTGCAAAATAGAAAATTAATAAATGTATCACAAGATGCAGGCAATATTTGTCGAAAATGCTAATGAGTCAGTTTTCACAGTTACAAAGGTGGAAAGAGTAACAGTAACACTCGATATTTTTGCCATCGATTTTTACCTCACCGCGTACCGTTACATACAAATAACACGTGACATATTGAGAATGTTTATTATGGATCGACAGTATTTCATAAGATTCTTCTCTGAATGATGTTAAGGATTTTCACTACAATATGTTCATTCGGAAAGTCACTGCGATCGTTTATATATTATATTGACATTGAAAATGTGACGCTGTGGATAGGTCCCCCTTAGGGGTTCCAAAAGATGAACTCACTCACATTCCATTTGTGGCAAAGTTCTTAGAAGAGGGTAGAAAAAGAAACTCCAAACCGACGACAAAAGTTCGCAACTTACTCTCCGAGTGACGTTAATGGCAATAAGATCTTTGGGACGCGAAGTTTCTTCGACTTTTTAGCGATGATTTGTTTGGTCAGGGTAATAATATCAGTGAGTCATGTGATCAAATAGATCTGTTGAGAGGCTGTAAATACGGTCCACACTTGTAAACCACGCACACTTGATGTCGTTCACAGTTCGCGTCGTTTTCCTTGTAGATATACAATCGGGGGCAACGATCATATGAAGAAATTAATTAAATTTGGTAACAATAGAAAAGATGGTAAACAGAAATGAGTATAATTATTATCTATGATAACAAAAATATAATAAGAGTAGATTTGGAAGGAAGAAGATTCATTTATCCATTTATTTATTTATTCATCCAATTATTCATTCATTTTTGTATTTATTCATTCATGTATTCATTCTTCAATTCATTCATCAATTCATTTATTCATGTATGTATTCATTTATAAATTCAATTATTCATGTATTCATTCATTTATTCATTTTATTCATTTATTCATTTATGTATTCATACTCTCATTCATTTATTCATCCATTTATTCATTCTATCATGTATTTATTCACTAATTCATCTGTTAATTCATTTATTCATTCATTCATTCATTCATTTATTCATTCATTTATTTATTCATCAATGTATTCATTCATTCATTAATATATTTATTCATCAATGTATTCATTCATTCATTCATATATTTCATCATCATATTTATTCATTCATTCATTCATTTATTTATTTATTGATGTGTAACAATTGTGACAAAAATGTATGAAAATCATTCAGAAAATCGAAGATTCATTTTCTGTATTTTCATGTCCGGGTCTGATGTTTTTGTGGTCCCACCCACTTTATTTCGCCATTAACACCCATTAAAACCTTATGATATGCATCAATTAATTTATACACGCACATGATCAACTAAAAATGGAAGAAGAAATATATTCTCGCCTTCCAGATCAAAGTTATACAGGGAGTGTAGTTAATGGATAGATCACATCATTTACTCATGGAATTAATCCGTGGCTCTCTTACAAAATATAAAAAACGGAATTACTAAATTATCTATGCTCTTTCTGGTTCCAACGTTATGGATGAAAATTATTAAATATAGAGACAGGATGTCATTTTTTCAACGCATTTTTGTGTCACGTGTTCAATGTTATAAATTTGTTGGCAGATTTTGTGTGTTTTCTGTGTTGTGAATTATATTAACCTTTTTTTTAATAACATCAAAACTTGATACAGAATCATTGTTCCCCAATTGAGGCTATGCATGAAAGATGGGATCGTTTGGACGGGGTACCACAAGGGCGATCTTAAAACCCCATTTTAATTATTTAAAACCAATGAAATTCAACACCAGGACTGCGCTGTCTGTGACCATATTTTTCCGCCGCAGATAAAAGTATTTTAGTTTCCAAAAGTCGGGATACAGTACAAGTAAAAACCGTTTTTTAATTTTCGGGACATTACCAGCATTGGTATTTAGAGTGAACAAAACACACAAAACAAAAAATATTCACTTTAATATTCAAAAAATATTAAAGAATGTTCACTTCTTTCCATTATGACAGCAGATGTGAAGTTTATTATTTTTCAAAAAGTAAAGAATAAAATAGTGATAGGTCTAAATTGGTATAATTAGACATCACTCTACAAATATTAACATGTTGAATTTTAGAATTAACATCATCTAATTTGTGAATATTTTTCCAATCAATTTTTATCTACATACAAATAACACATAATCTATTGTGAATATTCATTGTGATCAAAATTTGGCAGAAGAAACTTCTTTGAATGGAATTAAACATTTTAACTAGAATATGTTTGGTAATCCTGGAAAGTTACTACGATAATTCATATGTCAAGTTGACACTGAACATTTTACGCTATGAGTAAGTTTTCCTTGAAAAAAAAATCTAATAAAAATACACCCTAACTATAGTCCCTATATACTAGCATTTTAATCAAAATTCAACTTGAAAACACAAGAATATTAATACGTCGCTTCTGACAGTAAAAACAGGCCACTTGATATATTTTTTCAATTAAAAGCCCTTGTTTTGGTGAGGTGTGGGCTATGCATATATTCTGCGCATGGTATTTCATATAACTACACCATCCATCCTAGGTAGGATCTATGTTATAGCCTCGTATCAAGAATTATTATAAATAAAGTACATTTTAATTATAACGTAAGAGGTTGTTTAGTTTGCTGAAGGAATGTTTTCATATGATGTCATCATCTTTAGAATAATATTTGAAATTGGATCGTGTCTAACATGTTCTTCTTATTTGAACCGTAGAGAGAACTTTGAGAACAAGACAGTACCGGAGGGTCTTTCGATAAGAAATTAGATCATTATAACAATAAGGGACGAAGATAAGGCTGGATTCTACATTCCATAACCATGAATACATTTATACATACATTTACATTTATACATTTATAAACATGTATCAAGTGGTTAGCCATGTACTTTATTGATGGTCAATTTTTAATATATATATATATATATATATATATATATATATATATATATATATATATATATATATATATAATATTATATATATATATATATATATATATATATATATATATAATATATATATTATATATATATATATATATATATATATATATATATATATTATATATATATATATATATATATATATATATATATATATATATATATATATATATATATACTATATATATATATATATATATATATATATATATATATATATATATATATATATATATATATATATATATATATATATATATATATATGAACAAAAGAAGAATATATATATAAATATGTATATATGAATCAGATAATTACATTCTTGGATACAATCCATTGTCAAGATATTGAGGATATAATGGTAAAATCACAAAATATTTCATCTCGAACGGGATACGAACCCGGAACTTCGCAATTTCCGATCGGGTAATCTACCGACTGAGCTACCGAGATCATTCTTTTCTATCATCCATTATATCATACATCTTGAAGGTATTGAAACTTCACATGTATCCTCCGTACTGAAATTCTGAAATATCTTCCAAAGCTATCTCCAAACACCTTATTTTCCGCTCAACTGACTCCCATGTGCACACTTTTAACAACTTTAAAGTAAACCTTCTTTACAGCGAATCAGAAACATGACCTGACATTGTACCGTATAGGAAACACAACCGAGTACAACGGGGACGTCATAGAGGCGGTAATTTCCTCTCGTGGATGCCATTTAACGTCTCAGCTTTACTGTCTCTTGGAGAGTAGCTAAGTTAGTTGGAAACTGCCAGCTAAGATGGCTCTTTGATCCGGACTCGCTCACGATAGTCATATGAAACAGCGGGGGGGGGGGGGGGAGGGGGGGGATATAGAGGTGTCTATACCCGTGTCCACGGAAGTCGGCGGCTATCGTATATCGTCGTGCCTTGCGTATTATGGTGCGTGCAAGCAAAGTCCCGTGTGCCAAAGTTTCAACTAATTTTGAATTTTTGTTTGACCTGTGGAGCCTGAACAACGACAAAAAAATCACTTTTTTTTCGGGCATGGTGAAATTGAGTCTCCGCTTCGCTCATCCAATTATCTACCAATATAACAAACACTCATTTTCTCCACTGTCGCAAGAGACAGGAAAGCCCCTGTCAAGATGGTCGACCATGGCGGTAATCGAAGCCCGGTTTCCTTAATGACGGTTCCGTGTACTAGCCACTCGACCACTCGTCTCAGTTTCATTTGATTTGTATTTAACGATGCATTGTGTTGATAACGAAGATCTATTGACGTCGGATGAATGTTTGATGAGATGATGGTTCCTTAGGTTTCGTGTCATCGAGGCTGGCTGCCGCTATTCATCGGACCATCCACATGCGGACGTTGTTGTTGTTGTTGTTCTTGCGCGCAGCTGAACTAAATTCAATCAACCTAATATAACTAACTAACTAACTAATCCATCTCACCTATCCGAACCAATCCAAACTGAATTTACTCAACCTAATATAGCTAACTAACTTATTTTGGTACATCCACAGTTAAGCCACGTTTGGGTGGTTTTGTGGGAACTGTGAAGTCTTTATTATGTTGTGTATTTATTTTGTATACATTTGTATCACGTTATTTTGTTATTTTGTTATATAGTTATATAAATGAACTTGAACTTGAACTTAAACTAACAAACTAACTAACTAATCCACCTCACGGTCCTCAACCTATCCGAAATGTCCCAAACTGAATAACCTAACCAAACACACGTCCTCTACTCGTCCGATAACTCACGTCGTAATCTTGAATGAAACTTGAAAAAAAAAAATTGATACAAAATCATTAATCCTCAATTGGAGGATCGTATCGTTTGAACGGGGCACCACAAGGACGATCTTACCATCTCGAAGAATAATTAAAAATGAGATTGAAAATGAAACTGATCTAAAACCTATTTCCGCCCGACGATAAGCCCCTTAGCTCGTGTATACCAGTATAGCTGTGGAGGATGGATGGTAGGGAGGGAGAGCGGAGAGGCGAAAGGGTGGAATGTGGTTAAAATCTGAAACAATACCTCGAGATAATGCATGGGATTTACACATTGCAGTGTATAAAGAGAGGAACTGTGTTATGTCAAAAACGTCTTTGTTTCCAGGTTTATATATATATATATATATATATATATATATATATATATATATATATATATATATATATATATATATATATATATATATATATATATATATATATATATATATATATATATATATATATATATATATATAAATATATATATATATATATATATATATATATATATATATATATATATATATATATATATATATATATATATATATATATATATATATATATATATATATATATATATATATATATATATATATATATATATATGTATATATGTATATATGAATATAATTTAAATTGTTCAAAATGTTTTTCGAGAGTTTGTTCGTGTGTGACAATTTGATCTGTTTACCCTCTGAATGTCTCATATTTGATATTTTATCAGACTTTCCTCATATATTACATCTTATGCATTGCTTATAGCCTGTGCATGGAATTTATGGAAGAAAATGTACGCGAGGAGATGAAATGTCTGCGTATAAGGCGATCTAGGAGGCGTAGATACCAGTTGGCGGAAAATAAAAACCAGTCGACTTTGACATGGCTATCTGACGTCATCATTCGGATGTATTATTAGATGAGCGTAGCGAAGACTCCATTCCACTCTTATACAGCTTTGTCTGTGTGTTGTTTTTTTTGTAAGTACTCCACAGGTCACATGGGTCGACTGATCAACATGAAACTTTTTTTGTATGGGTAAACTTTTACAACTTAGAACTGTATAGTTTTGAGAATAAATCGGTTGAATAGATTTTGAGAAATATCACGTCAAAATTTTTAAAAACCTCATAAAATTAGGCTGGGTAAGAAAATTTGAAAAAATGAAATCTCTCCGAAAAAAATAAAATTTTCTCTGAATGTCCACACATGAATGATGAACACAACCAAGATTTTGTGGGCAATTCGGATCAGCCGTTTTGAAGAAAAAAATTCAAATAAGTGTTTCTATTCATAAAATTTATGGAAATTATAGGTTGCCAAGATTCACTGCTTTCTAGATTCGATATTTGCCCAAGAATGAACTATTCTTTATATTCGTCAAGGTGTGTAGAACACCAGAGCTGATAAAATAGCAAGGGTAGAACTACTTCAACGACTTTTATACCTCATTTGGATATCTCGCTCATCTTACAACGCATATGTTGCGTTTGCCTAGTTTTATTTCATTTCATTTTATTATTTCTTCATAATTATCGGATCATCTATAATCAATTTAAATAGATTTCCAGGAAATATTAGAAGTGAACCGTATGCTGCTTGGGGAATCCTCATGGCTACATGTCATGGGTACTGGGGAGGGGGGGCGAGTGATCATTATTTACTCGGGAAAAGGTTCTAAAAGGAATGTGGCACGGACGAACGATATATTATTCCATTACTATCCACACTATCCACAGAACGACACTTTCATTTCACCTTATTAGGTGAAGGTTCCCATTGAATATAAAATACAATCTCGTAAATTCTGCTCTCCTATATAATCCTGAATTTGAAAAATAACTTCAAATTCATAAAGTCGACGAAAGATTAGACAGTTAGGTTTCGTTTGCGACAGTTACAACGTACAAAGATAATGAGTGGCGGACAATTTGCATGGGTATAGGACATTTTGTCAGGGTCGCTTGATACTACTACGAATATACATTATAATAATATTTATAATAATTATAACATCTCACCACTCACCCAAGCTCCCTGCCAAGTCGTTTGAAGTATTTAAGCTCCGTTCCGTTCCGTTCCGTTCCGTTCCGTTCTGTTCCGTTCCGTTCCGTTCCGTTCAGTTCAGTTCCGTTTCGTTCCGTTCCGTTCCGTTCCGTTCAGTTCCGTTCCGTTCCGTATACGCGAGGTTTGGACACTAATCTAACCTCAAAAACCTAACCTTCTCTACGCAACCTGGCTTTGTCCACATAATTGACCATGTTCCTTAATAGATAAACTCAAAAAACGTATAAATGAATCAAAAACAGCCTGACAAATCGTCCACTCACAAATTTTCCGTCCCCCATGCATAATACCGCAGGCCTAATGAAACATGTGTGTCATGTGGCAACATGTTTCCAGTTAAATCAAAGTTCTGGCAATTTAAAAGTTTGTTTTCCGATAGTACGTGAGTCCAACTGTCATCTCTCGTGGATAGAAGTGTGTTATCAAAGTTTTAACAAGCCCAAGGCACTCCAGCTACAAACTTCCACTTGCAACTCTCTCTATGAACAAAAGAGCAACAATATAAAACAAGGTATATGAAACTAGCTGACAACGCACATCTTCCTTTGTAAGAACTTTGGCGACGAAATGGCTAATTAGAGAACTTGATACCCGATTCCAAAGAACTTACGAAGATAACAGTACAGTGGAACAGTGCAAAGTTTGATGACAGAAGTTCAGTAACAGTTTGATATTATACTTATACAGTGTAATATTGATTTGGGAGCCCATGGGAGTCGATTTAGTGAAATATCAGTTTTCAGTGGTGACTTTTGAACGGTATGAGATATAGAAATTATAATAAAGAGGAAACACAGCCATTTTGGATACCTTGAAAAAATGTTATGAACCAAGCAAACGCGTTATGTGTTGCCGCGTTGATGGATGAACTAGAATATATCAACTTATCTTTGGATTGATTATTATATATACACACCTTGAGATCCAAACAATTACGTTACTGCCATCCTATTTCCTAATCGATTTCTATGATATTAAAGAAGGCTTTGTTCCAATCGTTTTCAATTATTGGTGACACCTGTTGCTTGGATTCAATTGGTATCTTAATAGCTTTGAGTGATTTACAAAAATTACATTATATATTTTTTACCTCGAAATGGCTGATCTGATTTGACTGTAAGTTCGGAATAAGGTCTGTAATTATTATATTGAAATTTCCTGTGAATTCAAATTCTCTTGAAGAAAATATTTCTTAAGAATTTTTTTCTCTGGGTTATTATTATGGAATTTCTGAAAATTTTGAAATGAGTTTTCTCAGAAGTGGTTCAACCGATTGCGCCTCAAAACTGAACAGTATCGAGTCGAATAAGAACACTTGTGTATGCCAAGTTTCAACTGATTTTGAAATTTCGTTTGACCTGTGGAGCGCGAAAAAAGGCACTTTTTTCGGGTATGGTGAAATTGAGTCTTCGCTTCGCTCATCCAAAAATTCTAATACGGAGGAAACAGCCATTTTGAATACATTAAAAATGTTCTAAAATATAATTGGATGAGCGAAGGGAAGACTCAATTTCACCATACCCGAAAAAAGTGCCCTTTTTTCGCGCTCCACAGGTCGAACGAAAATTCAAAATCGGTTGAAACTTAGCATACACAAGTGTACTTATCTGAGTTGTTGATACTGTATAGTTTTGAGGTGCAATCGGTTGAAGCACATCTCAGATAACTCATTTCAAAGTTTTCCAAAATCTCATAAGAATAACCCGGAGGAAAAAATTCGTGAAAAATATTTCATCCGAGAGAATTCAAATTCTCAGGGAATTTAAATCCAATAATGATACACATTATTCCGAACTTTCATTAAAATCGGATGAGCCGTTTTGATGTAAAAAAATATATAATGTAATATTGGTAAATCACTCATTGAAGCTATTAAGAAACCAGTTGGATCCAAGCAACACGTGTCACCACTCATTGTGAACGATTAAAACAAAGCCTTTTTCATTATCATAAAAATGAATTTTTAAAAAATGGGACGTAATGATTTGGATCTCAAGGTGTATATATATATATATATATATATATATATATATATATATATATATATATATATATATATATATATATATATATATTTAATAACCAATCCAAAGATAAGTTGTTATGTTCCAGCTCATCCATCAACCCGGCAACACATAACGCGTTTGCCTAGTTATAGCTTGGGTCGCATAATTTTCAAAAAAGATTGGATTTTATATCATTATATATATATATATATATATATATATATATATATATATATATATATATATATATATATATATATATATATATATATATATATACATATGTATATTATATATTTTTTTATATAGGGCCTAGATTGGATTGTATACGATTTGACTTGAATAGTTATAACTTATGTCATCTTGAAGACCTGTGTTTCCTCTGCATTGGAATTTTGACATCTCAAACCGTTCTAAAGTCACCATCAAAAAATTGATATTTCGCTAAATCGACTCCCATGGGCTCTCAATCCGGAGAACAGCCTTCTCTCGTGAAAGCGAGTATATTCACGCCTACGAACAGAGCATAGAGTTTAATGTGTGCATTATTTACATGTACATTTACATCATTTACATATATATTCACGCTAGATGCACTCTACACATCTCTCGAATATATATGTATTTTGTTTACTTGTCTGTCTGTTTTTGTCGGTCTTGCCGGCATAAAAACGAGGACTTGTTTTGTTGGAATGTATATAGAGTCTTTGCGTAGCTAACACATCATGAAAAATGTATTTCCGTTGTATACGAATATGTTTTGTAAATAGGATCATATATTCTGAAATTTTAAATAAGGATCCAGACCCAAAGAGTTATATTTTCAATGTCGGTTCAACATATCAACGATCCCAATGAATTTCTTTTTGAACATATTGTAGTGAAACTGCTTCAAAACAATCAAATTTTAGATGAGTATTGTCTATAATATTAAAATATTGTCTAAATACTTATCTAATGCTATCAATATGTCATATCTTTTACCACTTATTCCATTACTATAATATACTGTCATCTTGGATATTATATTTGATATTTTCAAAATTTCAGCCCTCACACAGAGAATTTTCTTTATGTGGGCTTCTTATCTGTATTAGAAAATTGTAAAAAAAAAGTTGTGAAGTGTGTAAGATGAGAATAAAATGTGTTCAAAATGAAAAATGAAATGAAACTGTCGATCCATACCTCAGTTACAGTAAACATGTTATCTGTATGTAACGGTTCGCAGTGAGGTAAATATCGAGTGTTACTGTTACATAGAACTGACCTTTCACAGCTGATTAGGCCTATGATCTGGATTTATTATGTACATTTTGATAACACACTATAAATCAAGACATTTCTTGTTCGAAATGTGTCTAAAAATGGATTTGTGGTTAGTACAATTTTCCATTTTGCAATTTTCTTTCGATGATTAATTTTTTCAATGACTGTATGCCAAGATCTCGATGTTGCTTATATTTATATATATATATATTCATATAAGTGTGCATATATATATATACATATATATATATATATATATATATATATATATATATATATATATATATATATATATATATATATATATATATATATATAATATTTTACATATATTGAATATAATAATATATTTAATATATTAGGAAGACAATTAAGGTCCCTCTTGGAACCGCAACTCGATCCCGAAAGAGCAAACGCGGTCAACCCAAGAAAACGAAACAATATTTCATCCAATCCGCGAGAACATTCGTCATAACACATATATATATATATATATATATATATATATATATATATATATATATATATATATATATATATATATATATATATATATATATTCATTCATTTATCCATTTATTTGTATATTACGGTATCCCGCTGTGTATATTATGTTCTCACTTGATATTGATCTCAATTGTTCCCATTTTCCCCATTCCCAATCAGCAATAAATCCCACATCCAAATGCTCCCGTATTTTATGTAAATGTTATTAACCGTTATTCATATCGATAGCCATATGGATCCGAACAGTCGACGTGGTTTCGTTTGCGATACAAAAACACCGAGAACAAAATGGCTGTCGAATTGTGTCAGAAACAATTGCACTGTGCATCAAAGGCAAAGATCAAAGATATCGAGCTCGGATAGTCACTCTAGCAACAAAAGTTGTTCGTGGTTGGGAATAATTGTGAATGAAGAAGTTTTAATTATTCTCCAGATAAGATTCGTCCATATATGATTAATATATTGAATAATCAATATATATTAAATTATAATTATATAATATATTAATAAGAGCAAAGATCGATTAAAAGATATGAGATTCGGAATGGTTTTTCCGAACATGAACGGATTAATAATCTCAATTATGGAACCGAACTCAATCTCTTTAATGGTAATCTATTCATTATAGATCATAATGATTCAATGATTTAATGATAAATGTATAAATTTTAATTATAATCAAATCAACTATAGCATTAACCACAATTACCCACTTGGTGACGTCAAATATCAGAGCAACATTGAATTTTAAGATTCTTCAATGTGAATTTTAATGACATATTATAATCAAGAGGACCGTTTTCGGACATATCTTGTCCGAATGTGTCTAAAAATAGAATTGTGGTTGATGCTATAGAGGGACTAGAGGGAGTGCGCACAAGTGGGTTATGTGTAAATAGGAAGGGAATGCGACTTCTTAATAATATCTTCTATAAAAAATGAAAAGCTCTCTCGGCTTTGGTCTGACGTTTTCACAGCAAGCTGGAAAATGAATTGCAGGAACAAAAATATGAAATGTACTGTATGAATTTTATTTTCCTTCGGTGATTTTACATGTAATTACCTGTGTTTAAATAGTTGTGTTAGTTGTGTTAGTTGATGCACGAGGATAAATAGTGCGTTTAAGGTGAGTTTCGATTTGTTTTTCACTCAGCGAAAGCAGTAGACGTAATTTTAAAGATGATTTGCGATTCAAGCCGTCCATTTGTAATAGCAATGAGAGTGTGCGTGCGCCGGCGCTCCTGACACACAGAACTGGGTAAGTATATGTATAATTATTTCCTTTGGGGTAGTAATATCGTACTTTTTAAAGACTCGTTCGAACAGTCCCATCTTCTTAGCTTCAGCATTAGTTGGGAAACAAATACTTCTCTCAAATGTCAGATGTTCATACAATAAATCGACTACTTTAGCAACAAAAGCGAAATTGAAGAAAAAAGTATGGGGCCTATATCTTATAAAAAATTCTAACCTCCTCTCATATTATAATGATTCCATCGGGATAAATTCTAGTAGAGCCTCTCTTTTACTGGCCATCGCTGTTTTAATACTTTTATCGGGTTGGTAAGATTGCCCTTGTGGTGTCCATCCGAACGACCATTCCTCTCAACCTTGGTCGCAATCGGGAAAACAATGATTTTTGTATCAAGTTGCGATGTTATTTTTTTTTTAAATTGGTACAGAATGAAATATATAATGACCATAGATCTATCACATAGCCATGTGCTCAATTTTCTGTGAACCCGACTGTATAACAATTGGTATAGAATCCACAGATGTTTGCGTGGAAATAAAAACCGAATTCGATTTTAATCGAAATTGGTTTCAAACACGTATTCGAACGTTCTCACAAACAGAATACAGTATAGGAATACAAGTGTCACTAACAAAAACGGATCGTTTTAAAAATGTATCATTATTTCAATTTCGAACGAGTGAATTAATATTTGAAATTCGAACGAGTATTATTATTTGAATTTCGAATGTGAGTTGTGTTACGTTTTGATTGGACATGGACAATAATTACCACCGGACGGGGTAAAAACAGAAGTCAGAAACAAAATAACAATATATGAAATGAAGAATCGGATTGGTGAGAAATAAATTGCTTTTTCCGTGCACCTGTGTATTGATCAAGTCTCAATGGACGGACATTATTATTTCTGTGTATTTTCATGTTTCGTAATGACAAACAAACCAGGTATAAAATATGTGCTAGTTGGGTATCTCTCAAACAATTCCGGTATCTAATTAAAATGTTATTCGTCGAAAAAAAAAGATAGGTAAACTGTTAGTGTAAAAAGTGCATTACAAAAGAAAAGTCTCAAAATACAGCGAGCACATATTTTCAATAATGACGTTGATTCAAATAATAAATTTATTTTTTGTTTTAACGACGCACTGTATACTGATGACTGAGATCTATTGGCGTCGGTGAATGATGAATGAGATGGTGAGATGTTGAGATGAAAGGTAATTTTATTAGGTGTGTTTGGATAGTGGGAAGGTGTCGGTCGTGGCCTGTTGTTAAGGAACCATCCCAGTATTGACCTGAAGACAGAGGGAGATCACAAAAAAAACTGTCAGGATGGTCGGTCATGAGAGAAATCGAGGCGCGGTCTCTCGAACGACGGTTCAGTGTGCTAGCCACTCAACTACTCGTCTTAGTTTCAATATTACTCTGTCAACTGTTTTTTTGTAACCTTCCGTCAGCCATATTGCATTTGAAAGCATATTCTGTTGTTACTCTTGGTGACGAAGAGTTTCAGAATTGGAACAAAAAGTTGTCATGCTAATTGTTTTCTGATGTTCACCATGGTCACCGGGCTAACGATCACCCAAACTTTTTAATAAATGCCACCTGGATATGTTGCTCTTTCCAATAAGACAAGTGAAATATTAACTTCTGTCACGAAAAAAATGGCAAACAATAATTACCACAGCAATACAGCGAACTGGTGGACTACCAAATATTCTGATTGGTCAATTCCAACTGATGGACATTGTTGTCTGTCTCTTTCAACAATGAGTGACGTCACTTGACAGAAGCCCATTGAGTAGAATATAATCTGTCAAACTCAAGTCAAGTTGGGTCTGTCAAGTGACGTCACCTATATCGTTGAAATTGACAGACAACAACGTCCGCCAGTTGGAATTGACCAATCAGAATCTTCAGTAGTCGACCAGTTGGCTATGTTGCTAAGGTAACTATTGTTTGTCATTTGCCACTCAAAAGAATTGCCTATACTTTTTGGTGACGGTTTTCACGAAACTTGATGAGCAGGTTTAACCTTCATAGCATTGTTACCGGAAACTTGACAGCCACCCTCGGTAGCTCGGTCAGCTGTGGCACCGCCTCAGAAAAGGGCGTGGATTCGAGTCCCGCATTAGGCATGTTTTTTTTTTAATGTCTTCTCACTTATCATCACTTCATAATTCCATAATCCCCTGCTCATTCGTACCCCCGTATAACCTGGGTGTTGGTGGGGTCGTCAAGCAAACAATAATCATCAATCATCATCAGATGAAAATCGGGTGCATAAGTTTGAATATATTTGATTTTGTTCGATTAAAAAATCTACAATTTCACAAATATTCCACAAAATGCTTTGAGTATAATATTCATCAAAACGCACGATTTGATTCGTAATATTTTTCATTCTTCATCACAAAAGACTCAATTATCACAAAATTAGATTAAAATTTTAATTAAAGTTATTTTTTCAGAACGAAATAAAAACCCAGATGATTAAATGAAAACATACGTGCAAGCGTAGAATTGACCAACTGCTGCAAATCACAATTTTCTCCTTACCCCCCCCCCCCCCCCCCCCCCCCCGATTGTGTTGTTTTATGTTAATTGCCCCCCCTCCCCCCCCCGTCCCCCCTCCCACCAAGGATCTCTGTCACTCCACCCCTATACTGCCAGCCCAACCGAGAGTTAAGATTGAATAAAAATTATTCCAAATTTCAGAGAATGAA
>OZ023334.1:4473640-4913640 GCA_964007535.1 Brachyptera risi
TTATGAAAGACACTTCTCTATACGATGTCAAGCAGTTTCACTACGGTATAAATTCATTCAGATAGCCACTACAATCGTTTATTAGAAAAGCGTAGCGAAGATTACATTCCACGTCCGAAAAAAAATGGGCTTGGTTTTTATGTTTTTTTTTTTTTTTGTAATTTTGTGCGCAGGATAAAATACATATCGACTTGAAACTTTTTCTAAATATTTCTGTTATACTAGAATAGGCTGGGATTGTCTTTCAGAAAAAATCGGTTGGAAGGTTTTTCCGGAAAAAAAACGGAAAGTTTGAAAAATCCTCGTGAGAATAACATGGAGAAAAAATACTTGAAAAACAAGAATTTTTCAAAAACTCTCACATTCTCACAGAATATGAAAAATACTATTATATACCTTTTCAGAGATTTTTGCAACAATCGAATGAGAAATAATGAAGAAAACGCAATAAAAGTGTAATATCAGGATCAACAAGCTTTGCAGTGTGTATATGGGACGGGTTGCAGCACTATGAATATCAACAAGTTGCAGTTGAGGTTTTTGAACGTTCGAAGTAATCCAAGGTCCGCAAAATGTGGATTGATCTGACGAAATATTTTTCATTCTAGATTTCCATACTTCTAAGCTCATCCCACAACGCGCATCCCGCGTTTTCTTAGTACATTACATTGACACTGAAAAAGTTACGCTGTCAGTAAGTACTCCTTAACTGTGCTCTCTTATCGACTAATCAGACGTCTAGCCTAACGAACTCTTTAACGGACAATTGTGAACCCAGGCTCAAGTGTCATCACTTGAGAGAAGAAGACTGTATAGAGAACGATCGCTCGGTTGGGAAGGGTTGGGTTGGGGGGGGGGACCGCAATGTTTCCTGAGGGTTAGGGGTGTGTTGGGGCGGCGTGCGGGGGATGCAATCCATTTAACCCCTAGATACGGTAAGGTCTACTCAAGTCAATTAGCAAGACGTTATCGACCTACAAAGTCTGACCGTATAAACATTAAGCTACTGGACACTGGCTAATAGACGAAAACAAAAGACTACGCAACTTGGGTAATTGTCATAGGGGTGCGCAAACCTTTCACCAAGTACGGCCCCTTTCGAAAAATTGAAAATACATTTTCTAGCAAAGCTTTACAAAAATTGACAATTCATCGATAATGGCCGACTATTTAAATCAAATTGATTAATTCCCAAAAATTGATTTTAAAACAATATGGCCGCCTCAATTTGAGCAAACTTTACTTTTAGCAGTTACGTATAATTATCTGAATGAGATTTCGTTAAGTTTACATTTTTAACTCCTGAACCCTGTTCACTAGATCTGATTAATGAAATTTGGCATTCATTTAAATTTAATCACAAAATCATAGCAATTTTCGTCCGATTATTCTAATTTATTCTGGTGTCATGTGAAACATTTCTGTCGTGATTTTACAATAAAATGTAGGAATGTGGTTCACTAAAAACAACCAATAAAAAATAAATAATATTTTCATGTAAATTCGACTAAAAACAAAATAGCGACTCCGATTTGAGCAAACTTTTTTGAATTCAGTTGTAAATTTTGAGGCAATCAAAATTCAACGATAAGATTTTCTGTTACAATTTGTATGAGGTTACGGCCCTTTTTGGCTTAGATTTACTGGAGTATTATAGTAGGAAAACCTACCCAGAGCGTAATATTGACTGAATGATAATTGTCTGTGATAATTGTCGGAGGTAATTTACGATGACCTCTTCATTGTGATGCATTAGGTTCGGCCTGGGCCGTCTCTGTGTACCCAGCGCGCATGCGCACGCCTGTGTCACGTGCGGCCACATCAAGTGGTCGATCTAGCTACATTGAAATACATCCTGAGGAGAATATACTGACGCACTGAAACCACAAGACACTGTGCGTATATACGCACTCTATTCATAGTGTGTGACAAAATTAAATGCGGACAATATTTTCTGATAATTAACATTATTTGACATTATTTGAAAAATAAACATTAATAAACATGAAATAATTTTAAAATATTGAAATTAATTCGTTATTTGAAAAATTATCATTTTCTCTCACTTACCATTTCTTTCAGTTTTCCAGATTATTTGACATTTTTTGAAAATGCAAATGACTCAAATTTTATAATGACAAATGCGGAAAGATCAGTTATGAATAACAGTAGGCTAATACTCGATATTTGCCATCGAATTTCATCTCACTGCGTACCGTTACATTAAAACAACACTTAACATATTGTGAATGTTTATCATGGATCGACAGTATTCTTTAAGATACTTCTCTGAATGGTGTGAAGCAGTTCCACAACAATATGCTCATCCGGATGTCTATACGACTGTTTATATGTTACGTTGACACTGAGAATGTCACGCTGTGAGTAGGTCCTGATTATTGTTTGCTTAACGACCCCACAAACAACCAGTTATACGGGGGTACGGATGAGCAGGTGATTATGAAACTACGAAGTGGTGATAAATGAGAGGACGGTCACAAAAACCCATACCTTGTGCGGGACTCGAACCCACGTCTGAATTGACTTAAGTTCCTGAAGCAGTGCGATAGTCGACTGAGCCACGGGGGTGGCTATCTGATGGAATAATATTGCTCTGACGATATAGGCTCCTGTCAAGTGACGTCACCCATTGTTACAAGAGACAGACAACAATGTCCATCAGTTGGAATTGACGAACCAGAATGTTTGGTAGTCCACCAGTTTGCTGTATTGCCATAGTAACGATTGTTTGTCATTTGTTACGTGACAGAAGCCTATAGATTGAATTAAAGAGAGAGAGGTGAAGAGAGAGAGAGAGTGAGAGAGTGAGAGAGAGAGATAAATGAAGAAATAGAAAGAGAGAGAGAGACAGATTGAAAAATCATCTGAATAAATTCCACGGAAGATGGTTTATAGGTCATCCATCTGGCCGTGGAATCCAGACCAAAACAACAATTGTCTCGACCTTCTTCTTCTTCTCGTGCTCGTCACAATCAATAGACCTTGCAATAAGGATAAGGATGCTACTGCGTCACGGGCGACTGGCCTCACATAGCCACGACAAGGGATATAGTCATCCGTTTTTATCACCACGCCGAAACTGACTCAGTGGCATTGCTCCCCGATTGAGGAAAGGATGAAAAGGTAGGATCGTTCGGACGGGGCACCACAAGGGCGATTTTACCACCCATAGAGAAATTATTGATTATAAAATAGGTCTTCAACTTGTTAATCTATTATTATTTTATTGGGTTTATTTATTCATTCAATAATTCCTTTAACCCTCTTCCGAGGAAATTGGAATGGTTAGCACTGACGCCTGGTTAGCACTGACGCCTGGTTAGCACTGACGGTTTACTGACGCCTCCACTGATGACTACGATCTATTGGCGTCGGTGAATGATATATGAGATGGTGAGATGATGAGATGAAAGGTTATATAATTATTAGGTGTTTTGGATAGTGGGAAGTAGTCGGTCGTGGTCTGTTGTTGAGGAACCATCTCAGTATTGACCTGAAAGACAGAGGAAAACCACGAAAAAAAACCTGTCAGGATCGTCGACCATGGCGGGAATCGAACCCCGGTTTCTTGTATGACGGTTCAGTGTATTTTTCAGGTATTTTTCGTGGTTACCCTCCGTCGT
Source organism: Brachyptera risi (assembly GCA_964007535.1). Classification (NCBI taxonomy): domain Eukaryota; kingdom Metazoa; phylum Arthropoda; class Insecta; order Plecoptera; family Taeniopterygidae; genus Brachyptera; species Brachyptera risi. The sequence goes on from OZ023334.1 coordinate 4,477,285, forward strand.
TCCGCGGCTAATACTGAGATGGCGTCTGATAAAATAACCTCTCATAGCCATTCCACCATTCCATCATCTCATTTATCATTCACCGACGTCAATAGATCGTAGTCATCAGTACAGTGCGTCGTTTAACCAAAATGTAACCAACTTACACAAGACTATTCCGTGTTTGCATATACTGCTAAGCCCGACGGGTACAACACATGCATGGTCGATTACCACTAACCCAATCGGAGGTTGTGCACTCCAGTTAACGATCCGTTAATTACAATAGTTAATTCATGATCAATACAAGTTAATTAATGAGTTGTATAGAACGGTGGTTCGAACAATGACCACGGGCGACGAATGATGTATAGGTAGTGTATATAGGAATCAGCAGTGGTCGAATTGGGGGGGATGCCATCCCCCCGAAGATAAATAGTCACTTACACACCATCCCCCCAAAGATAAATAGTCACTTACACCATCCCCCCGAAGATAAATAGTCACTTACACACCATCCCCCCAAAGATAAATAGTCACTTACACCATCATCCCAGAGAGAAATAGTCACTTACACCATCCCCCCAAAGATAAACAGTCACTTACACACCATCCCCCCAAAGATGAATAGTTACTTAGACCATCCCCCCAAAGAGGAAACGTTGCTTACACCATCCCTCCAAAGATAAATAGTCACTTACACACCATCCCCCCAAAGAGAAATAGTCACTTACACCATCATCCCAGAGAGAAATAGTCACTTACGCCATCCCCCCAAAGAGAAATAGTAACTTCCCCCAAAGAGAAATAGTCACTTACACCATCCCCCCAGAGAGGAAACGTTGCTTACACCATCCCCCCAGAGAGGAAACGTTGCTTACACCATCCCCCCAAAGAGAAAAGATGGCATACACCATCCCCCATTCCAGTTATTAGTTTTCCTCCTAAATAGTACCTTGATTATTAATTAATAGACTATTAACACTGTTATTTTGAAATCTAGCGTTTTACTTGCGTAATTTGCGTGTATTTACATGTTATACTACATAGTCCAGTTTACCAGTGTCGCGGTAGGCCTACTTTTGAGCGAAAACATGCAAATTTCGCGGTAATTCACCGGTGAGGCGGTGACTCATCGTTATGTTATATACAAAATATTGGTTCCTCCTCGCTTCATTATACGTAAAACCTATCCCAACAATTGATTTAATTTACTAGTCAAACGCGAAATATGCGTTGTAAGATGAGCGAGATATCTGAATAAGGTATAAAAGTCCTTGAAGGAGTTCTACCCTTGCTACTTTATCGACTCTGGTATTCTACACACCTTGATATCTGAATAAGCTATTAAAGTCGTTAAAGTAGTTCTACTCTTGCCACTTCATTGACTCTGGTATTCTACACACCTTGACGCATATAAAAAATACTTCCTTGTTGGTCAACTCTTGAATCTAGAAAGCAGTGAATCTTGACAACTTAATTCTGTCACAATTTTTATGATACTAGTCAAACGCGAAATATGCGTTGTAAGATGAGCAAGATATCTGAATAAGGTATGAAAGTCCTTGAAATAGTTTTACCCTTGCTACTTTATCGACTTTGGTATTCTACACACCTTGATATCTGAATAAGCTTTAAAAGTCGTTAAAGAAGTTCTACTCTTGCCACTTCATTGACTCTGGTATTCTACACACCTTGACGCATATAAAAAAATACTTCATTGTTGGTCAACTCTTGAATCTAGAAAGCAGTGAATCTCGACAACTTAATTCTGTCATAATTTTTATGATATATTTTATGAATATTATCAGTCATTTTATTTTTTTTCTCCAAAATAACTGATCAGAATTTCTTAAAGAATCGTAATAATGTGTAAAATCCATGTATACACATTTAGAGAAAATTTCATCCCATTTGGAGAGATTTTATTTTTCAACATTTTCCGCCCAGCCAAATCTTATGGGGTTTTTAGAAACTTTGAGATAATGATTCTCAAAATCGGTCCGACCGATTCATCCCAAAAACTATACAGTTCTAAGTTGGATGAGTTTGCGTGTACAAAAAAAGTTTCATGTTGATCAGTCAACCCTTGCGACCTGTGGAGTGCTTACAAACAAAAAAAAAACAAAAAAAACAAACAAAAAAACACACAGACAAAGCCCTATAAGAGTGGGATGGAGACTTCGCTACGCTCATCAATAAAATACTTGAATACATAGGCCTATAGTAAAATAGTGTATGACTACCTACAGACTCCCAAAACTTGGGAAACAAGATAAAAAAAACATGATTTCACATTTTCCCTGCGGGGTTTTGCGGGGCTTTGTGGGGACCCCCCCCCCCCCCCCCATAATCCTTTTAGCGCTTCCTTTTGTTACTCGAGCTACCATCCCCCCATAAGAAATTTTCCAATTCGACCACTGGGGATCAGTGGTTGGTAGAGTTGGGTCACGGACAGATCAGCACGGGGGAAAATGTCCCAGAAAAAATCGCTTTGGATATTTATTTATAGGAACAAAGTGAGAACTCAGATGGGTCCAACCTAAACCTAACCTAACGTAACCTTGAACCAACACACACTTGACCTAACCAAGATTTACAGCCTTCACCAATATGAACTGAAAAGTAAGAATATGATATGATCCCTTCCATATATATACGTTTCTAAATTGTCATATACACATTATTAATACAAATCCACATATACACATTAAAAATTAATACACCATACTCGAAAAAAAAGTTTTTTATTTTGGTTCGGGCTTCACAGTTCGAATGAGAATGAAAATTCAGTTGGAACTTGGCATACACAAGTGTCCTTATCTAATTCGATGGTGTATAATTTTGAGGCGCAATCGGTTGAACCACTTTTGAAAAAACTCATTTCAAAATTGTTAAAAATCCCATGAGAAAAACCCAGAGGAGAAAATTCGTGAAAAAAATTCCTTAAAAGGAATTTAAATTTTCACAAAATTGCTATAATAATAATACACATTATTCCGAACTTTCATTCAAATCGGATCGGCCGTTTTGATGTAACAAAATATATCATATAACATTTTCACATCACACAAAGCTATCAAGATACTAATTAAATCCAAGCAACAAGTGTCACTAATTGAATAAAAACGATTCAAACGAAGCCATCTTCATCACTGAAGAAATTCATTGGAACGAGTAGTGAATAAAACAGGAGGGCAGTGACATGATTGTTTGGATCTCAAGATGGATATTATATAAGTAATCAACCAAAGATATGTTGATATGTTCTAGCTCATCCATCAACGCGGCAACACATTTAATACGTTTTTTCAATTCGTTTTTTCATCTTCTTCCAATTATTATATCATATGTTTTACTTTCTATAAGCTGGAAGTGAATGAGAACAAGTCTAGTTTCTGATTGGCTGGAAGAGCGGTTTTGCCGAAGCTCGCCATTTCCTCGTTTTTCCCAACGTAACATGTTTATATATGTTGTTTTTCGAGATAAATAAAAGACCATTAATAACAGTGGAAGATGAAAAAGTGAAGAGAATTAGAGAAGTATGAAACGGACGTTGTCGGAATGATAGAATGGAAGGAGAATAGATCTGAAGAATGAAAAGAATAAAGATACTAAAAGAGTCGAATCTAGCAGGCGCCAAGGACAACGAAGATTGCCCTAGATCCTGTATATTATATTGAACTCTGACCCAATTATATTTATTAAATGTGTACTGCTGGAAATTAAGTAATAAGACCTGTTTATATTATAGTTCATCATTTTTACAATAGTTCATTTTTTATTGTTGTCATTAATTTTTCAATTTTTTTTTTTTTATATATATATATTGGGTTCAACGACGCACTGTACTGATGGCTACGATTTATTGACGTCGGTGGATAATGAATGAGATGGTGGGATGATGAGATGAGAGGTTATTTTATTATGTGTTTTTGGATGATGGGTAAGAGTCGGTCGTTGCCTGTTGTCAAGGAACCATCCCAGTATCAACCTGAACGACAGAGGGAAACCACGATGCACCCCTGTCAGGATGGTCGACCATGGTGGGAATCGAACCCCGGTCTCCCGAATGACGGTTCAGTGTGTTACCACTCGGCCACGCGTCTCGTATATCATTAATTTTCCAAGTATTATCGTATACATAGGCCTACGTTAAATTGGCTCCAAGGCCCGGTATTACCAAACCCAGTTAGCCTTTATCTGAGAGTTGGCGAAAACAAATAGAATAAATAACTATAGTTTAACAACTCTAACTGACAGTTAGTGCTTCTCCAACGTTGGTGATTCCTATACCTAATCAAATAACTACAACGTAATACAACATAAATTTTACTATCCCACGTGACCACGACTCTGCGGCTAGATTTGTACAAATAATGAGGCACTTTTTTTCCACCCAATTCTGATGACAAACTAAAAATAATCATTCTAATTTGAGAGAGTAAAATTTATTTATTTGTCCTGCAGGACCCAACCGCTTTCCCTAATTGTGACGTAGACATCGCCCGATTCTGCTTGGGTTTTGATGAAAAGGGTTATGACTGCTCAACAACCCCAGCATCAGTTGGATGATGATGGGGAATCTTATATATTATATATATATATATATATATATATATATATATATATATATATATATATATATATATATATATTATATATATATATATATACACACATATATATATATATATATATATATATATATATATATATATATATATATATATATATATATATATATATATATATATATATACATATATATATATATATATATATATATATATATATTATATATATATATATATATATATATATATATATATATATATATATATATATATATATATATATATATAATAATGATATATATTTAATAGGAAGATTAAAGTCGTGTATGAAATTGTAAAATATTTTTGATATCTCTACGTTTCAACCATTATGTTATGGCCTTTTTCAAGAGAATTATTGAATAATATGACAAAAATTGTAATCGATTATTTCTTAACATATGCACTTGGATACCACTACTTTTTTACAGAGTCAATATATTGATGGAACCCTGGCTCATTAAACACAAATACGAAAATTGTTCGAATATCAGTGAAAAAATATAGAAGCGAGCATAAAAATAGTGAGATTAAAAATAAAAATATAAATACAAATAAAAATAAAATGTAATAAAAATAAAAATAAGAAGTGGCTGACTCGATACAAGACTTTTCGATTCATCTTGGCCGCAGATCGTAGGAATATCTTTTTGGTCCTCTTGTTTCGATATCTTCATTTTCTTGTTGAGGGGCACTGCACTCGAGTTGTGGCCTTCTTCCCATTCTTTTCAAAGATGCGAGAGCTGTGGACCAACTGGGGGACATGATGTATCCGCTGTCTTCACCGTTGAAATTGTGAGGGTGTTTTCTTATTTCGATGGTCTCGCTTATTGCCCTTGGCCATCGTTTCACTTGACGATCCACAACTTTTGCATCTTCATAAAGAATACGATGCTTTTCTTCAATAGCATGCTTTGCTATGACTGAATTATGTACATTGCCGACCCTCTCATTATATTTGTGCTGTTTAAGCCTGGCAGACACTGGTTTCATCGTTTGCCCAATATATGATAACCCACATTCGCATGGAACCTCATATACCCCACAGTTTAGAGAATTTTCTCTAAATTCACAATGGAAAAAGAAGTAAATTGTAAATTACCATTTCTTGACATTCTTCTGGAAAGAAAAGAAGACGGTTCAATTGGGCATTCGGTTTATAGAAAAGAAACTCATACAAATAGATATCTTCACGGAAGCTCCAATCATCACCCGGCTCAGAAACAATCAGTACTGAATTCACTGGTGACAAGATCGAAGAGATTGTCGGATAAAGACCATTTGTTGCCAGAGTTGACCCACCTTAAAACAATATTCAAATATAACGGCTACTCACATCAACAAATCGAAAAATCCATGGCTTTTATACCGAGAGACAGAGCGGAAGAAAATGACGTTGATAAGTCAATCGCATTGGCTTCACTACCATACATAAGTGGCGTCACTGACAAAATCAGTAGAATGTTAAAAAAGAATAAAATCCAAACATTGTTCACCGCGGATAACGTGCTGAGAGACCACTATGTGACGGTCAAAGATAGGATTCCCTTGGAGAACTGTGGGGTATATGAGGTTCCATGCGAATGTGGGTTATCATATATTGGGCAAACGATGAAACCAGTGTCTGCCAGGCTTAAACAGCACAAATATAATGAGAGGGTCGGCAATGTACATAATTCAGCCATAGCAAAGCATGCTATTGAAGAAAAGCATCGTATTCTTTATGAAGATGCAAAAGTTGTGGATCGTCAAGTGAAACGATGGCCAAGGGCAATAAGCGAGACCATCGAAATAAGAAAACACCCTCACAATTTCAACGGTGAAGACAGCGGATACATCATGTCCCCCAGTTGGTCCACAGCTCTCGCATCTTTGAAAAGAATGGGAAGAAGGCCACAACTCGAGTGCAGTGCCCCTCAACAAGTAAATGAAGATATCGAAACAAGAGGACCAAAAAGATATACCTACGATCTGCGGCCAAGATGAATCGAAAAGTCTTGTATCGAGTCAGCCACTTTTTATTTTTATTTTTATTATACTTTATTTTTATTTGTATTTATATTTTTATTTTTAATCTCACTATTTTTATGCTCGCTTCTATATTTTTTCACTGATATTCGAACAATTCTCGTATTTGTGTTTAATGAGCCAGGGTTCCATCAATATATTGACTCTGTTAAAAAAGTAGTGGTATCCAAGTGCATATGTTAAGAAATAATCGATTACAATTTTTGTCATATTATTCAATAATTCTCTTGAAAAAGGCCATAACATAATGGTTGAAACGTAGAGATATTAAAAATATTTCACAATTTCATACACGACTTTAATCTTCCTATTAAATATATATCATTATTATAAAATGAGTCGTGAAAGTTTAAAAGTTTCAATATATATATATATATATATATATATATATATATATATATATATATATATATATATATATATATACATATATATATATATATATATATATATATATATATATATATATATATACATATATATATATATATATATATATATATATATATATATATATATATACATATATATATATATATATATATATACATATATATATATATATATATATATATATATATATATATATATATATATACATATATATACATGTATATATATATATATATATATATATATATATATATATATATATATATGTTCATATATATAAATATATATATATATATATATATATATATATATATATATATATATATATATATATTTATATATATATATATATATATATATATATATATATATATGTATATATATATATATATATATATATATATACATATATATATATATATATATATATATATATATATATATATATATATATATATATATATATATATCTTTATTGAAGATTCTGTCCTACATTTGGGATTGCCAAAATACAGAATAAAAATAAATTGCTTGAAATATAAGAATTAATAATCATAACGTATTTGAAAGAATAATAAATGGGCCTAACAAGAGAACGAGAAACTGTGAGTTGATCAAATCTAGTAACAGTTGTTATCAAAATGAAACGATAATAATGCCATCTTCAATATATGATGAATGATGGTTAATATTGAATTTTTTAATGATCTTACCTTCGCTGTCGAGTTTTCTTGATTCAGCACAGTTTTACGATTATCCACCAAATTTGAAGAAACCACTTTTACCAAACACTCAGACGCACGCGTAATTAACACTTACATCAAGTAATCACTTGGCGCAGATATTAAACAAACACTTAACACCGACAGTAAACGAATAGTCATTTTTTTACGACAGTTAACTATAGTTTCTAGTGTTTAATGTGACCTTGAGGTTCAGAAGTTCACCTGTAAAAGAGAAGATAGATATTATTAAGGGGGGAAAAACACTGAAATTATGTCCATTTGACAGAATTCTCTTTTTTTCATGAACCATTTATTTAATATCTCCCTTTTGGGCTACTGAAGAAATAATGTGAATTGATTCACATGTATATTTTATATTGAACTTTTAACCTGACAGTGACGAACCAAATTAGCTTCAGAACGGAATACAGTTGAATGTTTGATGGCTGTTTTCTCGTTATTTTTTCTCCCAACGTATGTTGGGATGGAGAAATGAATGAAATCTATTTACTGGATGGATTTGCACAATTTATTTTGGTATATTTCATGAACTGAATAATGAACTAATTTATGCATTACCAACAGTATACCGTGAAAATAGCATGCATGAAATAATGTTTGAATAAGAAAAATAATGATGACTTTGAAAAAAAGGGTGAAATGTATGAATATGTCATTCCTACAAAAAAAAATTGAATAAAACCAATGCATAACTTTGTCTAATGCACTTTCGAGAAGACTACGAAATTTTTAGACGAGCTTAAGCGAGGATTCAATTTGACATATACTGAAAAAATTGGTGTTCGTTTTTATGTTTTTTTTCTTGTTTTTTTTTTTTCTTTCGTGTTTTTTTGTCGGTTCTCCACAGGTCAAACGGCTACAGCTATCAACTTCAAACTTTTTTTCATCATGGTTCCTTATCTAAATTAGATCTGTATAGTTTTGTGGCATTATCGAGTGGTAACTTTCATTTTTATGAATTTTAGAAATTTCAAAAATTCTCATTAGAATAACACGGCGGAAAAAAATGAAAATATTTTTATTTTCCAAAAAGAATAAATTTTGTGTGTAGTTGAATTACATCTTGATACACATTTCTGGAAATTCTCAGCTTGATCGGGTCAGCCATTTTGAAGAAAAAACATTAAATGTGCCAAATTAGTACCACTCGAAGCAGTTTTTACCAATTTATAACTTAAATGTCATCCAATCGGCGAATGTACGCAGAAGATTGACAGAAAAATCGACATGCTATTACTATCTGCTCGTCTAACAACGCATATATAGCGTTTTCCTAGTAAGTGAAACGACGTTCACAAAACCTATGCCTTATCAAGGACGGTGTCTCAAGTTTCTGAAGCGCTACCTTAGCTGACCGAGCTACGGAAGGAGACATTTTTTAGTTTTGATATCAATCAATGATCATTAATCTATGATATCAAATGAATAAATAAACCAACACATGTTCAAGTCATAACACAGCGCATAGCGGAGATTTTATGTGACATTTAATTAAATGGAAACGGTATTTATTCATATAGCTATAGGTCATACCGATATTATACCCCGTAAAGGGATTTCCATGAATTACAATTATGCAACACATGTGCATTTGCTCAGACTGTACTGTATTGTACCAGATAACAACAATCGAGCAGCTAGATTTTATTCATATTGTGTTTAACGACGTACTGCACTGATGACTACGATTTTTTTTCGTTCTATATTGGGTTTTAACGACGCACTATGGCTACGATCTATTGGCGTCGGTGGATGATGAATGAGATGATGGGATGATGAGATGAAAGGTTATTTTAAAGGTTATTTTAAAGTAGCAAATGTAGGACTACTAGGAAAACGCTATATACGCGTTGTTAGACGAGCGGAAAGTAATAGAATGTCGACTTCATTGCCAAACTTTTGCCTAAATTTACCAATTGGGTAACATTTTAGTTATAAATGGGTAAAAACGGCTTCGAGTGGTACCAATTTAGCACATTTCATGTTTTAAAATGGCTGACCCGATTGAGCTGAGAATTTCCAGAAATGTGTATCAAAATGTTGTTCAACTTCACACAAAATTTCAATTTTTTGGAAAATAACATTTTTTAATTTTTTTCCGCCGTGTTATTCTAATGGGTATTTTTGAAAATTCTAAAATTCATTTTAAAAAAAGTTGATATCCGATAATGCCACAAAACTATACACATCTAAGTTAGATAAGGAACCATTATGAAAAAAAGTTTGAAATTGATAGCTGTAGCCGTTTGACCTGTGGAGAACCGACAAAAAAACAAAAAAAACAACATAAAAACGAACACCAATTTTTTTCAGTATGTCAAATTGGATCCTCGCTAAAGCTCGTCTAACTAAATGACTATTAAACCATATTCAGATATCTCACTCACTCATATCTTACAACGCATGCATATGCTGCGTTTGCCTAGTAATTATCTTGACTTTAATTACTCGAATATACTTTAAAACCAGAACGAGATCACTTGATTTACACTTTTAATCACTTTTTTATCACTTTTCATCACTTTTATTCAATTAATTGAACCCTTTCTCTCGATATACGCTCACACCGCTATACTTGTTTTCATGAAAGATTCTTCAGGAGCGAACCACCAGTTCGCTGGTGTTATGTGAACCATCGTTTGGAACCTTCTTCTCTCGTGAATATGACCTTATACTAGAATAATTGCCAGATACTCAATCATTTTACGATAGATTTTCATTACATTTTCCGAATTTCCACGATAACATATTTAATGACGTTTTAAATTCGTTTCATATTAGAACTATATTAAAAACTAATTGAGTTCTTGTGTTTATTATACCGACATTTTCATATCTTTTCAATGCGAAGATATTAATATACCTATAAAAAATTGCTGAGTTCAAAAGCCAAATGGGTATGAACGAAATTTATAGCCAATTGAAGATATTTTGAAGTTAATTTAAACGGAAAATAAATGAAGGTATATTGAATCGTGGGACTAAATGTCATTACATTTCGATGTCAATATTAACGGGAATCAGTTGCTAGCTCGTATGAACTGTCATTCAGGAGACCGGAGTTCGATTCTTGCAATGATCGACCATCTTGACAGAGGTTTTACATCGTTTTCATATGGTTCATAGTGGGATGGTTCATCAAAAGCAAATCACCACTGCTTCTTTTCAATATTGTCCTGAAACCTAATGAAATAATATTTCTTCTCCCATCTGTATAGAATCGTTCATCATTCACCGACGCCAATAGATCTTGGTGATCATTATCACTATCATCACTAGCAGTGATGTTAGGCCTGGGAATGTCCAGTACATCAATGTTGAATGCTTGAATGTTACTGTTCCAATAAATAATCAAATGAATGTAAATTAAAATTGTAATCGAAATTGATCATGCATCGTCGAATCCAATATGAATAAATTACTTCGTCTATGAAGTAATCGATCAATTGATTGAGTAATAAGTATGGACGAATGAACAAATGAATGAATAAATTATGAATTCATTGAATAAATGAATCAACACAAAATCGTTCTAATCGATACATAAATTGAATAAGGCCCGGTATTACCAAGTCCAGTTAGTCTTTATCTGACAGTTCAAACTTGTTATCACCATGGTTACCTATGCCATTGGTTTTCACCAACTCTCAGATATTAAATCAAATAAATATTCATAATATATATAATAATATATAATATATTTATATACATATTTATTTATATATTCATATATTATATATTATACATTAAAACATATAATTAAATATTTATATATTAAAAAATATGTATTTATTTATTTATGTATATAATATATATTCATATAATATATGATAATATATGATATTTAATAATGAATATTAAATAAATTAATAAAAGGAATAAAAAAATAAAAATAAAAGGAATAAATTAAGCACTGTAGTGACGGCATACATATAGCGAGTCTATATATATATATGTATATATATATATATATATATATATATATATATATATATATATATATATAAAAGGAAATGTATATATATATATATATATATATATATATATATATATATATATATATATATATATATATATATATATATATATTTATTTATTTATTTATTATTTCAAGGGGCGTGATAACATTATATTATACTTCGTATTTTCATCAGCTGTTAGGTTTGTGTAGAGAATGTGAATGACCGAAAGATATTATTAATATTTACAAAAACCCATCTCTTACTTGAAAAACTCGACGCCAAGTCTGACCTTGTCTATGCCTGCGTCTTAGCTGGGGATTGAGGGAGGGGGGAGCAGCTTCCTTATTTATTATCCAATAAGTCATTATGTAAATATATTTTTAATAATTATATTGCATGGTCGACAATAGCGCTGTAAAGGGTGAAAGCAGCCTGTGCATTTTCGTCCAAAGTCAATTACCTCCATGGAAAAAATTAGTTTACTGTTGAATGTTGATAAAATTAAAAACACAACACATTCACAGATTTCGTCATGTACAAATAAACCATTCGTGCAATGCATATAATCAAGGATTTTGGCTCAAACTAATTTACAGTTCGAGCATAGGCCTACGTCGTATAACTATAGTCCAATATAATATATTTCCACTGGTTACTTTGGTTACAAATTTTCCGTCTTTTGACTCATTCAATTAAGTGGAGGGGAGAGGGGTGCCTTCGTAACTGTAACCAAGTAGGGTGTGGGTTCTAGTCCTGATTAAGACGTGGTTTTTGTACTCAACCATTCATTAGAACTCTCAAATAACCTAAGCCGGGTACACAATTGCATCGGGCTTGTCCGATCTTTTTTGCGATTCGATTGGGTGATGATTGGGTTTAGATAAGATAAGTTTTGAACAGTATAAAATTACAATTTAGTAGGTTGTCCATTTGACACAAGCCTTACCTTACGTAGCTGTGATCAACTCTCACCATCACCCAACCTCACCATAAAATGGGCCAGACCACTGAGAACAACACGATGAAATGTCACCCTTCTCGGCCCTCGCCATCTATTCAAGGTTATGTCGGCCTACAGCAGCTACAAGTCACTAGCTTTCAAACATTCACTGAATATATTGTAATAAAGTATAATCTGTTTAATTATTGAACTTTAAAACTTGAATATCTGCTAAAATAGTGTAGTAACGATACTAACTTGTTGGTTTATGATGAGCCATCTTAGATTTTCCTAACGACATGGTTTCGTTCGCGTTCTATTTCAACCCACCGCCACACTTCATTTTAATCAACAAAGTCAACAGTGGATATGGCCACCGACCGCCTTGCTATTTAAATATTCGAACGTGTTCGAATCTTTTTCCCATACGCGTACAGCTATATTTTAGACGGAATATTAGTTATATGGTATGGTAAAATATTGAATGGATAAGCTACAAAAGATCCAAATCTATAGAAATATAGACTATACAAACGTATACAATTAATTACATGCACACATACAATGACATAAAATGCACCCAGAAAGGGTATATTTCTAATATAACAAACGATAATATCTCCATAATATGTATACTGCTGTATTTTTGTTTTGAGTGGGGGATATTAGAATTTTCAAGACTAGATGTACGATCAGAAACACAACTACATCATTCAAAAGGATCACTTTCTATAAACTGTAGCAAGTGTCACATACAAAAATCGAAAGATCTTACATTATTATTATTATTCAGTTGGTAGGACTCGTCTTTTCTTGTAGATATCAGTACACCACACTATACGCATAAGTTTTTTTTTTATATATATTATCCTAATTTTACCACACATATTTTATGCGTTCAAATCAAACCATAAAACAATATAGATAGGATGCAAGAACTTTTACGTGTCAAACATATGTATCCAGTAATAAACTCACATCATATCTAATTTTAAAATCGTGTAATATTATCACGAAAAATAAATATTCAATAATATGTAAACAGACGCATGCGTATAACTGTCAAATTGAATGAAGAAAAATAAACACGTTTTTGTATATTCTGATAGAAATTAATCAACAGTGACATTTTGATAAATTTCCGTAATATTTATGTCATGTCACTGCTTATTCGTTTCTGTTCCATTACTATTAGAAATAATGTGTGAAATTAATCGAGGTTAGAATATACGGAATAGAATACTTTTTATTTGGAGAGTTGAGAATCAAATGTCAATCGTAATTGACACATGGGCAGAGAATGATATACCAGTTTACTAGACTTTTGTAAGTTATTGTGAATTTTTATAAGTTCGGCGATTGCAGAAACCCGCTGCAACTTGAAATACAAAATGCTTTTAAAATTATAATTGCTATTCTCATTACTAGAAGAACGCAGTACCGGTATGCGTTGTGGTATGATGAAAAAAAGTATATAGAGTGTGCTCGAAATTTAAATATACACACCTTGATTTTCAGATTATTATAAGCCTTCCTTATCATTCATTCTTATAACGCATAGCCTTGCAACCTGTAAATTCTAAGTGAAAAACTTTTATCTCAATGTAAGTCATTTTTCTTTTCCCATGTGACAATTTATTTTCTCATAAGCGATCGATTCAAATTTTTATAAGGTTGATAGAAAATAGAAATATTACACTACTACATTATAATTATAGCATTCCCATTATTACATGGCACTTGTAAGACCTTGGTTCCGTTGTTGATTAATTGGATGAGCAAAGCGAAGACTCAATTTCACCGTACCCGAAAAAAAGTGCCCGTTTTTTTTTTGTTTTTTTTTTGTTCGCTCCACATGTCAAACGAAAATTCAAAATCAGTTTAAACTTGGCACACACAAGTGTCCTTATCTAATTCGATACTGTATAGTTTTTATGCACAATCGGTTGAACCACTTCTGAGAAAACTCATTTCAAAGTTTCATAAGTTTCAAAGTTTCGAAAATCCCATAAGAATAACCCGTAGGAAAAAAATCGTTAAACGTCCTTCGAGAGAATTCAAATTTTCAGGCGATTTCAATATGAAGAATTATACACAAAACTTTCATATTTGTATTACCAGCACATGCAGCTCAATTTCTAAAGCACTCGCTTCATGTGATCCAGAAGGTGAGAGGCATATCGGACCCGGTTCGATCCCCGCCACCGTCCATGCTTACAGTTTTTTTTCCGTGGCCTCTCTCTGTAGTCTAGGCTAATACTGGGATGGTTCCTACAATATAGAACACGACCGCTTCCTTCCCACTATCCTTCCCATCATCTCATTAATCATTCATTTGACGCCAATATATCTTAATTATCATTATATTGCGTCGTTAAACCCAATATAAAATGAGAAGATATTTGTGTTTGCTAATTTGGTACACGACCCACTTCTATTGTGTGTAATATAAGAACATAACATCACAGGGAAAATTCAGAGCACGGGAATGAGATTCTCTTACGGTTTCATTTAAATATTATAATTGGTTCCACAAACTCTCCTTTCATGAGCTTTCCCGAGTAAATTGTCGTCATAAGGAAGGCGTGACCAAGGTACTTATATACACTGATGAGTTGGTCGTATTAAAACACAGTATACTGGTATAAACAAAAGAAAAAGGTTGTCCATACACCTACTGAATTATAATAACTAGGCAAACGCGTTATGTGTTGCCGCGTTGATGGATGAGCTGGAACATATCAACTCATCTTTGGATTGGTTATTATATATATATATATATATATATATATATATATATATATATATATATATATATATATATATATATATACACCTTGAGATCCAAACCATTACATCACTGCCATCTTATTTTTCATTATTAATTTCTATAATAATAAAGAAGGCTTGATTTGTTTTAATCGTTTACAATTAAGTGGTGTCACCTGTAGCTTGGATTTAATAGGTATCTTAATAGCTCTGAATGATTTATAAAAATTACATTATATATATTCTTTACATCAAAACGGCTGATCCGATTTGAGTGAAAGTTCGGAATAATGTGTATCATTATCAGATTAAAATTCTCTGAGAATTTTAATTCTCTCGAATGAAATATTTTTACTGAATTTTTTTCTCTGGGTTATTCTTATGGGATTTTTGAAAACTTTGAAATGAGTTTTCTCAGAAGTGGTTCAACCGATCGCGCCTCAAAACTATACAGTATCGAATTAGATGATGATACTTGTGTTTGCTAAGTTTCAACTAATTTTGAATTTTCGTCTGACCTGTGGGGCGCGAACAAAAAAAAAGAAAGAAAAAAGGACTTTTTTTTCGGGTATGGTGAAATTGAGTCTTCGCTTCGCTCATCCAACTAGGAAAACGCAGTATATGCGTTTTATGTTGAGCGAGATTTTAAATGAGCGTAATGGAAATCTATATACACTCCTTGCTTGTGAATCTATTCACTCACTGACTTCCTTATGCTTCTATCAAGTAACAAATGACAAACAATGGTTACCATAGCAATACAGCGAACTGGTGGACTACTAAATATTCTGATTGGTCAATTCCAACTGGTGGATATTGTTGTCTCTCTCTTTCAACAATGAGTGACGTCACTTGACAGAAGCCTATAGGTTCATGATCTGATAGGTTTTACTGATTGATCTCCTTAATCGATATTGAATAGAAGCATAAATTAAACAAACAAACTTTGGAAACAAACTTTGGAATTGTGTATGATTCGATTACATAGATTTCCGTGGAAATTTAATTTTGTTCTGACATTTTTTCACCATGTTCTCCCTTTTGAATTATTATTATACGTTTTCTCAATTTCAGAAATTATTTCTCATTTTTTTTATTAACTTTACAGTATCGATATTAGTAAATATGTGCATACATGACAAGTTTGAACGAAAAAAAATGCTCGTTTTTTTCGGTGAAATTGAGTCTTCGCTTCGCTCATTCAATAGAAACTTGAGAATTTGTAGAGAAACTCGCTCAATTTCCAATATTTATTGCACCTTGAAAACGTGGTTATGTGTTCCTTATCACTAGGTAAACGCAGCGCATGCGTTGTAAGATGAGCGAGATATTTACAGGCTGTGTACACACCTTGATTTTCAAATCATTAAGCCTTCCTTATTTACTTATTCGTTCATTCCTATCATTTTCATTCTCATAAAGCCTAGTTCACAATTGAAATAGTGATTATGGAATATGGAATATGGTTTAGTGTTTAAACGAAATGGATGATGGCGTTTCCATGTAACCGTTCACAATGAGAAACTGGTTTTAGTGATTAGGTCATAAGTCATAAGAAATAAAAATTCATGTCTTATGACTTATTCCTTAAAACCGTTATGACAAGCCAAATTCTGACCAATCAGATGATATTACTACTGTAGTCAAGTGCCAAATTCTGACCAATCAGATGATATTACTACTGTAGTCAAGTGACTTACCGTTATGTATTTCGGGTATTTTATTTTTCTCCGAGACTCAAATCAGACATTCTCAAGGAATAAATGTCAAAATTACTTTTGACAGCTGCTGCAAGGCCTAATATATAATTTTAAAAGAAAAATGGAATAATAATAGAATAATCTGGAGGGCCTTGGTTGTTGCCACTGCCACTGAAATTCGAACCCTTCAAGGCAAATTAATAATGATTTAGGTTGGCGGTGAACCAGTGAAATAAGAGGCTATTGTGGCCCACCCATGTCACTATACACTATAACACTATTGCTAATTCATAATCACTATTCCATATTTCAATTGTGAACCAGACAGCCTTCCAACCTGTAGATTTTCACTGACAAACTTAATTTAATCTCGATATTAGGCCTGGTCATTTTTCGTTTGAAATAATTAATTTTCTTAAAAACAATCTATTGGAATAAGAGAAATGAAAAAAAATTGCCATTATTATGATTATGATTAATGCAAGAACATTTAAGAAAGAAGAACAAATAGGAATTGAAGAAAAAGAGGGAGAAGTAGATTTAGAAAATAACAAGATTATAAGATTTGTTTTCTCCCCAAAATGTTCACTAAATTAAGATTTAAATCGTTTGTTACATAAGTTTAAGTTGATTATATTAACATTAATAAACCTTTAGGGTGGTAAGATCACCCTTGTGGTACCTCGTCCAAACGATCCTACCTTTCAACCCCAGCCTTAACCGGGGAACAATGATTTTGTATCAAGTTTTCGATGTTCATATAAAAATATAACTCGCGTATACTTGAACCAAATTGTCAAGTCCTGACGACACTTGATAACGATCTGGTACAAACAAAGTAACTATACTACTAATAACAACTAATTATATCAAATATGTTGTAAATTAGTACTAATGAACATTTGATTTGACTAATATATGAATCTGGTATACGATATGATACAGAAAAAATAAAATAAGAAGGGAAATTCAGAATTGTGACGGAAAAAAAAAATTATTTTAAAAATTGATAATTGCAACATGTTCGTGTAATCAACGACAGTGATTGTGTTGAAATTATAAATAAATTCAAAAAGAACGCCGTCTTGGTGTTGAAGTTCATTGGTTTTAAATAATTAAAATGAAGTGTTAAGATCGTCCTTGTGGTGCCCCGTCCAAAGGATCCAACCTTCCATCCTTTGCAACAATGATTTTGTATCAAGTTTCGATGTTATTAAAAAAAAAAAGAAAAAACAATCATAGGCCTACACTCAAATTTGTCAAATTTCATCGAGAATACTTTTCAAATTCGTATTTTTGAATTCGTTAATTCAAAATTCCTACCAATTTTTCATCATTATAACGGAAATTCAACGATTTAAAACAACAAAATTCATAACAAAATTTTTGTCCAAGTTTCAATCTTCAATTTTTTTTTATATCATCAGCATAAAGATTATGCCTTCATTTCATAATTCAACGCTGCAGTCCTGGTGTCAAATTTCATTTTTTTCTATTCCAAATGATCAAAATGGGGTAGTAAGATTGCCCTTGTGGTGCCCCGCCCACAAGATCTTACTTTCATCCCCAGCCTTGATTAGGAAACAATGATTTTGTATCAAGTTTCGATGTTGATCGAACATCTTTCTCCCTGATTTGGAAAAACCAATTCATCGTCAGCTTTTTTTTTTTGTATCTTTGCCTATTTCTTTAGTGACAAACAGTAAATTTATGCTGCAACTTTCCTAGCAGCTTTCTTTATTTTTTGTCTGTGTCTAATATAGATTCAAATTTATTTTTTTCATTACCACATTCAATCCCTAATAAAACTTTGTGGATAAGCGATTTAATTTTATTCATCTTTAATTTTTTCCATCTTCTGTTTTCTCAATAATAATTTTTAAAAAAATTACATCAAGCTTACTGAATTTGCATATTTAATGAATCCCTTTTATTCCATACGATTTATGAAAAATATATATTTTTCAAATGTCTTATTCCGTCATAACTACCTGTTGGAGAAGCTAGTGCACGTATTTCAGCTCGCGACCCCCGCTGTGACGTAGGCGTCTCGACACGCGGAACTGCACGACCTCTATCGCCGACGTCGGGCGACGTACTGACGATATCTGATAACAGCATCACGTGACACGCCCGTCCCGGCCGGCCGGCCGGACCGACCGACCGTCCCGGCTGGTACTGTGTAGGCTGTAGGGGATGGAGGAGGATGTTAAGGAAACCAGGTAATGGAAAGTATAGGCGATTTTTTTTGTTGTTGTAAGGTTTTATTTTCTTTAAAGATTCTTGAATGGAATATGTTGGAGAAAATAACTCTGATATATAGAGATGGAATTCTTTACCGAGACAGGTGGACCAGTGGCTGAATTGCCATTGAGGAGACCGGGGTTCGATAATGGACATGACGGAGTTTTTTCGTGACCTCATTATCTCATATAATTAAGGTGGATACAATTCAATTTTTTTAATTTTTTCAATTTCAAACCATTTTATTCACATGTCTTGAATGCATACACACACAATAAGAACATACACGATCAAGAATGTACAGAATGGAAAAAAACAGTGTGAAGTTGTAATTTAGGTTTGCTGATATATTGGCAGGAGGATTATAAGATAATAATGTGAAGCCCGCGTAAGAACTGAAGTTCTTGTGTTCGGACTGACTAATATTGTGTAAACAAAATATGAAATACAGTTGACAACAAAAAAAGCAAACGAAACATGTTATCCATAGAATATTAATAAGTACAAGTGGACGTGTATTACGATTTAGACAAGTATATATTTACATATTATTCACGCGAATTTTGAGAATGTAAACAAAAAAAACAAAAACATAAATATAGAAACATAAATAAAACCAGAACGACTGCAAGTAAAATCAAAAATGAAATTCATTAAATGAGCGTAGCGAAGATTCTATCCCACTCTCATAGAGCTTTGTCTGTGTTTTTTTTTTTTTTGTAAGCACTGCACAGGTCACATGGGTGACTGATCAACATGAAACTTTTTTTGTACGGGCCAACTTTTAAAAATTCGAATCAGTCGTTTCGAGGAAAAAAATTCAAATAACTGTTTTTATACATCAAATATATGGAAATGAGCCAAGATTCACTGCTTCCTAGATAGTAGCAAATGTAGGACTGTTATTATACCTTATTCAGATATCTCGCTCAATTACATCTTACAACGCATATTTCGCGTTTGCCTAGTATACACGATGGTACCTTAAGAGAATCTCACCGTTTTCTTTTCCCCATCCAAAACACACAATGAGACGGTCTTTTCGATACGAGCGTATACCGGAATAAACTCGACTCGGTCGTGTGACATGGGCTTCGGGGTACTTTTCAATGGAATGTGGTTAGGGTTCAGGTAAGGTTGGACACACTAAACCCATGTCACACAACCGAGTCGACTTTATTCCGGTATACGCTGTTCAAGCGCCCCATCTCATCTTCCCGTCACCTCAGTCATCATTCACCGACGCCAATAGATCTTGGTTATCCTTTCCTAAACTCAATACGAATTCATGAATTATAGGCCTATAAACAGTTTTTCATTTTCTCTATTTTTAAATATTTGTGTTGAAAAACATTTTGATGTTGATATATGAAATTATATGAAATATGAAATATTATTAGACGAGCTTTAGTGAGGATTCAATTTGACATACTGAAAAAAGTTGGTGTTCGTTTTCATGTTTTTGTTTTTGTCGGTTCTCCACAGGTCAAACGGCTACAGCTATCAACTTTAAACTTGTTTTCATTATGCTTCCTCATCTAGCTTAGATCTGTATAGTTTTGTGGCATTATCGGATGGTAACTTTTTTTTTAATGAATTTTAGAAATTTCAAAAATATCTATTAGAAATAACACGGCGGAAAAAAAAGAAAATCTTTTCTTTCGAAAAAAAATAAAAAATTGCGTGAAGGTGAGTTATATTCTGATACACATTTCTGAAAACTTTCAGCCTGATCGGGTGAGCCATTTTGAAGAAAAACCATAAAATGTGCTAAATTGGTACCACTCGAAGCAGTTTTTACCCATTTATAACTTAAATGTCACCCAATTGGCGAATGTAGGCAAAAGTTTGGCAAAAAAGTCGACATACTATTACTATCCGCCCGTCCAACAACGCATATATAGCGTTTTCCTAGTATAATATGAAATATTATATTAATTGAACGGACTCATATTATCGACTGAAGTTCAAATAATATAACACATCTGGACTCATTTTTATTATCATCTTGATTTTCTCAATTTTTTTATATTTTCGAATTTTCTTTGTATTGTTCATTTCTTTGTTCATTATCCCTAGAATAGTCGATTATCAACAGTAAATGAGTTGACTGTCAATAAAATGTACATGATACGCTGATTCGTACCCCCAAATAACTTAGCTGTTGGATGGGGTCGTTGAGCAGACAATAAACAAACCCTTGCACCTGTTCATCACTGATCGAGGACAGCCGCTATTCAGTGGACCATCGGTCTGTCACCACATGCAGGCGTTGTTGTTGTTGTTGTGGTTGCTGTTGTTGTTTGTTTGTTTGTTTGTTGTTGTTGTTGTTGTTGTTGTTGGGCAGCCTAAATTAGCCTAAATAAGCCAATCTAACTATAACTCAAGTTGACTTTGTTGTTGTTTTTGTTGTTGTTGTTGTTGTTGCTGTTTTTGTTGTTGTTGCGCGCAGCCAAAACTAAACTAGATCACCCCAATGTAAATAATTCAATCTAAGCCAGAACCAATCTATAAGGCCTACTTCCGTTCCGACTTATATAGCCATTTCGACAGTATCACCACCCTACAACCACCTGTGGAAACCACCTGTGGAAACCACCTGTGGAAACCACCTGTGGAAACCACCTGTGGAAACCACCTGCGTGTCACTAAACCTGATCAGGTTTCAGATCAGCTGTTCAACAAAACGATTCAATTACAAATTACAAGAATGTTCAATGTAGTTTAGAATTCTTCTTCATCCACTTTAATCAATTCTTTTAATTCAGTTTTGTCATTATTCGCAACAGGTGCTTTTATAATTAAGAATATAGGAGATAGAAGTCAATACGAAGCATTTCTCAGCTCTCCTAAACCCTTTCTAATTACTTATGCATTAGGTTTAACGACACACCGTATGATATGACTCATGTGTATTTATTAATGATGTTTGAGCTGATAGGAAGATAAGATTGAGGAGGATTTTTTTTCTCAATAACATCAAAATTTGATACAAAATCATTATTCTCCAATTAAATATATTATTCTCAAATATATATATATATATATATATATATATATATCCTTATTTCCTTTTATTATTATTCATATTTTAATTTTTCAAAAAATTGGCATCATAATGTGAATTTTGTCTAAGAGAGCTAATTGTTATTTTGATTGTTCGTGTTTATTACACGTCAAAAGATTGTTTTTGGAGTTAGCCCGCACACAAGCGCTCATTAAATTCTGTTTCATTTACCTGTGTATCATCATGTTTCATTATGTACCATTAACTTGTTGTTATCATTATGCAATGGAGGAAATAACAAATTTGTTAAAAAAAATGGACTATGGATGAGAGGTAGGATTGTACCACAAGGGCGATGTTACGACCCCATTTTCATCAAGATGGAGTTCAACCCAGTGGGAAGGAAGGTATCGGCCGTGGCCTGTTCGCACGGAACCGTTCCTGTATTGATCACTCAAACGACCAAGATGTATATTTCTATCGGGGTGATCAATCATAGCGGGGTTCGAACCCCGGTCTCCTGAATTATAGTTTGGTTGACACATAGCGACTGTTCAAAGAGCTTTATAGCGTTGGCCAACTCTTGATCACCTTCACATGTAACTGTAAGAGATGATTTGTTATTGTTTGTTATGATGAGTTGATGATACATTATGAATATACTGAGAAGAGAGGTTAATGCACTGAACCGTCATTCAGGAGACTGGAATACGATTCCCGCCATGTTATTGTTCGACCATCTTGCCAGGGGTTTTTCGTGGTTTCCCTCTGTCGTTCAGGTTAATACTGGGATGGTTCCTTAACAACAGGCCACGACCGACTTCTTCTCACTATCAAAAAACACCTAATAAAATAACCTCTCATTTCATCCTCCCACCATCTCATTCATCATCCACTGACGCCAATAGATCGTAGTTTTCAGTATACCATGTTATTGTTCGACCATCCTCCTAGGGTTTCTCGTGGTTTCCCTCTGTCGTTCAGGCCAATACTGGGATGGTTATTTTATAGCCACGACCGACTCCTTCTCACTATCAAAAAATAAAAAATAAAATAACCTTTCATTTCATCATCCCATCATCTCATATATCATTCACCGACGCCAATAGATCGTACTTTTCAGTACAGTGTGTCATCAATCTTAATATAAATAAAGGTATGTCTATACATTTCTTTGGAATGATCAATAAAAATTGTACATAATTTATTGAAACGTTTTTCTGTGAATTAAATGTTCAAAGCAATACTAACCAGAATATTCTATTCTTACAACCAATCAAATTTCAAGTAGCAAATTCTCTGCATTCGTTTACATAACATACGTATTTATAGATACTTTAAATATAGCTCTAAGTGAATAAGTGCTGCATTCAGGCTATTGTAAACAATGCAGAGAATGTATCATCCGATGTTAAAGTGCGCTATTGTGTAGGAGTTATGTGTCAGATTACCATATGTTTAACGACGCATTGTGATTGGTGGCCGTGAATTGGCATTCAGATTAAAGCTGATATGATACAGTCGGGTCTTTGAACTAGTCGGATGGACTGATTGTTGATGTTTAACGAACCCCATCGATGGTTAGATTAATTGGGGGTACGAATGAGTGGTGTTTACAAATTGAACCCGTGTGTTATGCGGGACTCGAGCCCAAACCTGACTCGACTTCGGTTTCTGACACAAAATTACATACATACCGGCACAGTAGCTGAGAGGTTAGCGCACTTGCTTCGTGTGACCCGGGAGGTGAAAGGACATATCGGACCCGGTTCGATCCCCGCCACCGTCCATCTTTACAGGGGTTTTTCGTGGTTTCCCTCTGTAGTCTAGGCTAATGCCGGGATGGTTCCCACAATATAGGCCATGACCGCTTCCTTCCTACTATCCTTCCCATTACCCATGAAACCTTCATCTCATCATCCCATCATATCATTAATCATTCATCCGACGCCAATAGATCTGTCATCATTACATTGCGTCGTTAGAACCCAATATGAAAAAAAAAATTACATGCAATATAAATGTTTTTAGAATATGCTTCTTTCTGCTCTAGTTTTATTCAGTCAAGGTCCCAATCAGGAGGTATTTATTAAAGAAACAATTGAAAGTAGCCAGCCTAATATTTTCAGTGCCAATATAAAATATAAACGATCGTAGTGACACTCCGTTTGAAAATATTATAGTGTGATTCATTCATATCATTTATCTTATATTACCGGCACAGTAGCTGAGTGGTTAGCTCACTTGCTTCGTGATCCGGGAGGTGAAGGGACATATCGGACCCGGTTCGATCCCCGCCACCGTCCATCTTTACAGGGGTTTATCGTGGTTTCCCTCTGTGGTCTAGGCTAATGCCGGGATGGTTCCCACAATTTAGGCCACGACCGCTTCCTTCCCACTATCCTTCCCACTACCCATAAAAACCTTCATCTCATCGTCCCATCATATCATTAATCATTCATCCGACGCTAATAGATCTTAGTCATCATTACAGTGCGTCGTTAAAACCCGATATGAAAAAAAAAAATCACGTGCAATATAAATGTTTTTGGAATGTGCTTCTTTCTGCTCTAGTTATTATTCAGTCAAGGTCCCAATCAGGAGGTATTTATTAAAGAAACAATTGAGAGTAGCCAGCCTAATATTTTCAGTGCCAATATAAAATATAAACGATCGTAGTGACACTCCGTTTGAGAATATTATAGTGTAATTCATTCATTAGACGAGCTTTAGCGAGGATTCAATTTGACATACTGAAAAAAATTGGTGTTCGTTTTTATGTTTTTTTTTTTTTTTTTTTGTTTTTATGTTTTTTTGTCGGTTCTCCACAGGTCAAACGGCTACAGCTATCAACTTCAAACTTTTTTTCGTCATGGCTCCTCATCCAACTTAGATCTGTATAGTTTTGTGGCATTATCGGGTGGTAACGTTTTTTTTTATGAATTTTAGAAATTTCAAAAATCCCCATTAGAATAACCCGGAGGAAAATACTTGAAAAATCAAAATTTTTCAAGACCTCTCAAATTTTCGCCGAATATAAAGGAAACTATTAAGCACATTTTGAGAGATTTTTCGCATCAATCGGATGAGAAATAACGAAGAAAACGCATTTATGAAGCATTTTCCCATCAATTTAGGCTATTACGGGAACCAATTAAATCTATAGCAACAAGTGTCAGCAATTAATTCAAAACGATTGAAATGAATGAAGAGGAAGGCCGTGACATAACTGATTCTCGTAAGGTTTTTGAACGTTTGGAGTGATCCAAGGTCTGTAGATGTAGATTGGGTTGACAAATTATTTTTCATTCTAGATTTCTATACCCCTAAGCTCGTCTAACAACGCGCATCCCGCGTTTTCCTAGTATCATTTATATCAAATACTGTTGATCCATGATGAACAGTCACCTTAGGTTATAGTTTTTCACTTATTCATATTGCGTTTTACGACACACTCCACTGATGACTACGATCTATTAGCGTCGATATATGAGACGATCGGATAATAGGATGAAAAGTGATCTGATTAGAGGTTTTTTTATAGTGGGCAGGAGTCGGTCGTGGCCTATTATTAAGGAACCATCCCAGTTTTGAGAATGACAGAGGAAAACAAAGAAAACTCCTGTCAGGATGGTCGACCATGGCGGGAATCGGACCGTCAACCGTGGTCTCATGAATGACGGTTCAGTGTATGAACCACTCGGCCACACGTCTCAGTATCGTAGATAGCAAAAATTTCAGGGCTATACAGTACAATCCACATTTTTCATTATAAAATAAAAATTGTACTTAAAATGTGTTCCGGACTTTCGGAAACTGTAAGACTTTTATCCACTGCGGAAAATTACTGTCACAGACAGCGCAGTCCTGGTGTTTAAGTTCAGTGGTTTTAATTAATTAAAATGGGGTGGTAAGGTCGCCCTTGTGGTGCCCCGTCCAAACGATCCTACCTTTCATCCATAGCCTTAATTGGGGAACAATGATTCAGTATCAAGATTCGATTCTATTGAAAAAAAAATACGAATATTTTCTGTATGTTCTGATGCATTTGTTAATTCCGTATATTTTGTTTTGTTGACGTTTCAAGATCATTTATAATGATCTTTATAATAATAATTAAAATGATTATAATTATAATTTGATTATATAATTAAGATTATAATTTATGATGATTTATAATTTTCACCCAATGGGCGTTAGGCAAACAACATTCATACTCGACTCATCCATAAAAACGTCAATCACTTATAGCGTTTTTCCATCATCTCTATGTTTGTATAAGAAACAAGATATTTCACTTTCAGCAAGGATTTCAATATTTATTCCGCCATTATTCTTTCTGAAGACCAGACAAAGATTTCCAGATTCATAACAAAAGTGCATTACACAGTAATAAATCAATCTATGTGATTTGAAAACAACCTCTTCTATCTCACAGGCAGACAACGTTGGGAAGAATCATACAGAACTGAAAACCAAGTTTTCAAGTTGGCACAACGCATTGCTAGTATACTTATAAACTTACATAAAACTAGGAAAACGCTATGTACGCGTTGTTGGACAAGCGGATAGTAATAGTGTCGACTTCTTTGCCAAACTTTAGCCTGCATTCGCCAATTGGGTAACATTTAAGTTATAAATGGGTAAAAACTGCTTCGGGTTGTACCAATCTAGCACATTTCATGTTGTTTCTTCAAAATGACTGACCTGATCAAGCTGAGAATTTCCAGAAATGTGTATCAAGATGTAATTCAACTTCAGACTAAATTTCGTTTTTTTGGAAAATAAAAATATATCCATTTTTTTCCTGCCGTGTTATTCTAACGAGTATTTTTGGAATTTCTAAAATTCATAAAAATAAAAGTTACCACCCGATAATGCCACAAAATTATACAGATCTAAGTTAGATAAGGAACCATGATGAAAAAAAGTTTGAAGTTGATATCTGTAGCCGTTTGACCTGTGGAGAACCGACAAAACACATGAACAAAAAAAATAATAATAATAAAAAAAAAAAAAACATAAAAACGAACACCTAGCTACTTTACAGACTGGGTGTTTCACCTAGCTACCTTACCGACTGGGTGTTGCACCTAGCTACTTTATCGACTGTGTGTTGCACCTAGCTACTTTACAGACTGGGTGTTGCACCTAGCTACTTTACAGACCGGGTGTTTCGCCTACTTTACCGACTGTGTGTTGAACCTAGCTACTTTACCGACTGGGTGTTGCACCTAGCTACTTTACCGACTGGGTTTTTCGCCTACTCACCGACCGGGTGTTTTACCCACTAAACCGACCGAGTGTTCCGCCTATCCCGGTCTCGCTGTTTCTCCCCTCACTTTACCTGGAAATCTTCCTTCTCCCTCTAATTCAATTACGTGCTTATATTTGTGGATAGCAGTATACCTATACTCCTACCCACGACAGGTAAAAGTCGTCTACCAAAATAATTAGACGAGCTTTAGCGAGGATTCAATTTGACATACTGAAAAAAATTGGTGTTCGTTTTTATGTTTTTTTTTTATGTTTTTTTGTCGGTTCTCCACAGGTCAAACGGCTACAGCTATCAACTTCAAACTTTTTTTCATTATGCTTCCTCATCTAGCTTAGATCTGTATAGTTTTGTGGCATTATCGGGTGGTAACTTTAATTTTTATGAATTTTAGAAATTTCAAAAATACCCATTAGAATAACACGGCGGAAAAAAAATTGAAACATTTTTATTTTCAAAAAAAATGAAATTTTGTGTGAAGTTGAATAACATCTTGATACACATTTCTGGAAATTCTCAGCTTGATCGGGTCAGCCATTTCGAAGAAAAAACATGAAATGTGCTAAATTGATACCACTCGAAGCCGTTTTTACTTTTTACTCATTTATAACTAAAATGGTACCTAATTGGCGAATTTAGGCAAAAGTTTGGCAATGAAGTCGACATACTATTACTTTCCACTCGTCTAACAACGCGTATGTAGCGTTTTCCTAGTAAACACAAACATCACCGATTTGTCTGTGTAGTAGTGGTATTTATGGGCGTGCGCACAGGGTATCAAGAAGGTGCTCCAACTCGGGTCTTGGAAGTGAAATATTTTCGGTGTCAGTTCCCGAGTCCAGGGTCCCGATTGCCTGTAGCGCAACTCTCGCTTTTATATCGCACTATATAAAACAACAATGCTATACACGGCTCAGTGGAATTATAATGTTAGCAGTTGCATTTGTTTCACACGAAAATTATAGACTTTGTGAGTTCAACAATGCCACCGGTACCGTAGCCACTCTTATCTACATCTAGTTCACAAGGGAATCCGCTAAATCGCGACAGGCAATCGGGACCTTTGGCTCTGAGCTGACCGCAAGAAACCACAAAATGCCTTCCATGTTATCAGTATGTGAGTTGGAGCACCTTCTTTATATTACGATGGAATAGGTATTAGGTTGATGTCACTACATCATGGAGAGAATGAATAAATATTTGGGTTTTACGGCGCGTCGACATCTAGGACATTTTTTCTTCTTTTCTGGTTGTACTTCTTTTCTTTCTTATCCATTCGATACACTCTATTTTAGAACAAACTACACTTCTTACATTTCTGAAATACTGGGCAGCAAATCGTAATCTTGCATCCCGTTATCAAAAATCAGAACTTCTACAATTGTACGATTTCTACAAATTCCGCAATTAACATCAATTTACCACTAGTGATAGGCGTGGCTTATCGGCAGGCCACCTAGATCTATACTTCATGTGGGCATTTGAACACGGCATACACGATCTACATTACCTGTCAACATGTTGATATCAACATGTTGATATTAACATATTGATGAGATAATGAAGCATGTTTAATTCCCGACAATATGTTGACGGCAGCCATCAACATGTTGCCGACGTGTATAGGCAAGATCAGAAATACGGGTTATCTACTAGCTGTCAATTTGTTGAGTCAACATGTTGACGGGTACATGTTGATCGTGTATGCCGTGTTTTAGAGATACTCTGATAGGCAATGTCAATTTTCCCACATAACAAACAGCCCATTTGATTGGATGTTTTGTTTTGCGACGTTTGTGGGCGGGTCTCTCATAGGTAATGTTAAATTACCCCACATAACAAACAGCCCATTTGATTGGATGTATCGTTTTGTGACGTTTGTGGGCGGGTCTCTGATAGGTAATGTCAAATTACCCCACATAACAAACAGCCCATTTGATTGGATGTATCGTTTTGTGACGTTTGTGGGCGGGTCTCTGATAGGTAATGTCAAATTACCCCACATAACAAACAGCCCATTTGATTGGATGTATCGTTTTGTGACGTTTGTGGGCGGGTCTCTCATAGGTAATGTCAAATTACCCCACATAACAAACAGCCCATTTGATTGGATGTATCGTTTTGTGACGTTTGTGGGCGGGTCTCTGATAGGTAATGTCAAATTACCCCACATAACAAACAGCCCCTTTGATTGGATGTTTTGTTTTGTGACGTTTATGGGTGGATCTCTGATAGGTAATGTCAAATTACCCCACATAACAAACAGCCCATTTGATTGGATGTTTTGTTTTGTTACGTTTGTGGGCGGGTCAAGTTTCCATGGTTGTAAGTATACCTACCACAGAACAGATTACGGTTGAAATACTACTGTAGTTTAATCCACTCTCTTGGGCCGTGATCGTACTTGGCAATCACATCTTAGGTCCCGAGAAACTTAGCAAAAACAACACGCGTAGAGAAGCAGGTGGGCTGTGGATATATCTCAGGGTCTACAGAAGTGAGTTTATACACACACACACTCACACACACACAGACACACACACACATATATATATATATATATATATATATATATATATATATATATATATATATATATATATATATATATATATATATACATATATATATATATATCCATCGCGAGACGCGAAATACACTGAGAGAATGATATAAAGTACGGTATACTTTTGACGTTTGGGGAAAAAACTACCATTAATATATATATATATATATATATATATATATATATATATATATATATATATATATATATATATACATATATATATATATATCCATCGCGAGACGCGAAATACACTGAGAGAATGATATAAAGTACGGTATACTTTTGACGTTTGGGGAAAAAACTACCATTAATATATATATATATATATATATATATATATATATATATATATATATATATATATATATATATATATATATATATATATATATATATATATATATATATATATATATATATATATATATATATATATATATATATATATATTGTGCAACATTTCTTCATGGATGCGATCCATTAACGATATGTATGAACGTTTTTGTCAAATCATACAAATGTGACCACTCTGGAACTTGAACCCAGGACCTCTTGTTGGTTTGTACCCAAAGCTATAACCAACTGAGCTTCAAGTCGAATAACAGACATATTTATATGACGAGACAAAAAAAAAAGAGTGGTCACATTTTTATGATTTGACAAAAACGTTAATATATATATATATATATATATATATATATATATATATATATATATATATATATATATATATATATATATATATATATATATATATATATATATATATATATATATATATACATATATATATATATATATATATATATATATATATATATATATATATATATATATATATATATATATATGATATGTATATTTATCATTCATATGAATAGAAAATTACCAGGTCTCAATAATATTTTTCCCTCGTTCCAGTTGTTTCTCGGGAAAGTAGGGTGGGAGGCGGGGGGGGGTTCAATCCCCAGTCCACCACTCATCATCCCCTGCATCCACTTCTCAACACACCCCACACAGGTAGATACTAATCGTATTATTATTATCAAGATGAACTTTCAACCTATTTGTGGTCGGCACCTCTTCGTCTGCACACTGCAGCTGTCCGAGTTGTTCACACCACTGTGCAAACAAACCAGCAGACTAGCATATATCATACAGCCATCGGCGCTAAACCAGGCTTTTACCTGCACGTACACAAGAGAGATAAAGGTCAATTATCTTGGAAATAACTAGGAAAACGCGGGATACGCGTTATGAGATGAGCTTAGAAGTATGGAAATGTAGAATGAAAAATATTTCGTCAGATTAATCCACATCTACGGACCTTGGATTACTTCAAACGTTCAAATACGTCACCTGCAACCGATGACTATCAATTGTGTAATTGATAGTCATAGCTGCAACTTGTTGATATTTATAGTGCTGCAACCTGTCGCATAAACACTTTGCAAAACCAATTGATCCAAATATTCAATAAAATGAATACTTTTATTGCGTTTTCTTTGTTATTTCTCATCTGATTGTTACAAAAATCTCTGAAAAGGTGTATAATAATATTGTTCATATTCGGTGAAAATTTGAGAGCTTTTGAAAAATTCTTGTTTTTCAAGTATTTCTCCTCTGGGTTATTCTTACGAGGATTTTTCAAACTTTACGATTTTTTTCCGGAAAAACCTTTCGACCGATTTTTTGGAATAACCATCCCAGCCTATTCTGATATAACAGAAATACGCAGAAAAAATTTCAATTCGATTGGTATTTTTTTCCTGACCTCTATGCCGCGCACAAAATTTAAAAAAAAAAAAAAAAAAAATTAAAAAAAACCAGGCTCATTTTTTTTCGGCATGTGAAATGGAATCTTCGCTACGCTCATCTGAAAACTTTACCACGCGTGAAATATATTGTAGTGTTTCTATTCGGAAATATGTATAGGCCTATTATAGTCATCAGTTAGCGCAGTCCTGGTTTCAAAGTTCATTGTTCCGAACGATCCTACTTTCATCCATAGCCTCAATTGACGACTATCAATAAAGAATCAATAAAGAATCAATAAAGAATGATATAACCCTACCTGCTGCACACTATACCTGTTCAGTCAGGTTAGGTTGATTGGGTTAGCTAGAACGCCACAACAACAACAACAACAACAACAACAACAACAACAACAATAATGTCCACATGTTAATGCTGTGTTTCCATGACCGCAAAATTACTTTCGCATCGCGAATTTATTTTTCTAGAAATAGTATTCAGAAATAATGTTTGACCGAGCAAAGTGAGAATCGACCCGACAGACAACGGAACAACTCCTGAAGAAAGAATGCAACTTTTCTGTCCATTTGAGTCAAGTTTTCCTTCTTTCAGGATATTTCTCCAGGATATTTCTTCAGGATATTTTTCCAGGATATTTCTCCAGGATATTTTTCCAGGATATTTCTCCAGGATATTTTTCCAGGATATTTCTCCAGGATTTTTTTCAAGGATATTTCTCCAGGATATTTTTCCAGGATATTTCTCCAGGATTTTTTTCAAGGATATTTGTCCAGGATATTTCTCCAGGATATTTGTCCAGGATATTTCTCCAGGATATTTCTCCAGGATATTTCTCCAGGATATTTTTCCAGGATATTTCTCCAGGATTTTTCTCCAGGATATTTCTCCAGGATATTTTTCCAGCATATTTCTCCAGGATATTTTTCCAGGATATTTCTCCAGGATATTTCTCCAGGATATTTCTCCAGGATATTTTTCCAGGATAATTTTCCAGGATATTTCTCCGGAATATTTCTCCAGGATGTTTCTCCAGGATATTTCTCCAGGATATTTCTCCAGGATATTTTTCCAGGATATTTCTCCAGGATATTTCTCCAGGATATTTTTCCAGGATATTTCTCCAGGATTTTTTTCAAGGATATTTTTCCATGATATTTCTCCAGGACATTTTTCCAGGATATTTCTCCAGGATATTATTCCCAGGGATTGTTTTTCGCTTACCTGTATGACTAATTAATTGCAAAACCCAGATAAATAATAGCAATAGCATTCTTCAGATCTCGAGTGGTTCTCGGTGTTTGTGCCAGTTCTTGGACTTTTTGGTTCTTTCATGTTTAGAACTATCATTCTTTTCTCTCCGTCCACTCTGGATCGTATCCATTTCTCTCCGTCTTCTTCTCTTAACATCACTCTGCCAGACTTGTCTGCAATCTATCTTCTTTCTTCATCTCCCCTTGTTAAGTCTACCATCTTTCTCTTGTATACGAATTTGAATTGTACCTATAATTCACTACTTCAACACACAGTTAAGCCTTTTTTGAAGGGCTTTGTGGATGTTTTTTTGTTGTGATTGTGTTTTTCTTTCTGTATTAGTGTATGTGACCAATAAAAAAAAAGTCAGAAAGAAAAACTGAAAAGGAATAATTTTTCTATTTTCAAATAGGGAGGGGCTAATACAAATCTACAAATCAATTTTTGTGGCGTACCATTCTTTTTTTTATCATTTCATTATTACTTTTTTTTTGGTTTTCTTATGCAAACATTATAATCTGTATCGATTCCCCTTTTTATCAACGTTATTATTCTTTCATTTTTATCACAACTATTCCTGGATTTAATCAACTTCCATCTTGTTTTTCGTCCTATTAATATTGTATAATTCTCTCAAATATTTTATTATTGTTAATTTGTATATTTTAATCAATTATTTTCAGTCTGTAATATAAGCAATCTTTCTGTAAGACGCAGAATCTTTAAAAAGATATATAATTAAATTATTCAATCTTGTTCCATCTAGTGTTTAGTTCGTATATAAACGTACCAACTTACTTCCTCCCTCGGAAATTGGAGGTTTCGAATTACCAATTCCCATATGTTTTATTACTAACGGTCTGGTGTTTCTATACATAACAAATATAACCTGCATAAAACATAACAAACCCTACATGTACATCCTTCAATCACATTAACGAATCAACACCCCCAACCGTTCCGGCTAATCCATAGAGAAGACGGTCGATCGTTACCAGCAGATATTACAACACTGTGTGGTCGCAACAGGTATCTGAATAACTTCAAGTCACGAGCGACGAAAGACCGAACCACCCGAGCGCTAATGGTGTAGAATAGGGGGAACGGTCGATCGGAACATTCATCACTCATGGAGACAAGCATAATACTTGTACTCAAAGAGATGAATGACCGAACCACCCGAGCGCTAATGGTGGGGAATAGGGAGGACGGTCAATCGGAACCTTGACGCGTATTACACAGAGAAAACATGTACATGCAGGTTGCAGGTAATAATTAATGATTGCTCTTGTGTGTGCTGGGAGTCGGTAGGGGAAGTAGGGGGAGGGGGGGGGAGGGGGGGGAGGGGGAGAGAGGGGGAGGGGAAGTAGTGGGGAGGGGGAAGGAGAAAGGGAGGATTTAGGTATTATGTGTAACATATACGAGCATTGGATATCTATCCAATTTGGATATCTATCTGATCTTTGGATCATTTGGATATCTCTTTGGATATATATGGATATCTGTGTATAATTATACACAAATATCAATTATTCATTCAGAAATATGTGTAAATATATATATAATTAAATATATATATATATATATATATATATATATATATATATATATATATATATATATATATATATATATATATATAT
This sequence comes from Brachyptera risi, assembly GCA_964007535.1. Classification (NCBI taxonomy): domain Eukaryota; kingdom Metazoa; phylum Arthropoda; class Insecta; order Plecoptera; family Taeniopterygidae; genus Brachyptera; species Brachyptera risi. The sequence goes on from OZ023334.1 coordinate 4,512,183, forward strand.
ATATATAACTATATATATATATAGGTCTATATATATATATATATATATATATATATATATATATATATATATATATATATATTTATATATATATATATATATATATATATGTATAAATATATATATATATATATATATATATATATATATATATATATATACATATATATATATATATATATATATATATATATATATATATATATATATATATATATATATATATATATATACATATATATATATATATATATATATATATATATATATATATATATATATATAGATAGATAGATATACATATATATATATATATATATATATACATATATATATATATATATATATATATATATATATATATATATATACATACATATATATATATATATATATATATATATATATATATATATATATATTTATATATCTATCTATATATATATATATATATATATATATATATATATATATATATATATATATATATATATATATATATATATATATATATATATATATGTAATGATGGATGTTCTCGCGGATTGGGTGAAATGCGGTTTCATTTCTCAGGTTGACAGGCCGCGTTTGCTCTTTTAAAGGATAGAATTGCGGTCCTATTCGGGACCTTGTCTTCTCTGCCTAGATTTCGGCAGGATGTGACCTGCCATCTTCAGGGATTCTTCTTCACAGCTCGACCAAAATATAGATGAATATAAATAAATATAGAGAAATATTTATATGGATAAAAATAAAATGGATGATAGAAAATATACACGAAAAACAAAAAATATATACATATATATATATATATATATATATATATATATATATATATATATATATATATATATATATATATATATATATACATATATATATATATATATATATATATATATATATATATATATATATATATATATATATATATATTATAATTATATTATTATTATTATAATATATATATTTTTTTATATGAAAAAAAAATGGAAATAGAATATAGAAATATAGACATATAGATAAATATAGAGGAATATAGATTCCATCCACGTTCACCCTTGACTTCCGTTCCTAGCGCAACGAATCGTATTGCTGAATCGATATTAAAGTAATTATATAATAAAATAAAATAAAATAAAACAAAATAATTATATTATGAAATATAATATAACAATTTGTCAGAATCAAATCAATTGACGACTAGTGATTGACCCGCCCACAAACGTCACAAAACAGAACATCCAATCAAATGGGCTTTGTTATGTGGGAAATTTCACATTTACCTATCAGAGTATCTCTAAATTCTCACATGAAGTATAGATCTAGATGGCCCTGGCGATTAGCCACGCCCATCACTAGTGGTCAATTGCTTTTGTTTCCAATAACGTATCTAGGTCTATAGAAGACTTTCAATGAAACCTTTTCGCTCTTAAATTTTGTAACTCACACATTCAAAGCTGAAGCAGTCGATATGAGAAGTTAAAGAGTTGAATGTGAAATGTGGGAGGGGAGGGGGTTGAGGGGAGGGGGGGAGGGGGGGAAGTATGGAGAAGCAAGAGAAGTGTTCGAGAGAAATGGGTCACAAATTTCCTCATATCAAAAAAAAAAAAAAAGAAAGAAGACAGACAGACAATTCCAACAGCGGGAATAATTAAAATTCCCGTTCAAAGACGCGCTGGGGCTGGCACCGAAGTATGCAATGTGATCACATGACTACCCCCCCCCTCACCCCCCCCCCCCCCCAACCCGTGACCTCAAATCCACCCCGTCACACAATCACACATGCTTGCACCCACGAGACCGAACCACCCGCGCGGTAATGGTATAGAATAGGGGGAACAGTCGATCGTAACCGTCATATTTCATGGATGTAATAATATATACTTTGTATTCATAATGATGAAGACTCGAACCAGCCGCGCGGTAATGGTGTGAGATAGGGAGATACTCGATCGGAACCTTCTTTTTCCGTGCAAGTATATCAAACTATTTCAATACCAGATTTCTGAACCGATTCACTTCACCCCCCCCCCTCCCTCCTTCGACTCCCCTCACTAACATCTCACACATTCCCTCATTCAGAAATAAATTCTAGAGATTTTCGAGGATTTTCGCTCTGAATCACTTTTGATGACAGCCAGTCCGCTGATTGGAGACAGATTTGAAAGACCTCTTTTCACTTTTGTGCTGCGTTTGTCGTCAGAGTAATGGCTGATCGAAACTCCTTGTCGTTAGTGTTGTGGGATAGGGGAGACGGTCGATCGGATCCTGATCACTGTATGATGAAGCATGTAGCAATATCTGACCGTCTGGCGTGAGTTAGGTGGTTATAGATGAGCGTAGCGAAGACTTCCAATACACTTATACAACTTATTTATTCACTTACATATTCACAGCCACCTAAATTCTGCATTGAATTATATAATTTCGTACAAATCATGTGGCGCCAACTGATTTTTCTAGAAATCAAAATAAATAAATTATATATTCAGTATAAATATGGATGTCACATGTCACATTTTTCATACCTTGCCTCAATTGTAGTACAATGATTTTGTATAAAGTTTCGATATTATTGAAAAAAAAGTACATTCCCCCTCTCCCCCTCCCCCTCCCCCTTGTCAAACATTGTCACATATTGGATCCCCCCCCTCGAATTGTGGACTTCATTTATAAACAGCCCCTCTATCTCGCTCATCTTACAACGTATGCTACATATTCCTGCTATTACTTCCCCCCCCCCTTCCCAACACAGTGTATATAGCGTGTATAATCTAGAAGGCAGTGACGTAGTTCGAGGTTTGCGTATCCAGGAATGTTTGATATCAGGAGCAAGGAATTTACAGGAAGAATGAATGTTTAAATAATAAATTCCTTGATTAGTCTCGGCATGCCATGTACGGTTTGATACGGGACTGTGGTGTGGGATTCCACGATTATATTAGCAAGGTTAAGAGGGATAAACCGGCACAGTAGCTGAGTGGTTAGCTCACTTGCTTCGTGTGATCCGGGAGGTGTAGGGACATATCGGACCCGGTTCGATCCTCGCCACCGTCCATCTTTACAGGGGTTCTTCGTGGTTTCCCTCTGTAGTCTAGGCTAATGCCGGGATGGTTCCCACAATATAGGCCACGACCGCTTCCTTCCCACTATCCTTCCCACTACCCATAAAAACCTTCATCTCATCATCTCATTAATCATTCATCCGACGCCAATAGATCTTAGTAATCATTACAGTGCGTCACAATACAAAAACAATATAAAGAACAATATAAATAATATATAATATATAATATATATGATATATAATATAATATAAAACACAATATGAAAAAAAGAGGGATATACCAACAAAATTAGATGACAAATAGAATTGCATTTCTTTTTTTCTCTCATTGATGAGTAGATCCAGATAAACGACATGGTGCGAATGGTTTAGGCTTCTGACAAGTGACAAGTGACAAGTGACAAGTGACAAACAATAGTGACCACAGCAATACCACGATGTAGAGACACCAACCTATTCTATCATAATACTAGGAAAACGCTATATACGCGTTGTTAGACGAGCGGAAAGTAATGGTATGTCGGGTTCTTTGCCAAACTTTTGCCTACATTCGCCAAATGGGTAAAAACGGCTTTGAGTGGTACCAATTTAGCACATTTCATGTTTTTTTCTTCAAAATGGCTGACCCGATGAAGGCTGAGAATTTCCAGAAATGTGTATCAAGATGTAATTCAACTTCACACAAAATTTCATTTTTTTTTTGAAAATAAAAATATTTATATTTTTTTTCCGCCGTGTTATTCTACAGAGTATTTTTGAAATTTCTAAAAATTCATAAAAATAAAAGTTACGACCCGATAATGCCACAAAACTATACAGATCCAAGTTAGATGAGGAACCATGATGAAAAAAAGTTTGGAGTTGATAGCTGTAGCCGTTTGACCTGAGGAGAACCGACAAAAAAACATTAAAAAAAAAAAAAACATAAAAACGAACACCAATTTTTTTACAGTATGTCAAATTGAATCCTCGCTAAAGCTCGTCTAATAAAGAAGGTGACCCAGCTAGCTATAGGGTCTTGAAAGTGAAATACTTCCGGGGTCAGAATCTAGCTGAGTCTACCGTATGACCGTTTCATGTCAGTGCAGTGCATATAGGAGAGGGTGGAAGGATCGAGAGAGAGAGAGGGGAGAAGGGGTTGTTTCTATGACCCGTGACGTAATAGACACGTCGAGACCCAAGGGGTAGTTCTGTGATGTAACGCGACATGTGTACCAACCTGTTAGGGTCCGAACAGGAAGCGAAGTGTGAAATGGAAACGTTGGTACGAACTCGGCAGGGTGTCCGCGAATATGAAGATCTTATTCAAAAACAGGGAATAACTTATTCGATAGAGACAGACAGAGAGAGAGAGAGAGAGAGAGAGAGAGAGAGAGAGAGAGAGAGAGAGAAGAGAGAGAGAGAGAGAGAGAGAGAGAGAGAGAGTGTGGAGAAAGTTTTGGATCACCAAATACAGAAAAATAAATTGGGTTCCAGTACACGAGTTATCGAAGAGGTATTCAAAACTTATTCAAATCGGATATGAGTAATAAATTTTTTTAAATATAAAAATATCATGAATTGACGACTAGTGATTGACCCACCTATAAACGTCACAAAACAAAACATCCAATCAAATGGCTTTGTTATGTGAGAAAATTGACATTACCTATCAGAGTATCTCTAAATGCTCACATGAAGTATAGATCTAGGTGGCCTGCCGATAAGCCACGCCTATTGTGCAGGATATGATATACCGGACCAAGCAACATTGTCATGATAATGCTACATATAGTACATAGCATTGAGGAAAGTAGCTTTCATAATGTTGTCGATTCATAGACATTACTAAATATTAGGGTTGCCGTTCGATTTCGATTGATTTTCGAGTATAGGTTTTTGATTCGATTTCGATATGTACTTTTCGATTTTCGATTCGATCGATATCGAAAAGTTTTCGAAGATCGAAAGCGTACAACAGTATACAAGAGTAGCGCGAGGCGTCACGAGTAACGCGCTCGCTTCCATTGGTAACATTATACTTGTATATATGTAGCGCGTGCGGGGTATATAAACATGGTATTTTGCTACCTAACACGTTTTTTTTCGATTCGATTTTGATTCGATTTCGATTCGTCAATTCGATCGATTTTCGATAAAAATGCAATCGATTTCGATTCGATCGATTTTCGATATTGTGAACTTCGATTATTTCGATCACGATTTTTTGATCGAACGGCAACCCTACTGAATATCAAGTTACATTTTATTACAAATATACAATATACAATACAAATATTTGTAGTTTGAAATATAGTTTCAAAATGTCTCAGGATATTCCTATAAATGTTTTCTAAAATGTGAATAATTCTATGGTGTTGGGGATAATCAATCAATAATGTGGCTACATAACGGAAGCAGTGATTCAATCTTTTCAAAATCAAGAAGTGTATATACCTTCCGAGTACTTCATAAAACTGTATCGCTTATCTTACAAGTTACAACGCAATAGCCTGTATTTCCCCAGTATTTCAAAACGCGTAAACAATTCAATATTCCACTTTCCTTGTATCATAAATATATTATTGTTGTTATTTATTGTATACACGTATATATTGTAACAATATAAACACGAATAAAAAATTTAAAAAATATATATATATCATTGTTGTTTTATTGTTGTAAATTCTTGGTTGTAAACAATTTTTTGAGTAAAATTACTATAGAGTCAACATGAGATAATAATTCGTTAAATAGTAACACAATAACAGTATGTAGTATGCGTGTTTAAGTGTATCAAGAACACCCGAGCGCTATCGGTACGGGATAGGCGAGACGGTCGTTCGGCACCTTCATCTCTCAAGGATTCTACCGTAGATGTATTTCGATGAAAGATGAAGGCGCGAAACACCCGTGCACTAGTGTTGTAGGATAGTCGGGACATTCGATCGAAACCTTCATCTTATAGTAGATTTAATTATTGACGAGAGATGAAAGAGCAAACCCACCGTGCGCTAGTGTTGTAGGATAGGGGGGACGGTCGATCGTAACCTTCATCGTTCGTGGATACCACTCGAGGTAAGTTTAGCCACTTGAACCGCAGCTCATTCAATAAACTGTCTGTTATCTCTAATGTGAACTGACAACTAACAGATAACTGACAAGATAACTGGCAGATAAGATGACAATCTTCTGTGACAATAGCAATAATTGATAACCTTGGAATTGCACAAATTTAATGTGTATAAAAAACAATTTTAAAAAATACAATCTCCTTGACAACTATTTACTACAAACAAATTACGCAAAATTAAACCTAATGTTATTACATATTATTACGTTACATTTTATGATTAATCAATATAAAAACGGTTCTTCTCATGTAGGTATATTGATTGATCGATAAGTAATAAATACGATTGTAAAAGGAGATTTTATTCCAATTCGTTGTTCGACTCCAACCTAGTCGCTAGTTATTCAAGTAAGTATATTATTATTTTCACGAAAATAATTTATTATTTTCTTTAAAATATTCATTTTTTTCATTTTATAATTTATTATTATTTATTATTTTTAGTTATTTCATTTTAACGAATAATTCAGTTAATCAATTATCAAATATAATTTGTGAAATATTTTCTTAGAATAGAATCAAGTTACTTGAATTATAGTTAAATACTCAAGTCGTGTTTTAATATAATGATCATAGAAAATTAAATTAAATTTTCTTATTTCTACCGTTCAATTCATCTCTCTTAAAACGATACTTGATTAAAAACTATTTTAAATATTTGAATAAGAATAATTTATTTGTCCAAATGTGAGAATATAAAACAAATTTCAATTTCAAATTGCCTATTTCTACAAGCTATCATGGTTATTATGGTTATAAGTTGGGCCTATTTCTACAAGCTATCATGGTTATTATGGTTATAAGTTATTATTATTATGTTTATTTCTACAAGTCATCTTGGATATCATAGTTAAAAGTTATAAGTTAGGTCTATAAGTTATAAATTATAATAGCATAGGTAACCATGGTGATAACTCTTCACTGCCAGTTAGGGCAACTTCCGAGTTAATGAATTATCATCTAATATAATTTGTTAAATATTTTTGTATAATCAAATCGCATACCTTGATTTCCAATTAAAATATTCAAATCATTTTGGATTGAATTTTCTTAATTTTCCCGTTCAATTCATATCTCGTAAAAAACGTAACTTGATTAGAAACAATTTTAAATATTTGAAAAGAAATTATTTTTGTTTTTGAAATATGTGAGAATGTAAACAATTTCAATGTTCTTGTTACAAGTTGTCAGTATTTGGGTATAGAGGCTCTGCATGCATACACTAGGAAAACGCTATATACGCGTTGTTAGACAAGCGGAAAGTAATAGTATGTCGACTTCTTTGCCAAACTTTTGCCTACATTCGCCAATTGGGTGACATTTAAGTTAGAAATGGGTAAAAACTGCTTCGAGTGGTACGAATTTAGCACATTTTATGGTTTATCTTCGAAATGGCTCTTCCGATCAAGCTGAAAAATTTCAAACATGTGTATCAAAATGTACATCAACTTCACGCGGAATTTCATTCTTTTTGAAAATAAAAATATTTTCTTTTTTTTCCGCCGTGTTATTTTAATGAGCATTTTTGAAATTTCTTAAATTCATAAAAAAAAAGTTTTCATCCGATAATGCCACAAAACTATACAGATCTAAGTTAGATGAGGAACCATTATGAAAAAAAGTTTGAAGTTGATAGCTTTAGCCGTTTGACCTGTGGAGAACCGACAAAAAAACATAAAAAAAAAAAACATTAAAACGAACACCAATTTTTTTCAGTATGTCAAATTGAATCCTCGCTAAAGCTCGTCTAACTAGCAGTCACATGAGCTGGGCGATTATCTCAATTGAATACAAAATCCTCTCTATGGCCTTGGAATTGACCCACAGTGTATGAAGAAGTGTCCTCAACTCATGTTGCAGACTGTATATAGTGTATTGATTGGAAGACTGTCAAAGAAATAGTTCTGACATTTTATATGACACCAGAATCGTCTACTACCTCGAGGTCAAAGCTATTACAATGTCATGCTTTGTTTTCAATATGACCCCCCCCCCCCTCAGTTAGGGTGACTTGAAAGAAAGGCTGACCTTGAAGATGATGAAGGTTAAAGGTCTTGTTTCGTTATTCTGTTCAGCATGTTTGTTCCCACACTTTTAGTACAGCTGCTACAACTGACCTAAACCAAGGTCAACTCTGAATTTGAACTTGTATCACAATCCCTGTAATGCCCTGTTCTATTTAGCATGCTTTTCACTTTACAACTGTTGACCCTGCTATAAGCCTGACATTTATCAAGGTAATCCATTTCGATTACCATGGATTTAGTGGTCAATGTCCTGAAAATATCCCATTCTGTTTATCATGTTTGTTCCTCTGTAAATTTTGACCCTGCTAGGTCTGACCTCTATCAATGACATCATTTACGCTGAACTCAGAGGTCAAGGTCCTAAAATTGTCCCATTCTGTTCATCATGTTTGTTCCACTGTAAATTTTGACCCTACTAGGCCTCTATCAATGACATTATTTACGCTGACCTCAAAGGTCAAGGTCCTAAAAATGTCCCATTCTGTTTATCATGTTAGTTCCTCAATTACTTTTGACCCTGACTAGGTCTGACCTCTATCAATATCATTACTTACGCTGACCTCAGAGGTCAAGGTCCTAAAAATGTCCTATTCTGTTCAGCATGTTTGTTCCCCTGCTGTTGGTGTGCCTGCTAGGCCTGACCTCTGCGCAGGTCAGACCTGACTATGACCTCGTCGAAGGTCATGGTTACTACAAGCTCCATACGAGTGACCGAGGGTGGGTCCAAGCGGTCGACATTTGCGAGAGTGAGGGCGCTCACTTGTTGATCATCAACTCACAGGTAGGACACTTCGATACTAATTGAATATTGTTTACACTAGGAAAACGCTATATACGCGTTGTTAGACGAGCGGAAAGTAATAGTATGTCGACTCCATAGCAGAACTTTTGCCTACATTCGCCAATTGGGTAACATTTTAGTTATAAATGGGTAAAAACTGCTTCGAGTTGTACCAATTTAGCACATTTCATGTTTTTTATTCAAAATGGCTCACCCGATCAAACTGAGAATTTTCAGAAATGTGTATCAAAATGTTATTCAACTTCACACAAAATTTCTATTTTTTTGAAAATAAATTTGTTTTAATTTTTTTTCCGCCATGTTATTCTAATGGGTATTTTTGAAATTTCTGAAATTCATAAAAATAAAAGTTACCACCCGATAATGCCACAAAACTATACAGATCTAAACTAGATGAGGAACCATAATGAAAAAAAGTTTGAAGTTGATAGCTGTAGCCGTTTGACCTGTGGAGAACCGACAAAAAAACATAAAAAAAAAAAAACATAAAAACGAACACCAATTTTTTTCAGTATGTCAAATTGAATCCTCGCTAAAGCTCGTCTAATAACGACCCCACCAACAGCTAGGTCATACGGGGGTACGAATGAGCAGGTGATTATGAAACAATGAAGTGATGATAAGTGAAAGGACGTTTACAAAAACCTATACCTTATACGAGACTCGAACTCCTGCCCAACGGTGACCAGTTTCTGAAGCGATGCCTCAGCTGACTGAGCTACCGAGGGTAGCACTACGATACTATTTCAAAGTTGTATGAAATAGGGAAACGTAGCATTGCATTCTAAGATGAGAGGTACATTTAGAATGTAATAGAAATCTAAGCACCTTGGCATAACCACTTACCAGTTTTTCTTGAAACTTGTTAAACATGCTTTTCATTACTGAGACGAGTAGACGAGTGGTTAGCCCACTGAACCGTCAATCAGGAGACAGGGGTTCGATTCCCGCCATGGTCGACCATCCCGACAGGGTTGTTTCGTGGTTTCCCTCTGTCGTTAAGGTCAATACTAGGATGGTTCCTTAACAACAGGCCACGACCGACTCCTTCCCACTATCCAAAAACACCTGTTGATACAAAAACCCTTCATCCCATCATCCCATTCATCTCATATAGCATTCACTGACGCCAAATAGATAGTGGTCGTCAGTACAAATGAATAAAATAAATATTGTATAGGTATGTTTTTGCATCTGATATATAACCATGTTGCTAATACACTCTATTTATTATATTCGTAATTATGTTGATTAACGTACCATGGTCAATTTTGTTTCGATGTTCCCGTTTTTGGTGTTTTCTGATAGATCTTATTTTATAACTATGGTGTGTAGTTTTTTCACCAATTTTTTCAGTATGTCAAATTGAATCCTCGCTAAAGCTCGTCTAAAAATAGGCGTGATACGTTAGTCTACAAATGTACCATTATATTGAACTAGGCAAACGCGAAATATGCGTTGTAAGATGAGCGAGATTTAATTGCTAATTTATCTTCTCTGGTATTCTACACACCTTGACGAATATGAAGAATATTTAATGCTTGGGCAAATATCGAATCTAGGAAGCATTGAATCTTGGCTAATTTCCATATATTTGATGTATAAAAACAGACATCAGTTATTTGAATTTTTTCTTCGAAACGACTGATTCGAATTGCTTACAAAATGGTGGTTATGTGTATCATTCATGTTTGAACACTCGGAGAAAATTTTATTTCTTTCGGAGAGGTTTCATTTTTTCAAATTTTCTCACCCAGCCTAATCTTATGGGGTTTTTAAAAACTTTGACATGATATTTCTCAAAATCTAATCAACCGATTCATTCCAAAAACTATACAGTTCTAAGTTGTAAAACTTGGCCCGTACAAAAAAAAAGTTTCATGTTGATCAGTCAAACCCTGCGACCTGTGCAGTGCCCACAAACAAACACAAAAAAAAAAAAAAAAAAAAAAACACAGACAAAGCCCTATAAGAGTGGGATGGAGACTTCGCTACGCTCATCTAACCAGATCATCAGCCAATTCGGCTGAGAGAGTGTATGAACTGACTTTGTGTCCAATAGGCCGAGATCACAGCCCTGCACGACAGATACCGCAACGAAGGTATCTGGGTGGGAGTGCGGCGAGTGGATACTGTCGACAATTTCGTCACCATATTCGGTAAGAGATTATCCACATTATATCATTCCAACCATTTCCAGTGTCAACTGGACATATAAACGATCGCAGTGACTTTCCGGTTTAAGATATGTTAATGAAACTTCTTTACACTATTCAAAGAAGTATCTTCTATAGGATAATGGCGATTCCCAAATATTCCCAATATATTATTACATGTTATATTTGTATGTAATGGAACGTGGTGAGGCAAAATTCGATGGCAAAAATATCGAGTATCTGTTACATACAAGTGATCTTTCCAATTTTTTTTTATTTTATTATAAAATGTGACCCGTTAGCATTTTCGACAAATATCGTCTGCATATTAATTGTGATGTATTTGTTTATTTTGTATCTTGCACGGTTCAAGTTATATTATTACTTATAACTGTGAAATCCCCCTGGTGGGAAATTTTTGCCCTATGGAGACTGGGGACGCCTTATAACTAGCAGTGTTGCCCGTCATATCGACAGGCATATCGAGTTGCGTTATTATGCGAGACTACCCCCCCCCCTCCCCCGTTCCCCCTCACCGTCAAACAGGCGATGGACCACGTGGTATCCAACTTTAGATAATTATATAAGATGATTAATTTCTTGTTTTTTCTAACAAATATCTGACTTTCCATAAGTTCAATTGTTTTGTTCGAGGTTTATGATTTTTCATTTGAATCAACATAAAAATAGGAATTTTTATTTATCCCCAAACTTCTCAGTTCACCATTCACAAATCGTTAAATGAGTCAAATACGAGGGGTTGACAACTCCTGAAATCTGGTGTACAATTTTCATGAAATCTTCCTCAAATTTTCTAAAAATCCCTTGAAATCTGAAATCAGGTGTACACCAAATGTAGTTGATGTACTAGTTGTTTACCCCTCGGTCAAATTATTCCCCAATTGTATAGTTGTAAGATCGTCCTTGTGGTGCCTCGCCCGACCGATCCTACCTCTTCATCCTCAACCTCAAACCTGGATTAATATCTTGGTGTCAAGCTTTACCTGCTGAATAAAATACGTCTTCTTCTCTTCGTTTCGCCAGGCGATTCTCTCGCAAGCACCGGCTACTCGAAGTGGTACTCGGGATTCCCACGCGGTGACGTCACCACGTGGCCGTACGTGGGCGTGTCACGTGACGAGGGTCTGTACAACCTGTTCTCGACCGTCACGCTCAACTTCATCTGTGAGACAGAACTGTAACTACGTGCAAACCTACTGTTATGCGGGCATTTAATGATCTTCGACTGTTCCACGGAATCAATCAAGGCCTTCTATATTCATCAATTGGGTAGAGCAAGAAATATCTAGATGGCAGTGAATCATAAAGTTTAGGTGATAGTAAGTTCGGTGACTATGGTGACAATAAAAAAACAACTAACAGTCAACTAGAGTAGGCTTGTTCATCATCTATATACGGCCCGGATTCACAAAGAGTCCTATTTTTTAAGACGTCTCAAGTTGAGACCAATATTGGTCCTAACTCAGTAAAATGGTCCCAAGTTAAGACGTCCTAAAGATAGGACTCTTTGTCAATCCGGGCTACTGCCACTGAGAATAACCTCCTAGACCTAGCTTGCTCGCTCTAAAGGACCAAGGATTTTGATTAGACTTCTGTTTAATCTAAAACCAAGTGAAAACTGACAAACAATGGTTACCACATAGACAACACATATAGACAACACAAAGAACTGGTGGACAACCAAATATTCTGATTGGTCAATTCCAACTGGATGGTGGACATTGTTGTCTGTCACTTTCAACAATGGGTGACGTCACTCGACAGAAGCCTTATAGACGACACTGACGACCTAAATACTATGACAATACGCAAGATAATAACAGTCACGGTCTCCTAGACTGTAATATCTGTCATATTTGGAAGCCCACCTCACCTCAAGAGCAGTGCTAGAATTTTGTGTCAACAACAATGGAAATACACAAGGACTGGACATGTTGTCATAGAATTTAGCTCTACTGATGAATAATCACGAATCAAAGTCCTTATTCTCTTGGAGCTAGCTAGACCCAGGACTTTATTCAGGTGACAGTCGCAGTTAGGGTCCAGAATGTGTAATTGAGCGCAGCTGTTCTTCACACACATCTCAAACTTTTTCGAACAACCATTTTCAAGTTTATTTTATGATCAAAATGAGTTGGTTTTAATGGAGAGATTCAAAGAGATGAAAATAACTGGTCACCCGAGAAAGAGATGTGGACCTTATGTGTTGTTCTGAAGACGAAGAAGTGGAAGAAACAACAAGAACCGGAATTGGAAGGCACCAAGTATAGAGAATTACCAACAATAGAATGTTGCTGTGGAATTGTTGAACTATATAGCACCCTTGGTCCAATCATATTGTTCATTCAAGAAAGATGGAAATATTTATTATGAATGTATGTGTTTTAAAATGTTGAATTCATTATATTGAGTGTTTTACACGCGGCGAATTGTAATAATCACAAATGTTAAATTGTCTCAGAAATATTAAAATGATCGTGTGAAGGCATAAAATTGACGGAACGATTGACATAAAAAAAAATGAAGTAAAATGTATGTTTGCCTTTATGTGTGTCTATATAGAAATAATATTTAATTGTATTCTTTTTTGTAGATTTATTTTAATTTATTAATTTAATTTTAACAATGTATCATCCACTAATAAATTAAATAAATTCCAATTATTAAATTTCCAGGATTTATTCCGATTTTCTCAGTTTTCTTCTAACCTCACTCAACGTCTCCGCCGTCTTTCCGAGCCGTTTCCACTCTCTCCACTTACCACTGTCTTCACTCCCTCCACTCCCCCCACTCTTTCCACTCCCGTCACTCTCTCCACTCCCGTCACTCTCGTCACTCTCCCCACTCTCTTCGTTGTCACTGCCTTTGCTACTCGCAGCATCTTCCTCCAAGCTGGGTTGATCTGTACCCGTTGGATGACTACTGTCCCCTTCTGACGACCACATACTCATCCTGGAAGAGGACTTATTCGCCAGACTATTATCAGGACTCATAATACTTATGATACTGTCATGGGTAGCATCAGAATCAGAATTTCCTTCGTTTGAAGCAAAGCTTTCTACACTGTCTTTCTCTTCAATTGTGATGTTTTCTTTACTTGAGTCGTTTTTATCTTTGGAAGAAATTCTGCTTATAATACTTCCAGTCGGACTGACTTCTACTTCTTCGACGTCAGTTGCTACGTCATCACTGCTGTATGTTTTCATTGGTGGACTTATTGGAGTGCATTTCACCATCTCAGAATTTTTGATAGAATCTTCCTTTTCAATTTGTTTCTCTTTTTTTCTCTTCTTCACTAGAAAACTATCGCTGTCTCTACTTTTCTTTTCTTTACTTTCAGACTTTCGGGGAATTTTAATACTGCCTTCGGAATCGCTATTGTTAGTTCTCCGATTCTTCATACCTTCTAAACTATTCTCACCAGATACTTTTCCAACTTGCATACTTCTTTTTCTTCTTCTTCTTCTCTTCTTCTTCTTCGTGCTACTACTACATCGATTTATCAAACATTCCAAGCTATCCGTTAATACAGGATGAACTGTTGTAACGCTACGTCTACCTGTATGCCTTGCATCAACACTTGCGTCGCTTTTTATTCTCTTCATCAATTTCTTCTTCTTCCTTCTCCTTTCAACACCCACATCTTCCTTGTTCTTTGTCTTCTTGTCCAGACGCTTCATGCAGCTCATCAATAGTGCTTTGATAGAGTCGACGTCACGACTTTGTTTGGCCAGATGTGACGTCACTGAAGCAACAAGTTCCACGTGGCCATCGTGAGTCTGACGTACCTCGTTACGGAGTCCAGCTAGAAGAATGCACAGCCTTTCTTTCTCTTTCTTCTCGTCGTCTCCTTCATCGGATGTGTACATAGGTGTCGAGGTTTGTTTATCTAGATAGTTTTTATGTGTGAAAAAATCCGACTTTCTTCTATTGCAATTTTTGTTGAGTATTTTTTCTTCCAATTGCAGTTCTCTCTCCAAATCTGACAGTTTTGCGTCAATTTCTGCATATCCAGTCGGATAATCGAATATATTCAGAGATTCACGATCGAGTAACTCAAAGTTAACATCACTATGATTGTGTAATGAAGCTAAACTAGTTGTGACAATGCTCTTATTTCCAAGTTTACTTTTCCTTCTTGGTAATTTGGGATTAATTTCATCGTTGAATTTTGCCAACACTCCTTGATGTGCATTCAGCAGCTTTTCACTGCTTGATATATCGCAGCCTATTCGAGCCAAGTAGTGAATTATCGAAGGTATTTTTTCCATTTTATTCTTTGAATCATTATTGGTGAAGTCTTGCGAATTTATAGGATGACCATTTCCAGTTTCAATAATCTTCTCTAAATCTCTCTTTATCCTTGTTAAATCTTCTTGTAAATTTACTGGATGAAGTTTTTCCGACTCTGATTTCGATGTTTCGTTGACCTTATCATCCACGGTCATATTCATCACACTTATTTTATCTGATTGACAAGGATTCACAGTCAAAGACGAACTGTAACTTGCTGTATTATCTTTGAAACCACCAATGAGTCTAGCTGAATGTATACTAGCAGAATCTAGCACCAAACTATGAGAACTTTTTTTCAATATCCCTTTTTTATTTTGATGATCACTTCCCACAGGCAGAAAGTTTCTCAACCGTTCTTCGTTCAGTTTCTCATTGGAATTACCGATGATGTATTTTTCTGGAATGTCAGTCAAAACCGCTTGATTGTTTTCACCGATACTTACAGTTCTTTCTCCAGATTTGTCAGATGTATTTCTTTGAACTTCGTCCTCCCGATCTTCCAGAATCGACGGCGTCTTTCGTTTCGCACCAGTATCAGCATTCACCCCATCCGCCTGGGTAATTCCACATAAACACTCTTCAGCAGCGTTAGTATTCTTCACGGAGGTTAGCTTTGTCCCACAACCACACATAACCTCAAACTTCT
The DNA here is from genome assembly GCA_964007535.1 of Brachyptera risi. Lineage (NCBI taxonomy): Eukaryota > Metazoa > Arthropoda > Insecta > Plecoptera > Taeniopterygidae > Brachyptera > Brachyptera risi. The sequence goes on from OZ023334.1 coordinate 4,528,313, forward strand.
CTTTTTTACTCCATAGAGTTTTGAAAATATTCAATTTATTCAGAAAGGAATATCTTTTTGAATTTGATTCCTTATTAGCACTAGGGGTAACAGTCAACACATGTCCGTTTATATTATGTTCTTCGCTTCTTCGGAGACGTTCCCGTACTCTCGCTTCGAACTCCTTTTCAGGATATCGATACGATTTACTTCTCGTTTTCAACATATCTCGTTTAATTTCATCCGAGGTTCTACATCTAATCTCGGGTTCTTGTAATATCGAGTTTGTTCTAGGTGATTTTATAAATTTTTTGTCTTGTTCTTTCACTTTCTTTTCTCGTGTGGTCATAGAGTTGTTAATATCGTCCGAAGTTCGGCCTTGTATGGTATGCCCATTTGTTGTTACATACACTTGTAAATAATCATTTGATTTTGATTTGTGTTTTTTATCTTCTTCGGTATAAACTGAAACTTTCTTCGACACATTTCCCTCGGGTTTCTTTCTCGTACTTCCTGTACGTTTTACTTTCGTTTCCTTTTTACTGGACTCGTCTTCATACTTTTTCCGCTCTTCCTTTCCGTTGGTATCACCCTCCTCGACGTTCTTGGTCGATTCACGTCGGCTATCTCCGGAGTCGCCGTCAACATCAACCAGTTCCCTAGCACTCAAAGACGGACAAGGTACTGGCTTCAAATTCGAGCCACGCTTTCTCTTTTTCGGCATCTTTTTCCGTTCATACAACTCGATCATTTCGGGAACTGATTCACCGTTTCTTGCAGAACATTTCATCCATGTTTCTTTCGCACTTGTGCTCTGGACTACCCACTGTGATTTCTCGTCGGAAATACACTTTGTCGTTTTGCTATTACTCTTCCCTTTCTTGCTCCCTGGACTCGCATCCGGTATCCCGCAACAGCACTCATCGACAACACTTTGACTCTTCTCACGTCCACGAGGACCTTTCGACGAGCTCTTCCTCCTCTGTAAACCCGTATCACTCTCCCTGTAGACCGGAGTACCACCACAAGTGCACAGCAAAAACTCCACTTTATCACCATTGTTACCATTATTAGAACATTTACACAATCGGATCATATTTTTATTGTGATTTTTCTTTGTTAATTTTATCTCACTGTTTTTCGATTCTTGTGGTTTATCGATTTGTTTCAAATTATTCCCCCCATAACTCGATTCTTCTTTATTTTCATCATTCAATTTCGTATCATTTCCCTCGAATTCTGTATCTATATTTGAATCCTGCTCTTTCATCTCAGGGTATGTAGTGTCTTGAATTGTAACGCTGTTCTTCTTCTGGTTCTTATCTTTCTGCGCAACTCGCATAGATCGCCCTTGGCTTCCTCTCTTCATCGCCCTTGGTGACGACCCGGCACCAGTGTCAGCGGTGAATATCAGATTCGTCTTCCTCATGTCTATATTCTCTTCTGCCAAATACTGCATCAGCAATGGCATGTCAATCTTGTTGTTTGTGAATCTCACGCCGACAACATTGCGACTTTCTTTCGGACTGGCGAATTTCAGAAAAGTAATCTTCATTACCGGCGTTTTTTCGTCTGAGGATTGAAAAGGGGGAGTCTGTTCTTTTATCGTGGATAGTTTCTTAGTATCCGGTTTCTTGTTGGCTTTGAAACGAGGGAATTGTCTGGAAGATGGTCTCTGTCTGGAGAAGATGCGTTGCCTGAGGGAAGAAGCGTCGGATTGGGAGGAGCCACCTGCAGCTGAGCGCGGCATGGTGACGGTTCTTGGTCAAACACTTGCGATTTGGATTAGATTTGAATTATTCTAGAATGTGTTGGAAAAAAGATAATTTAATTACTTTAAATTTGAATGGATGATTGAATAGTCATGGATACGTTAAGAATAGAATGTACAACATTTTACAAAAATAAACGTGTACAATAATATGAGTTTGTTGGATGAGCAAAGCGAAGACTTGACTTTACAGTACTCGAAAGAAAACGAACGTTATTTTATTTTTCGATGTTTTTTTGCGCCACAGGTCAAACGAGAGAGAGTGTTAATTGATGAAGCGTAGCATGGACATATGTGTCTTCCCCCAACTCAATACTGTATAGTATTGAGGCGCAATCGGTTGAACCATTTTCTAATGAGAAAATAATTACGAAATATTGAAAAAAAAGGCTAACACAGGAAGGGGAGTATGGAACTGGATAGAACCTGAGAAAAATTTAAGTAAAAATTCCAAAAATGTATCTGCGAAGCTAAGCTGTCGCCCCCCCCCCCCTCCCCCCTCCTCTCCACACTGAGTGTTTCAGTGCGTCACATTGAACTTGAGTTCGATTTCCGCCATCGTCGACCATCCCGACAGATTTTTCTCATGGTTTCCCTCTGTCATTCAGCTCAATACTGGGATGGTTACTTAGCAACAGGCCACGACCGACTCCTTCCCACCATTCAAAAACACCTAATAGAATAACCTTTCATCTCACCATCCCACCATCTCATATATCATTCACCGACGCCAATAGATCTTAGTCGTGAGTAGGGCCTATAGAGCGTCGTTAAATCCAATGTATATGTATAAACAATATTCCTTATAACTGTGGGTCGGTAATAGTGCTCGCTACAATTACCGACCTGATCAAACTTCTATTTCAGCTGATGTGATCAAGTTTGTATCCACGGGAGATGAAGGTTGCTATCGACCGTCCCCCGTATTGCACAACACTGGCGCTCGGGTGGTTCGCGCCTTCTAAACATGGCGGCCGGACCTCGAGGCAAGATGTCCTCTATAAGGGCTTGACATGGCTCTATGCACGTCATAATCATGTCAATAAACAGTGAATCTAATTATATTGACCATTCATGGTTATTACTCCGTTTGTGTCTAGCTATTCGAAGCCAATTAATTAATCAATGCAATTTAATTTATTAAATCCAAATTATTCAATTTCAATTGGCTCAACTTTTTTTTTTTTTTTTTTAATAACATCGAAACTTGATACAAAATCATTGTTCCCCAATTAAGGCTATGGATGAAAGATAGGATCGTTTGGACGGGGCACCACAATAGCGATCTTACCACCCCATTTTAAATGTTTATAACCAATGAACTTCAACACCAGGACTGTGATGTTGGCGACCATGAATTTCCGCCGCAGAAAACAGTCTTTCAGTTTCCGAAAGTCCGGAACACATTAAAAGTAAAAAAAATTTGAATCAATTTGAATCAGATAATTATAGATGGGTGATTAGCACTACATGAATATAAGTGAATTAAACATTGGAAATAATGGAATATATATATATATATATATATATATATATATATATATATATATATATATATATATATATATATATATAGACCTATTATGTACACAATTGAATCAAGTTCAACACGAGTGGAAGGGCCAGGTTGTCTTTGGATGTCTTCAGTTCAACATGGGTGGAAGGGTCAGGTTGTCTTTGGATGTCTTCAGTTCAACATGGGTGGAAGGGCCAGGTTGTCTTCGGATGTCTTCAGTTCAACATGGGTGGAAGGGTCAGGTTGTCTTTGGATGTCTTCAGTTCAACATGGGTGGAAGGGCCAGGTTGTCTTTGGATGTCTTCAGTTCAACATGGGTGGAAGGGCCAGGTTGTCTTTGGATGTCTTCAGTTCAACATGGGTGGAAGGGCCAGGTTGTCTTTGGATGTTTCAGTTCAACATGGGTGGAAGGGTCAGGTTGTCTTTGGATGTCTTCAGTTCAACATGGGTGGAAGGGCCAGGTTGTCTTTGGATGTCTTCAGTTCAACATGGGTGGAAGGGCCAGGTTGTCTTGAAACATTTCAAGTTCAACACGAAAAAGGTGCCGTTTTTTCTTACATCAAGAATATAGCACGGGTGGTAGTGCCGGGTTGTCTTATTATGTTTCCAGTTAAGCACGGGTGGAAGTGCCGGGTTGTCTTTGAACGTCTCGTTTTTTCTGACATCAAGAGGTCAACATTGGTGGCAGTTTTGACTATTTATCCATATTCGATGTAAGGGGGCACACCACTGAAAATTTGTCTACAATTTAAAATTCAACTTTTTTTATATATTAAATAAATATATATATAATGTGTATTTTTTTATTATATATATTAATTTCATTTCATATCTATTTTTTGAGTCACTAAGGAAATAATGTGAATTAATCCACTGGTATATTTTATATTGAACTTTCAAACATCTAGTGTTGAATCAAAATCGCTTTAGAACGAGAATACAGTTAAATGTTTGATGGCTGTTTTCTTGTCCTTTGTTTTTCAACGTATTTTGGAATGGAGAAGTAGATAAAATCTATTTTTCTGGGAAGATTCGTACAATTATGTGTGTGTATTTTATGAACTAGATGATAAATGAAGTTATTCATTATTATCAGTTTATTTTAAAAATAGCACACATAAAATCATTGGCGAATTTTTGAAATTAATCAATAACTTCGATTGAGAAGATGTGAGAGGTGGATGAATTTTTAATTTCCACAAAAAAAATTATAACATAACATCAATGCACAATTTCATCAACTGCATTTTCGAGAACACTGTGAATTTTTCTTAAAACTACTCATCTCGGGCCGTTTTCTAGAAAAAATATTCCATGACAATTAAAAATATTGATGTAATAACTGAAAGAGTGGAAATATATAAAAAAAAATTTCAAATTTTTCATCCAAGTTTTGTATATATATATATATATATATATATATATATATATATATATATATATATATATATATATATATATATATATATATATATATATATATATATATATATATATATATATATATATATATATATATTTTGTGGGTAATGTGAAACCACTATGAAAAAATCAACTTCATGGGGTGATAAATGTAACACTGAGGGATTTGGGAAGATATATTCAGTAAAAGGAAGTTGAGTGTTCATCGAACATGATACCCAGTCACCCGCCCCTGGAAATGGCCCTACGTAGACACTTTGAATTAGGCCCCAGAAATGTTCCATATATTTTGAAAATATACATAATTACAGTGACAATATATTTCACTAAACATCAATCAAATGATTTCTTTATTTCCATGTGTTCACCAACCTATAATTCACTCTTGGGTCTACCAATGATGCATCTACAGTTCAATAGTCTTCAGAGGGTCTGAACTTGAAAATATCTCCATCATGACTGAGTTTTATGAAAAATTAAAGTGTTATTAAGCTAATTAGGGTAAATTTGTGTTACTTGATAGGCCTACCATCCCCAATTTTGTAAAAAAAAATCCTAAAAATTGTGCTTTTTGAATAAATAAACATTAAACTTTTTCAAAAACCACACCTGGCAACACAAATTGCCACCAAAGCATGAGAAACCGAGTATATAAGCTCCGTTCCGGCGGTATATGCGAGGTGATACACCAATCTGACCTACCTAACGTAAACCACTAGATACGTCATCCCAAAACATGGCGGAGTATACGTGATATCAGAAAATCGCCACATTAAAGTAAGTCGCAAACAGACAAAACATAACAATTATAAACTCAAGGTTACTCCAAAAAACACTTCAAACCACAAACTACAAAAAAAAAACCAATATTACCCACAAATAATAAAATCTGAATTTGGTAACGAATAACACAAAATTACCCTACTAAGTAATTGTTATTTAAGGTACAAAAATATCTTTGGTAACCAAGGGTGATAACAAGTTGATCTGCTAATTATCACTTATTCAACAAATGTATTATTCATGAAATCATAGCTACAGCAAATTTCCCATTTCCAATTTTATAAAACCAATCTGAAATTGGAAATAACTCGAATGTATCACTTTGACGTAACGATCGTTGCTAGGAACGTTGAACGGACAGCTTAAAACCATGAAGCGCTGCCGTCAAGAATATTGGCACCTGAAAAGAAATTTATATTTAAAATTAACTTTCAAATGTTACTTGTAACTTGAAATTAATCAGCTGAGATTTCATCAAAGGTCACCCAGCTTACACAGGAGAATAAACCTAATCAGATGCAAATGTAACATTGTTATTACGAGACTGACTCACTCTACGTTACCCGAGTGGAGCAGGCTACGTAGCATTCGTTCGAAATCCTATTTGTTCAACAAACCAACTTTAGAACAAATACGATTTTGAACAAACGAAATGTCGACAAAACAAACTTTAGAAAAAAATGTGATTCCGAGAAAACAAGCTGTTGATAAAATGAACTTTCGAACAAATCGTATTTTGAAAAACGAACTGTCGATGAAATGATTTTTTGAACGAATTTGATTTCGAGCAAACAAAATATGGAACAAGAAACTTTTGAAAAAATACGATTTCAAATGATTGTTTGTCCGATCATTTGCCGCGCACTTATAGCAAGTGCGTGTGCATGTGCATGTGTTATTTTAATATATTTTTTTTAAATAAACGATACGAGATTGAAAAACTTTGTTCCTAAAGGGGATGAAATACCATCACCAAAATCAAGGCAAAAAATATTAGTGAAAATCTAACGCGAAAATAAAATGCCTGTGTGTTTGTGCATGTGTGTGTGTGTGTGCGTGTGCGTGTGTGTGCGCTATGACTCACTGACCTGGCAGCAGCGACATGAACTTGATGACCCACCCGGTACCGCCGTTGTGAACACTCGTCGTGTAACGGACGGCAACCGTTCCACTCTTGCCGGCAAACACCGACGGATTGTCCTGGCGGAAAAAATAAAATATCAATACACGAGAAGAGAAAGATGTATACCGACTAAATAATTGGAAGACCATCGGTGATAGCAGAATGAAGATGCAACTTCCCGGATGAAATGGTTTTAACTTTTAAACAACGTTGTAGCGTTCCTTATACCAACTCTTGCACTGAAAAATCGCGATACTTCAATAATTAGAGACACGTAAAAATAGCACTTGTTTTAAAAGCGACAAAATTTAAAAATGCTTTGAAGCATTTTTTTTTAATTCATTTTTTTTTTTAATTATATCGAAACTTGATAAAAAATTATTGTTTCCCAATTAAGGCAGTGGATGAAAAATAGGATCGTTTGAACGGGGCACCACAAGGGCGATCTTACCACCCCAAAGAATAATTTAAGATAAGATAACTTATTCAACAACCAATGAATCCTACGGTAATAATGGCAGGGTTAGAAAACAATTCAAACATTCACAGTGAGGAAAGCTCGTCTTCTTCTCATCTTGATCTTCTTTTTTTCTTCTTCTTCTCCTTCTTCTTCTTTTTATTTCTTCTTATTTTCTCCTTCTTCTCCTTCTTCTTCTTTTCATTTCTTCTTATTTTCTTCTTCTTCTAGTTCTTCTTCTTCTTATTTCTTCTTATTTTCTTCTCCTTCTTCTTCTTCTTATTTCTTCTTATTTTCTTCTTCTTCTCGTTCTTCTTCTTATTATTTCTTATTATTTTCTTCTTCTTCTCCTTCTTCTTCTTCTTATTTCTTCTTATTTTCTTCTTCTTCTCCTTCTTCTTCTTCTTATTTCTTCTTATTTTCTTCTTATTTTTCTAACATTTCTTTTCATGTTTCCATACATTTGATGTTGTTGGAACATGTTTTTGAAAAGGCGACAAAGCTCTACAAACGTCTGAATCCGCTACGTTTCAACATATTGGCCATATAGACGCTATATTTGGAATAAATGCATCGCGTAACGTTAACAGTACTTACTCCTCCGCAGTACCGAGACCTCACGTATTCAACTCCGGTTTCCGAGTCGATGTCGATAAATTCGAGAAAGTCGGTTTCGCAGGTCGTCTTCGAGCCAATGTCAAACGCTAGAACACAGAACATGATCGGGTGATCGTTAGCTAACTACCCGAGTTATAACTGATGAAATTAAAGAATTAAGAATTGTTCGGGATATCAATTCTAAATCTGGACCAAGAAGTTTCTCCAAGACGAATGTTATTTGACTCAGTTTATGAATTAATTATTGAGTGTACTGTTATAACTGACTAAGGCCCAGTATTACCAAGTCCAGTTAATATTTATCTGAGAGTTGGTGAAAACAAATACCACAGGTAACCATGGTGATAACAAGTTTGAACTGTCAGGTAAAGGCTAACTAGACTTGGTAATACCGGGCCTAAATGTAACTATTTTGAATGCTTGACCTTCACATTATTCTAGTACCCATTTGTACGATATGTTTCAAATTTTGACCATTCTATTCAATTATTCTTACTATCACTGATAATTATGAATAAATATCACAAGATAAGCACAAGAATTTTTCTCATTTGAGAATTCACATTTTCACAACTTCTACCGACTATATCATGTAAAGAACAAAGAATTGGAAAGGAAGATGAAAAAATAATAATAATAATAATGATAATAATTTTTTGGCATTGTAACATTTCATTTATTGTAATCTTTCTCTCTTTTGGTTATTCAGATGAGTCCAATATATCCTGGTGAGAATTTAGGCCTATATTTTTATTTTTTGTGAAGTAACAGACAATTATTGAATAATTAAATAAATAAATAAATAGTTCTGACCGTTTTTGAGATAATGGTTCCTAGAAATAGGTGATTTTTCATGTTAAATGAGCCTGCACTTGTTCCCTTAGGCAACCTCGAGAGACCAACAAACCAACGCAACCCTCAACACATCTAGGTTTATCTGTACAACGCTCGACTTACTCGTCAACTTGAGGACCGGAACTTGCCCCGTGGGCGCGGAGACGTCCCAGCGGCAGACGGAAGAGTTGCGGTAGTTGTTCGGGTAGAGCGGACTGGTGAACGTGCCCCCGTAGTTGAAGAACTGTCCGCCGCAGCCGCGACCTGGAACGCAAGGAGAGGGGGAAATATTTCGATTAAAAACCACGCCATGGATATTCTATTATATCTCCGTCAGGGGACGTCCATAAATAATTATGTCACACTTTTTGAGGCCACTTTGAACCCCCCCTCCCTCCCATGTCACAGTTGGTCACAAATCTATCACCCCCCCCCCCCCCCTTCAAATACATTACAAATTCTCATACACCCCCTTCTAACAAAAAAATGAAATTAACAGGTGGCAAAGGTACAATAAAGTGATAAAATTAAAATATTCATTTCTTCATGTTAGCTTTTTGCATGTTAGACAAACTTGATAATTATTTAAAATGCGTCTGCTGTTTCTAGGGTGAGTATAAATATAAGAACCTATAGGCTTCTGTCAAGTAACAAATGAGATACAATCGTTAACACAGCAGTACAGCAAACTGGTGGACTACCAAATATTCTGATTGGTCAATTCCAACTGATGGACATTGTTGTCTTTCTCTTTCAACAATAGGTGACATAACTGGACAGAAGCCTATAAGAATGTCAATACATAGAATACATAGAATACATAGAACAGAAGTGGTACGTAACACAGTTGCCTCCCCCACTCCCCCCCTTGTAACACCTTGTCGCAAATCTTGACAACTAGCCCCCCCTCCACCCCTTCTAAGCTGTGACAAAATTAATGGATGTCCCCTGATCAGGGATAACATTGATACCCTGGTGAAGAAGCAAGATTGATTAATTGATTAGTATAATCGATTGGAAATGTATCATTTTAATTCTTTGTTAACTCTTGAAACCTAGAAAGTCTCGAGCATTGAGCGTCAGTGTGTATGTGTGAGAAGGAGGGGGGGGGGGGGGGAATTGTTCATCAATTCTAGTTTATCATTCCTATTTTGATGAGATCAACCAAATGAAACCATAGGCCTAGTAATTTTCTGTGATGAAAGGTTTCCACTTTGCAGTAGATAAGAAATGAAAAAAGTTACAAAAAGTTATAGAACAAAAATACAAAAAATTAAAAAATAAATCTTTTAAATTGAGGATTTGTTTTTATTTGATCTTCAATTGATCCTCAATTATCCCCATCTCGAATATAATATTCTATCCCTTTTGCCGGTGTCCCACCAACAGCTGGAGCCAGGAAAGCCACACTAGTTGCGGTGGTAGGCTAGGAGGGTGAGAGGGCAGGGGGGGGAGGGTGAGAGGTGGTGGTGTAAACAGAAAATTCATTTTCATTCCAACATAAACTGTTACGGTAATACAGTGAAACCTCTATCTATCGTTTTTCAAGGGGCCAAGAAAATAAAACCATCCATCCAGGAAAACGATCCATCCAGGAAAATTTAACATTGATTATATGGTTGTGGGCAAGAAAAAATGAATGATAGAAGCAGGAAACCGATGGATCCGGGAACGATACATAGAGGTTTCACTGTACATCGTTCGTGAATAATAAGTTCAAAAGAATAGATTTATAAAATGGCCACCTTTATCGGTAGTCGTGTAGATCATGTCGATGAAATCGGTGGCGTCAAACACCGGAACATCCCGCCACGTGTGAAGGTAGAGACTCGGGCCCGTCGAGAAGACAGGCGACGGCAGCACGTAGCCACACATCTTGGCCAGCGACGGAGCGTTGCCGTCTTTACCGTCGCGAACCTAACGACAAACAAAGCGCAATCTTTTCAGGGTTTTTTCGTGATTTCCCTCTGTAGTCATTTTAGGCTGATGCTGGGATGGTTGCTACAATATAGGCCACGACCACTTTCTTCCCGTTATCCTTCCGAAGTCTCCGAAATCCTCGTCTTACCAATCATTCATCCAACATCCAACGTTAATAGATCTCAGTTATCATTACAGTGCATCGTTAAACCCAAAGAGTATTACCACAATTGAAAATAAGGGCATGTTTAAAATATCACTTAAAAACTTTTTAATACAAAAAGTAATATATTGTGAGAAGGATTTTATTGACATATGTAATTAGTAATTACCCATCATAAGTATATTTTTAATTTTGACTGGACTTAAAATATCTTAAATTGTGTCATACATTTTTTGTAACTGTTTCAATTTTAATATGTATATTATATGTTTGTATTTGTTTTTGTATCTCTATGTATTATTTCTATGTACTGTATGTACCTGACGTGCCAAATATTTCAATATGAAACTATTTACACCTGTAAAAAGAATACTGTAAATCTACTGGCAGAGAATTAAAAAAACAAAACAAAAACAATATAGATAAAAATGCTCTGTCAGGATGTTGGACTGTAACTGGAATCGAACCCTGGTGTCTTGAATGACAGTTAAGGTACTATAGTACGGGTTTAAAAAGTTTCCAGAGTTTTCAAGTTTTCTGCTTTTTTCTTCCTGTTACAGTTTCAATACACATAACATGGAATAAAAATATTTGAAAAATAGTTTTTTTCCATTGTTGAATTTTTTATTAATTTTTCATTGTTATAACAATGAGATGTTTTCAACAGAGATTTCTTCTGCTCTGTTTGTTGCATAATTAATAATTTTTTTCTATTTATAATTAATTTTGATTATTAGGGTCAAACCTGTGTTCTGACATTTAGTTTTCATTTCCATGACTACAAGAAGTATTTAATTTAAAATTTTGTTTTATGGGCTTTAATTTTGTCTTTTTTTTATTGGCTCCAGGATGAACTGAAATAAATATCTCATTCAAAAATTGAAGAAATCAAAATTGTGGCTCTGTCAGAACATGCTTCATTTAATAAGCTTAAGAATAAAAAAAAAATTAGTCTTCCACCTATAAATCTGATATATTTTTCCATTGTTGAAAATCATGGTTGTGTGTTTCAAATCTTAGTTTATTTATTTATTCATTCAATTACTTTGCAATCAATACAAATTATTGGTGGCAAAGATCTGAAAACTAGGTTACATTGGGAAAAAAAAAAAAAAATTATTTAAAAAAAAAAAATTAAATTGCTGGCAAAGTTCAACTTATATTATAACTTATTTATAAATATGTTAGTTGCCTATGGATTTCAGAACATTTTTTCTAATCATAAATGTGAAAGCGTTACAAAATATTCATTTGTAAAATAATTGAGCATCCCACAATGATGCGATTTGTTTTTTTACGAAAGAAAATGAATCAGTTAATAAAATGACACCAACATTGGAAAATTTACATTTTTAGAAAAAATCTCTTTCCAAGCCCAAGCTCGTTAGCGACTGATCAACACGTCCCTGTCAGGATGGTGAACCGTGGCGGGAATCGAACCCCGGTCTCCTATCACGTGAGCAACTGATCTGCCGTCACAAGTCATGCTCCGACTGGCTTACCTCCAACGCCTTCAGCGAGCAGCCAGTACGCGAGTGGTACAAGAAACTGGCGAAGTAGAGCGATATCGTGTGATTGGCCGGAGCAGTGATAGTCATGTAGCAATGATCCGTGAGGCGTTCCAACAGGATACGACCTTGGACTCCGGTGTAGTTACGATTACAACCTGCGGGCCGATCGACACAATATAAGAAATTTAATAAATATATTCTAGCATACAAATAATATATATAATGGATGAAGCAGATACCAAGTTATAAGCCACCCTCCAAAGCTCAGTCAGTTAAGGCATCGCTATAGAAACTGAAGTTAGCGTTGGGCGTGGGTTCTAGTCACATGTAAGGCATGGGTTTTTGTAAGCGTCCTTTCACTTACCATCATGTAGCTTCATAATCACCTGAAACGTATCGCTAATGTAATGTAATGTCCTTCATCATCTATTACCCCTAATTCATTTTTATCGTTTTGTAATTATCTGATATTTTTATATGTGACACATTCTATACAATGTATATTGTTCCCTGAATAAAGATTATTATTATTATTATCATTAGTTAGAAAAATATCAACATGTTAGAAACAGAAATTAGGAAATGGTTAATTGATTATACTAATTTTGAGAATGATTGATCCAATTGTGCAGTGGGATACACTTATTAGATATTTATTGAATTATTCTTGTGCATCAACTTCTTATGTCTTTAGCTGTGTGGATATGATTTGTATTCTTGATGTATAATGATATATTAATTTTTCAATTTCATGTCCATATATATATATATACATACATTCGATTTTGTATTCCTTGACTGTTGAAAATTTTTCATTTATTTTTTCCTTGTCCAAGCTATTAATTTCATTTCTCATCCCACAGATAAGCCTTTTTGGCTTTGTGGAAGAGCGTATTGATTAATCCTGTATGTACGAATTATTTAAATCTGATGAAAAAAAAAAATATATATATATATTATTATTATTATATCCAGCCTCAGGCGGCTTTTCTCATCATATTATAAAAACATCATATTATTACATACTATTATTATTTAAACTGTTGCAATTGCACATAAATGCGCAGTGGCTAGTTCCTTAACTACCCCTACCCCACCACGTCCCTAACCCTCTGACAGAATAACCTTAACCCTATTTCATCCCCCTCAAAAACACTTCTACTAAGCCCATTCCAGTCCCTACCTGTCCTATTCAAGAAAGAGAATTTACTCATATATTATATGAGTTACCTGCGACGCTGTACAAGAGCTTGAAGCCCTTGCGCGAGAGAGCTTCGTCAGACATGAACGTTACAGCCAGGTTGTTTGTCTCGGAATAGTAATCCATCGGCTTCGGGCGGCCGCAGAACTTGGTCGGAGCCATCGGGTTACGACTGCCCTGCAATCGTGGCGAGAAGACATGAGAGAGAGAGAGAGAGAGAGAGAGAGAGAGAGAGAGAGAGAGAGAGAGAGAGAGAGAGAGAGAGAGAGAGAGAGAGAGAGAGAGAGAGAGAGAGAGAGAGAGAGAGAGAGAGAGAGAGAGAGAGAGAGAGAGAGAGAGAGAGAGAGAGAGAGAGAGAGAGAGAGAGAGAGAGAGAGAGAGAGAGAGAGAGAGAGAGAGAAACGAGAGAGAGAGAGAGAGAGAGAGAGAGAGAGAGAGAGAAAGAGAGAGAGGGAGGGAGAGAGAGAGAGAGAGAGAGAGAGCAATGAATGGCACGGTATCGCACTGCATGTGAGACTCGGATCAGGCGAGCACATGTTGTATAGAATAGGCCACGAATTGTTGAAACGTTTCTTTATCCGTGTTATAAACCCCTCTTCAAGTTGCTGGAGAAATTTAAAAGAATTGTTTCGAAATTCTGTGAATGCGGTAACCTCCGTTTTTCCATTATCAACAGAATATCAATCATGTTGATATCTCAAAAATTACGGCCGTGAGAGTTTGGGGCGTGAAATACGAGCGCTTGTGGCCTCTCAATAATCACCCGCAGCACTACAATTGCCCTGTTTTAAGGAACCATTATTGTAATATTGCGTTGCCACTCTTAAGCTTTTTGAAATGTACTAAAGAGAAACTTTTTTTTTTTTTAATAATATCGAAACTTGATACAAAACCATTGTTTTCCAATTAAGGCTAAGGATGAAAGATAGGATCGTTTGGACGGGGCATCACAAGGGCGATCTTACCACCCCATTTTTATTGATGAGCGTAGCGAAGTCTCCATCCCACTCTTATAGGGCTTTGTCTGTGTGTTTTTTTTTTTTTTTTTTTTTGTTTGTAAGCACTCCACAGGTCGCAAGGGTTGACTGATCAACATGAAACTTTTTTTGTACACGCAAACTCATCCAACTTAGAACTGTATAGTTTTTGGGATGAATCGGTCGGACCGATTTCGAGAATCATCATCTCAAAGTTTCTAAAAACCCCATAAGATTTGGCTGGGCGGAAAATGTTGAAAAATAAAATCTCTCCAAATGGGATGAAATTTTCTCTAAATGTGTATACATGGATTTTACACATTATTACGATTTTTTAAGCAATTCTGATCAGTCGTTTTGAAGAAAAAAAATAAAATGACTGATAATATTCTTCAAATACATCATACAAATTGTGACAGAATTAAGTTGTCAAGATTCACTGCTTTCTAGATTCAAGAGTTGACCAACAATGAAGTATTTTTTATATGCGTCAAGGTGTGTAGAATACCAGAGTCAATGAAGTGGCAAGAGTAGAACTACTTTAACGACTTTAATAGCTTATTCAGATATCAAGGTGTGTAGAATACCAGAGTCGATAAAGTAGCAAGGGTAGAACTACTTTAAGGACTTTTATACCTTATTGAGATATCTCGCTCATCTTACAACGCATATTTCGCGTTTGACTAGTTATTTAAAACTGATGAACTTCAGCACCAGGACTGCGCTGTCTGTGACCATAATTTTTTGCCGTGGATAAAAGTCTTTCAGTATAAACACACGAATGTTGATATCTTCCACTTTGAACCAAGTCTCTTGGGCAATGATTACTTCTTTCCATTAACAGCAGATGTGAAGTTTATCATTATACAAAATGGAGAAAATAAATTAGTGATAGGCCTATAATGTTATAATTAGGCCTATCGCTCTACTAATTAATGGTCAAGGCCAAGAGGAACTGAAGAGGTTTTGAGGCAGCTTACCCTGGTGATGGATATTTGTCTTCCGGGTTGGCCAAAGCGTACGATGCTGCTCCCGGTGCCCTGCGAGATGATCGGGAACCTCTGGGAACAGACATTCACTCTTCATGTTACAAATCCAGGAACAAGTGTCCAAATGTATATTAATCAACTATAATCAAAATTTTTCATTTATATTAGTAAATTGTGTCTTCTAATAATAATGTCATGTAAGTTATTATTCATAATGTACCGGTATTGTAGTTTTAATATTACCATTATTTAATATTATTAATAGTTTAACTATTAAATGTAACTATACAAAAATATACAAAAATGTTGGAGCGTAATTGACCATGTAAATAGCAAGAAATGCCAATAAAGATATTTACTACTCCAAGGCCGGGTATTACCAAGTCCAGTCAGCATTTAGCAGTTATCTGAGAGTTGGTGAAAACAAATATCACAGGTAACCATGGCGATAACAACTTTTATCTGCCAGTTGTAGCTACTCCCACATTGGTAATACCAGGTCTTATTCATTTAAACATTACAGTGAAACCTCTATGCATCGTTCCCGGATCCATCGTTTTCCTGTTTGTATCATTCATTTTTCCTCCCCTCACTCCCATATGACCGATGTTAAATTTTCCTGTATGGATCATTTTCCTGCATGGATGGTTTCATTTTCCTGGTCCCTTGAAAAACGATGGATACGTAGAAGTTTCACTGTGCAGGCGTTTATAGCCCCAAGTTCATAGTTCTGAGCGTTGCCGCTACAGATTCGGACTATTTTCGTCGTAATGTCAGGTTGAATTCATGTTTACATGAGTTTCAAAAAGCTTTATCCAAATACCCTACCTCCCAAGCCGGGGTTTTTCCCTTGTTATATCGCACAGATGCTTGTGTTCAGATAACCTTTCATAACATTTGTAGCCAAAACAGATGGTTTTATTGGGTTGATGTATTGTTGTACGGTACTTAATATGTGAAACAAGAAATTTGCTGATATCGCTTTTATTTACCGTTCAGAGGCTTGTCAATTTGACACATTTGGCCGAGAATGATGTTTTGGAATAACAGCTGACTGGATTGTATCATTTTCCAATACATCAGCATATTCTATTGACAAAAAATTGAAGTAAACTTATTTTCCAATCCATCTCCCAGATGTCAGCACAAGTCCCATGTCAATATGACGTCATCCTGTTGAGATATTAAATGAAACGTTTTGGAATGCGTCAGGACGCGTATATGCGCCAGCGGCCGTCAAGCGTTAATAGAGAACAATGACATAGCTATAGAAGATGAAGCCCCCTCACAATTCTATGAGCGCGACTCCTCACGGCCCTTACTCCGGTATCAACTAGCGTCAAGCTGTCGGCGCAGTCTCCCGTGTCGTCGATGTCGAGCTCGTCGAAGCGGATGTCGAAGCGGACGTTGAGAGGGTTGGAGAGAAGCCAGCGGCAGCGGACGTTGGCCGGGTAGTTGCCGGGCCAGCCAGGAGATGTCAGCACTTGCGTCACGTTCGTCACGTTCAACAATGGGCTGCCGCAGATCGCTGTCGGGAAGAAGACGTGGATTGAGGAATGAATTTTCAATAGACTCGTTTGGTAGCTCAGTCGGCTGAGGCGTCGCTTTAGAAACTGTAGTCAACGTGAGCTGTGGGTTCGAGTACTGAATAAGGCATGGGTTTTTGTAAATGTCCTGTTTTTGTAGATGTCATTGTTTCATTATCACTCGTTCTTCTTACCCCCGTATTATCCTGCTGTTGGTGGGGTCGTTAAGCAAACAATATTCATATTCAAAAGTGATCAGTTGCTTACGACACGGGCCTCAAAAAACAAAATTGATTGTTTTTTCTGGACCGATTTTGAGGACCGTTTTAGGGTTCTAGACCCAACATATCTGGATGTTTGGTTGTGGTGAAACCTGTATAGGATTATTATTAATATTATTATTCATTCATTATTATTTATTTATTTATTATTATTGAGAAAGACAGCAGAGTCATTTTATCAGGCAGTGAGGAAGTTGTTGTGGAATGAAAGATTTCCAAAAGTCTGTAAATTGTTGATGTACAAGATGTATTTCCTGCCAATTCTAACGTACGGGGCAGTAACGTGGTCGGCGGGTATTATGGAATTGAACCAGCTACAGGCAGCTGAGATGAAGTTCTTGAGGAGTGTGAAGGGGATTACGAGAATGGATAAAGTTCGAAGTAAGCAGATAAGAAGTGAGCTAGGAGTAGAGAGATTAGGGTTCAAATTGGGAAGAGAGAGGCTTAGGTGGTTCGGTCATATGAAGAGGATGGGAACCGAGAGAATACCAAAGCGGGTATTCGAGGCGGCTACAGTGGGAACACGGAGAGTGGGACGACCGAGAGAGAGGTGGATTGGGCTGATTAAGGAGGATGTACTGATGAGAGGAGGAAGGTGGAAGGAGTTAGAGGCAGAACGTCAGTGGGAGGACAGAATAAAATGGAAGGAATTGGTGGAACAATTGGAAGTGGAAGAAGAGGAGGAGGAAGATGAGGAGGAAATGCCAGGCGTGGCCAACCGGTTTCCAGGAGTCCTGCGGCCCTAGTGATGGTGGAAATACCCACCCCCTGACCCAATGTTTCAGTTGGAACCAGGGACGGATTAGTATTATTTATTCATAACAGCTTAGGAATCACTTATAGAGCAAGTAATAATTCCAGTGGCCGCTAGTCTCAATAGTTAAAATAAGTATACAGCAAGATTATACAGAAGGTTGACAATTTCAAAATTAAGATTGAAATTCTAGATTGATAATTATACAGCAGGTTTGATTATTCCATTGAATATTTCGATTTTGGGGGGTAGAGCATCCATGAGGTATTTAGGCAGATCATTCCACATCCGAGTTGTTTGGCCCAAAAAAGCATATTATACAGAAGAAGAATATCTTGACGATTATTCAGAATGATTGAATGATAGGCTACAGGAAGTGAACTGAATTGTATCCTACAAAATTGTAAAAAATGGCTAATCCTACAAATCATTATTATAGCTATTATAAATATTAAATAGCGTGATGTTGGCATTAGTTTGTATTATTATCATTATTAACCATAATTATACAAATTTTATTAGCATGTATTAATATTTCACTAAAACAGTATTAAAATATTCCAATATGTTTATCTAGTATATGCACATCACAAGGTGCATAATATACATGTCAGTATATTATACCAACTTGTTATGATTATTATAATTTATCTTGTATTATATTATTAACTTATTTTTTAATAAGTTATATGGTAAAAACACCCTTAATGGTATATATCCTAAAGGGTTTGTGTTCATACCTTGTCATTTGTGCTCACACTGTGTCATATGTAATGTACAATTAATGGAAATAAAACTTGACTTGACTTGACTTTGACGATTGTTTGACGATGTTGAAAATTGAAACCGTGACAAAATGGCATCATCCCTTGGCTCGTGGCATGAATTAGGTGTCCGGTTACCCTCGTTAATTCAAAATCTGACCATTAAAATTTTATGTACCGGTAGTTCAAAATTTTCTGATCCTAACAGAGTTTGGACCCACAAGTTTAATGTTGAATAATTTGATAATTCAAACTTGTATAATTCAGAATTTCTGGGTCCATTGAAATTTGGATTGAAGATGATTTTCTATATTATTCTGATTGGATATTTAAAATACCATTGTATGAAAGCTGATGAATCAATAACTGTGGTCCTTAAAAAGGTGAGTGAATGAAATTTAATTTCAATGTCATTGAATTTTTCACTATAACCACGATTGTATCCAACTGTAAATAACTTAAATTTAATTTTCTATTGACATCAACATTGTAACAATTCAAAGTTTTTTTTTTCTCTCCTGTTTTCGTCATAGCCCAACTGAGATGTATTCTATTTTGACTAAATTCATAACATGTATTTTTCAATACCATGTGTAAAATGTTGGGCCTACTGTTCCAATAGGAAAATAAATAAATTGTAATTGTCATTGAAATGAACTGTACATAGTAGTGATGCCTTATGGGTAACGAATAAGGAACTGGGTACCCGCCAAAATTACTTGAATATTGTCCATGTAATTCTGAAAAAAAAAATCAAAAAGGTATTTTCTCATTTTTACATCATCCCTTTCAATTCCGGCTTTTCTATCCTGATAGTGAGTTGAAAGTTTGGGGGGTGGAAGGGGGAGGGAGGAGGAGGGGGGGGGGGGTCGTAGATTTTTGTCAAAAATGTGTATTGAGATTTGACAATTTAGAAACATATATGGAATGGATCATGTTACTTTTCAGTTCATGTTGGTGAAGGGTTATTCACTGAATTCATCGACTGTCCGTCCCATTCATTAGTTTGCACGATTTATCCTTGCTATTTTCTATTATTATTATTATTATTATTATTAACTCTTGCAGTTGCACATAAATGCGCGGTGGCAAGTTCCCTATCAATCCTATCCTATCGCCTCCCTAACCTTCTGACGGAATAGCTTCAACCCTATTTCATCCTCCTCAAGTATACTTCTACTAAGCCCATTCCAATCCCTACCTGTCCTATTCAAGAAAGAGAACTTACCGACATCTAATCTAGCCCCCTTTATAACTACTGCTCTATCATGACTTCGCCTACCCCCATACCCTGACTCATTCCTTACAATCAACCTATTCAACTCTCCCCAGCCCCCTTCTCCTTCCATTACCCTGAAGAAATTACAGATCCGATCCTCCTTTCTCCGTATTTCCAATTCCCGCCATCGCAAGTCTCGGATCATCTCAGATGGACTCTCCAATATTCTCACCCTCTCCCCCCTTTCATTCTCCCCCCATTTCCACCTCCTAACCCTACCTGTAACCCTTCTAACTGCAATCCTTTGCACCCTTTCCACATCCCTTATCTCACCTAATCTATAAGGATCCCAAACTGAACTAGCATATTCCACCATGGGACGCACTAACGAGAAATAAGCCTTTTCCTTTATCTTCATACTTGTCCCCCTAAGCTGCCTCATTACAAAGTTTAGTGCATTTATACTCTTTTTTACTATTCTCTCAATCTGACTCCCCCACCCTAGACGTCTATCAAATACCACCCCCAAGTACTTGTAATTTTCCACTGACTCAAGTGACTTCCCTCCTACATCATACACTACATCAGCCCTCACTCTCCTCCTACCAAAGGTGACTAACTTACACTTCCCTTCATTTAACCCCATCTTGTTCAACTGAACCCAACAATTAAGTGCCATCAAATCTGCCTGAATAGCTACTACATCCTCCTCTGTATTGATTTCCCTATAAACCACACAATCATCTGCAAATAACCTTATTTTCGAATTAACAACCCTATTCAGATCATCTATATATAAATCAAATAATAACGGACCTAGCACACTACCCTGTGGAACTCCTGACGTAACCTTAACCTCACTTGAAACCTCCGAACCTACTCGAACCGTTTGAACTCTATCCTGAAGAAAGTTTCCAATCCAATTAACTAACCCAGCATTCCCAATGGACAGTTTTAACTTCCCTAATAGTATAGA
This sequence comes from Brachyptera risi, assembly GCA_964007535.1. NCBI lineage: Eukaryota > Metazoa > Arthropoda > Insecta > Plecoptera > Taeniopterygidae > Brachyptera > Brachyptera risi. The sequence continues at coordinate 4,549,097 of OZ023334.1, forward strand.
GTGATCTACCTTGTCGAAAGCCTTTTCAAAATCTAAAAACACTGCATCAATACAGCCCCCCTTGTCTACTACCCCTGCCAGCTCTTCCGCAAAACCTAACAACTGTGTCTCACATGAATACCCCTTCCTAAACCCATGCTGCACTTCCGAAATACCCTTATGTTCATCTACTTTCTCCATTATTCTCTTTATAACTACCCTTTCCATCATCTTACATACATGTGACGTTAAACTGATTCCCCTGTAGTTGTCTACCCTGCCCCTTTGCCCTCCCTTTGAAATTGGAACCACCTCCGCTTTTTTCCAATCTTGCGGTACTCTACCTGCTGTGAGTGAGGCTTGGAACAACCTTAGCAAATAACCTACAACCCCCCTACCCGCTAATTTCAGGAGATCGCTTTGCACCCCATCTATGCCTGGTGACTTCCCACTTTTTAGTTTCCTCAATACATTCCACACTTCCCCCTTTCCACACTTCCCCCTTTGGTTCTATATTCCGCGCACCCGGATAACAGAATAATACCCGACTAATTCATAACCCATACCCGACCCGGAGACATTCCGAAGACATCTCTAATAGTTTAGTTTAGTTTAGTTTAGTTTTTATTTCCCTTTCACTTCACCAGTATACAAATGTAGACGTTATGAAACAAAACGTACGTAAAGGTTTTAAAAGATGTCTAAGAAAAAAAATAAGAGTTGAAATATTTACAAAAAACATGTTTATGTTAGCTTAGGGCCTGCTTATAACTGGTCAAAAATAAAAATATCCTCAGAGTGACAGGGGTGTACAATAAGTTGCATTTCACAATAATCAATTCCATTTCTTCTGTAGAAATTCGTCAATATTATAAAAACTGTTCTCGAGTGGAAATTTTGTTAGAAAGTACGTAGTGGATAAACTGTACGAGTGATATAATGATACATACATGGCACGCTCTTGACTGTGGCCTTGAACCCAGTGGCCGTGTTGATGTCGTCGGAACTGAAGCGGACCCACATGACGCTCCCGGACGATACGAGGGGCGATATCGGCTTCACGGCGCAGTATCGCCCCATCAGCTCAGAGATCTGAGAGGAACCGTCACGAACCTATCAGAAACACAAGGAATAGAATGTTACGAGGCCGCAGGCGCTCGTATTGCACGCCGTAAACTCTCACGGCCGTAATTTTTGTGATATCAATATGAGTGTTTTTGCATTCTGTTAGTAATTGAAAAACGAAGGTTACCCTGAATACAGAATTTTGAACCAAAAGTTTGTGATTTTTCAAATTCTTTAAATGGAAAATGGAAAAACTTCTAATTTACGAAAATCCCTGAATACAGAATTTTGAACCAAAAGTTTGTGATTTTTCAAATTCTTTAAATGGAAAATGGAAAAACTTCTAATTTACGAAAACCTAGATACATATTTTCTAATACTGAAAAAAAAACATAGAATGTGAAATATATCAGAAGTGTGAGCTAGGGAATTAACGGCGTTTATGTGAATCTGAGTTCGGCGGGCTAGTCTACGGGTGGCGCCTAGCTTACGATGCATGTTAAACCAGAGTCTGAAGCGAGCGAACAACGAGCCCGTGTAGAGCACCTGCGGCCTCTTAATGTATGAACAGTGTATAAAATATGAAGAAGTTTTGATGTATGATAAATGTGTCAAGTGGTATTAGGGACATCAATACTCAAGAGCCCGCATCTCAGCTGAGAATCTTTCTCATCGAAATGCTCGACCCAAGTTCGATGTGCGTGAAAAGTTTGGTTGTGGGTTGAAAAGTGAAAAGGGGATGATGATATTGAAAGAGTTCCAGTAACCACTGCTAGATGAAGGAGTTTTCCATTTTATAATTTGGACAAAATTTAGTTACATCACACATTTTGGCCAAGGAAATTGGGAAAACTGAGGAATAAAAGGCAAATCAGAATTTCAAATATTAATAAGCAAAGCTGAACTTAAAGATGTGCGTTTGTGATTTATTTCCAGGATTATTCGGTAATCAAGAATTAAGCAATGACAACCATCGAATTAGGCGAAATTCCATCAATTAAGCAATGACAACCATCGAATTAGGCGAAATTCCATCGAAATTATTCTTCAATTTCCGATTAAGCATATCCAATTATGGGTGTATTATTTATCATTTCATTTTACCGCAAGTACGTAGTGTTTGTTTTTCTTGAGATATACGTGACAAAATTGCACCCTCTAAATCTGTCCACGATGCGGGCTCTTAAGTATTGATACCCAACCAAACGACTCACCTCGAGAAAGTCGCAGGTACACTCTTTAGATACAGTCACATTCCACGTGGTATTGTAACACGGAGCCATGTCTATACTGTCGAACTGGAGCTTGACAGTTTGTCCGACGGGGGCGGTGATCAGCCAATGGCAGTCCGAGTAGTCCTCGTAGCGGTTGTCATTGTTCACGTCGGGGGAGCGGAGGGTGGAGGGGCTGCCGGTCACGTTCAGCGAGCCACCGCAGCCCACCTTCTCGTCTGGCAACGGAAACACATAGTTAACATTGTTTTTGGTTACAGGAAGAAAGTGATCGAATGTGAAATTTGGGATGAAGTCACTGTTCCCCTGATTAGGGTTAAGGATGACAATATGGATACAATAATAAATAAGGATGAATAAACTAGGACCTTTCAAGGACAGGATGAATAATCAGACAACTATACCTGAATAACACTATAGTTTACAAACAAAAAACAAATAAATAACAAAAAACGTTCACAAAGAAATAATGAAAATATGGATAATTAGAAATAACTATATTTAATGGAATATAATTAAACTGTATTCATATTTAAAAATATGAACTAGCTAATTGAACTGAATTTGAATAAAAAGAAGAACATATATCTCTTTTATTCAATTTTTACAAGCTCAGATATCACTATTCTCGCTACTCTATATATTAATATATCGTGAAATATTATATTAGTTTTATAATGTGCCATCATGTACTGTATTAATATTTAATATGTTGGAAAATATTATATCACTATATAACGTACTTTACTACAGTGGAACCTCTATCCATCGTTTTTCAAGGGACCAGGAAAATAATACCATCTATCCAGGAAAACTATAGATCCGGGAACATTGGATAGAGATTTCACTGTATAAATTATTCATTATTATGAAATCAAAATATCTTAATTATGATTACAATGTGTCGATGAACCCAATATAAAATATAAATCAGGATCAGCAGAAACTATTTTATTTTGAAAGGTCCATTGTAACCCGGTTTGAATGAGTTTTTAATAATAATATGTCAAGTACCGGTAGTACAAAATGAATTCAATTCTTATCAATTGAAATGTTAGTTCTTATTTTTGATTTGGCACACACTTGCCGAAAAAAAAAGGATTCAAAACATATATAAAGAATATAAAATACGATGGAACACAATCAACTTACAGACCTGCCTGAGGATAACTTATAACTAAGGTAGATCAGAGAAAAAATGTGTATAGGTCTATATCATTATTAATTTCCTACCGTAATTAGAAAAAGTGGGGAATTGAAAAATAAATTTGTGAGGTCAACAGTGTTAATGAAATGCAAAAAATAATATGGAAGATCAGATAAAAAAGTTGTGTACAGACCATCAACATTGGTACTAATTTCACCTATTTTCTACAATAATTAGAAAAAGTGGGGAATTGAAATATAAAATTGTGTAGTCAACAGTGTTAATGGAATGCAAAAAATAATATGGTAGATCAAAGAAAAAATTGTATACAGGCCTTTAACATTATTAATTATTAATTTCACCTATTTTCTACCATAATTAGAAAAAGTAGTGATTTTGAAAATGGAATGCAACTCACCATAGGTAAATGCGATGGCGGCTGAGAACACGTACTGGGGTTTGTGCGTGGCCACGGTATACTGCACCGTCATCTGATTGGTGGTTGACTTGGCCAGCGGGGGCGTCGACGACAGGTTGCCGCAGAAGTGCGCGATCTGCTTGGTTCGGTTGATCCTCGGCCCCTCGAACACTTGTATCGAGTCGTAGTGGCAGTGGTAGCTGTGCTCTAGCTCCAGGCGCGAGAACCTGAACCGACCACACGTTACACTTGAAACTCTACTCTATTAACGTCTGTTCGATTTGTCTGGTGCAGACTACTTTGCCGACTCTAGTGCAGCAGCTCTGGCAGTGGTAGCTGTGCTCTAGCTCCAGGCGCGAGAACCTGAACCAGCCAAACGTTGCACTTGAGACTCTACTCTATTAACGTCTGTTCGATTTGTCTGGTGCAGACTACTTTGCCGACTCTAGTGCAGCAGCTCTGGCAGTGGTAGCTGTGCTCTAGCTCCAGGCGCGAGAACCTGAACCGACCACACGTTACACTTGAAACTCTACTCTATTAACGTCTGTTCGATTTGTCTGGTGCAGACTACTTTGCCGACTCTAGTGCAGCAGCTCTGGCAGTGGTAGCTGTGCTCTAGCTCCAGGCGCGAGAACCTGAACCAGCCAAACGTTGCACTTGAGACTCTACTCTATTAACGTCTGTTCGATTTGTCTGGTGCAGACTACTTTGCCGACTCTAGTGCAGCAGCTCTGGCAGTGGTAGCTGTGCTCTAGCTCCAGGCGCGAGAACCTGAACCGACCACACGTTACACTTGAAACTCTACTCTATTAACGTCTGTTCGATTTGTCTGGTGCAGACTACTTTGCCGACTCTAGTGCAGCAGCTCTGGCAGTGGTAGCTGTGCTCTAGCTCCAGGCGCGAGAACCTGAACCAGCCAAACGTTGCACTTGAGACTCTACTCTATTAACGTCTGTTCGATTTGTCTGGTGCAGACTACTTTGCCGACTCTAGTGCAGCACCGTGCGCGTTCTATTTGTCTGGTGCAGACTACTTTGCCGACTCTAGTGCAGCACCGTGCGCGTTCTATTTGTCTCGTGCAGACTACTTTGCCGACTCTAGTGCAGCACCGTGCGCGTTCTATTTGTCTGGTGCAGACTGCTTTGCCGACTCTAGTGCAGCACCGTGCGCGTTCGATTTGTCTGGTGCAGACTACTTTGCCGACTCTAGTGCAGCACCGTGCGCGTTCTATTTGTCTGGTGCAGACTACTTTGCCGACTCTAGTGCAGCACCGTGCGCGTTCTATTTGTCTGGTGCAGACTACTTTGCCGACTCTAGTGCAGCACCGTGCGCGTTCTATTTGTCTGGTGCAGACTACTTTGCCGACTCTAGTGCAGCACCGTGCGCGTTCTATTTGTCTGGTGCAGACTACTTTGCCGACTCTAGTGCAGCACCGTGCGCGTTCTATTTGTCTGGTGCAGACTACTTTGCCGACTCTAGTGCAGCACCGTGCGCGTTCTATTTGTCTGGTGCAGACTACTTTGCCGACTCTAGTGCAGCACCGTGCGTGTTCGATTTAGCGCTACAGTGTAACTTGGGGCAGCTTTTTAGTGCACCAGCTCTGGCGGTGGTGTGTTGCTGTAGTGCAGATAGTTTCGGCGCATTTTTCAACATGGAGGTTCCCGCAATCAAATTAAATCATGAAAATATTAATCACCAACAACAATCCGGCTGTCCAGGACGGGCATTATGCTTTTTTTTCTGACGGTGAGTTATTTCTATAGGTAATTTGTAGCCTATGTTCATAATAATATAGAAAATCTACGATCATGTCTCAAATGCTCAACTCAAATGCCGCGTAACGAATTCGGACGTGTTCGATTTGGGGTGTAATATAGCTGCTTGGTGCTACACCAAACTGGCATGACGTAATTTCCATAGTGCACTGAGCCTACACCAAGCCTACACCAACTTCCCCTCGTGCAGACAAATCGAACAAACCTCTATTAGGCAATTAATAGCCGAAACGTCAGAATTTCGTGTGTACATTTCATCTCTGTGTTTTATCCATGGGCTCTCCACTAAGAGTAGGCCTATCTCTACTATAAACCTTGGTGAGCTGCTTTTCTTTCTTTCATCCATTTAATATAAGTAGGCAAACGCGTTATGTGTTTCCGCGTTGATGGATGAGCTGGAACATATCAACTTAATATCTTTGGATTGGTTATTTATATATATATATAGGTACACCTTGAGATCCAAACAATTAAGTCACTGCCATCTTATTTCCTAATCAATTCCTAAGATAATAAAGGAGGCTTTGTCTTAATTGTTTACAGTTAATTGAGGACACCTGTTGCTTGAATTTAATAGGTATATCTTAATAGCTTTGAGTGATTTAAAAAAATGACATTATATATTTGTTTACATCAAAACGGCTGATCCGATTTGAGTGAAAGTTCGGAATGATGTGTATCATTATTATATTGAAATTTCCTGAGAATTTGAATACTCTCGGATGAAATATTTTCAAAAAAGTTTTTCCTCTGGGTTATTCTCATGGGATTTTTGAAAACATTGAAATGAGTTTTGTCAGAAGTGGTTACACCGATTGCGCCTCAAAACTATACAGTATAGAGTTAGATGAGAACACTTGTGTATGCCAAGTTTCAACTGATTTTGAATTTTTGTTTTTGATCTGTGGAGCGCACAAAAAAACAAAAAAAGCACTTTTTTTTTCGAGTATAGTGAAATTGAGTCTTTGCTTTGCTCATCCAAAAATACAATTTAGTTATTCGATGATAGTTTTTTGTCGTTCAAAGTTGTGTCATTATTCCATATTAGAAATAAAAGAGATGTCAGTTACATAATTAGTCCGTTAGGTGAATTACCTGAGTGCCACCACCTGATTGGCTGGAGCAGTAATGGTCCACGTGCAGTTCAGGTTGCCTATGTAGCCAGTAGTGTCCTGCGGAGATCCAAACACTCCGGGCTGGTTCAATTCGCCGCCACACGCTGCGAACAGACAGAAAGAGAGAGAGAGTGAGAGAGAGAAAGAGAGAGAGAAAGAGAGAGAGAGAGAGAGAGAGAGAGAGATTACACATGTTTATTTCCCTACATTCTGTTGTTACAAAACTCACAGTGGAACCTTTAACGATCGTTTTTCAAGGAACGAACAAAACTTGACGAAGCGTAAAAAAAATGAATACAAGTATATCCCTTATGAAAGAAAACGTACAATCAGTTTTTCAAACTACTATTTATAAACCATTATAAGTCAGTAGTTTTGAATTTACAACAAGTTTCAGTCTAGTTTTCCAATAGTTCACAAGTTTAGCAATAGTTTCCGTTTATTTGAACTATTAGGTTCAGTACGTAGTGGCTTATTACTTTGATCATTTTTATTAGTTGATTCAAGTCACTACTGACCATAATAGTTCAAGTAAATGAAAACTATTACTAAACTTGTCGACTATTAGAGAACTAGACTGAATCTAGTTGTAGATTCAATAACTACTGACTGATAAGAGTTTATAAATGGTTGATTGAAATCATTGACACATAATGATGTATTTTCTATGAAAATACATATGAATGATGTAAATAAATGATGTATATTTTGATGTATTTTCTAATATCTCTGACAATGTTTATACAATTTTAATATTGTTCTTTAATAAGAAACGGCAATAAATACAAATACAAATACAAAATACAAATACTAATAGTAGGCCTACTTTATCAAGGTATATACTTTTATTCAAACAATATCCACGAAGAAACTTACTTGGAGCATATTACTCTTATGCGAGCTTCTCTCTTTTCATATCAATTCTGTTTCTATTTGCCTGTGTATTATTATGTTCTACTATGTACCATTGAGTGGTAATTATCATCTTTTTATATATCATTGTTGGAGAGAATAAAAAATTGTTGATGAGCGTAGCGAAGTCTCCATCCCACTCTTATAGGGCTTTGTCTGTGTGTTTTTTTTTTTTTTTTTGTTTGTAAGCACTCCACAGGTCGCAAGGGTTGACTGATCAACATGAAACTTTTTTTGTACACGCAAACTCATCCAACTTAGAACTGTATAGTTTTTGGGATGAATCGGTCGGACCGATTTTGAGAATCATCATCTCAAAGTTTCTAAAGACCCCATAAGATTTGGCTGGGCGGAAAATGTTTAAAAATAAAATCTCTCCAAATGGAATGAAATTTTCTCTAAATGTGTATACATGGATTTTACACATTATTACGATTTTTTAAGCAATTCTGATCAGTCGTTTTGGAGAAAAAAAATAAAATGACTGATAATATTCATAAAATATATCATAAAAATTATGACAGAATCAAGTTGTCGAGATTCACTGCTTTCTAGATTCAAGAGTTGACCAACAATGAAGTATTTTTTATATGCGTCAAGGTGTGTAGAATACCAGAGTCAATGAAGTGGCAAGAGTAGAACTTCTTTAACGACTTTTATAGCTTATTCAGATATCAAGGTGTGTAGAATACCAAAGTCGATAAAGTAGCAAGGGTAAAACTATTTCAAGGACTTTTATACCTTATTGAGATATCTCGCTCATCTTACAACGCATATTTCGCGTTTGACTAGTTAAAATAATAATAATAAATAACCAACCATACGCTACGAATACCGTGATCGTCGACTTACAAATGATCTCGTATTTCATGAGGAAGCCTTTCCGCTCTAGGAACTGGTCTGTGCTGAAGATCAAGGTAAGCTGGTTCTTGAACATGCGCGGTGGCGGGGCCGTGTTGCCGCAGTACGTCCCCAGCGGCATCACGACCTTGGTCCACTGATTCAAGAAGCCGTACAGAGTCACGTTGTCGTACGAACACTTCTGGCGACAACGGAACCAATTAGAGGACAAGGAATAATAGACAATATGTTGTTTTCAACATCATAAGAACATTTTCTATTTGTATATTTTTTTGTCAATTGTTGATTGAATTATATTTCTAGTCAAATTTTTTTTTTTTTTTTTTTTTTTTTTTTATTAATATTGTCACACAAAGAATACAAATATATAACACTCTCAAAAAGATCTACAAAGCCTTAGAAAGGCTTGTCTGAAGTATAACAAAAAAAATAATATGTTGAATTAATCAAACACAAAGACAATAAGTGGTGAACAATAATAACTACAATATATAATACCTTAATTCCACTGTGTAATTGTATTTTTACTTTTTAGTGATGTATTTCATTTTGTAACTGTTGATTGATGTTAACGGTAGTTGATTCTTGTCGCGTATTTAACCTTGTGAATTGGCAATAATGCTGAATAAATATCTACTACTACTACTGATAATGAACAATAATAATAAATAATAGGCCCCATTATTCGTTTTGTCACTTAGATCCATATGATGTAATAATTAGAGGTGTGCGAGTGTGAGAATTCAAGTTCGAGTTATGTTCGAGTTTAAGAAAGAAAAAAAAACGCAAGTTTCGAGTTCGAGTACAAAAAAAAATAAAAAATGGAATACAGTATGAAAAAAAGTGGGCCCCATTAAAATATATATCGAGTTTTCAATTGGTTCTGGCCAATAATTCAATATTTTGTTAGGATATAGTTTTACACAATATAATTTATTATCTTGGAACAAAATGGCTTTGTGTCAAGTTTTTTGAGTTATTGAAAAAAAATTATACATTCAAATTTGTTATTGTATTGTGATTATTATATAATTGATTATACTGATAATAATTTATATAACTGGATAGGCCTATATTATCGCATATTGAGATATTTCACGAGGAAACTTATGATTGATTATGTTGCTTTGAAGGGTCAAAGGTCAAGGTTTAGAGAGTTCTAAAGAGGGTTGAAGGGTTGTTAAGATTAATCGGTGTCACAAGTTTGATTTTCCAATGGTTAACAGAAGTGTACTTTGTTTTCAAATATATTTCTCATTAAATATATTTTGAATTATTATTTTGTAAGTATTCGTTGATGGGGAAGTAACATGTTGCACTTAATATTTTCAGAACACTACTGTTTTACTATAAACGTTTATCGATGCTTTGTTACGGAAATACTGGTAGGGTGGTCGAGTAGCTAGCACACTAAACCATCAATCAGGAGACCGGGGTTTGACTGCCGCCATGGTCGACCATCCTGACTGGGTGCATCGTGGTTTCCTTAGCTGTCGTTCAGTTCAATACCAAGACGGCTCCTTAAGAGCCCGCATCTTAGCTGAGAACGTTTCTCTTCGAAATGCTCCACCCACGTTTGAAGTGCGTTGAAAAGTTTGGTTGTGGGTCGAAAAGTGAAAAGGGAATAATATTGAAATAGTTTCATCAACCACCGCTAGATGGAGGAGTTTTTCATTTCAAAATTTGGACAAAATTTAGTAACATTACACATTTTGGCCAAGGAAATTGAGAAAACTGTGGATATACTGGCAAATCAGGATTTCATATATTCATGAGCGAAGTTGAACTTAAGGATGTGCGTTTGTAATTTATTCCTACTATTATTCTGTAACCGGGAATTAAACAATGAAAATCATCAAATTGGGCACATTTTGATCCAATTATTGCTCCAAAATTAAAAAACTATTCAATTTTCGATTAAGCATATCCAATTGTGAGGGTATCATCTATTCATTGCATTTTACCGCAAGTTCGTAGTGTTTGTAGTTCTTGAGAGATATTTGGCGGAAGTGCACCCTGTAAATCTGTCTAAGATGCGGGCTCTTAAGGGGGCGCAAGTACGGTGCTTATTCAAATAAAGACATTCATCTTTACTATTTTGTTTGCATGTTCACGAACCAGTGTGATTGAATAAAAAGTACATCAACTGCAAGATAGTTGTATGGTCTTTGATTAATATGACATTCCATATTTGTGAATTTAAATCAGTTGTTAGATGATTCTCATCACATTCTAGGCATTCATTGAGGTATTTATCTCAAAACTGATTGAATTCAGACCAAAAAAAGGTTTTTCTTCGTTAAAAAAAAATAACTAAAGAGTATAGGCCTACAATTATCTTGGTATTAACATATTTTTTATTCAATGACAAAAAAAAATTCAACATAGAAAAAAACTAATAAAGATCAATTTCTCTATTTGTATAATCACCGTGCAAGCACCCATTAAAAACAGGCCCGAATCGATCTGCGCGCTACCCTCGACAGCAAGCTTACCCTGAGGCCCTGCTCGAGGTTGAAGAACGGGAAGCTGACGCTGATCATCTGGTTGGGAGCGAGGATCGTGTAGTTGCAGCTGAGCATGCTGTTGTAGCCCACCGGATACCCGGGAGAGATCAGCTGGCCCTTCTTCCCGCCGGATATCACCCCTCCGCACTTCACACCCCAAATGGCCTGGCAACAACACATGCCAAACATATTTAATTCATTTATTCATTCATTTATTCATTCCTTTATGATAGCAGAAAATAATGGAGACAAGAGACGAGTTGGAAGACCGAGAGAAAGGTGGTAGGAGGGAGTCAAGTTTGAGGTAGTCAACCGAGGAGAAAAATGAGAGAAAGGTGGCAGAAGGGAGTCAAATTAGGAGGAAAATGGGAGGAGGTGGTAGACAAGAGATGGTGGGAGGATAGAGAACGGTGGAGGGAACTCGGAGGAAGAGGTCGAAACTGGCACTGATTGATATTAGAAGTCTGCTCTAGAAGAAGTAGTGGAAACACCCCCTGGCCCAATTTAATTGGTTATCTGGGTTTGATATACATAGGCCAAGATGCATTGAGGGTTGGGTTTGCCCGTTGGAGATGGAGTCTTCACTTCCTATCACTCCCATGTTGAAAATATGTTCCGATTCACGGTCCACGTTTAAAGTACTATTGACCGTGCGTCGATAAGTGGTGATAAAAGGAACTAACGTTACGTTCAAGGCCGGCTCGCTGTCATTGAGTTTGCCAGCGTATCAGCCATTTTTACACAGCACCACCAGATAGAGCAGCGATCCAAATTACACAGAAAAGTCCTCATGGTATGGTACGTGTTTTCAAGATAAGTGAAGGCACCATCTCCCGGCCGCAAACAAACGCAACCCTCAATGTATCTTGATATAGGCCTACTATGAATGAATTGGATGGGAAGAGACTGGAATAATTCAGATGATGTATTTATGGGATTTTGAAAAATAAATTAAGAATTATTCAAAACTTTTGTACAGCAAGAGCAAGAAAACTGATGTATGTATCGACTGCAAAGAAATGTAAAATTAATAAACAGAAAATAACGCTACCCTGAATCCGTCGCCAGCAACCGCGCTGTTTGAACGGAACAACACTCTCATCCGATTGGTCGTCGTGTTGAACGGGGCCGGGACCTCGCGGCCGCATGAACGACCCAGGCTTTTCCACTCGCCGTTCACGTTCTCGGAGACCTGCCAGACAGAACGAGAAAGTTTCATCCAACGTGCGTTCCTCATTGGTGCTTATTGTATCCCTTTATTCCATTCATCAGCTTTGGAGCATTGTCCAGAGGCCGGTAATCAATATTATTATTAATATATATAATATATTAATATATATATATATATATATATATATATATATATATATATATATATATATATATATATATATATATATATATATATATATATATATATGTATATATATATATATATATATATATATATATATATATATATATATATATATATATATATATATATATATATATATATATATATATATATATATATATATATATATATATATATATATATATATATATATATATATATATATATATATATATATATATATATATATATATATATATATATATATATATATATATATATATATATAAATATATGTCTGTATATTTTTAATTGTAATAATTGACATGATATTTGTCATTTATGACATCCAATATCTACTTTTAGATCAATCAAGGATACAAATCAAAGATATTCTATTCTACTCCATAATTATAACGTTCTTTTATGTTCATTTTCATAAATCTGAAGTACAAATAAGTAAAAATTGTTAATAGGCCCGTACAATTTGTATTACAAGTCTCCTGCTATGGATTAACTTCCATCTTTGCATTGATTGTTTCACATATCAAGTACAATAATATATCAATATGATGAAACTATTTGATTCTGCTATGAGTATTATAAAAACAAATTTTAATTTTAAATTTTTCAAATTCTTATATTTTTAAATTTCAGTTTAAATTATGATGATTTGAATCAGATATGTAATTGACTTGTTGTCTAATTTGACTAATTTTAAAATATCCACAAATGACGTATTTCAATACTCGTACAGATTTACGTTATAAAAATTGTGCTCATGAGTGTCAATTATTTTCTATTTTTTTTTAATAACATCGAAACTTGATACAAAATCATTGTTTCCCAATTAAGGCTATGTGTGAAAGATGGGATCGTTTGGACGGGGCACCACAAGGACGATCTTAGCACCCCATTTTAAATGTTTATAACCAATTAACTTCAACATCAGGACTGTGCTGTCGGTGACCATGAATTTCCGCCGCAGATAACAGTCTTTCAGTTTCCGAAAGTCCGGAACACATTATAAGTAAAAACCAATTACGACAATTATGACAATTAAGACAATTATGAAATGAATATGTTGAAATTGAAATTGAAATGTTAAGAAAGGCCTTTACACGAGAGTACCTGTGTGATATGACCTGGAAATGACCCGGCCTGAGAGGTAGGGTAGTGATTTCGTAACCAGCTGTCGAGTGGTTGGAAGCGAGCAACGTTACCTCTATGAAGTCGTTGACGCAGCCGGCCGACTGTTCGATGAAGAATCGGTCGAGGAACGTGAGCTGTACCGTGTAGCCGTCGCTGACGCGTATCTCCCACTCGCACTCAGCGTTCGACGCGTAAGCCAGGGGGAAACCGGGAGAGAAGATCTCGCCCTTGCTGCTGTGGAACGTCCCGCCGCAACCTGCAACGCAAATGTTATCTTATTAATATATATTATATATTTATTTATTCATTTATATTGGCATTTAATGACGCACTGTACTGATGACCAAGATCTATTGACGTCGATGAATTCAATTCAATTCAATTCAATTTCAATTTCAATTTCAATTTTTAAATCATTTTATTCATGTTTTGTACCTCTGAATTTGTAACACTTTCACATTTTCATATAATAAACCAAAACAAGAAGCCCGCGTAAGACAAAGTCTTGTGTGCGGGCTGTCCTATAAAAATATAATAAGAGTAAGTCGGTACAATGATGTGGTGAATGATATATGAGATGATGGGATGATGAGATGTAGGGTTATTTTATTAGGTGTTTTTGGATAGTGGGAAGGAGTCGGTCGTGGCCTGTTGTTAAGAAACCATCTCAGTATTGACCTGAAAGACAGATGAAAATCAATAAAAAAAAACCTGTTAGGATGATTGACCATGGCGGGAATCGAACCCCGGTCTCCTAAATGATGGTCCAGTGGGCTAGCTATTCAAGACCACCCATATCAATTCGTCATATTTATATAGCGGTGATGGTTTTAGGGTATGATTTTTTTCAATACAATGTATTTCACAATGTTTACAATGTTTTTTCTCGAGGTATTATGTTTTTAAAGACGACTTCTTTGATATGAAACGTAACTTTTCAAAAGTGTAAAATTGAAGTTGCAGTAAGATGATGTAATTACCGAAGTTTTGAGAATTGATCTTCTTTCGTGCGTACAATTAGGTATTTGGAAGGCCATATGAGTATTAATGCTAGGGAAAATTGGATCGGGCGAGCACACGCGTCTTTCAATGTCTTTCACGCGTCTTTTTTGGGGGGGGGGGGGGGGGGCAGGAGCCGTCAACATTCAACGCTTTGAAGATTCTAGTAGCCATAAACTATCAAACTAGGCACTAATTGAGTTGGTGTTTCCAAATGTTTGGTGCATAGCTTCAAGAAGATTCAATACAAAATGTATCACAATATGCTCTATTCAGGGCCAGACTGGAAGAAAAGGGCCTGGGCAAGGATTGAAACGGCAACGAATTTTCTGGAAATAATTGCACGACTGAGCAATGAAATAACATTTCAGATATAAATCCACAAGATCTGATTGAGAGGATGCTTGGTATCAATCAATGCACGTGATGTTGCAATCGCTAACACAAAATAAATTGTATTATATTTTAAAAATGAAATGAAATTTGAAAAAAATACTGTCCACTCCTAGAACCAAAACCTACCCAACCCAATGCAGTAGCTATATAATACACAATTCTATTTTTAGACACATTTGGACAAGAGATGTCTGAAAACGGTCTTCTTGATCATAATTTGTAATTCAAATTTACAATATAAATGAAAAAAATTTGATATGGCTCTGATACGTAACGTCACCAAGTAGCTAATCATGGTCAATGCTATTAATCACCACGCGGGCCAGTCTGCCACTGGGTTAGTCGCTGTTCTTTATTTCCCTGTTTAACTACTATATATTCTAGCCTCGGGCGATTTTCCTATTGGGCGCCGCAGTGTTCAAATACCAATTGACGACTAGTGATTGACCCACCCATAAACGTCACAAAACAGAACATCCAATCAAATGGGCTTTGTTATGTGGGAAATTTCACATTTACCTATCAGAGTATCTCTAAATTCCCACATGAAGTATAGATCAAGGTGGCCTGGCGATTAGCCACGCCTATCACTAGTGGTCAATTCTGATAGCTAACAAAAAAAGCGTAGTTACTTTATATTACTGACAGTTGTTCATTGTTGCTCTCTGATGGCCGCCATGGTCAATAATCTGATGATCACCCAAACTTCATGATTCACTGTCATCTATATATTTGTTGTGCTACATTTCAAATCTTATAATCGGTAGAGGAAATAATATATAGACCTTGCTTGATGGCAAACACCTCCAAGAGGCACTGATTATATTCACCCGGAAATAAAAGAACGTCAACTAAGTGGGCGAGAAAGTAAATAACCGGGACAAAAGTCAAATCATGCATGAAAACCATAGGTAATGTCAAAATTATTGTACTAATGTATTAATCATGCACATTTAGGTCACAAATTTGTAACGTAAAAGTTTATAACCAATATTTCGAATCTAAATATAAAAGTATATTATCTATTTTTTTTTAATAAACGATAACCAACATTTTAAGAATGAAGCCAATGGATTTACAAGAATGTCGTTCTAGTGAGGAAAATGTATGTGTTTGATTTGTTTGTTTGTACAGTAGTTATTGTATTCAAAGCCAGGTAGATTATGAAGCATTGCTTCAAAGCTGGATTTGTCAACTAATAGAATATAAGATAAGATTACCATCTTTCAACTTTGACAGTTTATGCACGTTGTTTTCAAGAGCACATTCTATAAACGATTGTACTGAGACGGGTGGATCAGTCGCTAGAGCAGTGTACCGTCATTCAGGAGCCAGGTTTAATTCCTGCCATGGTCAATCATCTTGACAGAAGATTTAAGTGATTTTCCTTATACTCCGTTCACACTACGATGTTCACTAACTGCTGTTTAGCCATCAACTTATGACTTGTTGTTGTTGTTTATTAATTAAGCATTATTGCTAATTTGACATGGTACAGTTTCATAATATAAGATGATATACAATTCCATCTGGTAATAATTCAGAGAATACTCACTATCACTGTAAATTGATCACAGTAGAGGACAAATTATTACATATAAAATGGTTATCATCATTGAATTATTAAATATAGTACGTAATGATAATTAATTATAGTTGGGTGATGAAATGACTACGCTGTCAGTGTCACCCGAGAAAAAGAGGAGGGGTTTCAGTCGTTGAGAATCCGACACTCCCCACAATTCAACCTGTGGGGATCTCATGCCCCCTCCTATTTCCCCTCCTAACAAAGAAGAGAGAAATGTACAGTGACTCCAGCAACTTAATGTGAATGGAATGCATTTAGTACTAACTGACATCAAGTTCATCTATACCTTTGTTCTGTAAATGCAGTTCTTATACTGTCAGTTAATACTAACAACAGTTAATGAATATAGTGTGAAAGGGGTATTAGCAGCTGAAGTAAATAATGGGACCTGGTTCTTTAGCCGTCGAATTCCCGGGAAGTTCGTCGCAGTTTGAGCCACTGACTATTTCCACGGATTGCAAACTCAAGGCGCATAGGAGTGCGAAATTGGCCAAAAAAATTTTTTTTCATCATTTCAACTCCTGCAATTGCACACAAATGCGCGGTGGTAAGTTCCCTAACTACCCCTATCCCACAACCTCCCTAACCCTCCGACGAAACAACTTCAACCCCAGCTCATCCCCGTCAAAAATACTTCCACCAAGCCCATTCCAGTCCCTACCTGTCCTATTCAGGAAAGAGAATTTACCGACATCTAATCTAGCCCCCTTTGTAACTACCGCTCTATCGTGACCCCGCCTACCTCCATACCCTGACTCATTCCTTCCAATCAACTTATGCCGTTGATCAACATGTGTTTGTGTTTGTTTTTATTCTCTCAACAGAAGCTGATCAAGTGGATGCAAGTGCCGCTAGAGGACAATAACATTACGTTAGCTAAATACGTGCGATGCCCAAACTGTCGCCACAGCTTCACGTATTTCGAGTCACCGTTGAGAAACACACATTTAAATATTAAAAATCAGTTGGACGACATAATCTACAACACCACAGGTAAAACTATTCACTATTATTGGTTACTCTAGTATCCACGTAAGTTGTCAATGGTGATGATATTTTATCACAAAGTTGTTCTAATTACTTGTTCTATGTTCTATTTACTTTAATATTTATTTATTTACGGCGAAAAATTATGATCACAAACAGCGCAGTCCTGGTGTTGAAGTTTATTAGTTTTAAATAATCACAACGGTGTGGTAATATCGCCCTTGTGGTGCCCCGTCTAAACGATCCTATCTTTCATCCATAGCCTTAATTGTGGAACAATGATTTTGTATAAAGTTTCGATGTTATTAAAAAAAAAAAAAAAAAATTACTTGTGAAGTGTGTTAATGGCATAGTTATTAAATTGCGTAAAATGTAAATGCACAACTTATGAATGCATGGGAATAGATTTAGCACAATATCAGTTTTCTGTGATAACTTTTCAACGCTATGAGATATCAAAATTGTAATACAAAGGAAGCACATATATTTTCCATACCTCAAGATGGTCCAAGTTTACATACAATGTCGTATTTTACATACAATTAACAATTTGTACACAGGTTTTACAGCTCCCAAAAACCGATAATGTTTTGAGAGAAGTGCAAAGCTTAGCCGAGCAGTGACACGTAGCCGTTTGATGATTTGCGTGAATGTGATTCCAGAGAAGAAGCAGACTAGCGGGATAGGAAGCGGGTTCGAAGGGATGCGGGAGGATCAGTTCAGGAGGGATTGCGTTCGTGTGCTGCCGCCGGTAAGCGGTAATCATATGCATATCACACTAACACATTGTATTGTATTGACTGTATGTCTCCATTTGTTATATAGGCTCAAAGATAGAAATTTAGAATATGTCAAAGTCTCAGTCCTAAGCTTAATTTGAGGAATGAGTGTTTCTATCAAGAGAACAAATAATAAATGTCAGGACAACTTCATATTTATTGAAGGCATGATAATATTCAACAGATTACCAATAAGTACTAGAAACAGTGACAATTTATCACAGTTTTGGTAAGAATGTTTTAATCTGATTAGAAAAATAAACCTTCAGGCAGCTTTCCAGCTTTGAAATGTATTTTCTTCGTTTGCAACGTAAATATATATTTTCAACTTGTCTATGGACATATTTTATATTTTATCATAAAATTGTTGTATTTAATTGTAAGGTGAGTGAAAGTTTATTGTGTATTGCTATAAAATAGCAGAACATGATAATAAACAACTACTGCTACTAAAAGCATTGACTCGATATGTGAGCCAAGCAGATGACTGTCGTGCCTTGTTCTCTTGTTCCCTTTGTTGACTTTGTTCTTGATCTTGTTCTCAACGCTTGATTGTTCACTCGACAGATCAAGAAGCCGGCAGTAACCAGCTTTGCAGATGTCGGCGGTGAATTACACAAACAACAGACGGACGGCTCCAATTCCATTGCAAGTAGAGCCAATCACTCTCATTCAAAGCACGGCAATCGTTTCTCGTCAAATCATTTGCAAATTTTGAATTAAATAAATGATATCAATAAAAATAAAAAAGTATTACAAAACAATTGAATGAATAAAATAATTTTCAAAATGCGATGCAAGTTAGAATTTGACTGAGACAAGTGATCGATTGGATAAAAAACTGAACTGTCATTCAGGAGACCGGGGTTCGATTCTCGCCATGGTCGACCATTCCGACAGGGGTTCGTCGTGGTTTCCCTCTGTCGTTCAGGTCAATACTGGGATGGTTTCTTATCAACAAGCCACAACGGACTGTTTCCCACCATCCAAAAAACACCCAATAAAATAACCTTTCATCCCATCATCTCGTACATAATTCACCGACACCAATAGATCGTAGCCATCAGTACAGAGCGACATAAAACCAAATTAAATTAATTAAATTTGCTTCCCAAATATGAATCTTCTTCATCGTTACTTGTAATGAGAGACGGCCATGATTCTATCTTGCGTAGAAACTTCCTCCGATCGAACTGAACAACCGGATCACGAAGAACATTATCCCGGACGAGTCCCTAAGACGTCTGCAGGAGACTGTGGTGACCACGTACGGTTACGAGCAGGAGGAAACGCAACAATCGCCGCACGACAGACTCAAGGTCAGAGACGCAAACGGTGGTTTTTATTAATATATTCTGATCAAAGATAATAAAATACACATTGTTTGGTGCATATTTTATTAACTCTTAAAATCGTGAATTAAATAGTTTGTAAAAGTATAAAATCCATTTTACATCTGATGTTAGAGTTAGCTTTCATCTGAGAATTGATGAAAGCAGATAACGTTGGTAACCATGGTGATAACAACTTTGAACTAACAGTTAGAGCTACTCCCAAGTTAGCTAGCTCGTACTCCGAGCTAATTCCAGTACTTGGAGACTCAGTTGAGCCTAGTTTACTTAAAAAGTTGAAGATATCAATATTTGTGTGTTTAGTTCACTCATGATACCATCATTAGTAACGACGAATATATTACAAATAACAAACTGATTGGAAACTGAAAGAGGATAAACGACCAAACAGGAAGTTCAAAATATTGAAGGTTCAATAGTTTAGGCTGCTAGTAGGATTAGGATGAAATATTAAAAATATTATTCAGAGTTTAAATAAGTCCTGGACTTTTGGAAACTGGGAGACTTTTATCTTTGACAAAAAAATATGGTCACAGACAGCACAGTCCTGGTGCCAAAGTTAATTTTTCTCACTCAATTCAATTTAGTTAAAATATAGAAATAGTTCATGGATAATTATTTATATTTGATGAATCAAAATACAGCGCAAAATTATTGTCACAGACAGCGCAGTCCTGCTGTTGAAGTTCTTGGTTTCAAATAATTAAAATGAGGTGGTAAGATCGCCCTTGTGGTGCCCCGTCCAAACGATCCTACTTTTCATCCATAGCCTTGATTGGGAAATAATGATTTTGAATCAAGTTTTGATGTTATATAAAAAAAAATATATATATGCGTATATATATTTGGTGACAAGACCGCCTCAAAGTCTTCAAACAACCAAGCAGTTTAGCTTCTGAACAGCCTTACCAATTCATCTTAGCCTCAATCGGAAAACAACATATGTAAATCAAGATTTCGATAAAAAAAACTCAATACATTTTTCACGTTAAATGGTCTGAAACTTTAGTTGCCAGTTTGGCTCGGTCACTATAAGAACTGGAGTCCGGTCAGACATGTGCTCGAGTCCCTCAAGCGCAAGACATGCAATAAGACAATCATTCAGAATCTGCTCATTCGTACCCCGAACAAACTGGCCGTTGTTTGTGTCGTTGAACCAACGACATCTCATCAACAACCGCTGATACATGATATGTTTGTTCATGTTGTTTACAGCTGCCTGATATACGCGAGACGAACGGTTGGGGGAAGATAAACAACTACCTCCAATGGAACAAAGGCAACACTCCGCCGCAGGTCAGTATAAACCACGGCATTACGCTGTTTAACAAACACAATCCTACGTCATTCCAGAAACAACATTGGGAATGGAAATCCAATAACATCAGAGTTTCCATACGATGACAAAGAGCGAAATCAATAAATCAATTCTCTTATGATATTGTCAACGTATGGATAATTGAATAATTTACTATTGACAAATAATCGAACGATAATTGATTCTACCGAAAATAAAAATGTATTGATTATGATTATTAATCAAGATCACATTAATCGATGAAAGTTCATTTTTGGGATTGATAAATTTATTGATAAAATGGTAATTGAACGATTAACGGCTATCACCCTTGGTAGAGGCCCAGTATATTCTCGAACAGGCACCTTAAATTATTAATTAGCTTAATAAACACATTTTTTTAATTGTAAAATGCATTCTGATTATCAATAAATCAACAAATCTATCATTTGTACGATCAAACTTTATTTGACCGATCTTGATTGATTTCTGGCTGAAGCAGATTGGTGGTTGTGATGATCGATAATTACCGGCACTCTTCGTTGTGTGCACGAAACATTCTGGTCAACACTGACTTTAAAGGACATCACAACTTTAAAACTAGATTTCAACAAATAATGATGATATTTATTTCTCTAATTTTAGAGAAAACTAAAAATCATCATCACAATTCCGGAAATTATAATGTATTTATTTGTCGTCCAGGACCCGGCTTTTTTTCTGAGTTGTGACGTCGACATTACTCGATTCTGTTCATGTTTCTATACAGAATTGGTAATGCCCAAGTTTTCTGTGAAGGAAAAATAAATGAATATAGGGCCTACTTTTTGAAATTAAGAAGATGATTTCTAGTTTTTTCTGAAATCAGTGAAATAATACTGTGATTATTCATTAAAATCCAGTTTCCGGGTTGTGATGTCCGTAAGAGGCTACGTTACATCTCACAAGCCGTGAGTAAAACCTGCGGGGAACGGTCAAAATAGGGCAAAACCCGCCAATACAGGCCTTCAGCTTCCAACACATGGTGTCAAGAGGCTACGTTACATCTCACAAGCCGTGAGTAAAACCTGCAGGGAACGAACAAAACAGGACAAAAAGCGTCAATACAGGCCTTTAGCTCCCAACGCGTGGTGGGTAAACGGTAGGACCAATCAGTCTAATTATTTTTGCAATGAAATAACAATGAGTATATCTGTGTCTCTAGTTCATTAAAAATCATAATTCTATATTATATCACTCCTAGAAAATCGTAAAAACAATGAAAAACAGGTGGAAACATGTTAATTTTTGACAATTATTTTGAAAGGGTTGAAAACATACCACGAACTAAAGCTCTTCGCACGAGCACGTATTGAATAATAGAGATCATCTAACCTGAAACTGTAAGTCAATACGATGATTGGTTTTCTGTTGCCAACTTGAGCCCCGGACGTCTGCAATCAAGCCGATAGGCAAGGTGTAAAGAGGCCTCTAAAAGAATGGTACGTTGTGATTACAGCACCCCGCGGGAGGGAGCGAGAGCCGGGAGAGTACCTACACCCCGACCACGACGCCACCTTCCCTCAACCTGCGCCAGATCTACATGGACAACCACAGGGACCGATACCCGCAGGTGAGGTCCACCGCCACCCGTACAGTTAACCCGTGCTCATTCCACTGCCACCCGTACAGTTACCCTTGTTTATT
The DNA here is from genome assembly GCA_964007535.1 of Brachyptera risi. Classification (NCBI taxonomy): domain Eukaryota; kingdom Metazoa; phylum Arthropoda; class Insecta; order Plecoptera; family Taeniopterygidae; genus Brachyptera; species Brachyptera risi. The sequence goes on from OZ023334.1 coordinate 4,571,680, forward strand.
CCACCGCCACTCGTACAGTTACCCTTGTTCATTCCACCGCCACCCGTACAGTAGACCTTCGTTCATTCCACTATCACCTGTACAGTTAACCCTTGTTCATTCCACTATCACCTGTACAGTTAACCCTTGTTCATTCCACTATCACCTGTACAGTTAACCCTTGTTCATTCCACTATCACCTGTACAGTTAACCCTTGTTTATTCCACTATCACCTGTACAGTTAACCCTTGTTCATTCCATTATCACCTGTACAGTTAACCCTCGTTCATTCCATTACCACCCGTACAGTTAAAACTTGTTTATTCCACCACCACTCATATAGTTAACCCTTGTTTGTTTGTATGTTGCTGTAATTCAAACAATACTTGTCGTTCATACAGAGTCGTGGTCAATACTCTCAATAGGTCATGACAGCCCTGGGGTCAGATATCCGTGAGGAATGACACTATTTTTTTCTCCAATTTGAGAGAAAACTCTTTTTTTATCAACATCAAAATTCAATACAAAATCATTGTTCCCCAATTAAGGCTATGAATGAGAGATAGAATGGTTTGAACGGGGCACCACAGGGGCGATCTTACCACCCCAAAGAATAATTAATAATAAGAAAACCAACTGGACAAACAAAGAATCTTTATGTGTATGTTTCAGAAATTCCTTCGTAAAAACAAATATTTGAGCAGTTATTACTTTTTTTTTTATTTATTTATTTATTTATTTTTTATTTTTTTTATTACTTTTTAGCTAGGTTGGAACACTGACCCTTCGCTCGAATTCAGTCCAACCTCGTTGACTCCTAGGTAATCTCTAATAGTACACGAACACGACTGCTTTTCTTCTTAGCTGGGTTGGAACACTGACCCTTCGCTCTAATCCAGTCCAACCTCGGTGACTCCTAGGTAATCTCTAATAATACACGAACACGACTGCTTTTCTTCTTAGCTGGGTTGGAACACTGACCCTTCGCTCGTATTCAGTCCAACCTCGTTGACTCCTAGGTAATCTCTAATAGTACACGAACACGGCTGCTTTTCTTCTTAGCTGGGTTGGAACACTGACCCTTCGCTCGAATTCAGTCCAACCTCGTTGACTCCTAGGTAATCTCTAATAATACACGAACACGACTGCTTTTCAGACGGAACCGGATCAACTTCTCGTGGCGAGAAAACGGCTGCCGGTTCACACGCTGTCGACGCCAACGCGACAAAAGTAAGAACTGAATCCCACCTCGGACCAAGATGCGTTGAGGGTTGCGTTGGTTTGCCGGTCTGGTATGGTGACTTGACTCCCTATTCAACCAATGTTGAAACTATGTGCCGATTCACCGGCCAAATCTATGGAAAAACCGATCGTGAGTCGTCTAATAGTGATACGAGAAACTGACTTTTTTTTTAAAAATGATGTACAATGTCGGCTCAGCTGTAGCACGATGTAGTGATACTAACCTATTTTATCATAACACATAAAGAAGGTGCTCCAACTCGCGTCTTGAATGTGAAATATTTCCGGGGTCAAATCTCAAGTCCAGGGTCCCGATTGCCTGTAGCGCAACTGTCGCTTTTATATCAAACTATATGAAACAACGATACTTTTTTTTTTTAATAACATCAAAACTTGATAGAAAATCATTGTTCCCCAATCAAGGCTACGTATGAAAGATAGGATCGTTTGGACGAGGCACCACAAGGGCGATCTTACCACCCTATATATACCAACAATATATGTATATACGTATGTATGTATAATATAATATGTATACCAACAATACTTAACAATGCTTTACACGGTTCAATATAATTATTATGTTAGCAGTTGCATTTGCATTTGCTTTTTACAAAAATTATGGATTTTATTTAGTTCAACAATGCCACCAGTACCATAGCCACTCTAATCCACATCTAGTTCACAAGGGTCTGCTAAATCGCGACAGGCAATCGGGACCTTTGGCTCTGAACTGACCGCAAGAAACCACAAATGCCTTCCATGTTATCAGTACAGGAGTCGGAGCACCTTCTTTATATCATGATAAAATAGGTTGGTCTTTTATCTTTTTCATCGTGGCCATGGCAAAAATCACCTGAGATGCCAATATTTGAGGGTCGCAGAAGTCGAGACTCAAGGCTGCGTTCCAAAACCTCCAGAATCTCCTGCAAGCGTACTGGATGCATTCCGATATCTACTCCGATATAATTTACTGAGCGTTCCGAAACCCACCGCGCCAGTAAATTCTGCGTACTGGAAACAATGGAGCTATTTGTCCCAGTGAACCCAGTGAACGTAGTGGCGACCTCCATAAATGGTGTAAGATTACATTAGTTTATTCACAGACAAATCAGAGTGTGGATATTATTGTGAATAAAGCAAAGAAACTGCATCTAGAGAAATGTTTGTCGATTTAAAATGGATTTAAGGAGAAATTTTGGAAAATAACCTCTCATCTCACCGTCCCATCATCTCATTCATCATCCACCGACGCCAATAGATTGTAGCCATCAGTATAGTGCGCCGTGAAAATCCAATATAAAACCCAATACGTATAAAGGTGGATTTGCGCATACATTTTCCTACACGTTGTTTCATAACCTAACATTTCGTTGAAAAACAACAATGTCGTCCATCTTTTACTTTTGAATTATACCGGGTGCGTTCCGTTACTGAGACCTCCTGGATACAAATAATTCTACCGTCAAGTACTGTACTACAAGTAAGGCCATTAGGTGTCGGAATGCCAGATTGCTCGCAAGGGATCGCAGCGATCGGTTTCTCCACGGACAGCACTCATAAAATACAACAAGTTTGAGAGCCAAGTTCAGACACCATGACAGACCACTAAACCAACGCAACCCTCAATGCATCTTGATATGTTTTTCAATCAATACATTTTTATAAATTTATATTATAATTATGTATATATGTAAACTTTGACTATCGATAACACTAGTTGTCTAGTTGGTAGCCATAGGCCTAACTCATGTAATTTACATTCGGAATAAATTGAAATTGAAATTGAATCTTGTCTTGGATTGCAGCTGTCTGATCGTAGCTATCAGCACGACAGCTAGAATCCAAGGTCACGCGTAAGAACGTTCCGTAAAGTAACGTAATGCGTTCATTTCCAGGGTACCAGCTCAACAGAGCGAAATGAACGTACGAATAATGGAACGTTTACGGATGGAGGACAACGGAGGAAGTGACACTTTCAACAAAATTAGGTAAAAAATTTCATACAACCTACTGGAATGAAGCTCTAGAAATATAGCTATAAATCCTAGTTCACTGCCTAAAGTACTCATGGGTTTCATACTTGTTGCGCTTTACGCAGAATGCCGCGTTCTGTTCCAGATACCCGCACGCACCGAAGAGGATGTCCGAGCCGCAGTGCAAGGCCCACTACCGGGAGCCAAGCCCGTAAGAACGACTCTCTTATATCGACTTGTTCATCACTGATTACGTATCCATTCAAGTCGATCCCCAGTTCCCGTGGGGCAAAAGATTCCCCCCGGGAGATTTCACAGATATAAAAGACTATGAAACTTGAGCAGTGCAAGATATAAAATTATCAAATGCATCATCTGAAGCAGACAATATTTGTCGAGAATGTTGACTGCAATTTTTTTTATCAACAAAGTTGAAAAGATCAGTTGTATGTATTAACAGTAATTTACTCGATATTTTTGCCATCGTTTTTACCTCACAGCAAACTGTTACATACAAATAACACATAACATATTGTGAATATTCATTACGGGAAGACAGTATTTCATAAGATTTGCATGGTGTGGAACAGTTTCACAACCATATTAAAATCAAAAGTTGCTGAGATTGTTTATATGTTACATTGACGATGAAAATGTTACACTGTGAGTGTGTTTCTCTTAATAGTAGTTTATAAACCAGTGTAGAGCTGAATAGTTTGGTCAATATACGTTGTTGGCAATTTTGTTCAATGGAAAAGAAACAGTCATGGCCCAATTTATCTGACCACCTCACAGAATTCACTTGTATATAGTTCAAGAAAAAGCATGAAAAATCTCGGTCAGGATTGTCCGAGGATATCATCAACTATGTTTGCATGCTTCTTGATGATATTCATTGAAAACTGAAAATTGATAGCATTGGATATTGAAATCAACACAGAAAAAAATTATTCTAGAAAATTATCTTTTAGAAAATCCATATAAAATCCATATGAAAATGAGATGTACTGTACGATACTATAGTTTCTACCAAAATAATTTTTATGATATCAAAAAGATCTGTGTCATAATAGTATTATAATTCTGATATCTCATACTGTTGAAAAGTAATCACCAAAATGTGGATTTTTTTTATAAATCCACTCCCATTTGTACTTGATTAGCTACTAGGAAAACGCGGGACTCGCGTTGCGAGATGAGCTCAGAAGTATAGGAACGTACAATGAAAAATAGTTGGTCAGCTCAGTCTACATTTACAGATATTGGATCACTTCAAACGTTTAAAATCCCTACCGGAATCAATTATGTCACGGCCATATAAAAATCCATATAAAATCCATATGAAAATGATACGTACTGTACGATACTATAGTTTCTACCAAAATAATTTGTATGATATCAAAAATATCTGTGTCATAATAGTATTATAATTCTGATATCTCATACTGTCACCAGAATATATTTTTATAAATCCACTCCCATGTGTGATTGATTAGCTATAATATCACCAGGCCTATAGAGAAAAAATAATCAAAATATTTATAACAAAGTCGTACACAACTGAGGTGACTACAAGCTGACATCAGTTTGAACTGACGACTTATCTGATTCAAGTTTCGAGAAACGACAACAGAAACAACATCTCCAACAACAACAACAACAACAGCAACAACTGTATCGCGAACTTCACCGCAAAACACCCGAGGAGCTGCTCAGATTCAAGGCAATGATCGACATCATGAAGAAGGCGGAGAAGAAATTGCAGTCCAGTTACTGGTGAGATCACAGATATTGTCAGATTCGTCGAGTAAACGAATTCATGACAATTATCGTTGTAGTTATTTCTTTTTACACATTGTTTCCTGTATTCCTGTATTCAAAAGGTTATTCGAAATATATTCGAGATATTCGAAAGATAGCAATACGAAAGCAGAATGTGAATGACGTCTTAGTCTTCCCCACGATTATATTATCATTATAATTCTTGTTTTGACCTAATATATCATTCTAATAGTAGTATATTCTTAATATATGAATATATAGTAACATTCGTAAGATCGTAATACCAACGCAGAACGATATTCAGAATAACACTCTAGGTCCTCGATTATCATTGTTCAAACTCCGTCAGAGGGTTAGGGAGGTGGTGGGATAGGGGTAGTTAGGGAACTTGCCACCACGCATTTATGTGCAATTGCAAGAGTTTAAAACAAAAAAAAAATGTTTAAAAAATAAATAAAAAATTGTACATTAACCCCACCTTCTGGAATGCATCAAACTTGACAATTTTATAGATTTCCACCGCACGCTGTCATTTTGAGATTTTTGAGATTGAAATTACAATATATCATAATTTATATTCAGTGGAACGTCAAAATATTGATTTTCCGTTGCTAACATCTTCATGTCAAGTCCCTTCAAAATGCTTCTCTGAATTGTGTTGAATTATGCTGCTCGTAACAACCCAGCCATGGAGCCAGCATCCAAGATGATCTTTGCTTTGGCTCGTTCAACGTTGATAAATGATTGATTATTGTTGACTTAACGCCCCATGAACAGCTAAGTTGTACGGAGATACGAATAAGCAGGTGATTATGAAACGTTCACAGAAGCCCATGCCTAATGCAAGAATCGAATATATGCCAAACGGTGATTTCAGTTTCCAAAGCAGTGCCTCAGCTGACTGAGCAATGGAGGGAGGCAAGGTTGACAAAATCTGGGATTATGGCTATCTTACTGATTTCAACAGAATTCAAGATTATTCCCGAACTGTGTAAATAAATAGCTATATATAGAGAACATAGAAACTGAACTAAACCAACGTCTATACAGTGAAACCTCTATGCATCGTTCCCGGATCCATCGTTTTCCTGCTTGTTTCATTCATTTTTTCTCACCCCTTTCCCATATTATAACCAATGCTAAATTTTCCTAGATGGATCGTTTCCCTGCATGGATGGTTTTATTTTCCTCATCCCTTGAAAAATGATGGATAGAAGTATCACTGTGTATAGAACCAGAAATCTACTGCTGTCACGCTATAAATTTTAATCGTTTTTTCTATACCGCACCATGCGTCTGACGATTACTCTCTATTAACCGTTCTATAACATTTCCATTTGTAAAACAATAAGCCACGAATACGTGTTTATTTAATTTTTTACTCGTCATTTCTATTGCCAACATTGAAGTCTTCTTTGTCGGTACTTTGAACTAAACATCGTCTCGTGCGTTTTGTCCAGGGACGACTGTATCCTGGGGTTGCGCGACGCGGTGAAGGTGTCAGCCGAGGAGCCCGCCGCGCTCGAGCCGTTCATCAAGAGCGTGAATCGCGCGCAGATCAAGATGTTGCGCAGCTTGCGTTCGGGCGTGGTGCGGGCTGCGTGCGAGGCCACCAAGGAGCTGTTCAGGACCATGCGCTGCACGCTCAGGCCGGTGAGTCGAGCGGACTGGTTGACGTGGTTTTCTCAAGTCGTTGGATTGAAAACTGGGATGGTTCACTGATATTAGGCCGTCAGGCGTGGGTTTGAGTCCCGTATAAGGCACGGGTTTTTGTAAACATACTTTCACCTATCATCACTTCAGCATTTCATCATCACCCGCTCATTTGTACCCCCGTATAACTCAGCTGTTGGTGGGGTCATTGAGAGGCTACTTTACATCTCACAACCCGTGAGTATAACCTCTAGGGAATGGTCAAGACAAGACAAAAAGTGCCAATGCAGGCCTTTGGCTTACAACGTATGGTAAGTAAACAGTGAGACCAATCAGTCTAATTATTTTCGCAATAAAACAACGATGAGTATATCTGCGTTCCTACGTTCATTAAAAATTATAATTCCATATTATGTCACCCTGAAAAATCGTAAAGACGATGAAAAACAGATAGAAACATGTTGATTTTTGACAATGGTTTTGAAAGGGTTGAAAACATACCACGAACTGAAGCTCTTCGTACGAGCACGTATTGAATACTAGTGATCATTTAACCAAAAATTGTATGTTGATATGATGATTAGTTTTTCGTTGCCAACTAGGGCCCCGAATGTCTGCAATCAAGCCTGTAGGCAACATGTAAAGAGGCCTCTTAAGCACCATCAAAAAAAAATATATATATATATATATATATATATATATATATATATATATATATATATATATATATATATATATATATATATATATATATATATATACATATATATATATATACATATATATATATATATATATATATATATATATATATATATATATATATATATATATATATATATATATATATATATATGTGTATGTATATATATATATATATATATATATATATATATATATATATATATATATATATATATATATATATATATATATATATATATATATATAAATATATATTTATATATATATTTATATATATATATATATATATATATATATATATATATATATATATATATATATATATGTATATATATATATATATATATATATATATATATATATATATATATATATATATATATATATATATATATATATATATATATATATATATATATATATATATATATATATATATATATATATATATATATATATATATATATATATATATATATATATATATATATATATATATATATATATATATATATATATATATATATATATATATATATATATATATATATATATATATATATATATATATATATATATATATATATATATATATATATATATATATATATATATATATATATATATATATATATATATATATATATATATATATATATATATATATATATATATATATATATATATATATATATATATATATATATATATATATATATATATATATATATATATATATATATATATATATATATATATATATATATATATATATATATATATATATATATATATATATATATATATATATATATATATATATATATATATATATATATATATATATATATATTTGGCCAATACTCTCTTGTTCACATCATTTCAACAGACTAACAAGGGATTCACAAATGAATCGGTGGTTGGAGCAACTATGTAGCACGATAGAGTGAGTCAACGTGAAGGTTAGATATTTTATGTGTAAGTCAAATTGTGTTATCAATTTGAAATATTGAAGTGGAATTGTGTGCAGGAGTTTGACGAGATCGCCAACTCGCTGCTCCAAAAGACGGCCGACTTGAACTTGTTCATCCGACGTGACGCGAATGACGCGCTCGACAACATGGTCACGTTCCTACCGTCGTTCCACTGCGTTCGGATCATCACGAAAGCGATGGAGTGAGTAGGAATGCAAGGCGTACTATCACAATCTATTTGGGAAGCCCACAAATATTTGTTTCGCTCTTGAGAATGATTTCAGAAGTTCAAGGCAGAATGAAATAATTTCTTATTATTCAATCACTTTTCACATAATTCAAATTGAGGTAAGGGTTGAATAATTCTGAATTATCCAATAATTGGCCATATATTTTTCATTTTAATTTTCAACTATCATTACTTTTTTATTTCAATTAATTATTGAATAATTATTTAATTGCTCTTTTTTCTTCCTCATCATCAAGTTTATAACAGTTTTACATTGGTTTGGATTTTACTCATCTGATGACTGACGTAGTGTAATTATAATTTGATGAGCGTAGCAAAGACTCTCATCTTGCATTACATTGGAAAATCAGGGTTCGTTTTCAATGTTGGTTTCGGGTTTTTGTTGTTCGTACACAGTAGGTCAAACAAAGTAACCCATCAGCTTGGTACTTCCGTTGAAAATCCATTCGATTGAAATATCCCATTTTTAAATTAAATCTGATTAAAATTGTAGTTTCACGGATTTGTTGAAATTGTTCTTATATTTTTTTTTTTGTATAATGACAAACTTTACATCTGCTGTTAATGGAAAGAAGTGATCATTGCTCAAGAGACTTAGTTCAAAGTGGAAGATATCAACATTCGTGTGTTTTGTTTACTCTTAATACCAATGCTGATAATGTCCGGATATATATCACAGAAACGGTTTTTACTTATGTGTTCCGGACTTTCGGAAACTGAAAGACTGTTATCTGCGGCGGAAAGTTATGGTCACCAACAGCGCAGTCCTGGTGTTAAAGTTCTTTGGTTTTAAATAATTAAAATGGGGTGGTAAGATCGCCCTTGTGGTGCCCCGTCCAAACGATCCTACTTTTCATCCTTAGCCTTAATTGGGGAACAATGATTTTGTATCAAGTTTCGATGTTATTAAAAAAAAATATATATATATATAAATCATGTGCCTACCAGATTTCAAAAAATTGTCCAGTAATAATCTGTGTTTCTTGCGTATTGGAATTTTGATATCTCACACCGTTCAAAAGTTTTCATCAAACAACTGATATTTCGATAAATCGACTCCCGTAGACTCATAATACAGAAGCCAGCAGACAACGTTTCTATAGTCTCGTCTTGTTCCAGCCACAGGAACCCGCTGGTGCGTTCAGCCGTGGCGCGCCTGATCACGTGCGTGGTCGTCATCATGTCACCGGATGCCATCTTGGGGCCGCGCGCCAACAGGGAGGTCAGGCGCAGGATCATGGAGATGATTGCGCACCTCATCAACGACCAATGCCTCGTCACACGGTACGTGTTCACGCAATAACATTCCGTCGGGACACGATCGACTGTTTTAGAAGTCAAAGCGACATCTAGCGGCGACGTTTTAAGTAGTGCGGGATGTTGGTACCCGCGTTTGAAAGTCCTATGCTGCCAATGCTATTTAGCATAAATGATTTATATTATTGTACTTTACAGTGAACGTATTTGCTTATAATATGATAATAGTTTCAACATTCATATGTTGACTATATTCTAAGAGATTTACACACTATCAGAGTGAGTAAGATGAGAGATAATGCACGTTATATATCTTGGTGTTTTAACGTCAACCCTGTGGATAAGCGGACCAACTTTTTAAACAGTACTAAAATACCCAAAATGCAATTACGTCGATTTTGACCGCTAGAATGCAGTAAGCGCATGCTCACTGAATTCTGCAAAGGGACAATTCAGTTCAATGTCCCCAAATATAGTTTGACAGATTGAATACTTTTTGTTTTTTTCATCAACTTTGAAATTTGATACAAAATTGTTGTTCCCCAATGAAGGCTATTGATGAAAGTAGGATCGTTTGGCACCCGAATTTGATGTAAAATTTGAAAAGTGATTCAACAAACATTTCAGTCTTTTTGCGTATGGCCATTTTTTTTGTTCATTATCGTTTAAAACAAACTTTCATGTCTATCAAATATTTCAAGATGTCTCTTTGGTGATAGGTCTAGAGTGTATAAAATCCACTTCAGAAATGAATTATAAAAATGATTAAATGAATGAATGAATCTATGAAGAGGTGAATATATATAAATGAATATTACCTACAAATGAATAATAGATAGAATGTGACAGCAAAGGCCTGGATACAATTGAATCAGGTAAGGTGATACTGAACGTAATAATAATGTTTTCTACATATGTTGATAACGTTGATAACGTAGGCTATGTTGATAACGTTAATGACGTATGTTTCAGAAAGCAGACGCGCGACCTGTACAAGATTCTGATGACGCACGACGAGTTCGAGGCAGTCTTCCAGCAAGACGTGGACTCGGCGGTCTACGAGAAGCTGGAGACCACGCTGTTGCAACTCAAGTACCAGATCACGGTGAACAACATGCACTTGATCCCTTGATAGATAGAAAATGGCAACGTTGCAGTGAACAGTCACCGCCATGGCTCAGTCAACTATCACACCGCATTAGGAAACTGAAGTCAGGTTGGGTGTGGGTTTGAGTCTCGCATAAGGCATTGGTTTTTGTAAACGTCCTTTCACTTATCATCACTTCATCGTTTCGTTATCACCCGCTCATTCGTACCCCCGTATAATCGAGCTGTTGTTAGGGTCGTTAAGCAGCATTGGAGAAAAAGAATGAACAAAAATCATTCTACATTTAATTGTAACCAGGGCACATATTCCAAGGACACATTACAATTAAACCTTTGAATTAGATTTGAATGAATAAAAAAGCTATATTTTCTCCAACTTTGGAGGAAACTAGAAATCATCATCTCAGTTTAATGAGTTTTATTCACCTATTGGTCTCCAGGAGCCGCCCACTTTTCTGAATTGTATCGTAGGCTTCAACCGATTCCGTTTATGGTTCGATACAGGGCCAGGTACCCGAAGAATACGTCATGAGTCAGAAAAGAGAGTGGGTCGTAAAGGACGAATAATTTCACTGAAATTTCTGAAGTTGAGATGATTGATTTCCAATTTTCTCTGAAATAAGGGGATGAATAGAATTTTATGAATTTGATTAGATGACTAAAAAAGATTTATTAATTTTTTTCTTCAAAACGGCTGATCTGAATTGCGTGCAAAATTGTAATACCATGTACCTTTTATGTGTTTGGATTTAGTGGAAATTATGCTTGTTTTTCAGAGATTTTATTTTTCAAATTTTCCCAGCTAGCCCAATCTTTTGGGGTTTTTAGAAAATGTGTAATGGTGTTTCTCAGAAATGGTCAAACCAATTAGACCCAAAAGTATACAGTTCAAAGTTGGATAAGTTTGCGTGTACAGAAAAAGTTTCTTGTCGATTTCAAACCGTGCGACCTGTGCCGTGCTTACAAACAAACAAACAAACACTCACACAGACAAAAAGCTCCGTTAGAGTAGGATGGAAGTCTTCACCATCGCGCACCTGATTATTATTACATTATTAACTATTATTGTGAGACTTTATGACTTGAACGCTTACAAGCCTAGTAGACACCTGCAAACTACCAAAACCGACACACACCCATAAAATACAAAATAATATTCGAAATACGTCAAAATCTGGTCAAATTTGTTTTATGATTTATTATATTTATGCTATAGACAAGCCAAATAAATGAGCGACTCTGTGCTAAATTGTGGACTCTTATGTAGAAAATATGTTAAGCTGGATTCTCATGAAAGCGTTATCCGCTAAGCGAATTCGTTGGGCGGTTTTTCAAGCCGCCATGATGATAAAACGACCAATCAGTGACAAGAGCGATGCGGTTTCTGATTGTTGAGCTCGCCTCAAATCCACCGCCTTGCGAAAGCGGAACGCAAATCGCGTTCATGGAAGACCATCTTTACTTCTCCAAAAATGTCAATAAAAACAACAACAACAACCGATCTGATTGTTGACGATGCGTGCTGATTCCAGAGGAAAGCCTTCTTGAGTGCGTTGCACGTGCCGCGAGCTCACTGCCTCCCGCGTCTCCCTATTAGCGACGAACTGTTCTTGTCGTGCGCTTGTCTCTGGGAGACACCGAGACTCGAGGAATGCCACACACAGACACACACATCCGAACACCCTCCCCCCGCACCACCCAACACAGGTAATTAGATGAGCGATAGCGAAGACTCCATCCCACTCTTATAGAGCTTTGTATGTGTGTGTTTTTTTTAATTTATTTGTTTTTTGTTTGTTTGTAAGCACTCCACAGGTCGCACGGTTTGACTGATCAACATGAAACTTTTTTGTACGGGTAAACTCATCCAGCCTAGAACTGTATAGTTTTTGGAATGGATCGGTTAGACCGATTTTGAGAAATATCATCTCAAAATTTCTGAAAACCCCATAAGATGAGGCTGGGCAAGATAATTATTTGAAAAATAAAATTTCTCCAAATAGAATAAAATTTTCTGTGAATGTGTAGAAATGAATGATACATATTATTGTGATTTTGTATGCACTTCTAACCAGCCGTTTTGAAGAAAAAAATTCAATCGACTGTTTTTATTCATCAAATATATAGGAATAATAGCAGAATTATTTTGCCAAGATTCACTGCTTCCTAGATTCGATATTTGCCCAACAATAGAGTATTTTTTTATATGCGTCTAGGCGTGTAGAAAATCAGAGTCGATAAAGTAGCAAGGGCATAGAACTACTTCAACGACTTTTATACATTATTCAGATATCTCACTCATCTTACAACACATAAGTTATGTTTGCCTAATTATAATAATTTCATTATTTGCATCATTATTTTTAGGCAGCACGAATTTCTTACAGTGACAACAGCACGCAAGCGCAACTGCCAGACAATAATCTAAAAAAAAAACTGAATTAACTTAAGATTCATCTAATCCAACTGACCTAATCAACCTACTTGGGCCGCTGTTGTTTTTATTCGTGTGCGCAGCCTAAACTAACCTAAACCAATCCAATCTGACCAACTCAATTAATCGAACCTATCCAAACTGATGAACCTAACCAAACAAACATCCTAAGCCAATTGACAACTCGAAAAGGGCAAGAATTTACCAGTCAGCCAGTTGGATCGTATCATTTGTAGTCATTTCAAGATACCCCGATTGGATATTTGAATTTGACTACAGTTCTAACAGCCCTGTTGATTGGACGGTATGATTTGTGACGTCAAGGGGGCGGAGACCGCGAGTCACCGCGAGTCGTCAATTGAGTCTGAACTAAAACCAATATAAAACATACTTCCTGTCCGACGGACAGCCAAATTGCTAAAAAAAATGTATATAAATTCATTATTTTGAGGTTATGCAAACGCCACTTCAACTGAAATACGTTTCAAGGTCGTCACTTGGATCGATAATCAAATCACTGATTCCGCATCTTTTGTTGTTCCAGCAATCGGAGTCGTAGCGTGAGACAGCGGAGGTAAACGTCGAGCCTCGTCGCACCGGACGGTACGATTCAACGCGGTCTCAAACGCAAATACTACAACTGATACGTAGCGAATATCACGTCACTGTTGCTTGTTGCTGACTGTTATAGCTCTGAACGATGTGTTGTGGATTATAATAAAAACAAAACAACGTACAGTATACATTTCTTGTTTTTAGTTGAGATTGATTACGTTGATGTAACTATTCATGCTCATTGTATACATTTGCTATAGAACAGACTTATGAACATCAATTCATTCAATAACTCGACGATCGCATTTATAGGCTTAGGGGGAAAACATTTCCCGGAAAGGGATTCCATAGATATAACGTGACATTGAACGATAACGATGAAGGATACGAAATTATTAAATACGTTATAACTGGAAGAACATAATACTGTCAGAAAAGCAATCGAGTCAAATTTTTCAATGAGTCGCAAGTAGCCTATATAACACGTGCGGAAATATCAGATGTGGGCCTCCTGTACTATATTATAGTAGAACCGGACAATTCAACGACTATTTTCATCTCACTATGGATCGTAATATACCTAACACATAACGTGATGTGAATGTTTATCCTGGTTTGACAGTATTTTATAAGAGTGCGCCAGTTGTCACAAGCCACACGGTGAGGAAGAGCCAAAGTGCGGTCGTTTGGCATACAAATATTTTGTCGGGAATCATCAACTATATAATGTTGGTTCAAACATTTGACGATAAAAAATGAAATAAAAAAATGAATAAAAAAAAAGTTATCGTACGATAATACCACAAAACTATACAGATCTAAGTTAGATGTGGAACCATAACGAAAAAAAGTTTGAAGTTATTAGCTGTAGCTGTTTGACCTGTGGAGAACCAACAAAAAAACATAAAAACTAAACTAAAAAAACAAACTAAAAAACATGAACTATTGCTGAAAACTTTTATATAATATTTTTAAAATTCAAAAAGATGTAGGACTGGCAGGATTCAAACCCAGTCAGCCTATCATTGAGAGTATGATTAATTTGGATTGATTCAAATTAAATTATTTTTTACATTCAGCAATAATTTGTAACCCCACTGCTTATATTTCATTGCGATTCACTTTTGTACTGATTAGACGAGCTTTAGCGAGGATTCAATTTGACATACTGAAAAAAATTGGTGTTCGTTTTTATGTTTTTTTTTTTTTTTTTTTTTTGTTTTTTTGTCGGTTCTCCACGGGTCAAACAGCTACAGCTAATAACTTCAAACTTTTTTTCGTTATGGTTCCACATCTAACTTAGATCTACAGTATAGTTTTGTGGTATTATCGTACGATAACTTTTTTTTTATGAATTTTAGAAATTTCAAAAATACCCATTAGAATAACACGTCGGAAAAAAAAGAAAATATTTTCATTTTCAAAAAAAATGAAATTTTGCGCGAAGTTGAGTTACATTATGATACACATTTCTGAGAACATTCAGCTTGATCGGGTGAGCCATTTTGAAGAAAAACTATAAAATGTGCTAAATTGGTACCACTCGAAGCAGTTTTTACCCATTTATATCGTAAATGTCACCCAATTGGCGAATGTAGGCAAGAGTTTGGCAAAAAAGTCGACATACTATTACTATCTGCTCGTCCAACAACGCATATATGGCGTTTTCCTAGTATTTTCAAATATAGTTATCCCAAAATATTATTTCATCTTATTTTTGATACCTGAATCTCTGAAACTGTTTAGGATAATCACTCCAAATATATACATCACATGTAGATATGAAAATTCCATACTTGAGTAGAGATTTTTTTGTATTACGTTCAATAACACGACAGCGAATATGAATAATATAACAACGGTGAATACGCAGTATAACACTAATATAAGTGGGTACTTACCGGAGACGACCGGCCGCATGATGAGAGAGAATCCCGTCTTCTGATTGGCCGAATCCGAGTGAAAGTCCAGCCACACGGTGTTGGACTGCGACTGGAAGTTGGTCGGCACGTCGCCGCCGCAGTATCGACCAATCAGGGGCGAGGACGGGAGCGGACCGTTACGCACTAGCAGGTAGTCGCGGTCGCAGTTGTCAGACTTTTCAAGGTCAAAGCCGAGGAATTGGATCTGAGAAATGAATGAATGTGTGTGAAAAGTAGGTTTTTTTTTATTTTTTTAATAACATCGAAACTTGATACAAAATCATTGTTCCCCAATTAACGCTGTTAATGAAAAAAAATATATGAATAAGAGAAATAAGAATTAAGAGAAAAGTAAATATTAGAAATAAAAAGAAATATAAGAAAAATCAGAAATAATGAGAAATTATGAAAATAAAATACAGCTTGGTAACTAATTTGGAATGGATTGTCTAATTCAATTTGTATTTACGGAAAAGAAATGAAATTACCATACCAATCAATGTAAATAATCTACAATTAATATAATAGTCTGACATAGACTGATCAATAAGCTTTGATAACATCTTCATTCGTTTTCCTGTAAATTGGAAATTATTTCATTTTTGATAATTGTACGTACCTAGACTACTATACAACCTACGAACAACATTATTTTTTTATTATTTTAACTCTTGCAATTGCACATACATGCGTGGTGGTAAATTCCCTAACTACCCCTATCCCACCATCTCCCTAACCCTCTGACAGAATAACTTCAACCTAATTTCATCTCCTTCAAAAACACTTATACTAAGCCCATTCCAGTCCCCACTCGTCCTATTCAAGAAAGAGAATTTACTGACATCTAAACATTAAAATGGTATACATTTGTATTTAGGACTGAATACATCTCAGTTGACTATCACACTGCGTTCGAGCTCCGCATAAGGCATAGGTTTCGTGAATGTCCTTCCATCTTAGATCACTTTCATCGTTCTATTATCACCCCATGTTAGTGAGGTCATTAAGGTCTAGAATTACCAAGTCTAGTTAGCATTTAACTGGGAGTTGGTGAAAACAAATAGCATAGGTAACCATGGTGATAACAACTTTAAACTGCTACTTAGAGTTGGTCCCATGCTGGTAATTTGGGCATTAAGGGGACATTGACAGCCCTATACCAAACATGTTGAATTGGCACTTCGCCGGTACCTGTTTTCTCACAAACTATAGAAGGTATATGCACAAAACTTTCACAGTAGTTACTTAGGACCTTTGTACACTTGCACTGGAGAGTAAAAATTTTTTTAAAAATAACATGTAATTCAAATTTTTTCAGAAAGTGTCCAAAAACATACATTTTTGAGCATATAACAATTTTTATTTCTGATGATATTGTAAGTGGACAAAAAAAAGCTCTACACAAGTATGGCACACTTGTACCTACATGTGGTAAACTTGAAAAAACAATATTCTGAGATGAACGCATTTGGAAAAAATGTGTTATTGAAAAATGGTACCATATCAACAGAAGGTTGCCATGAAATTTGAGAAGTAGGCCTACAAAGTGCTAAATGTAAAAAATTATATAATTGGAACCACTTCGAATAATTTGATGAATTTTGCAGTGTATATTTATTGAAACATTTTAGGCTACTATCAATCTAGCGCAAAAAAAAAAATCTCGAAATTATGAAAAAATAGCTGTCAATATCCCCTTAAAGAACATTACAACGACTGATAGCAAACCAGCAGCTTACCTGTACAGCTTGCCCGGAGGGATACGTGACAGCCCAGGCGCAGTCCATATTAGCCGGATATATACCGGGATAACCGGGACTCGAGACGATGTCTTCTGGTCCAGACAGCAGGCCGCCGCACGGGGATGTCGAGTAGCGGACAAAGAAATCTACGTTGCCCGTGTCGGAGCTTTCAAACGCCTGCAAACATAACAAACTTTATTAACGACCTGCACTTCCTCACCCATCTCCATATAGGTCAGGTGTACGTCCAATTCATTTTAATATATCATTACTATTTAGATTTTCCAAGGAGTGGGAAGATACTCATTTATAATAGGTACTACTTGCCTATCTTGACATATGGAGCAGTTACATGGTCAATCAACTGGAGAGAAGAAAAGAAAATAGAGGCAGCAGAAATGAAGTTTGTAAGGAGCATAGCAGGAGTGTCAAAGTTGGAGAAGAAGAGAAGCAGTAATATAAGGAAGGAAGTGGGAGTGGAAAGGTTATCATTTAAATTGGAGAGGGAGAGACTTAGGTGGTACGGGCATATGCGGAGAATGGAAATGGAGAGAATACCGAGAGCAATGTTTGAGATAGCGGAAAACAATGGAGCTAAGAGAAGAGTTGGAAGACCAAGAGAAAGGTGGCAAGAGGGAGTCAAGTTCGGGGTAGTCAACCGAGGAGAAAAATGGGATGAAGTGGAAGACGAGAGATGGTGGGAGAATAGAGAACGATGGAGGGAACTCGTAGGAAGAGAAGAAGAAATAGAGGATAGGCCTAGCAGTAGTGAAGAAGAGGAGGAAGAAGTCGGAACTGGCAGGAACCGATTGATATAAGAAGTCTGCCCTAGAAAAACTGGTGGAAACACCCCCTGGCCCAATTTAATTGGTTATCTGGGTTTGAGATATATATATATTCAATTACACTTGTTCGTAGACTTGGAAGAAAATAGTGAAGATGAATTTCTGCATTGAACAAGCATCGTGCATACGCCACGTTAAAGAGCATGACGGTTGTATTTCTCAAATCAAAACTACGTATTGAAGTAAACCTACTTTTTAAATATTGATGAACTGGCAAAAAAATAAAAACGGAATATTTCGAGAATGATTGACGTGATTATTCGAAGCATGGAAACTTGAGAGCGCAGATTATTATTAACCCATGTTAAAATAAATTCCATTATGATAAAATCTAGGCCTAAAAAACTGGTGGAAACACCCCTGGCCCAATTTAATTGGTTATCTGGGTTTGAGATATATATATTACTATTTCACTTGGGACTGGCGAAATCAAGTTGACATGTTGGGCCCTTGTGAAGTGTATTCTCCTAACTTTGTTAGAAAAAGTACAGTGAAACCTCTACGCATCATTCCCGTATCTATCGTTTTCCTGCTTGTATCATTCATTTTTTTCTAGTCCCACTCCCATATAATCAATGATAATTTTTCCTGGATGGATGGTTTTCCTGCATGGATGGTTTTATTTGCCTGTCCCTTGAAAAACGATGGATAGAGGTTACACTGTAGTTGGAAATAATAAAAATATATTCATTTTTTTCTAGTCCTACTCCCATATAATCAATGATAATTTCTCCTGAATGGATGGTTTTCCTGCATGGATGGTTTTATTTGCCTGGTCCCTTGAAAAACGATGGATAGAGGTTACACTGTAGTTGGAAATAATAAAAATATATTCATTTTTTTCTAGTCCTACTCCCATATAATCAATGATAATTTCTCCTGAATGGATGGTTTTCCTGAATGGATGGTTTTATTTGCCTGTCCCTTGAAAAACGATGGATAGAGGTTACACTGTAGTTGGAAATAATAAAAATATATTCATTTTTTTCTAGTCCTACTCCCATATAATCAATGATAATTTTTCCTGGATGGATGGTTTTATTTGCCTGGTCCCTTGAAAAACGATGGATAGAGGTTACACTGTAGTTGGAAATAATAAAAATATATTCATTTTTTTCTAGTCCTACTCCCATATAATCAATGATAATTTCTCCTGAATGGATGGTTTTCCTGCATGGATGGTTTTATTTGCCTGGTCCCTTGAAAAACGATGGATAGAGGTTACACTGTAGTTGGAAATAATAAAAAAATATTCATTTTTTTCTAGTCCCACTCCCATATAATCAATGATAATTTCTCCTGAATGGATGGTTTTCCTGCATGGATGGTTTTATTTGCCTGGTCCCTTGAAAAACGATGGATAGAGGTTACACTGTAGTTGGAAATAATAAAAAAATATTCATTTTTTTCTAGTCCCACTCCCATATAATCAATGATAATTTCTCCTGAATGGATGGTTTTCCTGCATGGATGGTTTTATTTGCCTGGTCCCTTGAAAAACGATGGATAGAGGTTACACTTTAGTTGGAAATAATAAAAAAATATTCATTTTTTTCTAGTCCCACTCCCATATAATCAATGTTAATTTCTCCTGAATGGATGGTTTTCCTGCATGGATGGTTTTATTTGCCTGGTCCCTTGAAAAACGATGGATAGAGGTTACACCGTAGTTGGAAATAAAAAAAATATTCATTTTTTGCATATACAGTGACACTTCTATCTATCCTTTTTCAAGGGACCAGGAAAACTGCCACTATCCATGCAGGTAAACGATCCGACCAAAAAACAAAAATTAACTCTGATCAAATGGAAATAGGTTGGGACAAAATGAATGATAGATACCATTGTGCCTGTATTAATCTCAGCAACTAATTATACCAACTGGAATCCATAAAAGCCTGAAAACTCTTGATATTTTAGATAATACATTTATTGAAATGCAGAAAGCTGCCATATTGAACTCTTGTCGCATTGTTAGGAGATTTTTAAATATCCATTGAGGTAATTTATTGTACTAATAATTGTAATTGAATGTACGTTCAGTGGTAACCTGGTAAGCATGTGTACCCGCTCCACTGAACCTTCCACCAGGAAACCGAGAATTGTTCAATAAAATAAAAAATAATAATAATAATTAGACGATTCAATTTGACATACTGAAAAAAATTAGTGTTCGTTTTTATGTATTTTTTTATTGTATTTTTGTTCATTTTTTATGTTTTTTGGTCGGTTCTCCACAGGTCAAACGGCTACAGCTATCAACTTCAAACTTATTTTCATTATGGTTCCACATCTAACTTAGATCTGTATAGTTTTGTGGCATTATTGGGTGGTAATTTTTATGTTTATGAATTTTAGAAATTTCAAAAATACCCATTAGAATAACACGGCGACATTTTTTTTTTTTTTTACTTTCCAAAAAAATGAAATTTTGTGTGGAGTTGAATTACATTCTAATACACATTTCTGGAAATTCTCAGTTTGATCAGGTCAGCCATTTCGAAGAAAAAACATAAAATGTGCTAAATTGATACCACTAGAAGCAGTTTTTACCCATTTATAACTTGAATGATACCCAATTGGCGAATGTAGCCAAAAGTTTGGCAAAAAAAATGACATACTATTACTATACGCTCGTCTAACAATGCATATATGGCGTTTTCCCAGTAGAAATACATGCTGATTTTCCGACAGGTCTCACCTTAACGTTGGTGACAGCATACGGGCTGCGCACAGTGAACGGGATGGTGTTATTGCTGCATATCTGAGCCAAGTTCATGGTTTCTTCTGCAGGCAAACCAAAACATAGATACATTAGGTAGGAGGACATCTGACAAGACTCCGGGTGGACAGTCCGTTCACTTTAATCCCATAAAGCATGGTTCACGCGGACAACTTGGCCAACTCGCTTGGCCAACTAGCCTAAAATTGGCCGTGTGAACGTCAAAAGATTCAGGCACTTAGGACCGTGGGAGACCGTTATCGACCGTGGGAGTCGATTTAGTGGAATATTATTTTTTGGTGATAACTTTTGAACGGTATGAGATATCAACATTCTATTATGGAGTAAACACAGATAATTTTATTACTTTCAAGATGGTGTAAATATAGCCATATGACTCATGTTGCATATTTGTCAAGCGTATACGACTGAAAATTGTGATTGTTCAACTGAATACGCTTGGCAATGCATTATGAGCTGAATACTTTTTTTTTTTTAATAACATCGAAACTACTTTCAGATTCGGACTCGGTCCAACATGAAATTTTCGTAAATTTAGAATCTTAGCGTCTAAAACGTGGCAACATTGCATTCTCCATTCTCAAGAACAATTGCTGTAATGATTAGACTTGTGCTGCATAAAATGTTTTATCCAGGGATAATTATGAGAATGCTGAGATAGGATTTTCACTTCCTGGATCAAGTGTAACTTGATCAGCAGTGTCGTTGTCCCATTATTACGCTTCACAATGCATGTTTAAAAAGATTCGGTTTCGGTAATTCTGATGAAGATTCAGTTCGTATTTGGTTCAAAATAAAAAACATGGATTCGCACACCTCTACAAATTTAGCAAGTGTGCTAATACTCGACCACCAGTGCCAGTTTCTTATTATTAGAATCATTTCGTTCTTATTTTTCATAACCTTGGTACAGTGAGTGTTGGTGCGTGGTACTTACGCGCCTGTACTAACAGCGCCGACTTGGAGTACTCGCAGTTGGTAGTGGCCTTGCCGAAGGTGCCGTTGACGAGCGTGAACGTGAGCGTCTGGTTCAGGGCCGCGGGACGGACAAAGTCCCAAAAGCAGTAGAATGAGGTTATGTTGAGAGAAGTGGACGGCGAACGGATGACGCCGGCGGTGGCGTTCGGGAGGTGACTGTCGCCGCAGACTGACAAAACAATCGTGATGTTAGCGCGATGACACGTAAGTAGGGTTAGTAAGATTCACATACCGAGATGTGTGGCCGAGTGGTAACACACTGAACCGTCACTCAGGAGACCGGGGTTCGATTCCCGCCATGGTCGACCATCCTGACAGGGGTTTTTCGTGGTTTCCCTCTGTCGTTCAGGTCAATACTGGGATGGTTCCTTAACAACAGGCCACGACCGACTCCTTCCAACCATCCAAAACACCTAATAAAATAAACTTCTATCTCATCATCCCATCATCTCATTCATCATCCACCGACACCAATAGATCCAATAGATCGTAGCCATCAGTATAGTGCATCGTTAAAAACCCGATATGATGAGTAAAATTCACGAGTGAGGAAATTTTTATTGATTTTATGAAATAATTAGACATAAATAATTTTATGTATCATGTATTAGTAATTACTTAAAACTTTGAAGATACAAGAATTTTCTCAAAAGTTGATAAGAAAATTGTTAAAAAGTTACTACTATCAAGGTCTGAAAAAATATTAGTTCAGTACAAACAAATTTGTAACATTGTATCAACAATTGAATTATTTTATAATTACTATTTTGATGGTAATTTTTATTTTAACTGTAGTTTGATTATTTGATTATGGGCTACTTTGTAGGCCTATTATATACAAGTAAATCAAATACTTATACATATTATTATTCTATATTTGAATCATTAGACAGTAAACACTTGACCTATAGCCTACGTAACTTTTTGATTCATTCTAAAAAGACTCATTAGTTTCAGATGCAGACTAGTTCAAAACATATTTTATATAAATATTGACAAATAATCCCAATCATCAGTACTGTATTAAGTCTGGTATTAAAATATTCGTATAACACTAATATTCAATTTTAGTTTTCAGTTTTTCAGGGGACCAGACTGAAAAGACTTACCAAAGTGAAAAACTTACCAAAGAGACTATTTAACATTTAGGAGCTGATAGATGGGATCAAAAAATAAAACTTACCAAGGAGAAAAATGCACTAACTAGGGACTAACGCTACGTTTACATTACGGTAGTAACTACTCCGGTAGAGTAACCGTCGATTTGGCGGGTAGGTCTACCTGCGTTCACACAGTCAATTTTGGTCACGTTTTCTGTGCAGTAAAATGGCGACCGTGAATGACGCGATCCCTGGATTAGTAGGGTTAGGTTTGGCAATTCTATTTTGCCTCTTCTGTTTTGGTTCTGTTTTGCCGCTAAAAGTCTTCCGCCTTCTCTAATTTCGTGATTCCTATGCACTTGACAGAGCTTAGATGGCAGTACAACTACCAAGGTCCGTTTACACACATATATCTACGGTGGTAGGGTTACTAACTCCCGTAGCTCTACCGCCGGTAGAGCTACCGGCCGCACTACCTACCTACGATCGTTCACACACAAAAATGTCCGTAGGTAGGTCGGTCAAGTAGACTTACTCTAGTAGAAATGTCCGTAATATAAACGGGGTCTTACTAAAGAGGTTCTACAGTATAAGTTACTTTGAAGCAGTTTTAAAATAAGATTAAAATGAAGAGTAGGCCCTATCTTAAATTGACCAAAGTGTATGTAATAAGATTGTAAATACCCGAAGGTTCGTCTGAACTGTATGTCAGCTTGAAGCCCCTGTGGCCAGATCTGCGGTACGCTATCATGGATATCAGCATGGTGTTGCCGGACGACTTGACGGGTAGAGGCGAGCTGCGACCGTTGTATGAGACGATACGGGACTTGTAGCTGAGATCGTTGTAGAACTGTAACAAGGCGCGCTATCAGCAAGGTACGTACAGTGAAAACCTCTTCAGTACGTTTTTCAGGGGACAAGAAAACAGTTTTTATAATATTGACGAATTTCTACAGTAAAATGGAACTGATTATTGTGAAATGCAATTTATTGTACACCCCTGTCACTCTAAGGAAATATTTTTATTTTTGACCAGTTATAAGCACTAAGCAGGCCCTGAGCTAACATGAACATATTCTTTGTAAATATTTCAACTCTTATTTTTTTTCTTAGACGTCTTTTAAAACCTTTACGTACGTTTTGTTTCATACCGTCTACATCTGCATACTGGTGAAGTGAAAGGCAAATAAAAACTAAACTAACTAAAACTGAAAGCTTGAAGGACAACACAACCTAGAAACTAGATTTTAATGTTTAATTAAGATATTTATTTTCTAAATTTTAGAGAAAACTGGAAATCACCATAAGCGATTTCATGAGCGTAAATCAGATAATTGAAGATCAGAGAACAAGTTTACCGATCAATAAATGTGGTGAGTCATGCCCACGTCATGTCTCATGGTCTCTGGAGGACAAAATAATTAATTATAATTTTGAGATTGGGATGGTGATTTCTAGTTTTCTTTGAAATTGAAGAAATAAAAATGAAATCTTCTTTCTGGGTTGAGTTATCCTTTAAACATCACCTATCAAAGTTCTAGGCCAGACCTTCCCAACTGGCGGATTGTGGGCCCTTCTCAAATGGCCCCCGGTATGATGTCCGTATTCTGCATCACTCATAAATTCATACAAACTTTGCAATCACTGCAATTAAGTGTAATATTCTGTGTAGTCAAATTGAGAACCTATCTTGCATCGTTGTGCCCCCCCCCCCCCCCCCCCCATCACCATATCGGTTATATTCTTATAGAGACCTGAATAAAGACATGACGACAAGGTGTAAAATATGAATGAGTAATTGAATCTTGATTTTTTTAAAATCAGATTTAAGAAGCTTGAATGTACCAAAAATATGATGTTTGTATACAGGCACACCAAAACCTTAGTATCTAACTTCGTTAGAAGACGTAAAACTAAGTCTTCTAAGCGGTGACAGAGCGATGCTAGCGCACGTATCGTAGTGGAGTGAATTATTCTTTAGGCGGGCCAGTTGGAATGATTTCCAGAATGATTTTTTCTCACACCTTCTTGGATCCACATAATTATCCAAATAATGTTTATTTCAGAACTAGTATATTTCATGATCCATCAATATATAGTTCCGCCTATAGTTCCACCATGAGTGGGCGAGACAAGGCTATCTGTTATATCGCCGAGTGTTTTAATTATGTAATCAAGGCAAAAGTGAAGTAATTCTTCAGGTCCAGGGAGAAACGGGAATGTAAGTACAGCCTAGGCTTGACCAATTGAAATATCTGTTCATTCGTACATCTCCATACTATTTATAACTTATTAGGAATATGTCTATGAATGATTTACAACATGATAATCACGTCAGTTCGGTGTTCTACGCATTGGACATATTGGTGGTAAAGCAGATATCTCTCTTCTAATTCACTCCACTGCGACAGGTAGCACTAGTGAGCAATGTCGCCAAGCGTTTACATGGTAAACAAGATCAGTTTTACGTCTTCTAACGAAATTAGATACTAAGGTCTTTGGGCACACCATATCGAAAACAAGTGAAAAATAAATAAGAATTATTGGAAAATTAACTGTGTGCAGTGTAGCCCACTTCAGATTTCTCCATGAAAAGAATGGCCCTCGGAGATATCTAGTCGGAAAGCCATGCCCTAGTACTTTGGAATTAACTAGTCCAGTCCTAGCATGTTATTTCAAATGGTTTACTAGTCAGGGTAACTATTAATTCCAGTTTTGTCTTAATGTATGTTGAATATATTTCATATGTCCTAAGTTTATAGAATGCCGCGTGAATATTGACGACGTTTGACTGACCGAAAGTCTCGGACTGAACTGCGTGAGGGTGATTCCGATGTCGAAGTCTATGATCTTGGCAGTGATGCGCCTGCCTCGTGGCACGGTGATGAACCACTGGCACGCTCGCACCGGCGCCAAGTTCGTATGCCTCGGGCTCTGGATAACGCCTAACGGGGTGTCCAGCGCACCGCCACAAGCTACAACAATCATGTTTTCAAAGGTTTGTTTACTCTTCTTCTTAGAGCAACTTGCAACGTGCGTGGATCTGTGGGAGTTGGTGATGATGTGTGAGGTTAGGTTATCATTGATACACTGGTATTTACGTACGGATATGTTGAATTGGAATGTTCGGAAAATGTGACAATTCTGAATATACGCAAATGAATAGGAAAGAATAAAAAATTTGAATGATCAAGATTATTTATTAATTCTAGTTGGTATAAGATATTATTTCGCTAATTTGTTATCATCAAGTTTAATTTGTTCAATTTGACTATTGGATATTTTTATATTTTGATTTCAGGAATCCTTTCTCATTCTTATGAATCAGGACCCTATCACTTGTATTGCAATACTATTTGTAGAAAATTTAGATATGAGTGATTACAAGAATTGTTGTGGTAAGCTGCTGGTCGATGAACTTACACTCTTCGCTGGAGTTGAACTCGAGCTTGAAGCCGCGGTGCAAACGCTGCGTATCGGTCGAGCCGGAGTGAAACGTGACCAAGACCTCGTTCGACGAGGAACGAAGGAACGCGTTATTTTCCCCACAATAAGTGCCAAGAACGTTCACTGTAAACAAACACACAAACATGTTAGGAACCAAACACATTATGGGGTTCGTTCGTCACAAAACAAAAAACCAATTTTGTTTCGTGCACAATAAGTAGCGAGAACGTTCACTGTAGACAAACACACGAATATGTTGGAAACGGAATATTTTGTGGGGTTCGTTTGTCGTGAAACGAAGAAACGTTTTTGTAATGCGCACAATGAGTGGCCGTTTTCTGTAAACGAACACACAAATATGATATAAATGGAATAATATTTCATGGCGTTTGTTTATCGTGAAATCAAGAAACGATTTTGTTGGCTTGAATTTCCAAATTTGAATTTTACAGTGGAACCTCATTTATACGTTTTTCAGGGGACCAGACTAAAAAAGAATATTAATGTCAAAAACTTATTAATGAAACTATTTAACATGTGGAGCATATGGGTTGGATCAAAAAATAAAACTTATAAATGTAATAAATGTATAAACGAGAAACTTATAACTGAGGTTCTACTGTATATCACTCACAATTACATAGATGTGGGTGAGGTTTTCCCAGCACACAATTATGACAGAGTGAAATACATAATAACTGAATAAGTGATACAATGTGGACAAATAAGCTAGATAAAAATAAATAAATAAATGAATAAGCTGATAAAAAAGGGGAGTGTGCATTTTGGGTGATATTTTGCTACATAATCCAACAGATTGTCTCTAAGTAGATGAATAATATTAACCAGTGAACCAATATCTAACTCAGCTCTTTCCTTGTTATCAGTATACATCATTTAGTATGTAGCTGGTATGTTTACAAGAGTCTTAACAAATGGCATTCATTTTCCTTGCCAACAAACACTGAAAAAACAATTGAAGTAAGACGCATACAGGTTGAAAAACACGACACTATAAATAACGAAACGATTACAAGCCCGTGTCAAATCTCCCTGACGCGTTAGACGTAGATTCGTCAGAGTTATTGAAATATGGCGGTTGATTACGCGGCATTGCCAGTCAATGTTATGTGGAGAATATGTTCTATACAACGGATGTTGGTAAATATAGGTTCATACTTAATACAGGGAACAGTACTTGGAAAATATTTTTGAAATGTCATTCCATTTTTTTTTTAAATTGAATCTATCTTCTCAATTATTTCAATCTTCTTTTTTCAATCTTCTCTTTTTTATTGATTGACTGTTATAATTTCTCAAATATTTGTGAATAAATGTTCGTAGGAAATATATATATATATATATATATATATATATATATATATATATATATATATATATATATATATATATATATATATATATTTAGGCCTACATAATTATCACACACAATTACCCAATTATGTGAATAATTTCATAGCTATTATTCAGCACCTATTATCATTCAAATATTAAGATTTTTCTATTACCAATGTTAATTATCCTAATAATCCTATAGTTTACTTTTGGTAATACTTCTTTGAAGATATGTTTATTCTCTGTCATCAATCAATATTGTATGTTTTTAATAGGTCAAAGCCTTCCTAGCTACCTCTGTTACAAAATAGTATTCAATGAACACTTGAATAGTAAACATAATTTAAGAAATAGTCAGAATGTATTTATTGATAGAAAACATTCTTGCACTGAAGAAAACTCCTGGTTCCACAGAGGAATGAGGATTTTCAATACAATTCCTAGGAGTATTAAGAATGCAAGAAATGCAACTACATTAGAATTAATTGTTGTAGAGAAATCAAAGATGGAGGCTTGATCCCAAAACCCTATCAAGTGAACTAGTTGATGATCCAACTATAAAAGTTGAAGATGATCATTAAATACTCAATGTGTTTTTATTTTATGATTTGCATCATATAGCATTAACCACAATTCTATTTTTAGACACATTCGGACAAAAAAAATGTCCGAAAACAGTCTTCTTGATTACAATATGTCATTAAAATTCACATTGAAGAATCTTAAAATTCAATGTGGCTCTGAAATTTGACGTCACCAAGTGGGTAATTGTGGTTAATGCTATTGATGAATATATACCGGTATTATTATAAAAATTGCTTCGATATGTGTTACGTGAAAATTGTATCAACATGTATATAAATAGCTTCTTTGCTAATGAAGGAATTACTACTACTACTACTACTATCAGCATACATATTTAGGATTATTAATAGACAATAAATTCAAGTGGGATAAACATATAGATTTGGTATGTAATAAGCTACGTTCTGGAATGTATAGAATATGTATAATCAAGCCATTTGTGAATAGTATAACTCTGAAAATAGTTTATCATGCGCTTATTGAGTCTGTGATTAGGTATGGCATTTTATCTTGGGGATGTACAACTAATAACTACTTGAACAAAATTGAAATTATTCAGAAAAGAATTTTTAATATAATCACGTCGAAACATCACAACCGGATTTCAAATTCCAATTTCTTTACAATTCGTCAACTGCATCTACTTCTCTTTATTACATCAAATTATTTTTCACAGAGGCACAAGAATTCATTCATGCATTCACATCAAACACGTAATAAAGACAGATTGATAGAGCCACTAACCACCAACTCGTATGGTAAACAGGAAGATAGATTTTTAATCCCTCATTTATTTAATAAAATCCCTTCTGAATTTTTGAGTTTCCAAAAAATGGTTTAAGTAAAAACCGAATTAAAGAGGTATATATCATCTCACCATATTTTCTAGGAAGTTTGACATTATATTTTGCTTTTCAGCACAAACATTTCTCTGTTTTGTTATTTCATTAAGGAATTCATTATTGAGTAGAATTTGATTTAATTTTGAATTGTGTGAGTTATATCTATGTATATGTATTGTATATCATCCAGACAACTGAATTTGATTGTATTTTTTTGTGTAATAAATGTTAATAGACCCGCAGACAAGTTAAAATTTTTGACTTTGCGGGTCTATACAATTTTAACATATGTATTTGCTTGATAACAATAAAATAATTTAAAAAAAAAAAAAAACTACTACTACTACTCATGGATGACCCAACTTTGCCTATGCAAATAAGACAATAAATAAATAAAATAAATAAATGAATAAATTATTACTTATAAAATTATGCAATCTATGTAAATTCTCAAGTATGCAATAAAGATCTGTGCAATCTGGTTCTACATCTAGCCCACCCTTCTGAGAAGCATCTAGCAACAGTGTGATAATGTAATGCAATCATCAACCAATTGAATCATAAATATATTATAAGTGTTAATCAAAGGTTATTCACACTTGAAGTACAGTCTGTGCATTGTAAAGTAGATGGCTGTCTGCACTGGCATTTACATGCAACCAACTGCAGGTACAAGATGCACTTTAGAAAAATATATTTCATACAGTCAAGTCCATTTGAAATAAAATTTTAATGTTAATGATATAATGATAATGGTGTATAATGATAATATAATTATTCATAAATATAGTACTATAAATAAAAATAATGTGAATATAGTAAGTAAGTATATCAAATTCATAGGAAAATTCCATTTATAGGGAATGGGAATTTTCAATAAAATTCCTGCAAGAATGGAAATTTCAACGCCAACTGCAGAATTTAGAAGTGTTTGTTGTAAAATTAAAAGAAATGGGCAATAATTGTTCCCAACAAACAAGAACAAAAATTGAATTACTGGAATATTCCAGAAGTGTATCAAAATGGAGAATATTAAATTCATATGTATAATGTTTCAATGAATGTATTGCAAAAGAAAAAAACTCAATGATTAATATTGATATATATTAATCTTTGGATTACTAATACTTTGGAGAGGGTAGGCCTAGTTCAGAAAAAAATATTAATTATTATTAATATATATTAATCTTTGGATTACTAATAATTTGGAGAGGGTAGGCCTAGTTCAGAAAAAAAAAAGTTTTTTGATAAGGTGTCAACATGAGTACATTAGACTGATTAAATATAATTGATAAAAGAAAATAGGAAATGTTTTATTCAAGTTTATGATGAAATGAGTGTTGTAGATGCAGATAAGGCATGTAACTTATTTATGACGAATAATGAGGAAGGGATTCTCGAAACAACAGGAAGTCGACGATAGTTGGCGGTGAGAATTTGTGGAAAAAGTTGAGCCAACCAATAGTTAGCAAATTGAGCAATAATTAGCTAATTAACTGGTTATTTCTCTCCATCACATGCTATTCCTGTACCTTAACTAAGAGTTGGCCAACTGGTACTTAACTGGTAGAGTGATATGCCTAATTATAACATTATAGACCTATCACTCATTTTTTTTTCTATTTTGTATAATGATAAACTTTACATCTACTGTTAATTGAAAGAAGTGATCATTGCCCAAGAGATTTTGTTCAAAGTGGAAGATATCAACATTTGTGTGTTTTGTTTAATCTTAATACCAATGCTGGTAATGTCCGGATATATATCACAGAAACGGATTTTACTTATAATGTGTTCCAGACTTTCGGAAACTGAAAGACTTTTATCTACGGCAGAAAACTATGGTCACAGACTGCGCAGTCCTGGTGTTGAAGTTCATTGGTTTTAAATAATTAAAATGGTCTGATAAGATCGCCCTTGTGGTGCCCCGTCCAAACGATCCTATCTTTCATCAATAGCCTTAATTGGGGAACAATAATTTTGTATCAAGTTTTGATATTATTAAAAAAAAAACTCAATTATCAGTTATAACAATAGATGGTCTTGAAGCTCCAAGATCCAGTTTTACCAACTGATTGTTACTAAATTAAGCGATAGTTAGCGGATTAACTTGTTATCGCCCTTGGTTATGCATTTTATTTCTGTACCTTAACCAACAGTTAGAGGATTAACACTCAACCAAGATTTGTGAAACTAGACCTTATAACAGAGTCAAATAATTAAAATAATTTCTACTTAAAGGGAGTAAGAGTCGAATATAATTTTGTATTGTAGAATGGGTGGAAAATAAACTGAAACATTATTACCGATACACGAATCATGACTTTCAATCTTTCTCATATTCGATACTTTTGATTAGATATTTTCTATTCGATTCAATTGAAAATTGAAAGTTGAAAATTTCAATTAATTTCAATCGATATTCGGTATTTAAGTTCTGATAACGTTTGAAATTGTCATATCAAACGGAAACTTTAATATTTTATTTATTTATAAAATGTCTTGAATAGACCACACTGAGTGAATTTAATATACAATTGAAATTTTTAAAAAATGTATTCAATTAATCAATATTCAACTAAACATATTTCAGTGAACATTCATCTCGACTCATTCTACTTCACTCTCTGACAAACAAAAAACACATACAAACAAACTACAATTAAAATGTCATCTGTCACAAAATAATGGGACTATTCATATCATAAGCTAGATAACAAAACCACATACATCAAGGTCATTTAGTGACAAAGACAAACCAGTCTGAAAACATGCTGGGTATCCAAGCCACCTCATTGAATAACATACATGTGTACTATCTTTGAGTAGCAAGATGTTTGATGAACAACATTACAAGGTATAAAACATTGATGACAATTCCTGACAAGGTTCAGTTAGAAAACAGGCTTGGATTGCATTAGTTCAACAGGTGTTAATTGAGAAATGGCTACTTGGTAAGTTAACACTTTAATTACCTTCACTAACTACTAGTTTGATTTATTACAGAATTAAAAATTGAATTGGGCCAGAATGATACAATTTTTTTCTCCCAGTATTTGTTTACATTTTTTTGTATATATATATAATGATTAACTTTATACATCTGCTGTTAATGGAAAGAAGTGGACATTGCCCAAGAGACTTGGTTCAAAGTGGAAGATATCAACATTCGTGTGTTTTGGTTGGTTACTCGTAATACCAATGCTCATAGAAATGTCGAAATATATCACAGGGTCTTTACTCATTATGTGTTCCAGACTTTTGGAAACTGAAATACTTTTATCTGCGGCAGAAAATTATGGTGACAGACAGTGCAGTTCTAGTGTTGAAGTCAATTGTTTTAAATAATTAAAATGGGGTGGTAAGATCACCCTTGTGGTTCCCCGTCCAAACGATCCTACCTTTCATCCATAGCCCTAATTGGGGAACAATGATTCCATGTCAAGTTTGGACGTTATTAAAAAAAACATATTCTGTGAAATATATCATGTGGAAAGGGGGTTGACCTACAAGGGGAGGTTGATCCTAAACCATAAACAATAAAGTTAGAAATAATGATACTATTCATGGGGAGTCATTTAATAACAATTCCACATTATTTGACCTATTTGTTGAATAAAATGTATTGCATGATTCCATATAAATGTATATGGTACACCTAATTTGGATTATTTTAATTTGAAATAGTGGACTTTGTCTTAACATATTAGGAATAGAAATAAAGGATAATAAACATAACTAGAAATAGGAAAGATTTTGTGAAAAAAAAAAGGATTGGGCTGCATTAATAATTTGTTTATTTCTCACTTTGCAGCACAAAAATATTAGTGTTTACATTGTTAGCCCTGCTGATATTGGAGGGCGTGACGGCAGAGAAAAAACAAAAGGATAAAAGCTCGAAGAAGGTTCGCGAGGGATCGCCAGACGAGGCGAAAGCTCGCTATTCAAAATCGTCGAAAGACGTAGAATCTAGCCGTTCAGAAAAATCCAAAAAGCGCAGCAAAGATGAAACGGAAACGTCGAGAAAAGACAAGAAAACGAAACGGGCTGCGGAGGAGAGCGCACAAGTCGTAGACGACGCTCAGAAATACAAGAAGCGAGATAACAAGTTTGATGGCCTGGAAGGTTGGTTTGGATTTCTCAAATATCTGTTCATATCGCGAATGGTTCTACATTCTCTCTCGTGGGGACTGAAATTACTCCTTAATTTACTCAAATATACGTCGTTTGTATTTTTAATTCTCTTGCCGATGATCTATTTTTTATTCTGGGTATTTAGTAAGATGCCAACAAGTTGAAGACACTTTCAGTATTTATTTAAAACAATTATAAAACTGGCCTATCAGGATAGTGTGAAAAATCTCAAAAGTGCATGAAAGTAGCAAAGTAATAATATTTAGGTGATAACTTCTGGTTGGTCTGATGAACAAATCTTTTCAATTCCTTCTAGACGGTATGTGTAAGAACTATTTAATTTGTATTGTTTTATTAACACAAGAACATATACATCTAGAATACTGATTCTTTTAGCTGTATAGAGCCTACCCGTGGAAATGTTACGAGCCATGGTAAGCAATTTCAATATGTTTCATTTTGAAAGTATAAAAAGTTCTTTGTTACTTTTGCAATAGAATTTTTATATCTCATTTAGTTTCAAAGTTTCACACTCAAATCTCATGCAATCGTATTTAGAGTGAGTCAGTTTAGTTTCATTGTTACTTTTTTACTGGTTACGTAATAAACAGAAAAATAAAGCATGATTTGATATTCCAAATTTATTACATAATATATTCACGTTTGTGTAAGTATTGGAGAAAATAATTAATCATGGTTTTTCTTTTTATTAGGTGATCAGCAAACGAAGGAACTGAAACGAAACAAACGCTCGAGCGAGAAAGTAGATACCGAGTCGTCACAGAAAGGACTAGGAAAGCAGAAACAGAAGGAGGGGAAAAGTTGTAAGAAGGGTGGCAAATCGAAATGTGGCGGAGAAATGACGAAAGCAGAGGAAAAGAAAGTAAAGAAAGTAAAGAAAATTACTACTGAGGAAATAGCTCCTGAAGAGGTCGAAGTTGTCGAAGAAACGACGAAGAATAAGAAACAAAAGAAACAGAAGAAAACAGTTGAAACATCGGAAGAAGAAGAAGTGATGAGCGAGGAAAAGATAAATCCAGAAGACGAAGAAATGGTGAAAATAGGTAAAGTCAAAGAGCAGAAGAAATCAAAGAAAGAAGTGAAAACGGCGGAGAAACTGAGGAAGAAGCGTGCTGCAGAAGTCGTGGCTCTGGAAGAAGAAGAAGAACTGGTCGAGGAAGAAGAAATGATCGTTGAGGACGCGGAAGATGAAATCGAGACGGAGGAAGATCTGTTATCTTACGAGGATAACGAGCTGGAAAAGGAAATCGACGCAGAAGAATATTGTGATAACCCTCAATAGGTGACAAACAAAAGACATTTATGTATTCAACGAAAGTTCAACACACGCTAAATTAAAGTTTACGAGAGAACTATGCTCAATGTTTACAGATTGGGAAACAAAGTCAGGTTAAATACTGAATCAATATGTAAACAAAGACAAATTCAACCTCTCAAAGTGACAGATTTATTATGTTGTATTATCAGTGTAGATTTCAGTTGTTGTTTTCTATTACATATCTGCCTGAATTGTAAATAAAAGACGATGATATATTGTGAAAAATGTGAGATATTTGTATATTATGAATATTTAATAAATGTTTGTTAACTTTTAAGAATATGATATTGGGCCCTGGTATTATTATTTGGTTTATGAAAAACTTCCTATAGTGAAAAGTAGCAGCTATCCTTGTTTTATTACCATGGAAAATTGGACATACAGTATTTAATTCCCAATTAAGCCACTTTACCACTGATTACATTACATCTGGCATTAAATAAATGTCAGAGTGAGAAAGACAGTAAAGTGTACCAATGAAATGACATTTCAAATTATGTATTGTGGGGCAAGTTCCCCCTCCCCTCCCATCTCACCCACAACTCCAATGGATTTACTAAATTGAAATCACACTGGTACATCTTATTTTAGAAACACCCCTATATACAGTATAAAAATTTGATTAATTTTGAAATCAATATAATATTTCCCATTTGCAGGTATAAATAGATGATGCATACTCTTAATGACCAGAAATTTTCCAATACTTCTGTATGTATGAAAATCAAATACCGGTAACGACTTTTAAAAGACACAAGAATAGTATGAAAATGAAAATTCACAGATAAAGGAGAAAACTTTGTCATTAGTCAGTAAATATTATGAAAATACGGAAATTGAAGTTTTATCATCCTCTCTTCTCGTTATCACTTCATTTCATCACATTATAGAGTTGACTTTTTGAGTAATATGGCATTTATTTATCACCGATTACACGTAACAAGGACATTAAATCATAAGCGTAAGACTTATTTCCTGACATCGACACAAGGCAGTCGGTAATTCTTGTGTACAGATGATTTAATTACATAAGGTTTATTAACCTCAAGTTGTCATTACGAAACAAAGAACTACTTGCATAAGAGATGAGAATTGGAAAATTATTAAGATACATTTATTGTTTTCATTATTCATCTATTGTCTATTGAATAGCTCGGAAAACAGTATTTTTTGTACAATATAACAATGAAAATATTATTGTAACATGTCATAAACATGAAAACATAATAAAAAAATCAACAACAATGGGTAATACTTATTGAAACACATTGACTAGGCCTATATATAATATATTAAACTATCGCACTAAACTATGAACTGTATTGTCAACAATCTTTTCCTTCTTATCCATTCAATATTCCTAATTTTAAAAGAACCTACACTTCTTACGTTTCTGATGTTATACGCAACTCATCGTATTCATGCATCGCGTTATTAAAAATCCAATATGACCATTTTTCGCACTGCACTGACTACGAAAACATTTCCTTTCTGTAGCCTGTCCGGTGCTCACATTGTAAAATATTCTATACGGGTTTGAAGTTTGAAGATACGTTGGCATCATCCCTATTTTAATCTAAATATTATTCATTTTATTTATATTGGGTTTAGCGACGCACTGTACTGATGGCTACGATCTATTGGCGTCGGTGGATGATGAATGAGATGATGGGATGATGAGATGAGAGATTATTTTATTAGGTGTTTTGGATGGTGGGAAGGAGTCGGTCGTGGCCTGTTGTTAAGGAACCATCCCAGTATCAACCTGAACGACAGAGGGAAACTAGGAAAAACCCCTGTCAGGATGGTCGACCATGGCGGGAATCGAACCCCAGTCTCCCGAATGACGGTTCAGTGTGTTAACCACTCGGCCACTCGTCTCGGTATCTAAATATGAATACTAGTACTGGTAACAAAATAGTTTCTTTTACATTTAGCTATTCTATAATTTATCCAACATTATCACAATAGGCATTTCCTTTCTACATCTAAGAACACTGCTCATTGCTTTGTTACAGAGTACTTGGGCAATTACAGTATATTATGAGGCCAGACCCTGATGTATTGGAAGACAAGTTTGTCAGGTTACCATAGCAACTGGGAAAGTTGGGGGCAAAAAACTAATACTGAAGTTGTAATCCGAGATCACAGTTTGGTGAGACGGTTGCTCACATAATGTTTGACAGAAGCCTATCACTTTATTAAGAAAAAATGTGAATTATCATTTTATATTTTTTTAATAATTACAAATTCATGTGTTACTTCATAATGTACTGTAAGATTTATAATCCATTAATATTGCAACAAAAAAAAAAACATCGATTAAATAAAAATATATATGTAATATGGCAAATTATATAAGGGATGTTCTCAAAAATATTTTTTTGCGAGGATTAGGGATGACATCTATTCTAAAAATCGGGAATCGATTCTCTATGCTCCAGAATCGATTAAAAATCTATTTTGAAAAAAAAAAATCAAAAAAAAAATTCCAAAAAAAAATTCAAAAAAAAAATTTAAAAAAAAAGTTTTCTCAAAAAAGTAGTGTAATTTGAAACTTTTTTTTTTCAACCTACCCAATGCGTTCACGTGAAAAATAGCTGCTAGAGACTTCTTTGAACTGAATTGTACCATTTGGGTATTTCCGTCAACGTTCGGCTGTCAGACGTAACCGAAGGGATAGCTTTTGTCCAGATAGTAATATCTCAACAATACAGAATAATATAGACAACAAAATGAGCACTTATTACAACGTAAAGAAGTACAGCACTGAACCAAAAAAAAATATATATATATTTTTAATATAAATAATAAATATAATACACATATAAAATATATATAAATATATATAAATATATATAAATATATATAAATATATATAAATATATATAAATATGAATATATATAAATATAATATATATAAATATATATAAAATACTTGATTTTAAAGCTGGACTTCCATGAAAACGTTATTCTCTCAGAGAATTCGCTAAGCAATTTTTAAGCCACCTTGATGATAAAACGACCAATCAGTGACGAAAGTTACGCAATTTCTGATTGTTGAGCTCGCCTCAATTCCACCGCCTTGCGAAAGCGAAACGCAAATCGCGTTCATGTAAGGCCAGCTTGAAGAGTCGTTCTGACGTTGATATTGTCACGAAGTTCTCTTTATCTCAAAGCACTCGAGCAACCAATCTACTGAAGTGCGCGCAAGTGTACGAGATAAGAAACCCTCTCGAGAAAGTCAAGTAGGAAGCGTCAACAATCACTATGACAATATACACGTAATCCTTTCTAACAGCGTCAGAGAGTTCAAGTTTATTACGTTTTGTAAGACTCCTGTTATAAGAAAGTTTAATTTTCAATCAACAATATAAAACTTGATTGTTTAAGCAGGCACTAGATTCATTTTACATAGTTCTGACACTGTAACCTTTGAAGATTACAGTGAAACCTCTATCCATCGTTTTTCAAGGGACCAGGAAAATAAAACCATCCATGCAGGAAAACGATCCCATAAGCAAAATTCAACATTGATTATATGGGAGTGGGGTGAGAAAAAATGAATGATACAAGCAGGAAGGCGACGGATCCGGGAACGATGCGTAGAGGTTTCACTGTATTCAATTATGTATGAGATTGTGGGAGATATGTATCACAATTTCAATTTCAAGTACAATTTGGGAGGTCAATTTTAAATATGTTGTGATGATGATGATTATTGTTTACTTAACGACCCCACCAACAGCTAGGTTATACGGGGGTACGAATGAGCAGGTGATTATGAAATTATGAAGTGATGATCAGTGAGAGGACGTTTACAAAAATCCATGCCTCATGCGGGATTCAAACCCACGCCCAACGGTGACTTCAGTTTCTGAAGCGGTGCCTCAGCTGACCGAGCTACCGAGGGAGGCTTTTAAATGTCTTATATTGATGATTTATTGATGGTAAAAAAACTTCTTATCTGAATATGAGAGATCATGAATGATTGACCTCTACCATTCTCCCTCTTGCAAACTGTCACACATTGAATACCCCCCCTCAACCCCACCCAAAAACTTGGAGTAATTATACTTTCAACTCCTAGGATCAACATTTGGACTCTCAAAGTGAATAAAATAAGGGAAATTCAACAGACAAGGTTACAAAGTGTCTTGGATTCGTTTTTCAAGGACCAGTAAAAAACAGGCTAGTGGGAAAATTCATCACTTGTTGTTGTTGTTGTTGTTGTTTTTATTGATATTTTTGTGGAGAAGTAACATGTTTTTTCTACACCAGAGCCCACAAAGTTATTTAGCTTGTCTGTGGCATAAGCGTTATTACATGGAAGTAGGATGGGGTGAAATGAATTATAGAAGCGGGAAAATGATGGAGTTGGCAATGACCCATCAAGATTCATATAATCGTCAATCGATGCTCGCGCAAAGTTGAACCAACACGAGAGAAGTTAATGAAATTCGACTCACCCGTTCCATTGCCAGGATCGGTCTCCGTGACGATTATGTAATCGCCGGTCTTACAGTTCGACGGCTTCATGTTGGTGAGGTCGATCAGCGAGAAGTTGAGGTTCAGCACGTGGCCCTCGTAGATGATGATGCGCCACTGGCAGTCGATGTTCGGAGGGTACGAGGCGGGATGTTTCGGAGTCGTTATCGTGCCCCTCCAGTCGCGAATAGTGCCGCCGCAACGGGCTGGAAAACAACAAAACCAAACCTCCAGCTTACCTCAAATTCTGACTGTATTCTTATAAGAAAAAGTGACGATTCTGTGGATGAAAGATGGTGACAAAAATTGGTGTTGATAATCATCAGATGCGATCAAAGAAGTGAATTGAATGGAATTGAAAAGAAGAGAATATATGTTTTGCTTTACCAAACTAATTAGATACATAACTATTTTCACCCTGTTTCAGTCCCATATATTAATAAACCATATACCATACAGCATTACCATTTATTACAAATGTCATCGAATCTACCACGTGATTAAATATATACTAATTTATGTCACTATGCTATTCAAAATACCATAATCTAGACAAATCCATTTCTTCACAATGACTTAGTGTTGATAATTTAAAATTAAATTTTGTTCTGTTTGTCTTCTCTTGAATATCAAATATTATTCACGTATTCCGTCTCTGCTACGAGCTACGATATTTATAAATGTTTATCTTCTGTCAGACCGCTCTCAAGAACTTGTGTTCTTACGCGGGCTTCTGTTGATTTTACTATCCTCACTCATATTAGGTATCAGTTATTGTATTACGCAAAATAAAATGAAATGAAATAAATGAATGAATGAACCCGTTCTTGGGATCGGGCAAGTCTCTTACCGACTGATATTTGAGCTTTGAACTAGTGATAACATCGATGAATCGAGAGTCGATTCTGATGTAAAACGATTCTCAAATTGAAAAATCCATCTTTTTTTTGGGGGGGGGGGGGGGTCAGTGCTGTACTTCTTCATGTCGCAATACATGCTCATTTGGTTGTCTATAATATTTTGAATTATTGATATTTTACGTGTGGTTATGTC
This sequence comes from Brachyptera risi, assembly GCA_964007535.1. NCBI lineage: Eukaryota > Metazoa > Arthropoda > Insecta > Plecoptera > Taeniopterygidae > Brachyptera > Brachyptera risi. The sequence goes on from OZ023334.1 coordinate 4,612,169, forward strand.
TGACAGCCGAACGTTGACGGAAATACTCGAATGCTACAGTACAGTTCTAAGAAGTCTCTAGCAAATATTTTCATGTATATATTTTAGCAAATAAAATTAAAATAATTTTTTTTTGTTATTTTCAGCAATATTTTACATTTCATGAAAAATTCCGCGGGAAGGTTGAAAAAAAGTTTTAAATTATACAACTTTTTTTGAGGGTGAACTTTTTTTTCTAAATCGATTTTCAGTCGGCTAGTCTCTTACCGACTGATATTTGAGCTTTGAACCCGTTCTTGGGATCGGGCACGTCGGTGAAGAATCGCACGTGCATGATGTTGCCGCTGGAAGACAACGTGCCTGGCTTCGTGAAACAATAGTTGCCAAGCAGCTTCGAACTACGAGTCCCTCCGTCTCGCACTTCCACCGCTGCTTTCGAGCAGCTGCAACAGACACCGGACGAGTGATGGGCGTGGCTTATCAGTGTGCCACCTAGAGCTATATTTCATGCGGGCTTTCAGTAGGGTTGCTATTTGGTTTCGATGGATTCAATATTTCAGGACTTTGACGTTGATAACTGAAACACGATGTCGTGATACCTCTTGTTTAGCATTGTAGTTCCATATAAAAGCGATAGTTGCGCTACAGGCAATCAGGACCCTGGACTCAGATTCTGACCCCGGAAATATTTCACTTTGAAGACATGAGTTAGTTGGCCTATACCTTTTCATATAACTAGTCAAACGCGAAATATGCGTTGTAAGATGAGCGAGATATCCTAATAAGGTATAAAAGTCGTTGAAGTAGTTCTACCCTTGCTACGTTATCGACTCTGGTATTCTACACACCTTGATATCTGAATAAGCTATAAAAGTCGTTAAAGTAGTTCTACTCTTGCCACTTTATTGACTCACCTTGACGCATATAAAAATACTTCATTGTTGGTCTACTCTTGAATCTAGAAAGCAGTGAATCTCAACAACTTAATTCTGTCACAATTTGTATGATATATTTGATGAATATTATCAGTTATTTTTATTTTTTTCTTCAAAACGACTGATCAGAATTGCTTCCAAAATCGTAATAATGTGTAAAATCCATGTTTACACATCTAGAGAAAATTTCATCCCATTTGGAGAGATTTTATTTTTCAACATTTTCCGCCCAGCCAAATCTTATGGGGTTTTTAGAAACTTTGAGATGATTTTTCTCAAAATCGGTCTGACCGATTCATTCCAAAAACTATACAGTTCTAAGTTGGATGAGTTTGCGTGTACAAAAAAAGTTTCATGTTGATCAGTCAACCCTTGCGACCTGTGGAGTGCTTACAACAAAAAAAAAAAAAACACACAGACAAAGCCCTATAAGAGTGGGATGGAGACTTCGCTACGCTCATCAATGATGAAGTATGTTGGTAGCACTACATCATGACTGAAATATAAATAAACTGAGCTATGAAACGAATCTAAAATTATTAAAATAATGGGTTACGAGAATATTTCGTAGCCTGGCTGTCAAGTGGTTAAAGATGCATATTTGAGTGTCAAATTGAAATTGATATATTTACATAATAAACATATTTGAGTTTAAACCAAGTTTTCTCCCTTATCTGTAGATTTTTATTCTTAATGGATAAGGGAAGAATTCCGAGAGTTATGTTCGAGTTAGCGGAAAAAGATGGAGCTAAGAGAAGAGTTGGAAGGCCGAGAGAAAGGTGGCAGGAGGGAGTAAAATGCGGTGTAGTCAACCGAGGAGAAAAATGGGAGGTAGTGATAGATGAGAGATGGTGGGAGGATAGGGAATGGTGGAAGGAACTCGTAGGAAGAGAAGAAGAAGCAGAGGAAAGTAGTGGTGAAGAAGAAGAGGAAGAAGTCGGAACTGGCAGGAACCGATGGAGAGATGAATCCTGCCCTAGATGAAATGGTGGAAACACCCCCTGGCCCAATTTAATTGGTTATCTGGGAAAGATATATATATATATACTATTTTTGTATATAGGCCTATATCATATTTCAATAGTCAATACCAGTATTTGATTTTCATATAGGCGTACAGTAAATAGAAGGAGCATCAGAAAATTTCTTGAAACAGAAAAAGTAGGCCTAATCTATTTCGTATTTCGAACGTCTTGTCTCTGCGAGTCAACCTCGACGGAGGACTTACTCTAAGCTGCGCGTGAGATCGAACCGTTCGAGGAAGTCTAACCGCAGGCTCTCTCCAGCGGGGGCCATGATGACCCACTGGCATTCCGTGTGCGACGCCGGGATGTTGGGGTAGTTGGGCGACGATATGTTGACGGCCAGGTTGTCGGCCGTCAATATGATGCTCTCGCCGCACGCTTGCGACACTTCCCGGTACACCAGGCGGAAACCCTGGACAGACAAGACAAACTAGAAGCCTACTCACGGCGTAACACTTTCAATGTCAATGTGACATGTAAACGATCGCAGTGACTTTCCGGACGAACATATTGTAGTGAAACCATAGATATATATATTATCTTATCGAGATACGTTACTCCTGCAGCCGATGGCGACATATGCTCATTCCAATCTCGGTGGCCGTATTGGACCATATATAATTTCAATGTATGAACAATACCCAGTTACATATACATATATTTCTTCCATTTTCATAAAACCAGGAAATTTGATGCTTTATTCATAATATATTTGGTTTAACGATGCACTGTACTGATTACTACGATCTATTGGCGTCGGTGAATGATATATGAGATGGAGGAGTAATGAGATGAAAGGCTATTTTATTAGGTGTTTTTTGATAGTGGGAAAAAGTCGGTCGTGGCCTGTTGTTAAGGAACCATCCCAGTATTGACCTGAACGACAGAGGGAAACCACGAAAACTCCTGTCAGGATGGTGGACCATGACAGGAATCGAACCCCGGTCTCCAAAATGACGGTTCAGTGTATCAACCACTTGGCCACACATCTCAGTGACATTTGATGGTCTCAAGAACATTTCTTGGAATGCCAGGAATTCAAAACAAGGACAATCCCGGGATATCCGGGTCGTCTCGTCACCCTACACTTGATAAACAATAAATAAATGTTCAGTTTACGTTTGTCATGAGGCGTCGTCCACGGTACTTGATGTATGCCCTGTTGCCAGTGGTCTCTAGCGTGGGCGGCAGAACGGAGCTGCAGTATTTACCGTTGCCGAGCAGCGGAGACTCGGCACTACCACCGTTCTTCAGCTGCAATCACACGAAACATATCGCACTTCGTGAACACGAGAGAGGGAGAGGGAGAGAGAGAGAGAGAGAGAGAGAAAGAGAGAGAGAGAGAGAGAGAGAAAGAGAGAGAGAGAAAGAGAGAGAGAGAGAGAGAGAGAGAGAGAGAGTGGGTAGAGAGGGTGAGAAAGCAATGTAAACATGTTGCAAACAAAATATAGACCAGAATATTCAACAATTTTTCAAGGTTTGAGGCTTAAAATTAGTGTCAATCAATGACTTGCAGGGATGAAGACGTCATTTTTCTTCGTCGAAAATGGATTTATTATTGAACAGAAACTTCATAACCAAAGTGTAATCAATCACAATGTAAATGCTGTACAAATGAAGTCTTGTTGTCACTTGAAAATACCATACTTCTTGACGTAAATTTTCAACAAAATTGATTTTTTCTGGGTTTTCCAAAATTTTAACCCTATATTATTTTCAGTAATACCAATTCATACAATAAACTATCTAGGCATAAAATTTGGTATAAAATCAATACAGTGAAACCTCTATGCAATGTTCCCGTATCCATCCATTTTCCCCCTCAATCACTCATTTCTTTCTTCCTACTACCATATAACCAATATTGAATTTTCCTGGATGAACATTTTTTTCCCTGGCCCCTTGCAAAACGATAGATGAAGTACGATAGATACTGTACTAAGATAATACCAACATACTAACAAATATCGATCTGTCACTCACAATGATGTAATTATCCCCGCATTCGTTCTTCACCGCGTCCTTCTCGATTTCGAACCTCGTGAACTTTATCGACACCTTTCTACCGGGCTTGACCGTTATGTTCCACTGGCACTCGATGAACACGGAGGAACCTCTGCCGTCTTCGATCGACGATCCCATAGTCGTGTTGGTTGCCTCGATCTGTCCATTGGAGCTCCTCAACGATCCCCCGCACGCTGTCGTGGAACACAGTGACATTAGAAGAGTCGAGGAATAATTCTACAGAACTCCAAAACGATCATTGTTTGCCTAACGTCCCCACCAACAGCTAGGTTATTGGGGGTACCCCCGCACGCTGTCGTAGGACACATAAACATTGAAAGAGTCGAGAAATAATACTACAAAAGTCCAACGCGATCATTGTTTGCCTAACGTCCCCACCAACAGCTAGATCATTGGGGGGTACCGCAAAACGCTGTCGTAGAACACAGTACGGTAACCTGAGTTCCAAAGCTTTTTTTCTTGAACAAATGAATGAATAGATAATACAAATGCAAAAAACGTAAACGAAAACGTACTTGCTTTAACTGACGCGATGAAACCTGTTTTGTTGACGTAGAAGTCCGTGTGGAAGATGACCTTCATGAGATTTGACGAGTAAATGACCCTCTCCTGCGTCGCGTTCGGATGACAGAACGTCTTGACGAGCTGCCAGTCGGGCAGATTGCGACGGCCTGAAAACAGAAGACATTTACTTCAACTTCAACTTGTTTTTATTTCCAGTATTGAACTGAACAACAGAGGGAAACCACAAAGAAATTGATAATAATAATAATAATATTTATTTACTCAGATTGATCATACACATGATACGTATTGCTATCGTCGTGAAAGAGTACACAAATAAGTAATATTGTGGAATACATACAAAATCATTGTTCCCCAATTAAGGCTATGGATGAAAGATTATTAGGAAAGATACTACAGTCGAGCCCACATATAACGAACTCGGTTTTAACGAAATTTCGGTTTTTACGAATTAATTACCATTCCCCTTCAAATATCCTATCCTCACAATGTTGAATAAAGACCTATAACGAAGTGATTTATATTTCAAAATTCGGTTATTACGAATTTTTTGTCACTTTACAGCATATTTTGCTCATTATTTTCAGCTATTTCCAACAAAATATTCGAAAATCGGAGCATTTTGCGTGAATTTATTTTCAGGTTACATTTATTTTGAACGGACTGTAGGCTACATCGTAGCAGCTGGTGACGCGTACAGCACGTGGTCATAACTCTTGCTGCACCCCCCCTCCCTCATCGTCCACCCACAGTGGAACGGACAAACCTAAACATTCGCTCAACGCGCGCTAAATAATAACGTGATGGTGACATCTTCAATGACTTTGTTCATCTATTTTTTGTTTACATTCCTTCATTTCCATTCCTGATAGTGTCCTGTAACCTAGGAAATAAAACACGAGAAGTGGGGAGTTGTGGTGTCATGTGATGGCAGATGATGAGTTCTTTATGAAAGGACATTGTTGTTTTCTATTACTTTCTACAAACATACTAAGTAATGATACGATGCGATGATAATATGTCACCTAATACAGTACTATACTAGGGCCTAAGTTGTAAATGTAGGCCTATCTTTATAAATCTCTAAAATTCAAGTGCTGTTATGAAAAAGAGCAATAAATCTCTATAACGAAATTCTGTTTTTACGAACAGATTTTTATTCCCCTTGAAATTCGTTATATGCGGGCTCGACTGTATTGTAATGTGGATTTTCCATGACAATAAATATTCTATCTATATATCGTTATCCGTAAGTTTGATAAATGCTCGAGCGTAAACTGACCCCTGTAGATCTGCACGTTGTCGAACTGACACACGGAGCCTGCCTCCAGCTGAAGGTCGAGAAAGGTCATCTCGAGATGGAACCCGGGGGTCGTCTCGAAGATCCAATCGCAGTCTAGTTTGCCCTCGTACCCGTGGGGGTAGCCCGGGCTGGCCAGGAGGTAGGCCGTCTGGGAGATCGTAGCGTTCTTCAGGTCCACCAACCCCCCGCAACCCGTCACTACATGAAACACCAGACGGGAGTTGTTGTTATGGTGGTAGTTATGGTCGCTACTACGTATTCATATTTGGGTGAAAATGAAAAATTTGAAAATTGGTTGAAATTGAAAAGTTATATATATTTATTCTCGACGATCATAAAAACTAATAAAATACACTGGAATATTCTATAGAATTGGATGGACATTTTTCCGTACTTAGGCCTATGATTAAATTGAAATTGTGTCACACAAAAAGATTTTCTGATGTGGTAACAAATATTAAGTTGGAATATCCAAAATTATTAATCAACATTGTAAATTAAAAATTATACAATTAGGCCTATTTCATCATCAACTAGTATTTCTGTATCTTCTTATGCTGTTTTGCAAAAAAATAAAGTAAGGCCCATGCTTTTATTCAATTACAGTTATATGTAATTGAATTATATTATTCATTTCTCATCTCCTGTATTTGTTATTTTCTATCTGTTCTATTCATTATTTGTTTCAACTTTCAACTCGTATTGCATTATTGTCGAATGAATACAGCTGAAATATACATTTTTTGCTATAGGCCTACTCACTAGCAGTGTTGGGTAATAAACTTTTAAAATGAACGCGTTCGTATTTTCTGAACTTTTCAATGAACGCGTTACATTTGCAGTCAACGGTCTTGAACTTTCTTCACGTTCAATTTTCCGATGATCTTGAACGGAATAAATCGTTCTTTTGAAAGTTCATAATTTTAGGTCACTCATAATCCTATTCGACACGATCGCACTATCCGTACTTCCCCCGAGTGAGATCGACTATTTTACGGTCCATCCCGAATGTATAATATTCCCTGTTCGAGACTGGCAGCCACGTGTGGTCAAGGTTGACGTGTTGTGACATGTAGTTGATATCAATCACAATTAAACTTGAGACATTTACTGTAGAAAATGTGTGTGTAGGCCTACATATAATATTTTTTAACCCCTTTTTGCCCTATAATTTTCAAGGTAAATTTTTGAGCGAACTTATGTTTTTTCAAATTTGAACTTGAACTTTTACCTCAAAGCTACGAAAACGAACTTTGAACTTTTTAAAAGATTGATTTATTTGACATGAGCAGAACTTTTTAAAAGTTCCTTTTATAAGTGAACTTCCCTGACATTGCTCACTAGAGTCTAGACAATTATGCGATATGAGCTGGATTGTTCAAACTTATATCATCTTGACGGTATTAAAAATATCTCCGAGCTCTCCTATTAGAATTTCAACATCCCATACATTTAAAAAGTTATCACCAAAAACAGATATTTTTCTGAATCAACTCTCGTGCAAACTTGAAGTGACAAACACCAAGTTGGACTCCCGCGCTCTCCTACGACAGTTTTATTTTCCACCGTACCGTTCTTCTTACTGACGACCGCAGTGGCCTCCACCTTGTCCACACGCAGCCAGTCCAGGAAGAAGATGGTGCCCTGCCTCATCGGATCCGAGACCAGACGGATGTAGACCACGTTCGACGTCGACGTGATCGGGTCGGGGATCACGCTGCCGCACGCCTTCAGCAGCTCGGGCGCCGTCTCGTCAAACCCGTCATACACCTGGCGGACAAACCAACAACTAGTTTAAATGTAAGTCATATTTATTACTATTAAATTAATTTAGGATGTTTGTTCAGTTGGGTTAGCTAGTTCATAAATGTTTATCACCCAGGTACGTTACTCAACGTTAAGAAGACGTACATATTTGTGACTCGGCAGTAGCTTCATACCGTTTTGCGAACCGGGAAGTTTCCACCATATTTGACATATATTAGTGATAATATAGAATGCCTTGCTTAGATTCTATTTGTAAATGTCCAATATGGCCACCAAGATTGTAACAAGCATATGTCGCTATCAGCTGTACGAGTAACGTATCTCTGTAGGTAATATATAGCTATGGTTAGTTTAGGTTAGTTTGTTTAGGTTAGGTTAATCAAATCAATGAAATTGGTTTTCCAATATGATCGGAGGCAAAGGGATTTGGCCAAGCTGGTCTGAAATGTCTCGATAACCCCGGTACACGATATAGTGATACCAACATACTCTATCATAATATAACGAAGGTGCTCCGACTCCCATACTGATAACAAGGAAGGCATTTGTGGTTTCTTGCGGTCAGTTCAGAGCCAAAGTTCCCGATTGCCTGTCGCGATCCAGCAGGTTTTCTTGTAAACTAGATGTAAATATATAATGTAAAATATATAATATATAATAGGTTACCAAATATTGTGAAGGAAGTCAAAAATGTTGATATATTTTGTCGAGAGTGTAGTAAAGTAATCAAAGAAAAGGGTTTATTACCTAAAGCTTATGAAAAAAAAAAATTATTGGGATACTCCCCATGTATATTAAATTGATATTAACTAAATAGATGAAGTGGGTTATTAGAACTGAAAAATTGAATGTATAATTAGAATGATAACTCTCTTGTAATATTATGCTGATGTTATTATTATTGTTATAGTATTGTAATAATTGTGTATTGTTGTAATAATTGTGTGTATGTAAATAGCTAAATTGCTAATAAAGACTATTACTACTTACTACTAATAAAAGTGACTACCATACTGGTGGCATTGTAAAGCATCGTACTTCCATGTAAAAGCGATAGTTGCGCTACAGGCAATCGGGACCTTGAACTCGGGAACTGACCCCGGAAATATTTCACTTTGAAGACGCGAGTTGGTACACCTTCTTTATATTAAGGGGACAAGCCACTGAAATTGCTATCTTCCTAGATAAGGGTTCAAAGGTGATGAAATTTTTGCACATGATGTCTTTTTGTTCAAAATGAAATATATATATATTGAAAAAAAAAATGTTGGCAATGTTTTGTTTTTTTATTTTTGAAATAAAAAAATCTAACTTTTTTTTTCAAATACCACACTCCCACACTTTTCATGTTTTAGAAGTCATTTTTTTTTGGTTATTTTCAGCACGAATGTATAGAAGCTAAATGGGGAGCACATTTTGGAATTTATTCCGAAATTAATTTTTTTTATAACTGGAACTTCACAAATATTTTTCTTCTCAGTGTTGGACAAAATAATTCAATTTGAAAATTTATTTAAAGGAAACTATGGCCTAAATTGAAAATGTGCTCTCTATTTATTATCAAGAACATCACATCAGATTCATATCAAAAAAATCAGTTCTTCGAGTATTACCACTAAAAAGGAGTAGCGATTTTCAATATGAAAGGAAACATCTATGAATTTGATATGAAAGGATTTTCAATATGAAAATAAAGAAAGGAGTTACAGGCAATACAAATTTTTGATCTTCATTCACTACAATGGCTTGAAATATGGCATCTTCACATTTGATAATTTAGTGCGTGACAGAAGTCTCCAAATCACAAGTGTACGTACGTAACAAAACTTCTTGAGGTTCTTTAATAGAGTGTGAAAAAAATAATAGGGGGGAAAAAAAATGAAAAAAAAATTGTAATTTTCAGTGGCTTGATAACGTATGTTGGTACCACTACATCGTGCCCGGTAAATGCCCGGTAAATGCCCGGTAAATGCCCGGTAAATGCCCGGTAAATGCCCGGCAAATGCCCGCCAACTCACCGCCAAGTAGAACGAGCAAATGGTCAGCATCTTGTCGATGTAGAACTCCTTGAAGGTGATCGTGATCGCGTAGCCGAAGCGAACCGTGATGCGCCAGTTGAATTCCCCGGTCTGGATATACTCGTGCGGGTATAGCGGGGAGGCGATCTGACCTTGATCCCCCGTCAGTTCGTTGCCGTGGACTGGAAGACAAACGATCGGGGCTATTATATCGTTTCTAGATGGAAAAGGGGCGAACAACTTCTATTTGGGGTCAGAATGTAATTCTATTGGATACATTGAAACCTCTATGTATCGTTTTTCTGCTCTATAATTTATTCTTTCCCACCCTAATTCCAAATGATCAATTTCTAATTTTTTTGTATGCATCATTTTCCTGCATATGGGTGGTTATATCTTCCTACTCCCTTGAAAAATGATGGATGGAGGGTTCATTAAATGATATACATGGTTCCCAGATCCATTGTTCTCCTGCTTGTATCATTCATTTTTTCTCAACCCACTTCTATATTATCAATGTTGAATTTTTTGGGATGGATCGTTTTCCTGCATGGATTGTTTTATTTTCCTGGTCCCTTGAAAAACAATGGATAGAGGTTTCACTGTATTATCATTCTAGAATGATCATTCAAAATAGCATATCCCGCTAATAATAAAGAATCTATCGATCTATCATTCATTATATTATATATTATATCATCATATAGGCCTATATTTTATATATTATTATATTATGTCATTTTATAATATAAGTCCTAGCAGTTTTACTAATTTCACACTGGATGACTAGACAGGACCTATTTAAAAGTCTCGATACTGACCTAGAGCGTATTCCGCGACGAAACCACCGCCCCCAACGCCCGTCCCTCCCGACCTGAACTTGATCCACAGCTTGTTGGAGGCGGTGACGTTGCCAGGGATGTCGGTACAGTAAACGCCCACCATCTTACCGAGGGCGCCACCCTCGCGGATCTCCACGTAGTCGTCGTTACAGGACCTGCCGAGCGGAGGGAAGAGACGATGAAAACGATATCATTTACGATATGATATTTCGGTTATTTCAAGACTTCGAGACGGTCTTCTCACCAAACACAAATACCTCTATTACTTAGTATTATGCCATGTATTGTAACTTTATGTGAAAATAGCATTTATTGCTAAAATAAATATCTACTACGTACTACTAATTGAATTCATAGGGATAATAACTTTATCTACATTGTAATATTGCTTGATGAAATTTATCGAGTTTGAAGTAACTAATATTCCGAATTTTTATGTCCGGTAAATCTAGAACTTCTTTTCCGAAGCTTTTGAAGTTTACTACATACCTCAGACACCAGTAAAGTACTGAGGATTAGATAGAAATGTACCAAAAACATTTTTTGAATGAGAAATTGGGGTTTTCGAGTATTCTAATTAGTTCTACCAAGTTTAACTAATCTTGGTTAATCATACTAATTCGCTAGCTATTAGTTTAGGATAAAAAAATTCTACACACAGTTAAATGGAAGAGCGCTCAGCATGTATGCAAAATAAAGAAAAATCGTTCATTCATTCAAGATTATATGAAGAACGTATTTTATCCTCGGGACCATAAAGGGCTAAATGTGAAGACGAGACTATTCACTCGAACCACCAGCTTACTCCGATTGCACGAGATCAAACGACGAGAAGCTGATCTGTGCGCGGTTGCCTGGCGCCGTGTTGATGTTCCAGACACACTCCACGCCCATCGGGTATTTGCTCGGATAGTTGGGCGTGGCAAACGTTCCGAACTCGGACGTCATGTTTCCTCCGCACGCGTTTGACAACACCTGCACAGACACGTCGGTGATTAGCATCGAGACTTGATATAAAATCATTGTTCCCCAATTAAGGTTACGTATTGAAAGTGGATCGTTTGGGGAGGCACCACAACGGCGAGATTATCACTCCAGTTTGATTATTTCAAGTAAAAACATCAACTTTGACACAAGGACTGCAGTATCTGTTACCATACGTTTTTACCACAGATAAAAGTCCTTCAGTTCCAACACATTTTGAGAATGGACCTAGAAGAAAATATAATAAAACATCGTCAGTTTAGGATTTTTGCTAGTTTACATTGTACGTAAAGTAGGCTATATGGTCAATAAAAATACATAAATGATACATTATTACAGTTTAAAATTCAATATAGGCCTATCTGAATAAATAGAGATATGATTAATTACAAATTAGTTCAATCTGTTACAAAAAAATCCCTGTATTGAATTACCTCATAAGATTAAGGAGTTGGTCTGTCATCTTGAATAAGTTGAAACATCTTCAAGTTCTTTCAAGTACACAGTATATCTCATTTCGAGTATAAACCGTTTTTGTGATATATTTGGACATTACCAACATTGGTATTTACAATAAAACAATTCTCATTGATTGAATTAACGCCCAACTCACGCTATAGGTTGCCTCGAAGTTCCCGTAATGTCCACCCTCGAGCGCCACCATGTGCACCACCATGGCGTTACCCGACGAGGTGATGCGGGGCGGGGACCGAGTGCCGCACATCTGACCGCCGATTCTCGGAGACTCCAACGTCTCGCCGTTCAGAACCTCCACGAAGTAGTACTCGCACTCGTTGGACTCGTTGTCGTCGATTGGACTCACGTCCATGTGCGTGATCGTCAGCGACACGCGGTCCTCTGGACAACAACAACAACAACAAGAACGTTGGCAAGAATTTCTCAACATGGTTTTATTATTATATTTATTATTTATTATAACACATCACAACATATATTAACTCATCATCTTTGATTAATTTACAAGTTATTCCAAATGTTGACATATTTCTTGCATTCTTAATCTTATTATGGATTGTTATTGACTTCACTATGACTTTATGAGTCAGGTAAATGTTGTGAAAACTTGGTTACCCCTACTACCTGGTAGCACCGAACCTAACCTAACCTGGTTTTGCTCCGTCGATGACCCACGAACAGTTCTTGCTGTTGCCACCCGCGTTCATCTCGTCCCGTATAGACAGCAGGCCGGATGTCTCTAACCTAATCTAACCTAACAAACCTAACCTAACCTAACCTAACCTCACCTGGCCTCGCCCCGATAATGACCCACGAGCAGTTCTTGCTGTTGCCACCCGCGTTCATCTCGTCCCGTATAGACAGCAGGCCAGATGTCTCTAACCTAACCTAACCTAACAAACCTGACCTAACCTAACCTAACCTCACCTGGCCTCGCCCCGACAATGACCCACGAGCAGTTCTTGTTATTGCCGCCGGCGTTCATCTCGTCCCGTATCGACAGCAGGCCGGACGTCTCCGTGACGATGCGAGCGCCGCACGCGATGGTGTAGTTAGCCAGGAAGCCTTTGGCGGACAACGAGCCGTCAGTCTTGAAGTGCACGAACAGCTGATTGGTGGTCGAGACGAACTCGGACGGGCTCGGAAGCTCGCTGCCGCAGTGGTCCATCAGCTTCGGAGCGCTCGTGCTGTTGCCATCGTACACCTGCGCGACGCAAGACCGGGCTCGGTAAATACGGAGGGAAGTTGATTTATGGAAAATAGTAGATGGATAGAATATTTATTGTCATACAAAAGCCACGTTACAAAAGTATAGAGTAAATTACACATGTTTGTTAGGATGTACAGACAATGAAGAATTGAAAACTAAAAACTGTCAAATGTAAGTAATAAATAATGATAATAATGATTTCCAATGATTTGATAGTTTGAAATAATTAGAAATATCAGATTAGAATAAATTTGGAAAAAAGTTTGAAAAACTTCAACTTTTATATATCTTTCAAAATGACATTCCAATTTGGACAAAATTTAGTATTAGAAATGTTGAGAATTTTAAATCAATTTGTAATGGATGATATGAGTAGAGCTATGAAGCATTCACATTCAGTTTGGGTAGTCTGTTTCCAAGTGAAATGTAGCATTTTGTAGCAAACTACTAGAAAAACTGGAGCTGCAAACTCAAGGTCAACAAGTACCGGTGCGGGATAGTCAACAGAAATTCCACATTCTTTCCGACTTTTCAGTCTGAGGCTTGAAGCTATCCGAATACCACTTACTGTTGACAGTTATTCGAGGAAATACGTAATGATTCTTTTTCAATCAAACCATTTTCTTCACTCAATTTGAAATTTTTGGAGAAAAAAATCATACAAAATTACAATACAGCTCATTTTCATGAATTTGCTGATAGAAGCTGAATGCTCTGAAAAGAACATTCATAGTGAAGAAGAATATAGCGTTAAATGAGGCGAAATATCACGTGAAATATCGGTAATCATAAAATTTGATAGTCTGTTTCATTGATGCTAAATTCCTCCATCTCTAGATATGAGTAGGCTTGCTATTATTATGATATCTTTGGGTGGAACATCTGGGTTCATTGGAAGTGATAAAATAAAAAGTCAGGGCAGCCAATCAAAATCCTAGCCTCTTGGACCTAACACAACACAAGAAATAAAAATAATTACAAAGGTAAAGCTCACTCAACATCATTGTTCGAGCATGACGTGACCTACAAAGGTATTACCTTACATAATCAGTTACCAGGTTGTATTAAGAAAATATCTGATCAAAATTTATTCAAGCGGACATTAAAAAATTTTATTCGACAGAAATGTATTTATAGTTTAGAAGAATTCAAGAAAGGTTGTAAACACATCTGTGATTGCTCATGAACTACTGATTTTATGCTAAATGAAAATGTATATACACTATGGCATTTAGCGGAAATCAGACGATTTCAAGTAGACAATGTTTTTTTTTTTTACTGCATTATTGAGTGTATTTTACATTTTATTATAATATTGACTATTCATATACTGGTACTCTATTGTAAACAGTCATCTGAATGAAAAAATAAATAAATAAAATAAATAAATAAATAAATAACTAGCTCAAGCACGTTATTTCTTTTCTTTCTTTTTCAATGTTTTTAACGACCCTGCCAACAGCTAGGTCATACGAGGGTACGAATGAGCAGGTGATTATGAAACGATTAAGTGATGCTAAGTAAAAGGACGTTTACAAAAATCCATGCCTTCTTATTTTATACAGGACTCGAACCCACGCCCGACTTGACCTCAGTTCCTACCGCAGTGCGACAGTTGACTGAGCCATTGAGGCGGCTCACGTTGTTTCAAGTGGTTCATTAGATCTGTGTTTCAAATGTCAGTTCAGCTATCTAGTGTCTAGTTTCATCGCTAACCTTAATAACATTCGGTTTCAACCATCCAAAATTTCTAACATAAATCCTAATTTACTATCGAGTTCAACCTTTCTCTTTCTAAATACATGACATTTACCCAGCTTATACACATCTATGTACCAATATTATATTAAGAACGTTCTCTCTTGGTATATATTAGGGATGACATCGATTCTCAAAGTCGGGAATCGATTCTCAATGCTCCAGAATCGATTAAAAATCGATTTTGAAAAAAAAAAAAAATTTTAAATTTTAAAAAAAATTTACAAAAAAAAATTTAAAAAAAAAGTTTATTCTCAAAAAAGTAGTGTAATTTGAAACTTTTTTTTCAACCTTCCCAAGGCGTTCACGTGAAAAATAGCTGCTAGAGACTTCTTTGAACTGTACTGTATAATTTGGGTATTTCCGTCAACGTTCGGCTGTCAGACGTAATCGAAGGGATAGCATTTGTCCAGATAGTAATATCTCAACAATACAGAATGATATAGACAACGAAATGAGCACTTATTACGACGTAAAGAAGTACAGAACTGAACCAAAAAAAAAAAAATATATATATTTTTTTTTTTTTTGGAAAAATCGATTTTTTGATTTGAGAATCGTTTTACATCAGAATCGATTCTTAATCAATTCTATGTTATCCTATGTTCTCGTTTGATTCTATGTTTTCGATGTTATCCCTAGTATATATTTTATTCAAATGTATCAACTTTTCCTCCTTTCCCACACAAAGTCTTCGGCTTATGTGGGTTCTGTTTTCCAATAATTAGAAGTTATTAGATTATATTTATGTATCCATGTATCCTGAAAAACCTAATATAATAAAAAATGAAAATGAAAAAATGAAAATGAATCCATATCTCAGTCATTTCTTTTGTTTACAATTCTTGAAATCTTTGAGAAAGTTCCGTCGTCCTACCCGAACGTAATCCATGGTACAGTTGCTCTGGAACTCAATGTCGAACGTAGAGAAGCTCAGTCGTATGACGTGGCTCTTGTCGACTTCGATCAGCCAATAGCAGTCGTCGTTCGGACCGTAGTTCTGCGGGTAGTTGAGCGAGTGGAAGCTGCCCTTCGGTGACAACAGGTGACCGCCGCAACCTGCAATGACAGACGACGGCGTTAAATACATTCCGAAAAGATTCTGCATAAGGGCTTTCCAACTACAGTGGAACCTCTTTTATACGTTTTTCAGGGGACCAGACTTGAAAATGTATCAATGTGAAAAACTTATTAATGAAACTATTTAACATGTGGAGCATATGGGTTGGGTCAAAAAATAAAACTTATAAATGTAATAAATGAATAAACGAGAAACTTATAACAAAGGTTTTACTGTAGTGGGGCTAAGCTGTTTAACAAAGATTTAAGAAATATGGGTCTTGAATAAATTTAATGAATTAATTCATGTCAATGAGTAGGGTATTATAAGTCAATAATACTATTGTAACAGCTATATTTGAATTATTAACAGACCTGTATTTAGTTCAATATAATGTATTATATTTTAAGATAAGAATTATTATATAATTATTATTCATCATTTATAATAATTACCGAATCCGAACTCGAATCCGAATCTTTTCAACATGCATTGTGAAGCGTAATAATGGGACGAACGGCACTGCTGATCAAGTTTCACTTGATTCAGGAAGTGAAAATCTTATCTCTGCATTCTTATAATTATCCCTGGATGAAACATTTTATAAGGCACAAGTATGAACATTACAGCAATTGTTCTTGAGAATGAAGAATGCAATGTTGCCACGTTTTTGGCGCCAAGGTTCGAAATTTTCGATATGTTAGACCGAATCGGAATCTGAAAGCGGATTCAGATTCGATTCGAAAGACATGAATTCCCACACCCCTAGCAATAATGCTAAATTAGTAAATATCTATCTATAACTTACGTGACGGAACGATCGAGTAAGACGCCTTGAAGCCGCGGCCGACGAACGACCAGTCGCTGGTGAATCGCACGAACATCGAGTTGCCAGTCGTGGTCACCGAAATCTTGTTGGTCGGCGAATGACACAAGTTGCCAATAAGTTGACCTTTGTCGTCTTCACTGTTGTACACCTTCAGGTGCAACACCAAACAGATTAGCTAGAGACGTTTTACGAGGCTGCTTTTTGCGGGAAACACTCATTTCAATGTATATTTCATTATGTTCACATCGAGACATGTGAAAATAGCACTCGCTATCAAAGCGATGCAATCTAAAAGTGCTTTTTTACATATTTTCGTGATATTTCTGCATGTTTCAATACGTTTGATATGGTTCTATCGTGTTTTTGAAAAGGCGATAAAGCGCTACAAACGTCTGAATTTGCTCCGTTTCAATGTAATGGCGATATAAACGCTTTAATGGAATAGAAGCGTTATAGATGCTATTTTTCCCGAAATTCTTTCAACCGAGTTGTAATAGGGTGAAGTTAGTTGAAGTTAGTTGGGGAATTTGGAAAAAGTGCAGTTTCAAATGTAGGCGGCAAATGAGGCGTAGGTTTGACCCACTTGTGACGACTATTTTTCTCAAAAATATCAATTCGGGTGTTTCTCGTGTGTCATTGTCTAGTGGTTTTACCGGTTTCGTACTGTTCTCATGCCATAGAACGTTGTTGCGCAACAGAACACAATATTTCAAAATAATAGATGCACCAAAGTGCTACTTTTCGAATCCTAAATGCTATGAAAATAATAAATTGATATTATATTGACATGTTGCAGCCTCAAAATGCTTCAGATCACATGTCAGAGCCAATATGGTACCCAAATTAAAAAATACAGAACCGTACAAATAAAACAAAGAGAAGTCGCTTTCATTTATTTCAGAGTTAACGATCCAGACTACTGAGTGTTTCGTATTTCATTTCTTATTTCGTATTTCTGTACTGTATCCCGTATTTCTATATTCTTGTATATCGTTAGAAAGACATTAGTACATTTTACTGACATTGTATTCAAGTGTACACTTGTCAACTGCAATAAAAAGCGACCGATCAATCAATCAAAAAGTTACATTAAACCATTCTCATTTTCATACATTCCATTTTTACTCTTCAAATTTTTCTCTTTTTTCTTTATTTCTTTTTCACATCATTCAATTTTATTTTTTTTCAATTTCTTTATTATTAATTTTCGTTGTATTCTTTCCTGTTATACATACTATTATTTTCGGAACAAACAATCAGTTTAATCTGACCATATCCGAGTATATCATATCTCTCAGATGAAGACGATCGAGTGAAGAACGTACGAACCTGCAGCGAGTCGAAGTTGCAGTTATCTTTGCTCCGCTCCAGAGCCAAGTCGGTGACGTTGAGCTGAACGCTCTGATCGAACGGAGCCGTGATCAGCCACTCGCACACCAGCGACGTCGGGTACGGGTTGGGGTATCCGGGCGACGTGAACATTCCCGCAGGCTTGTCAAGATGGCCGCCACAACCTGACGGGGGCAATCAGATAACATCAACATTAAACCATTTTCAAAAAAAAAAAAAATGCATGCGTTTTCATTTATAAAGGGGCGCCTGATGAGCGTATAACGGAATAAAGTCGACTCGGTTGTGTGAATGGGTTTGGGTGTCCAACCTTATACCTGAACCCTAACCTCACTTCATTAAAAAGTACCGTAAAGCCCATGACACACGACCGAGTCGGCTATTCCGGTATATGCTCTTCAGCGTCCCATTCATAAATCAGTTCATAAGGTGCTTTCAGCAACAAAAATTATACGTTTCCATGTATAAATCAATTTAAAAGTTACTTTCATGAATAAAAATTATACTTTTTCATGTATAAATCAATTTAAAAGTTACTTTCAAGAATAAAAATTATACTTTTCCATGTATAAATCAATTTAAAAGTCACTTACAAGAATAAAAATTATACGTTTCCATGTATAAATCAATTTAAAAGTTACTTTCATGAATGAAAATTATACTTTTCCATGTATAAATCAATTCAAAAGTTACTTTCATGAATAAAAATTATACTTTTCCATGTTTAAATCAATTTAAAAGTTACTTTCAAGAATACAAATTATACTTTTCCATGTATAAATCAATTTAAAAGTTACTTTCAAGAATAAAAATTATACTTTTCCATGTATAAATCAATTTAAAAGTTACTTTCAAGAGTAAAAATTATACTTTTCCATGTATAAATCAATTTAAAAGTTACTTTCATGAAAAAAATTATACTTTTCCATGTATAAATCAATTTAAAAGTTACTTTCAAGAATAAAAATTATACTTTTCCATGTATAAATCAATTTAAAAGTTACTTTCAAGAATAAAAATTATACTTTTCCATGTATAAATCAATTTAAAAGTTCTTTCAAGAATAAAAATTATACTTTTCCATGTATAAATCAATTTAAAAGGAACTCTTCTTCATTTCAAAGCAGTGCCTCGAACGTCTGAGCCAAACGTACGTAAACTCATAGTTGTCATCAAGATAGTAAAACTCTTTCATCTAATATTTTGTGAGTCATTTTATTCTGTATTTTGCATTTGTGTTCTACATTATTTATTGTCAATTTCTTTAATTTTTCTCACAGATAAGGTTAGGTGGAACTATTCTATTCTAAAAAATACTTGTGATAAAATATATATTGAAAGAGCATTCACATTGTTCATCGACAAATCAATTTCTCACAAAGATCTACAAGATATCACAAAGATCTACAAATTTCTTCAGGGTAATAGAAGGAGAAGGGGGCTGGGGAGAGTTGAATAGGTTGATTGAAAGGAATGAGTCAGGGTATGGGGGTAGGCGAAGTCATGATAGAGCAGTAGTTATAAAGGGGGCTAGATTAGATGTCGGTAAGTTCTCTTTCTTGAATAGGACAGGTAGGGATTGGAATGGGCTTAGTAGAAGTATACTTGAGGAGGATGAAATAGGGTTGAAGCTATTCCGTCAGAAGGTTAGGGAGGCGATAGGATAGGATTGATAGGGAACTTGCCACCGCACATTTATGTGCAACTGCAAGAGTTAATAATAATAATCTACGTACTGTAAATGCAATCGGATGCCAAAAACAATCATTGAATCAACAACAGCTGGAAGTTTGAGAATGCATGTTCTGAATTAATTGAGGAAGGAAAATTCGTTTCAGCTCCGAGTGAGTGTTTGTTTCTAGGACCAACTGGATGAAATTTATTCATCACAGTATTTCCATTACATATGTTACACTATTATTGTTGTTCTTCATCGCGTTAATTCGAGTCAATTAATTATAAACATATACGTAATGTAAAGTAATATAATATAATATATTGTATATGTGTCATTTAGAGACAGATATAGCAGAATTACTTTTCTTTTTTTAATAACATCTCGAAACTTGATACAAAATCATTGTTCCCCAATTAAGGCTGTGGATGAAAGATAGGATCGTTTGGACGGGGCACCACAAGGGCGATCTTACCACCCCATTTTAAATGTTTATAACCACTGGACTTCAACACCAGGACTGTGCTGTCGGTGACCATGAATTTCAGCCGCAGATAAAAGTCTTTCAGTTTCCGAAAGTCCGGAACACATTATAAGTAGAAAAATTAAGTACCACTAAATGAACATTATTATTATTATTCCAAGGCCCGGTATTACCAACATAGGAGTAGCTACAACTGGCAAATAAAAGTTGTTATCACCATGGTTACCTGTGATATTTGTTTCCACCAACTCTCAGATAACTGCTAACTGGACTTGGTAATACCGGACCTAAGTACAATGCGATTAGTTTTTGAGATGGTCGAAACAGTGTACCTTCTATGATCCACTCGAGCCTAAAGCCGATGTCTGCGACCAGGGCGTCGGACTTGAAGTGTATGTAGACGTGGTCCTTGGACGACGCGACCGGATCCGGCAGCTCCGTGCCGCAGAACCTGCCGAGCACGCGGTCGGTCGGCTCCGACACGTCCTTGGTGCCCTCGCGGATCTGGCGGGGGAGAGATCACGCTGTTACATGGACTCACAACAGTCGTGTAACCAAGAAGTATCGAGGGTTGCATTGTTTTGCGGCAGTCTTATAATGGCTCAACTCCCCATCCCATCAATGTCACCAATGTTAAAAATATGTACCAATTCACACCATCCAAATCTATTAATCTACCGACCGTTAGTAATCTAGCAGTGATACAAGGAACTACCGTAACTTTCTTTACAAAATCAGTATTAAAAAAATTAGTAAACTTGGTACAAAATTAGTACATAAAATAATGCATTTTGATTGATATGAAACAGTCTTACTAACTCATTCTTAGCCTTAATTGAGAAACAATGATTCTATATCAAGATTTTTATGATGATGAAAAGAATTAAAAAACAAATCTCAACTCACTTGCAATTGAAACGAATACAGGCAACATGCATGAAGTAATATGTTCATTGTCATTCATTTTATTTGGTTACCAACAACTGAGAATCAAGATTAATATATTTTGATAATCTTTTTTAATTTTAATAACAACTAATTGCTCAGGAAACTATTAAAGATACCTTTTTGGAGATACCCTCATTGAAGTAGGGTGTTAATACCATGTAATTCTGTAAAGGTTGCCTTTCATTTTAGAGAAGATGACAAATCTACACTTAAGAGTCCAAAGTGTAAGTGCTTTTTTAGCTGTATACGCTTGACAGACATACCTTGAATAGTTATAACTTATAAAATCTTGAAGCTATTATAATTATCTGTGTTTTTAGTCTATTAGAATTTCTATATCTGATACCGTTCAAAAGTTATTATCAAAAAACTGATATTTTGCCAAAACGACTTCCACGAACGCTTAATTGTATTCTAGCAACAGGCTTCCCACAATGAGTATCTTATCTACTAGAATTGTGAACTGCTATTCTTTCTGTTCCATTCACCAAATTCATATAAACAACTCACGCATGTGACGAAACAAAGCGCCACCCACCAGCTTACCTCGAGATAATCGTAGTCGCACGGGTCGACGGCCTTGGTGGTCTGCGTCGTGTTCGGGTCGTGGACCTCGGTGGAAAAGTGCGAGAAGGTCATGTTGATCTTGTTGCCGAGAGGAGCCTTGACGATCCACGTGCACTCGAGGTCGCCGGGGTACGGCCGCGGGAAGTTGGGACTCTCGATCACACCGCGATACCCGGTCACCGTCGTGTCGCACACTAGAGATCATGAGGTTCACTTACATACTGGTTCAACCTTTCTCTACCGTTTAATCTCTTTTTTATATTTTTTCCAGGGTTTATTTGCGTAGTCACGAACAACTTCACAAGCCTGAGACTAGATTTTAAGGAATGATGACGACATTTATTTCTTCAATTTTGGAAAAAAAAATAGAAATTATCATCCCAATTTCAGAAATTAAAATTATATATTTGTCCTCCAGGAGCCAGCCTTTTTTTCCCAATAGTGACGAAAACATTTCTCAATTCTGTTCATGTTAACATACAGAATTGGTAATGCCTACGTCATGACTCAACGTCTCTGCAGGGCAAAAAAAAAAAAAATCTGAAATTGAGGTTATGATTTCTAGCTTTTTCTAAAATTGGGAAAATAACTATTGTCATTTTTTACATTATTTTTTAATATTGTCATCCATGTGCCACTGCGCATTTATGTGCGATTGCGAAAGTTTAAATAAGAATAAATAATAATTCATCAAAATCAGACCCAACTGTGATGATGTCCTTCAAACTATTATAATTTTCGAATAAAAATGGTTGAAATGTTCAGTTGTTTACTTTAATTCAAAATTCAATGGATACAAAAAATCTCACTTTGAAGTTTGAATTATTTATTGAAATATTCATCATTGAGCTAATGGATCAGAACTCAAAACCTGTTGAGCATGCTCAAAAACCAACAAACTTATAAGAAAAAAAACAGAGAAAGTCCTAATTTAGACCGAATGAACATCTTAGTTGATGCTCATCCCCAAAACTTCATCTACCATGAAAACACATTTCATTTTCATCTTCAATTTAGTTTAATCAAGACGCAGTATATCAATACCGCAACTGCCACTTGAAATAGCGTGCTAGGGCTAGCTAGCTCAAAGAGACTAGGACTTTGATTGGTTAATGTTTACTAGGAGAGTTAAGTACCATGGCAACATTTCCAGGTCTTTGTACTTGTATTGTTGTTAACACAAAGTCCTAGCACTGGTCTTGAGGTGGGCTACGAAGTAGGTCAAGCTTATGCAGTCCAAGAGACTTCAATATTATCTTGTATTGTCATAGTAATCACATGATATATAGCTTGATACCAACCTATTTTATAATAATATAAAGAAGGTGGCCCAACTCGCGTCTTGAAAGTGAAATATTTCCGGGGTCAGTTCCCGAGTCCAGGGCCCCGATTGCCTGTAGCGCAACTACAGTGAAACCTCTATCCATCGTTTTTCAAGGGACCAGGAAAATAAAACCATCCATGCAGGAAAACGATCCATCCAGGAAGATTTAACATTGATTATATGAGAGTGGGGTGAGAAAAAATGAATGATGCAAGCAGGAAAACGATGGATCCGGGAACGATGCATAGAGGTTTCACTGTATTGCTTTTATATCAAACTATATGAAAAAAATACTCGACATTGCTAAACACAGCTTAGTAGAATTATAATATTAGTAGTTTCATTTGTTTTTTACAAAAATTATAGATTTATAAGTTCAACAATGCCACTGGTGCCGTAGCCAGGGGAATCCGCTAAATTGCGAAAGACCATCGGGACCTTTGGCTCTGAACTGACCGCAAAAAAAAACACAAATGCCTTTCATGTTATTAGTATGGAAGTTTGGTCACCTCCTTTATATTACGATAAAATAGGTTCGTATCACTACATCGGGGTGTTTATTTTTTCCAGTCCGTAATAAATAACTAATCAAAGTCTTAGTCCTTTGGAGCTAGGACTAGGAGGTTATTTCAAGGGACAGTAGTGGTAAGGACCCTGAAGAGAAAACATTGTGGGAGAACTTCAACTGTCGTACTTTCAACTTTCAACAGTCTGTCGTATTGGCTCACCTGTAGCGTACTTGAAGTGGAATCCACGGCCCTCTTGACTGACGTCTGACCGGAACTTGATGTACAGTTGGTGGCCCTTGGTTACGATGCTAGTCGGATGCGAGGAGCAGTATCGACCAATCAGCTTGCCCGATGTGTCCAGACCTTCGTGTAACTGAAAAACACACATCGTTTTAGCAAAATGATCATCAAATAGGACAGTTACTCGGGAAGATTTGTGGGAATCACCACAGCTGATGATAGCTATCGCTAGAGACATGTAAAAATAGCTATTGTTACAAAAGCAATGAAATCTAAAAGTGCTTTTTTGCATGTTTTTCAGATATTTCTTAATGTTTCAATACATTTTATGTTGTTTGATCATGTATTTGAAAAGGCGATAAAGCGGTACAAATGTCTGTTTCCGCTACGTTTGAATATAGTATCACCAATATACACGCTATATGCGGAATAGAAGCATTATAGATACTATTTTCTCCAAAAATATTCCAATTGAAGTGTAAACGAGTGAAGTTGGTTGAGGAATTTGGAAGAAAGTGCTGTTACTAAATTAATGCAGGTGGCAGATGAGGCTTATGTTTAACCCGCTTGTGGGCACCATTTTTCTGCAAATATTGATCGAGGTCTTCTCTTGTATGCCTATTGTACATTATACAACAGTTTGTATTTGTATTTGTATTTGTAAACATTCTTGCAGATGTGCTAGATGCACGGTGGCAAGATATCATTATTCTATTGGATCATTTTCTTGAATTCTAATAATTTCTTTGCAGTTCTTCCTTCTTCTTCCAGCTCATTCCAGTCTCTTATCGTCCTCTGGACGAAACCGTTTTTCCCTATATTTGAGTAAACTCTCTCCACCTCCATTCTTTCTCCTCCCCTATTACTTCTTTGGATCCCCTTTCCAACTCTTCTGCCTAGTTCTTCCCATCCGGTACAGTTGTGTCTTGCTTTGAAGAAGTTGCACAGTCTAGTCCTTCGTCTCCTTGCTTCCAGGGTTTCCCATTTCAGTTGTTTAATCATTATGGTTGGTCCTCCAGTTCTTTCTGTATCACTCCCTTACTATTCCTAATGGTCCTCCATCTCTTGACTCTCCCCAATACCCTCCTCGCAGCAACCCTCTGTACGCTCTCTACAGCCTTGATTAATCCTGTGTCCCGAGGGTCCCAGACTGAACTAGCGTACTCCAGTGTAGGTCTAATTAGTGTCTTGTATGCTTTGTTTTTGATTTCAATTCCTGTCCCCTTGAGCTGTCTCATAACAAAATTTAATGATCCAGTTTTACTGGTACCATACTATTGTTACTCTACAGAAAGTTGCTGCGCTACGAAATACAGTGTTTCTAAATAATAGATGTACAAAAGTGCTTTCCCTCAAATTCTAGAAGGAATGAGAAGAAAAAATAGAAGCTATATTTACATGTCTCCATTTTTAGATGGGCAAATGCAAAGACTTTTATCCCTCTCTTATGATGGAGCTTTGTCTGTGTGTTTATTTATTCATTTGTTTATTTATTTATTTATTCTGTTTGTTTGTAAGCACAGCACAGGTCGTACGGTTTGATTGATCAACATGAAAATATTTCTGTATACGTAAACTTATCCAACTTATAAATATGTAATTTTGAGGTTAAATCCGTTGAACCAGTTTTGAGAAATAGTATCTTAAAGTTCATTAAAAACCCATAAGATTAGGCTGGGCAAGAAAATTTGAAAAATAGAATCTCTCAAAAAAAATAAAAAAAATTCCTGAATGTGTGAACATAGATGATACACATCATTACAATTTTGTATGCAATTTGGACCAGCCGTTTTGAAGAAAATAATATAATAAACTGTTTTTATTCATCAAATAGATAGAAATAATTGCAGGATGTTGCCAAGATTCACTGCTTTCTAGATTCGATGTTTTCCCAAAAATGAAGTATATTTTATATGTGTCAAGGTGTGTAGAGTTTTCAATTATACTCTATTTAGATATCTTGCTCATCTTACAACGCATATGCTGTGTTTCCCTACCTAGTTTAATAATGATAATGGAAGGTTATAAAACATAGTTGGTGGCTGTTAACTGTGGTCAGAGCTTCCTAATATGGCCTGGTCACCATCAGCTAAAACCTTCAGACAAAAAGTATTAGATTTAGAATTAGGTTTGGTTATGATTAAGATTCAAGTGTGAAGTCATCAGACTGTTGTTTAATTAATTATTCAGGTTATTACCATTTAAATTTCATAACTTACTTCAGAACACTTTAAGAATCATGATATTGGGATATTTACCACCGAATACTTAGAACTGTTATTCAATGTGTGGAATTCTGAGAAAATAAAGATTTTTCCATTCGTTCATTCATCTCAGATCGTGTCGACTGTACCTGAACGTAGTCGAGTCGACACTTGGTGTGACTCTCCAGCTCCAAGTCGACGAAGATGAGCTGAATCGTGCTGCCTTGGCTGACCGAGATGTGCCAGTAGCACTCGGCGTTGCGTCCGTAAGGGGCGGGGTAGTTGGGGGTGGTTATGGAACCCGTAGGGGCGGTGAGAGTGGCGCCGCAACCTGCCGGGCACGAGAATCGTACGCATTTTTATAGGGTTTCCAACGACGTACTGGATAGAAGAGTCACTCGGGAGACCGCCCCCCCCTTAGCCATTCTGATAGTGGTTTTTTCTGTTTACCTCAGTCGTTAGAGTTTGACCTTTGAACCTTTTGAATACCCTTTGAACCTCAATGTTACAGCTGTCAAAGCAACACAGATGATCTTGAATATCCAAAATTTCATCATAAAATATCCCCAAATAAAATAGTACGTATATGCCTATTTATATAATATACAGCCTACCGGTATATATAAATTATCATAAAATATAATCATCAATATAATAATTATTATATTACCACAAATTTCAATTTATTGTACTGTAGAAAACATGTCTGTAGTACAGTACATCCTAACAAAATGTTGAATTATTATCGATTATTATGTAATATCTAAATGATGGAATATGGGTCACAAGCCCACAACTGCACTATTAGACCAATAAGAACTTGTGTACCGTATTCCTTACCAAGACTCAATAAATGAATAGATGAATGACTTCAGTCCTAGGAATAAAATTACATTGTTATACCATACTCTCAATATAATCAGGTATTATAGTTCAACAATTACACATACATTGATATACTTTTCATTATTTTATAATCAATTCATCTCTAAATGTATTATATGCCAATTACAATTGCCCAGCACAAGATAGGATTTACCCCTAGTAATCTTAATGGGGTATAAACCGCAATGTATCACATTTATGTATTTCAACTTGACTGAATAAAGAAACTTGAATAAATGAACAAATAAATGAATTTGAATAGAAGAATAATCAAACAAATCAATGAAACTACGGTTGAATGAATGAACTGTCGACGGTACCTGTAGCCGTGCCGTCCCAAGTGATGCGGAAACCCCTGCTGCTGCGAGACGAGTCGGAAACGAACCGCAGGTAGAGCTGATTACTGAACGACGGTATCATCTTGGGGATGTTCGTGCCGCAGTATTTACCAATCAACGGGGACGTCAAGAAGCCACCGTTCCTGGAACAAGCAACACCGCAAGCTCTATCATACCGAGGTTCAATCGAGATTATTGTTTGCTGGACTGAAAATTATAATATCGTTCATTGTCATATTGAGAATCCCTATCCAATGTGTATGGGTATACATATGATGAATTGTGCAGACATTTGTATTTTCAGTGAGTTATAGTATTAACGAAAAATAAATACAAAATATAAATAATAATAAAAATGAGGTTTTCTAAAATTAGGCTGGACATTTTAAAATGGGAACATTGTATAATGTCTAGCCTAGTCCTAGTGGCAAGTCCTAGTGTCTAGTCCTAGTGTCAAGTCCTAGTGTCAAGTCCTAGTGGCAAGTCCTAGTGTCAAGTCCTAGTGTCTAGTCCTAGTGTCAAGTCCTAGTGGCAAGTCCTAGTGTCTAGTCCTAGTGTCAAGTCCTAGTGTCTAGTCCTAGTGTCAAGTCCTAGTGGCAAGTCCTAGTGTCTAGTCCTAGTGTCTAGTCCTAGTGTTAAGTCCTAGTGTTTAGTCTTCAAAGCATTTTGAAACAAATCACTTAATTCAAATGCACATCTGAATCAATAATTGTTTTAAAAAAAGAGTTGAAAATAAAAGTGAAAATTTTCACTTGAGTCACTCCTGAACGTGCTCAACCACTCACTTGATCTCGAGGTAGTCAAAGTTGCACTGATAATGCGCCTCCATGAGAAAGTCAGTGACGTTGAGCATGATCTGCTGGCCGGGCGGCACCTGGATCACCCACGTGCAGTCCTTATCGTGCAGATAGTTGCCGGGGTAGTTGGGAGACGCGATCACGCCCGACGTCGTGTACATGTTCCCACCGCACACTGCGACAAACATGCTCGGTTACCCGCATCGCCAGGCCTGATTCCTTCGACCAGGGTGATTGGATCCGCAGTAACCAACTGGGGCGATTAGATCCATGTACAGCTTTTTTTTTTCTTTTTTTTTTTTTTTTTAATAACATCGAAACTTGATACAAAATCATTGTTCCCCAATTAAGGATATGGATGAAAGATGGGATCGTTTGGACGGCGCACCGCAAGGGCGATCTTACCACCCCATAAGGTACAGTAGTACCTCTTTAGTAAGTTTCTCGTTGGTACATTTTTCACCTTGGTAAGTTTTATTCTTTGATCCCATCTATATGCTCCTACATGTTAAATAGTTTCTTTAGTAGGTTTTTCACTCTAGTAAGGTTCTTTTCTCTGGTCCCCTGAGAAACGTAGTTAAGAGGTTCCACTGTAATCAATCAACTAGTACGATTGGAAATTTGTTTACCGACTAGGGTGATTAAATCTGCGACAAGTAACTGGGAAGAATGGGGTGAACTCACTTATATACTATACTTATTAAAGTTATTATTCATATACTTACCGTACTTTTCAACATTTTTATAAATTACGTACATTTTTCATCTTTCAATAAACCTTCGTTAACCTGAAATGGAAGGGACTCAAAAAAAATATCCATTCATAAAAATTCGGATCGAACAATGAACTCATTTTTGACGAAAATCATCACTCCTCCCGGCCGGTTGGAATTCAGTCGATGTCGTATTGCGCGTGAGAGAAAACTATGCCACTAGCCGTAAGTACGTGTGAGAAACCGCTGAGAGGAAACTCACTGATCGTGTGTACCTGAAACTCACTGATCGTGTGTACCTGTCTAGCTCCGACGACGCCCGATCGTCATATAAGCCGCTTCTATTGGCGCTCGGCCGTTCCGAGTCTGACTGACTAACTTACATTCAGAGCTCAACACGTCTCATGCTTGGCAGCGGACAGCTCAACTTGCTCAGCTTATTCTCTCACGTCAAATAAAAAGAATAGGAATTCGGAAAATAATTGATAATTCAAGGAATTCACTCGAACTATTTCGATTTATCCAATCCGAAAACAATTAAAAGCAATTCGAGGGTCAAAATATTAGTTAGAATCACAGTTCAGCTAGAATTCAGATTAGCCATATTAATAATTATCATCAAAATTTCCATACCTTCAGCAGGGAACCGACTTCAAGCTCATAATATATCAAATTTCAGATTGAATGAGTTTGGATTAACAAGGGTTTACTGTTTCCACCGTTTCAACATTTTCATAAGTTACTTTCACTTTCCATCTTTTTGTTCTGAATTCTCCCAACTTTAGCATATTTGTTGACCATTCGAAACCACAAGTATTTCATGAAACAAGTGAAACGTAAGTGTGTCTTCACACAATGTGGGGTATTTTAAAAAGAAAAATTGTCAGGTCATAACTTTACGGGACTTACTTCTGGAGGCATCCATTGTTATGTAACTGGCCGTGAAGCCCTCTTTGGTGAGCGAGCTGTCGGTGACGAACACCAGGTTCATGACGCGGTCGAGCGACATTAGGACGGGCGGCAGCGTCCCGGCGCAGTACCTGAGACAGACGCAAGTTAGACCAGCAGCTTACCTCGAAACAACCCTGCGCGAGTCATACCTGCAGCTTACCTCGAAATGTTCCAGCGCAGTACCTGAGACAGACACAAGTTAGACCTGCAGCTTACCTCGAAACGTTCCAGCTCAGTACCTGAGACAGACGCAAGTTAGACAAGCAGCTTACCTTGAAACAACCCTATTATATATAATTATAATGTGAAGTTTGGTGTTTTATTAGATGCAGCTATAAGTAAGAACGGTATCAATAACTAATGGCAACTACACACACGGAAGCCATCTGAAACCCTGCGTGAGTCATACCTGCAGCTTACCTCGAAACGTTCCAGCTCAGTACCTGAGACAGACACAAGTTAGACAAGCAGCTTACCTTGAAACAACCCTGCGAGAGTCATACCAGCAGCTTACTTCGAAACAACCCTGTACAAGTCATACCAGCAGCTTACCTCGTAACATGTTCATGTGTGTTTTTTTTAATTTTATATCAGTTTTAACGACACACTTCACTGATAACCACAGTCTATTGGCATTGGTGAATGATATATGAGATGATGGGATTGTGAGATGGAAGGTCATTTCATTAGATAAAATCACAGATAAGGCTGTTTCAGGCTCTGTGGATATTTCATGACAGTGTTTATCTATTAATATTGAGAAACAATACAAAGAATCATCAGGCAGCCATATTGGAAATTTAGAAATAGAATCTGAGCAAGGCATTCTATATCATCACTAATATATGTCAAATATGGTGAAAACTTTCCGGTTTGCGAAGCGGTGTGAACCTACTGCCGAGACACAAATATGTACGCCTTCTTAACGTTGAGTAACGTGTCTCGGTAATATATATCCATGTTATCTACTCTATAAACTGTTATATTATCTCTACTCTACTGTGACAAAGGCAATAGCCGAAACGTCAGAATCTCATATGTACTTTTCATCTCTGTGTTCTATCAACGGGCTCTCCACTATGAGTAGGCCTATCTCTACTCAAAAATCTCAGTAAGCTGCTGTTCTTTCTTTCCTTTTCACACAATTCTTTATTAAAAAGTTGTATATTGTTGACGGACTCACTTCCCCATGGATCCGCCCGTGTTTGGTATGGTGCTGTTGTCGAAGATCTCGACGTAGTCGCGATTGCACAGCGGGTGATACTCGAGGGAGAACGTGATGAACGTTAGCTGAACGATGTGGCCGGGCGGAGCGACGATCACCCAGCTACAGCGCAGGTTGTTTGGATACTTCTCGCGGTCCGACGGCGACGTTATGATGCCGTGCGTGTCGCGTAAGATTCCGCCACATACTAGCAACCAAGACATATCATTGGTGTTGTTGAAAATTGTCTGATAAAATTCGTCGCTCGCCGCAGGGGGCAGGCATTTTTTTATGGCCAATCAGAATGGATAAAATTTGTACCGCTTGCACTTGTTGCTCTGTGCCACGAGACATAAAATAAATTCAACTTTGGAAAAAAAAACGCTGCAGTTAAATTCTCTCAATCATACAAGTGGTCATACAAGTGGTAGGGTCATGTTGAAATATCAAATATTACCCATGTAGGAGAAAAATTAAGTCAGACGTGCTGGAAAGTAGACACGTCGCCCGGATCGAGTCGTAACGGGCGGAGACAAAGGCTAGACGACGTCCGCCTACACTTGACCGTCTTCCGCACTACGACCAGCGATACGTCCTCGTGCGGTTACAGGTTGCCGCCGGGAACGTTCCGCCATCACCTCCGCCCGTTACGACTCCGTCCGGACAACGTGTCCAATTTCTGACACGCCTGACTTAATTTTTCCCCAACGCCTCTAAAATGGTGCTTTTCAAATATCCATCATGATTTTGCGTGCCACATAATACGCTACTAAAAGTCACTTGACTGTCTGAATTGAACTAAAATCATATATTTGAATAAATAAGTCAAATCTCAAAGTGGACACGAAGAAACGCGAGAACGGTATATTGACAGTGCAGGTGGCAGGCGTTTTTTAACTACCTCCCGCGAGCCAAGAAAACGGGTCTTAAGCCTATCTATATAATCCCATTAGTATTTTACTATCTTATTAATCTATATCACGTCTTATTGTTATGGTATTCTGTGTCAAATAGGCAACCTTCATGGAGGCAGTCTTTATTTTTTCGTGTTGGAGGAATTAAATATAAGTAGTAATTCAACTTTAATGAAATAGACCATGAAATCTGGATACTTAAAAAAGATACTTGAAAAGAACTTTTTGTTTGTTTGTTTGGTCGTTTTGTTAATTGAAAGTATCATATAAGTTATAGATTTTCAAGATTGTGCTAATTATTATTATTGAGAACCTTGTTTTGTTTTGTTGTATGTTCGATGACTCACCAATTTATTACTCATTTATTTATCTTTTTCTTGCGTAACTTCTCCCAGGCAACCCGCACACAAGAGTTCCTCTCTCATGCGGATTTCTTGTTGTGAAATATAACGTGAGAACAAACAAAAATGAAAAATGTATGTGAATAATGTTCAAAAACAAGAATAAAATGATTTAAAAATGAAATGAAAAAAAAATATATATATTCATGGTATTAATTCTTTATGTTTCATGATACAGTACAATGAACGACGAGAGAAGGCAGCATGCTGGTAACGTACGTATGTCGATGGTGGAGTAGTTGGCCTTGAACCCTCGGTTCCGTATGAACGAGTCCGAGTTGAACTGCAGCCACAGGTAGTTGTGCGTGGAGAGGACGTCGGGGGGGAACTGGCCCTTGCCGCCGCAGTACTGGCCGACAACAGTCGAGTTGTCGTTGTCTCCGTCGCGGATCTGAAAACGCGCGAGTTCATGAGAATTGTAAGAAGAAAACGAGTGACGAGAACAGAGTTTCATTTATGCGTTACGATGATTTCAAAGGACATCAAAACCCTGAGATTAGATTTTTATGAATAGTGACGATATTTGTTTCAGTAATTTCATTGAAAACTAGAAGTCACCATCTCAATTTCAGAAATTATTATCAATTTATTTGTACTCCGGGACCCGGACATTTTTCTGAGTTGTGACGTAGACATTACTTGATTCTGTTATGTTTCTATACAGAAAATAAGTACAGTAGATTTTAATTACTGAAATTGAGACAATGATTTCTAGTGATCTTTGAAGTTAGGGAAATAAACATTACCATTATTCATTAAATTTTAAAATCTAGTTTCAGGGCTGTGATGAGTTTTGAGAAGAATTCTATTGAAATTTTTTCAAAATCTGTACTGGCAGTGCTTGCCTCATTACTTTCAGAATTATGGTAATTGATGAGCGTAGCGAAGTCTCCATCCCACTCTTATAGGGCTTTGTCTGTGTGTTTTTTTTTTTTTTTTTTTTTTTTTTTTTTTGTAAGCACTCCACAGGTTGCAAGGGTTGACTGATCAACATGAAACTTTTTTTGTACATGCAAACTCATCCAACTTAGAACTGTATAGTTTTTGGGATGAATCGGTCGGACCGATTTTGAGAATCATCATCTCAAAGTTTCTAAAAACCCCATAAGATTTGGCTGGGCAGAAAATGTTGAAAAATAAAATCTCTCCGAATGGAATGAAATTCTCTCTAAATGTGTATACATGGATTTTACACATTATTACGATCTTTTAAGCAATTCTGATCAGTCGTTTTGAAGAAAAAAAATAAAATGTCTGATAATATTCATAAAATATATCATAAAAATTGTGACAGAATTAAGTTGTCGAGATTCACTGCTTTCTAGATTCAAGAGTTGACCAACAATGAAGTATTTTTTATATGCGTCAAGGTGTGTAGAACACCAGAGTCAATGAAGTGGCAAGAGTAAAACTACTTTAACGACTTTAATAGCTTATTCAGATATCAAGGTGTGTAGAATACCAGAGTCGATAAAGTAGCAAGGGTAGAACTACTTTAAGGACTTTTATACCTTATTGAGATATCTCGCTCATCTTACAACGCATATTTCGCGTTTGACTAGTGTTATAATTATTACTACTGTACGTATTATTATAGAGTTTAATCAAATATAGGGAAAAACAGTTGAAAAAACGGATAAGAGACTGGAATAAACTCGAAGAAAAAAAAAAGAACTGCAAAGAAATTATTAGAATTCAAGAAAATGATCCAATAGAATAACAATATCTTGCCACCATGCATCTTGTTTATAAAATACAGATACAAATATAAATGGATATTATAAATAATAATTAATGATAGTATTTATTGAGCATGATTGAAACATAGAAGATATGAAGTCTCTCTCTCTATCTCTATCTCACTCTCTCTCTCTCTCTCTCTCTCTCTCTCTCTCTCACGCTCTCTCTCTCTCTGTCTCTCTCTCTGTCTCTCTCTCTCTCTCTCTCTCTCTCTCTCTCTCTCTCTCTCTCTCTCTCTCTCTCTCTCTCTCTCTCTCTCTCTCTCTCTCTCTCTCTCTCTCTCTCTCTCTCTCTCTCTCTCTCTCTCTCTCTCTCTCTCTCTCTCTCTCTCTCTCTCTCTCTCTGTCTCTCTGTCTGGTACCTGCAGGTAGTCGAAGTTGCAGGTGGGGAACGAGTTATCCTCGATGTCAAAGTCAAGGAACTGAAGCTTGATGGCCTTGCCGACGGGCTGCGTGATGCGGTAGATGCACGTGCGAGAGTCGGGGTAGGGGTTGGGGTAGAAGGGGGAGGTGATGACGCCGGTGGGCGTGGCAAACTCTCCGCCGCAGACTAGAAGGAGCAGAATTTTTTTTTTCAAGGAAGGAAAATGTTGCGAGTATTTTATATGACTACGAGCGAGATGATGTGAAATAATCACATTTTATATTACTAATTAGGTTCCGTTTTACAAATCATAAAAAAGTTGATTGAGCGATCATTAGTAGATTCACTTGTTATTACCCTTGGTAATTTTGTACCCCAATTAATAATTAACTTGATTAACACATTTACATTATTGTTAATATGGGGTCTTGATATACTATGTAGTATATAATATAGGTGATGTGCCTATAAAATTATCAGTTCAATTATTGATATAATTGAGTAACTGCTCAGTTAACCCTCTTTAGTTCGAAATTCAATGGATTCGAAAATACCAATTTTGAATAATTAAAGTTGTAAGTTGAAAGTATCAAAATATTGAACTTATGGGAAAAAACTCTGTGGCAAACAAACTATTGTTTGAATTACAGCAAAATTTGAAATCAACGAGGGTTTGTCATATCGTAAGTAGGGCATATATTTAGGGTCCATAAGCTAATTTATATTCCTAATTATTATAATTTGGGTCTAGGCTCTATAATATTCTTATATAGGGTAATATATTATAACTTTCATATGGGCTACTTTTTTTTTATATTATAGGGTATATTTTTTATATACCATTTCTTTATACTGTGGTGAACTATTTCTCAACTAATTGTCGATAAATTAATAAATAATAAATGAATAAGAGATAAACATATCTATTATGAATATTCTTTGGACACAAAACATTGTATCTCGACTCTACTTGAATAGGATGAGAACTTCTTACTCGATTTGTATTTGACGTGGAAACCTTCGTAGGAAGTTGACCAATCGGAACGGAAGCGAATGTATAGAACGTTGCCGATGGAATCGTAATCTCTCGGTAACGTTTTACCGCAGAAACGATTCACGAGCGGCGACTCCTCGTTGGGACCTTCGCGTATCTAAAACAAAACATTGCACGTTAACAGCAAACTGCAGGTTACGACACAGCAATATTCAAAATAACGCACTATGATCTGTCAGAATAAAAAAAAATTCATAAAGAATTGACAAATATTTTGACAAGTGGTTCAACAAATTGGTTATCTTGATCAATAAGCAGTATTGTATCTAGCAACAAAAAATTTGAAAACATCAACCTAAGCTCTGAGAATATTTTCACAAAAATAAATTCTAAATATTTTCGTAATACAGTAGGCCTACAGTGAAATCACATCAGCTCGTTTTTCAGGGGACCAGACTGAAAAAACTTGCCATTTTATTTTTGTTAAATAATCATCTTATTATTAAATTTCAATGTAAATTGTAATTTCTGTAATTTCAGGTAGCCTACTGTAAACAAATTTAAAAATTCGAATACATTTTTTAAATTTTTTTTATAGAATCAAAAACAGAGTAGGCCTATCATGCAGAATTTTCAATAAAAATACAAAATATGTAAAAAATGTGTTATAATATAATTAGTTATAGGCCCTAATAGACTGAATCACATTACAAAATCACAAGTAATCAAAATTGAAATAAAAAATAAATAAAGTCTGATGATGATAATAAATACCTCGAGGTAATCGAACGTGCAAGTCCTCGACTCTTCCAAGTGGAACGAAGTGAACGACAGTTTGATCGTCTCCCCGACCGGCTGTTGTATCTTCCAAACGCAGTCCATCGCGTGCTTGTACTTGTTCGTCTCGGGATCTCTCGGCGGCACGATGTCCCCGATGGGAGCAGTCATGACGCCTCCGCACCCGGGGATACCTAGTGGCAGGACACGCAACTACTCACACAAGCTATTCTACTGCGGTATTACCCATCATGAAATGGGATAAAACCGTAGAGCTTGAAAACTAGTAGACTAAGACCATAGACGCATAGACTAAGCCATCATGCTTGTAGGTGTATTTTTCGTTAAAAAAATGTATTTAAAGAAAATAAAGAAATATTTCTTTATTAATTTTAATTTTTTTAATATGCATAAATTTATTTCGTTCATCGTTGACGCATATTTCGTTACACATTATCTGCATGGCGGAGCTCCGAGTCGGACCAAATAAATCACTTTATTTATTGATTGTTATGACTGATGTGACAATCATACTGAGAAATATACTGTATGATGATCAGCACATTTTTTTTGCAGATGAATGGATGAATGGTTTTCTATGGATAAAGCATATTCCAACTGGTGACTACTAGGGATAACATCGAATAATCGAGAATCGATTAAGAATCGATTCTGATGTAAAACGATTCTCAAATCAAAAATCAATTTTTCCCAAAAAAAAAAAAAAATTCGGTTCAGTGCTGTACTTCTTTACGTCGTAATAAGTGCTCATTTCGTTGTCTATATTATTCTGTACAGTTGAGATATTACTATCTGGACAAAAGCTATCCCTTCGGTTACGTCCGACAGCCGAACGTTGACGGAAATACCCAAATGGTACAGTACAGTTCAAAGAAGTCTCTAGCAGCTATTTTTCACGTGAACGCCTTGGAAAGGTTGAAAAAAAAATTTCAAATTACACTACTTTTTTGAGAATAAACTCTTTTTTTAAATTTTTTTTTTTTAATTTTTCTTTTCAATTTTTTTTTCAATTTTTTTATAATTTTTTTTTTTTTTAAATCGATTTTTGAGAATCGATTCCCGATTTTGAGAATCGATATCATCCCTAGTAACTACCCATAACCTGGTTTTTCAATTTGATATGTTATTTCTTACCCTCTACTACTAGCTACTGTCTCTACTGCTACTAGGCCAACTACTTGCTCACTTATTTAGTTACAATAAATTTGAAAATTCTAAATCTCAACTCTTACACTACCGTATCTATAAGTATCGTAAAATGGTATCACATAATGTGAGAAATAATTAAGACTGGTTGTTTAAATTTGACCATAACTGCGACTGATGATCAAACCATGAAGTAGTTTGTAAAGGATGAATAAATGAATCGATATTATAATTTTACAGCATAAGGGTATAACACAGCATAATTAAATTAGTGATAGCAAAGACTTTCATCCCACTCTTATGGAGCTTTGTCTGTTTTTATATTTATATATTTTCTCTCCGGTAAGCACTGCACAAGTCGAACAGTTTGACTGATCAACATGAAAATTTGTATCTGCAGACAGGTAGGGGGTCTTATGGGTATTATGATAGAAATAATAGTAGAATCACGTTGCCGAGATTCACGACATTCTAGATTCGATATTTACCGAATGAAGTACATCTTTTATGAGTCAAGGTGTAGAGTTGCCGGTTTTACTTTATATCGATATCTCGCTCATCTTACGACGCACATGTTGCGTTTGCCTCGTCAATACAATCATACAATTAGAATGATCTCGGTACCTTCGATGACGGAGTAAGCTATCTGGAAGCCCATGTCGGAGCCCGTAGCGTCGGAGTGGAAGTGCACGATGGCCGCGTTGCCGGGCATAACTAGCGGAGCCGGAGACGACGTGTTGCAGTACTTGGCTATCACCGGATCCGTTCGGAGAGCTCCGTCGTGGAACTGAAATCAATGAAATGTAATATATCACAGCCATGGCTCCATAATAACATTACTACGATCCTACGATAGTGAAGGTATGATTCAACAGTGATGGTAACTAGTATTGCTAATTACACCATCACTGTACACCCAATTACCATACTTTGTTTATCTGGGATATGAGATATAATGGGATAAAAATATATAAACATACTATTAACAAATATGTTGAATTATTTTTGAGATAGCTGTATGAACTTTCAGTTATATTTTCTGAAAATTAGATAGTTTTTGCTATTAATTTTCCAAGATACCATCATTTTTCTTTCCTTTTTGAATAATGAGAAACAAAATCGAAGTGAAATTGAATTCTTCCCATGCACCACTGGGAATTATTAATGAAATCAGAATTTACGATAGTTCTAAATCATATTAAATAAAAAATCAATTAAAAATCTTACTAACCACTATTTTTAAGTACAGTATATAATTGTTCAAGCTATAAACTACAGTAGGCCAACTGTGGCCGCATTTCACGAAAAATTATGATTCATTTGAAGAAAAATGTGTCCAACTAATTACTAATTGGGGTACAGTACAAAAACAGCATTAGTAACGAAGGGTGATAGCATGTGACACCACCAACTATCGTTTGATATTTCGTAAAGCCAACTCTAACACTACTACAGTACGTAATTTTTAGTTTTTGATCTTGAGACCTCATTTCCCTCAAGGTAAGCTGTTAGTTATTGTTTGTAAAGTGTCTTATTGCATTTTATTAACCACTTGATAGCCGTAGATGCGTATACATGTCCACCGCAATCGTGCCACACAGGCTGCGTACACATACGTGCGTTCTCATACTTTCCAATACGCAGCATCTAATATCTCTACAGCACTACGTCATATTGACATGGGATTCATACTGAAATCTAAAGAGATCGATTGAGAAATAAGTGCCAACTTATTTCACCGATAAAATACATTGATGTATTTTATTTTATTTTCGATAGAGTACGCTAATGTATAGAAAAATGATATAATATAGTCAGCTGTTAGGCCTATTCCAAAACCTAATTCTAGACTATGTGTCAAATTGAGAAGCCTCTGAGTAATAAATAACTTTTTTTTTTTTTTTTTAATAACATCGAAACTTGATACAAAATCATTGTTCCCCAATTAAGGCTATGGATGAAAGATAGGATCGTTTGGACGGGGCACCACAAGGGCGACCTTACCACCCCATTTTGATTATTTAAAACTAATGGTCTTCAACACCAGAACTGCGCTGTCTGTGACCATAATTTTTCGCAGTAGATAAAAGTCTTTCAGTATAAACACACGAATGTTGATATCTTCCACTTTGAACTAAGTCTCTTGGGCAATGATTAATTACTTCTTTCCCTTGACAGCAGATGTAAAATTGATCATTATACAAAAAGCACAAATTAAATTAGTGATAGGCCTATAATGTTATAATTAGGCCTATCGCTCTACTAATTAATGGTCGTGGCCAATTGGTACTTCATCCAAGCATTTGCTTCGAGGACTGTGGGAAACCACGAAAAACCACGTCAGGATGGAACATTATAATAATAACATAATAACATAATAACAGTGATACATTATTACAAAAAAAATAAAACCATTTGTCCTCGCTAGTAATGTTATAAGAGGCCAACTAAACACAAATATCTGTGCGATATAACCGCAAAATAATCCGGCCTGGGAGTCAGGGTAGTGATCTCTTAACCCCGATCTCAAGTGGTTGAAAGAATCTCAAGACCTCATTCCCTCGAGGTAAGCTGTTGGTTCAAGTTTCTCACCGCCAGATAATCTCGATCGCAGTCGTCACCTCCGTTCAGCATGAGCGTCACGAAGTGGAACTGCAGTCGCTTGTACAGCGGCGCGTTTATCGTCCAATAGCAGTCTCTGTTCGGCGGGTACTTGCCTGGCGAGCCGGGAGAGTTGAGAGAGCCGTGACTCGTTGTCGTGATGGTGGTACCACAAACTTGATAAAACAAGAACATGTTCAACTTATTTTTAATAGTACTTTTCACGAATTGTATCCACGAGAAAAGAGGTTGTTTTACCATTTTTTCTTCATTTATTATGATCGAAAATTGATACAAAATCATTGATCCCCAATTAAGGCTATGAATGAAAGTGTGATCTTCTAAACGGGGAACTACAAATGCGATCTTATGGGGGCCCCTATTTTGATCTTTTTAAATTGAGAACAATGATCATTACTTCGATCATTACTTACCGAAAACATTACCGGAAACAGCATAGGCCTACACCAAGAGAATTATGAAATCCACAGAAATGAAAACTCTGCGCAAAGTTACAACAATGCACTGATGGACAGAGTTCGAAGTAATAATATAAGAACGATGTGTAATGTGACTCCAATATGTGACTGGGTAGAAGAGAGACGTGCTTTGTGGAATTGATCGCATGCCATAACACCAGATTGTAAAGGTTGCTAGGGATAAATTTCCGAGAGGTCGGCAAAGTGTGGGGAGGCCAAAAAAAAGATGGCAAGACAAACTTATTTAGTACAGTTAATGAGCAAGCCGAAGGCTAGGAAGGAAGGAAGGAAGAAGAAGAAGAAAGCAATGAACTTCAACACCAGGACTGCGCTGTATTGACCATACTTTTACACCCGCTAGAAAGTAGAGGGGAGAAATGCGTTGTACCTGGTAACACGGCGTACCAGTCCAGTTCGAAGCCGGAGTGGCTAATGGACGAGTCCGACCGGAACCAGATGTACAGCGAGTTGCCCGTCGACAAGATCTTGCCGTTGTTCGGAGCGATCCGGCCGCAGAACTTGCCGAACCCGATCGAGGGATCGGCTGCCGTCCGGCCGTCGTGGACCTGGAAAATACATTTGTAGTGGAAAATAGTGAAATGAAATATAAATGAATCAAATTATTTTTTTTAATAACATCAAAACTTGATGAAAAAAATCATTGTTCCCAATTTAGGTTATACGTAGATGAAAGGTAGGATCGTTTGGATGGAGCTCCACAAGGGCGATCTTACCACCCCATTTCAATTATTCAAATAATTAACTTTTACACCAGGACTGTGCTGTCTGTGACCATCATTTTTCGCCACAGATAAAAGTCTCTCAGTTTCCAAAAGTCCGGAACACATTATGAGTAAAGAGTAAAAACCCTGTGATATATTCGGACATTACCAGCATTGGTATTAAGAGTAACCAAAACACACGGATGGTGATATCTTCCATTTTGAACTAAGTCGCTTGGGAAATATAAATAGCACAAAACATGAAGAAAATAGTGTAAGAAATAGTGACAATACTGTGTCGAAGTTCAGGCGAGAATGTTCGGAGCTCGTTAGAAAAGGAAACCTCCGCCCTCGTGCTAGTGACAAGTTGGATTATTGGGATGAATTGGATTGATCAAGTATCTTACGCAGACCTTTGAAATCGAGTTTTTTATCTCTAGTCATATTCTTATATTCGGGACTTGAATATTTGTTTACAAGTTGTCTATTTTAATTTGTAATATATAATATTTTATTATAAAGTTATTGTATGTATGGTACCGTACTTGTGAAGTGTGTGAAAAATTGTATACCATGTATCAATGTGAAAAAATAGCAGAACTTGCTAATAATAAACAACTACTACTGAAAAAGATAAAATAAATGAATAAAAAATTATATATCCTTAAGAAATGTTAAGATTTGATAGTCTAAAACATAACAATGCCAAATTCCCACTTCTCTAGATACAAGCATAGACAAGAAAAAAGAAAATGATAACAAAATGTCAAACCTGCATGAAATCATTCGAACAATCCGACGACGATTCCAAATGAAAGTTCTTGAACGTCACGTTGACGACGTAACTAGAGTTGACTTGAATCCTCCAAGCGCAGCTGAGATTGTCTTCGTAATGCATTCCTGCCGACGGAAACTTGATGGTGCCGTTCTGAGTCTTGAGCGCGCCACCGCACGCCATCTTCTGGTCGGCGCACGTGGCACCCGAGAAGCCGGCGGCGCACGAGCAACGGTAAGCGCCAAACACGTTGGTGCAGTTAGCGCCGTTCAGGCAAGGGGAGGAAGCGCAGCCGTTCATCGCTTCGGTACAGAACGTTCCTTGGGAAGTGGTTTGACAAATTACAATACTGACAGAAAGTAGGGATGACGTTCGAAATGATTTTTTTTCCAATAATATCGAAACAAAATCATTGTTCCCCAATTAAGGCTATGGATAGAAGTAGGATCATTTGAACAGGGCTGAAAAAGTGTCGTATCACCCCATTTTAATTATTTTAAATTGAAAAACGATGAACTTTGACATCAGAACTGGAAATTGCAAATGATATCGAACAGTAATTGATATTATATACGTATACAGTATAACCTCTTTAGTACGTTCCACGTTAGTACATTTTTCACTTTAGTAGGTTTCATTTTCTAATCCCATCCATATGCTCCCCACATGTTAGATCGTTTCTTTAGTAAGTTTTTTCTCTTTAGTTTACAAGTTCTTTTCGTCTGGTCCCCTGAAAAACGTACCGAAAAGGTTCCACTGTATACTATTGACATTTTTAATTAGCATTCGAAATCGGATAAAATTTCAAAAAACGCAAATTGGAAATCATGAGTTGTGAGTTTGTTTTACGGGTAATCACGTATGGGCCTAAACACTTGGGGTAGATTGAGCACTTTCCTCTGCTGTGTCTGACCTTGGACTGAGCCCGCCTGACTCAAGGGTACTAATACGATTGTTCAAGGTATCCCCAAACTCCAAAGGGTGAAAAATTCCCACAAGGGTGAATTTTATGCTTTTATGCATGTAAAGGTTATAAAGGATATGAATGAAGCCAAAGGTTATACACTGGTATATATATGTATCTTTATTCAAGACTCTGTCGTACATTATAAGATTGCAAAAACACAGAATAAAAATCAATTAATTAAAATATTGAAAAAATTATAAATAACATCATTTTAGAGAATAAAAAAAAATATATAATTTGACTAGGTTTGAATAAGAAAATGTAGAAAAAAGAAATAATTAAATGATTATAATGAAATCATACAAAAATTAAAAAGGGGAAAAAAAAGAAAAATAGTATGCAAACTGATCCAATATGTAACGCAATAACAGCACATTCTTGGTTTTCAGTACATGGCTGGTTGTATAGCTCTGAAACGCTGTTGTCTATCCACCGTTACAATAGCCATAGTCCAAATATATATTAAAGAGTTGCTATGTTATTTTTTTGTATTTATTTATATCGGATTTAACGATGCACTCTACTGATGGCTACAATCTATTGGCGTCAGTGAATGATATATGAGATGATGGGAAGAAAGGTTATTTTATTAGGTGTTTTTGGATAGTGTGAAGGAGTCGGTCGTGGTCTGTTGTTTGTTAAGGAGCCATCCCAGTATTGACCTGAACAACAGAGGTAATTAACAAAAAAAAAACTGTCAGGATGGTCGACCATGGCGGGAATCGAACCCCGGTCTCCTGAATGACAGTTCAGTGGGCTGGTCACTCGACCACTCATCTCAGTTTTTCTATGAGTTGGGTTATTAATCCAACGAATAATCGCACGTAAAGTCAACTTACCGGTGAATCCTGGTGGACATAAACACCTGAATGTTGTTCCCGTTTGAATACAGGAGCCGCGTCGACACGGATTACTCAGGCAGGCGTTCCGTACGTTTCCTCCGGAATATGGTATGCATCCCAGCGGACCGATCCCGGAACCTGTGTATCCCGCCCTGCATGTACAGGATACGTACGTGCTGCTGATAGCTGGAAGAAGAAACACACAAACATTACAGTTCTGCCCGGCAGCTTGAAACTGAAGTTGGGGTTCGAGTCTCGCTTGAAGCATGGGTTTTATAAATATCTTTAACATATTGCTATCTCATTTGTATCCGTCAAATAATCTAACTGCTGGTGGGACTCTTCCCTTAGGCAAACAATAATCATCGGTTGAGATTGTGCAAGGTTCATCCCTGTGTTGGTATAATGTGCA
Organism: Brachyptera risi; assembly: GCA_964007535.1. Lineage (NCBI taxonomy): Eukaryota > Metazoa > Arthropoda > Insecta > Plecoptera > Taeniopterygidae > Brachyptera > Brachyptera risi. The sequence continues at coordinate 4,656,249 of OZ023334.1, forward strand.
AATTAGTTTCTGTGGTAAGTTTTTCACTTTGGGAACTTTTTCTTACTCTGGTCCCCAGAAAGAAGTACAGTAAATGTTGGTTAGTTCAAACTCTTCAACCAACTCTGTTAGTTCAAGTTTAGCCACAATTGAAACAAAATTCTAGTCCCTACAGAGAGTTCTGAGCAATAAGCTCAATGTTGAGTATTTCAATAGTTATAACTTTTATCATTCAAAATGGGTATTTTTAGGTCCACTGAATTCATGGATCAGCAACGTGAAGACTCGATTTTACAGTATTTGGAGAAAATATTTTCAAGTCGTTTTTTTTTGCATACCACAGGTCAAACAGAAGCACAATTTACCAAACGCAGCATTAAAATAAATCAAACGAAACGCTCGTACGATACCTGCGTTATCCTGACACGTAGCGAACAAGTGACATCCCCCGTTGTTGGTGCTGCACGCCCTGCCCGCAAAGCTGCACGTCCCCCCGTCGCCCTGGTAACCGGGCGGGCAGGAGCCGCAGACGCGCGAGCCGTGCGTGTTGATGCACTGCACCAGCGGCGAGCAGCCCCCGTTGTTCGTCTGGCACTCGTCCAAGTCCGAGCAGTAGTAGCCGTTGCCAGTGAAGCCTGGACGGGAACGATAGGCACGCCTTTATTTTTCATTATATATACCAATTGAAAATTGAAATTGAAATTGAATACAATTGAAAGGGCAAGGTTCGGTCTTCCACCCAAACTTGACCCTAAGGCATCCCCAGTCTCCAAAAAAATGTTTCTGCCAGGGTAATTTAAATTTTACAGATACAGTAAAACCTCTACGCATCGTTCCTGGATTCATCATTTTCCTGCTTGTATCATTCATTTTTTCTCACCCCACTTCTATATAATCAATGCTAAATTTTCTTCGATGGATGGCTTTCCTGGATGGATAGTTTTTTTTTTACTGGTCCCTTGAAAAACGATGGATAGAGGTTTCACTGTACAGGGAAATCGCCTATTTTGACAATTTTTGGGACGAAAATGCCGGAGTGTGATGTATTTCGATGTAACAATGATTGAAACGAAGGCATATTTTGACATTTTTGCATGATACTATTTCTGTAGGCCTACACACTGTAAGTGCGATGACGATGAAAAATATGTACTTGGTCAGCCATGTTGGAGGCAGTCAGCTAGTAATGTTGCTAGTATCTGCACCTGAAATGGCTGCTATAACCGAGAGATGTTAATAAAACCGGATTTTCAAATTACGAAAAAATCATGAGAACGACATTAAAATTAGAATGTGCCACCACTTCTGGATAACACAGTGATGCCATAATTAAGAAATAGCAACATCATAAATGTTTCGCTTCAAATAGGCGAGTTCTCTATGTACAATAATTACCTATTTTTCATTGGTTTACAATTGAAAGGGCGAGGTTTGGTCTTCCAACCAGACTTGACCCTAAAGTATCCCCAGTCTCAAAACAAAAAACGTTTCTGCCAGGTTAATTTCAATTTTGTAGATTTCAAATTGATCATAAAACGTCAATATAGCAAGATACAAAATTAACAAATACTTTATAAGATTCAGACAATATTTGTCGAAAATGCTAATGATACAAATTTTAAGGTGGAATGATAACTTGTATATAACAGAAACATTTGATATTTTTGGCATTAATTTTTATCTCACAGCGTACCGTTACATACAAATAACACATAACATATTGTGAATGTTTATTATAGATTGACAGTATTTTATAAGATACTTCTCTGAATATTATTAACCAGTTTCAATACAATATGTCAATCCAGAAAGTCACTGCATTTGTTTATATGTCATGTTGAGACTGAAAATGTTACGCCGAGGGAAGGTCACCCTTAGACTTGAACATTATAACAGAAACAGTTGATCATGGAATGAAATGAACCGAATAATTGAATAAGCGATTGTCTGGGTGGACAATCATTTGGTCCGAAGCAGATCTTTCTATGTTGGTTAACTTGTTCTGTGAAGTGATTTTATGATTGATAATTTAAATAATATTTCTGGTCCGCACAGAGTTTTGATCCCTCAAGCTCAATCTTGGATATTTTCATTGCTAGGAAAACACGGGATGTGCGTTGTGAGATGAGCTTAGAAGTATGGAAATCTAGAATGAAAAATATTCTGTCAGCTCAATCCACATTTACGGACCTTGGATTACTTCGAATATTTAAGAACCTCACCTGCAACTTGTTGATATTTATAGTGCTGCAACCTGTCGCATATACACTTTTTAAAACCAATAATTGATCCAAATATTCAATAAAATGTACAATTTTATTGCGTTTTCTTTATTAGGCCTATTTCTCATTCGATTGTTTCAAAAATATCTGAAAAGGTGCATAATAGTATTGTTCATATTCGGTGAAAATTTGAGAACTTTTGAAGAATTCTTGTTTTTCAAGTATTTTTCCTCCGAGTTATTCTTACGAGGATTTTTCAAACTTCACGATTTTTTTACGGGAAAACCTTCTGACCGATTTTTCTGAAAAACAATCCCAGACTATTTTGGAATGACAGAAATATGTAGAAAAAGTTTCAAGTCGATAGGTATTTTTTCCTGACCTATAGGCCGCACACAAAATTCCCCCCCCCCCCCCCCCAAAAAAAAAACCAAGCCGATTCTTTTCGGTATGTGAAATGGAATCTTCGCTACGCTCATCTAATTAGAGCTTTCATCATTTAAAATAGTTATGGTTTGTAGCCTAGTTCCACTGAATTTTTAATTAGAGAGGTTAATCACTGTGACTGAATGCTCTGGATATCGTTCCTCGGATGAACGATGTCGAACTCACCCGCAGGACAACCGGAACAAAAGAACGATCCGTCGACGTTAATACACTCCGAGCGCGGGTTGTGGGAACACGGATATACCTTGCCCGCGCACTCGTCAATATCTTTCGTGCACGCCTTACTGCCGCTATCCGTTGTCCATCCCTGGAATCACATACACCACCTGGATTAGTGATGACATTGATTCTCGAAATCGGGAATCGATTCTCTTAGCTCCAGAATCGATTAAAAATCGATTGAGAAAAAAAAAAAAAATTTTTTTAAAAAGTTCATCCTCAAAAAAGTTGTGTGATTTTAAACTTTTTTTCTTCAACCTTCCTGCAGTGTTCAAGTGAAAAATAGCTGCTGGAGACTTCTTTGAACTGTACTGTACCATTCGGGTATTTCCGTCAACGTTCGGCTGTCAGACTTAGCCAAAGGGATAAATGGCCTACAGCGCATTCTGAAATTACTGGAATTCTGAAATTACGGTCGATAATAACGATATGTTATTGACACCAACACACAATAACATGTCAAAATAATAAATTGCTAACATTGAAGAATATTCTGGTTGAGTGATTATTGTTTGCTTAATGACCCCACCAACAGCTAGGTTATTTGGGGGTATGAATTAGCAGCTGATAGTGATACAATGAAGGGATGATAAGTTTTTTTTTTCAATAACATCGAAACTTGATAGAAAATCTTTGTTCCCCAATTAAGGCTGTGGATGATAGGTAGGATCGTTTGGACGGGGCACCACAAGGGCGATCTCACCTCCGCATTTTATACCATTTTATTTGATAAGTGAAAGGACATTTATAAAAACCCATGTCTTATGCGGGACTCAAGCCCACGCCCAATGGTGAGTTCAGTTTCTGAAGCGGTGAGCATTGATTCTTTGATCATTTTGTATATTTATTGGTGAAATAATCATCAATCATGGTGAAAGAAAGAGTAGAAAGTGGCCCCCGTTACGAGTCTCGCACCTGATCACATATGCAGGTGTAGCCGCTGGCTGTTGATTGGCTGACGCAGATGCCGTGGCCGCACAAGTCTCGCGACGATGCCTTGGAGCAGTCGTTGGAACGCTGAGTGCAGTGGACGCCAAACCAACCTTCTGAGCACGTACATCTGACGGGGAATTGAAGTTGAGTTGAGAAAGGAATTTACGACGGAATATATTTGATACATTCTACAGTGAAAAAACGAAAAAATTTAAATGTGTTCAAATAATAGGCATAATAGTTTTATTTTATTCATTCAGGTCTCCAGGTGTTTTAGGTTTCAGATTTCAATCTAGTTTTAGTTCAGTTTAGTTCTAGTTTCAATTTAGTTTAGTTTTTTAGTTCAGCTTACAGGTGTTCAGCTGTTTTCAGATTTCATTTAACTATTTATTCATTTATTTTTGTTGATAAGGTGTTAAATGTACCAAAGAAAAATTCACTATGGAGATTCTACTGTTTTTCATATGAAATACGATTTACTTTTCATTATTGATGCAAATACAGCCATACGGTTGTTAAAAGCTACATGAATATTTTTTTTCAAGTATGCTTTGTACAGTATTTACTTCATTCTCAACTAGATTATTTTACTTTTCATATATTTTTCATAACCAAATTATTCATATAGTCTGCCTACTTCATTTTTATCATTATTCAAAATTTTCTTGCATGGCTGTTGTTCTTCCATGGTTCACTGTATCATGTTGTTTTTTTCATTTCGATGTTAATAAACTCAATCCTTATGGCTGTACAGTGAAAGCTCTATGCATTGAATCCACTGTTTTCCTGCAATGTTTTTTTTCCTGGTCCCTTGAAAAACGATGGATAAAGGTTTCACTGTATTGCAATTGCAATCATTAGACGAGCTTTAGCGAGGATTCAATTTGACATGCTGAAAAAAATTGGTGTTCGTTTTTATGTTGTTTTTTTGTTTGTTTGTTTTTTTAATGTTTTTTTGTCGGTTCTCCACAGGTCAAACGGCTACAGCTATCAACTTCAAACTTTTTTTCATCATGGTTCCTCATCTAGCTTAGATCTGTATAGTTTTGTGGTATTATCGGATGGTAACTTTTTTTTATGGATTTTAGAAATTTCAAAAATACCTGTTAGAATAACACGGCGGAAAAAAAGAAAATATTTTCATTTTCCAAAAAAGATGGAATTTTGCGTGAAGTTGAGTTACATTCTGATACACATTTCTGAAAACTTTCAGCTTGATCAGGTGAGCCATTTTGAAGAAAAACCATAAAATGTGCTAAATTGGTACCACTCGAAGCAGTTTTTACTTTTTACCCATCTCTTACTTAAATGTCACTCAATTGGCAAATGTAGGCAAAAGTTCGGCAAAAAAGTCGACATACTATTACTATCCGCTCGTCCAACAACGCATATATGGCGTTTTCCTAGTTTAGTATTCATACCTTTACTATTTTCACTAGGTAATAAATGCGATCACTATTTGTACTACGTATTATCAATTTCTCATATTGAATACCATACTTTACGTCTTCTTCTCTGAACCTATAACATCTTGAGAATGACAACGTCGCCGTGAAAAGTGACGTTCACTTACTGGTACGTCCCCGGCTTGTTGATGCAGGTCGCTCCGTTCTGACAGCCGAGATCCGTGCCGGTGAAGTGATGACACTCGTTGACGTCTTGGTCGCACGTCAATCCCTGGCGGAGATAAACGCTCGTAAAACATATCAAACTTCAGGTAACAAAGATATACACTAGACTATATCAGAAAAAAATAGGATTGCCGTATGATTCTGATATTTTTGTTACTGAACAATAGTTTCTATTCAAAATCTAATTTTATTTTAACGAGAGAAGAAAAAAATGTGTTCATTATTTTTGACCTATATATTAAATTCTCATTCAATTCATTCCAATTTCATAGTTGGGCCTATATAACTACAATATTCCTATTCTGGGTATAAACTAAAACAAGAATAATGAAATTGAGCGTGTCCTATATCTTCCTCAATACGTGTCCTGTATCTACCTCTATATGTCTCCAATAACTTGTTCCATACGTGACCTAAATCTTCCTCCATATGAGTCCTATATCTCCCTGTATACTTGTCCCATATTTTCCACTATACGTACCTCATATCCTTACTCATATATATCCTACATCTTCCTCCATTGGTGTTCTATATCTTCCTCTATACATGAACTATAATTATCTTCAACTACATGAAATACGAAATAGTAGCCTTTCTTACAGTCCAATTGGGCAGACATCGACAGAAGAATGCGTTGTAATTGTCTTCGCAAGTTCCACCATTCTTGCACGGATTGCTGTTACACTCATTCATCGTGAGAAGCGAACGTAACTCGCGAACCTGCCGTTCTAGCGTGAACACTCGACGGACGGTGGACGTTATTCGATTTCGTAACGCCAGGTTATTACCCTGTGAATATTAAAACAAGCTCATGAGACTGTCTATCTCTGATTACTCCTTATTATTAATTGATTCTTATGAGGACAGCTTGGCAATTACATTATCTGTTTGATAAATGGACTAAGTATAAATGCAACAAGTGCTATAAGCTGAGCGAGATATTTACGGTATATGAATTTGATAAAAATCCAAGCACTTTGGTTTTAACACTCAATTTTCAAAAAAAAACTTATCAAACATGATTTTCATTGTTGTCCATGCAATATCTCAAAATCTTAATTTTTCGGATAAAAATATTTCTCGCTATTTTTGGCTAAAAGAAATTGTTGGAAAATGTTTTCAATTTTGATATTTCACCTAATTTGATCATTGGTCACTTTTGCCATTGGTAATACGATTATAGGGTGGGAAGAAATAAATTCTAGAAGTGGCAAAGTAATTAATCTAGAATGATGCTCCGAGGTTCAGCTGTATTCCATTTTACGTTTCTTCATTTCATACGGAACTTTCGATCTACCCATAATGCACTTGCTGCGTTTGACTAGTAAGTGCACGTGTCGGTGATAGTTATCCTTACGTTGGATCCTTTGCCTGGGCGCCTCCCCCCGCCACCTCCAGTCCCGTTGTTGGCCCCCTCCTCCACCATTGCCAACCTCCGCTTCATTCCCGTCGGACCCTCCATTGCCGACGAGAGGCCTTGGACCGTTTGCTCCAGGCTAGCCAACCGAGTCACGCGCAACCGCTCGACCACTTCAGACGCATTACGGGCCTGGATAAACACGACAAAGTATCAAGCTTGAGAGGAAGATGCGTTGATAACACTTTATCGAAACAAGTTTTCCATAATTTGTTGAAGCTGATGATTATATTTTTTTTTCTCCCCATCTTTGATATTCTTCACTAAGTTCCATATTTACAGTACCAAAGTTGTTGGCAACATATTATATAAACTTGTGTGAGTCAATTCAAATATGAAAAATCATTGGATAAAATTATTGTTCACTGCAGGATGGTAAGTTAAATTACATTTTCAACACTACATCTAAACAAACTTTTAGACGATATTTTTTTCAACTTGGAATATTGAAATATGTTTGAATTGAGATTTATAAATTATCAATTTGAATATCAAAATCTTTCAATCAAACTATGGGCCAAAAATATTACATGAAATTATTTGCCTCTGTCCTCGACTCATCATCGCACTCTCTTTTTTTTGTCCCCCCCCCCCTCACCCCTCTTCCACTCCCCTCTCTCTTCACCCCTTCTCATAAACCGCACCATCTTTGCAATCAGCACGAGGTTCTCCCCGTTGATGTTAACGCAGCCAGCTCCGGAAGTCTCGAACGAGATGTTTCGCCCGTTGCCTGCGTTCAACACAAGATGGCCGTCTCTCGTAATCAGACTCGGCCTGACGGAAGAGAAATGGTATCACATGTAGCCAACAGATGGGTCTCATGATAGAGAATGATTAGAGTGTACCAATTCCTTCATCAATGTGATGCCGGTCAAAATATTCAAATTGTGCCATTTTAACGGTAAGTTTTAATTAGGTACATATATTTACCATAATAATATTATGGAACATTCACTAAGTGACTAATGAAAAGTTTTTGAAATAAATAGCGTAATAATAATTATCGATTGCTTTCATACATGCATATGAACAAATGACAAAATGTTACTGAATAAAAGTCACGAAAAAAGAACATAATTTTTTGGAACATATTATTTTCAAAATCTTTCCACCAACCAACATCACCTACGTATTCTATTTTCAAAATTAAAACAAAAATTTGTAAAATGTCCAAGATAAGAATAAATTGAGTTGAAAAAAAAATGAAAGAACTACAACAAAGCATACTTACTGGTTCTTCGTTGACACCGTTAAAGTCGGTTTCACCCCCCGATCTTTGAGAACAAAAAAATTAAAAAATATGAAAACTAGCGTAGAACTATATTTAATTCTCCCCATCATCGCACTATGATGGCAAAGACTAATCTGACTGGTATATTTCAAAACTGTGGGAGGTTTTAAAAGCAGTTCTATTTTATATCAGTGTTACCACCCCCAGATCAAGTGACAACAGTCTAGCTAGCTGATGAATGGTACCAACTGTAACATGATACTCCCAATGGGAATTGTTATGTGATTAAGATTCTGAATGTATGGGCTTTACAAAAACATTGAACACTAATATAGTATGTTTTCACTTTTAATACATTTGTATTTAGAATCATGAGAAAAATGCAAAATTGAAATTGGTTTGATCTATTCAAGCTCATAGATTCAAGTGAGCATACTATCATGGCTTATACCATGTTTTTTAAAAAAGTCAATATTGTAACTAGTTTCAACAATGAGAAATAAGGTGGGGCCCACAGTATTTGAAATGCAGAGTTGTAATTTAATTTGATACACATTACAGTAAATTTCCAATAATTCGGAATTTGTTGGACCTCGAAATACCAGTTCTGAATGATGATTCAGTTTCAATTACGGAAAAATTCAACATTGTGCTTATAGGTCAAGGCTCGATAGGGATTACAACTATTGTTCAAATTAAAGCAAAATTTGAATTATCAGTTCAAAACTTTGAATCACAATTAGCGAGGATCTACTTTACTCGACTAATAAAAAAGCTTGACTGAATAGTGCACTAGTTAACATATATCTAGTTAATAGTTACCTACTTACTTTAAACCATGATTCAACTGTTACATTGATTGTTTACAGTCTTATGATTCTTCTTCATTTTATAACTTTAATTTAATTCAAGTCGTATTCCCATATATTTGCTGCATTCATCTAGACTCGTTGAAACATTTTCTTCAAGTTTTCAACCTACACAGTTCTCTTTTCGTCAAGTTCTTTACAGTCCCGTACAGTCCTCTCAATGAATTCATTCCTTCCCACGTATGTTACCTGTATCCACCTCCTCCCCCGAGTACCCCTACAGAACCGTACTACTAGTCTGCCGTTCAGATCTTTCCATCCAGTACTGCTGGTCTTCGCTTTAAAGAAGGTACCGTAACATGGTCTATTCATTCTCCCCCCCCCCCCCCCCCTCAAGTTTTCAAATTCAAATTTTTGCTTCAATGACATTTCAGAAATAATAATGACACTTGGTCAGTAATCATTAGTTTATGTAGCAATTAATTTGAGGTGATATAATGTAGCTATATGTAGTAGTAGCTAACAAATGTCAGTTGAAAACTTTGTGCGGCCTACATGTAAATATATTTATTGATTCGCAAAAATTTTAACAAACAGTATAACTGAGACGAGTGAACCAGTGGCTACCACGCTGAACCGTCGTTCAGGAGACCGAGGTTCCTCCCATGGTTGAACATCCCGATAGGTTCTTCGTCTTTCAGGTTGACACTGGGATGCTCCTTTAACAACAGATCATGATCGACGCCTTCCAACAATCCAAAAACACCAAATAAAATAGCCATTCATCTCATTCATCTTCTACTGACATCCATTGATCTTCGACGATTCTTTGTCAAGCTCAACATGGATAGAAAAAAAATGCAATCTGATATCTTCTCTCGTCTGTATCATAAGGTCAAGTAAACTCAGGCATTGCTTGAAAAAATCTTTCTAAAAGGTAAATGAATGGAAGAGAAATATTAAAACATCTCTCTGATAGAGAAAATGAATGACACGACTACATAAGAATTATACGATGCAAAATACAGTACAAAATAGAAAATAAATACAAATACATTCTCTTTTAATTTGTTTTTAATAATTGAAAAACTTACATTATACACATAAAAAGAGCACGTTTGTGATATACCAGGCATAACCGGCATCTCGTTCAAATCTAGGACCACACGAGTTGAAACGAATACATCGGGTAATCAGAAGTCAACGATACGCATAATTCATCAACTAAAATACCGCTATACCGCTGTAACAATACTCATAGCAGCTGGCAAACCGTATTAATAATGTATTTACAAATGCTGGTATTAAAAAAAAACACAGGTTGCTGAAACAATCGAACATCGACAATACGTAATATACAAGCACAGAAGTTCGAAAAATCGGCTCATTACGATACAATTAGGCTTACATATCGTAACATTAGTTCAAAAATTACATCTATTCCCGGTAAAAACATAACCTAAAAACAAATACAAAAACAAATGACCTATATTAAATATACAAACAATAGGGAAAAATGAGTTCAAATCTGTCTATGTAACGATAGGTTAGTTTAAACGTGTCGATGTAACGATAGGTTAGTTTCGAGGACGATGAATGGAGATGAACACGATAGTTGAGTGAAGTCGTCACCAGGTGGGGTTGCCGAAGCGTTGTAGCGTTTTGTCTTGAGTGACGAGATCCAGTTGAACTTTCTTGCGCATGTAGAAGATGGCGCAATCACGGCTGACGGAACAAAAGAACAGTGGCATTAATACCTAATATAAAATAAAAATGAAAATATAAAACAAAATTATGACAAATATTGGTAGATCAAAAAAAATGAAGTATAAAATTACACAAAACAATTCATGATTGAATAATTAGGCCTACCATTCAATTTATTTACGGTAATTCTGCCATCAATTGGAAGACGACAGTATCAACAATTTTATCAACACACTATCTCATGTCATTTATTCACATATAGACTACTGACTAGCGATACAAATGTTTACTATGGTACAGAGCAATAATGTGATATGCAAGGCTCTATCCTTCTTGTTCTTCTTATCTCTCTTGCTCAGCAGTTTGTTATTTTTTTTTTTTTAATAACATCGAAACTTGATCCAAAATCATTGTTTCCCAATTAAGGCTATGGATGAAAGATAAGATCGTTTGGAAGGGGCACCACAAGGACGATCTTACCACCCCATTTTGATTATTTAAAACTAATGGTCTTCAACACCAGGACTGCGCTGTCTGTGACCATAATTTTTCGCCGTAGATAAAAGTATTTTATAATAAAAGTTAAAAGTTTGTTATGAATGGAATCAATGATGCCTTTCATAGGGAGCTTGGAAACCTTTGACAACAATCAAGAAAGAAAGAGAGGGGAGAAGGAGAGAAAGAGGGGAGAGGGAAGAGGGCGCATGACTGAGAGAGGACGAACATATGTGACCATGCAGAGCTAAAGATTCATGGAAATACTTGAATAGTCCACTTCAGAACTTGGAACGGCAATTTCTCACGTAAAACCAACGCAAAAGGGGAGAAATCAATTCAAAATGCCACACAATTATTTTTTCAAATTAAATTTTACAAAAAATCAATTCCTAGTTTTCAGAGTCGATATCATCCCTTGTAAAAATTAAATCAATTGTTTTTTTCCAAGTGACAGTTTCTAGTTTTTAAAATGTTACAGAATTTTTGCTTTCCGTTACATTCATAAATTATATTCGTTACCCCATAGATATATATTAGCTTACCGAGAAACGTTACTCCTGCAGCCGATAGCAACATATGCTCGTTTCAATCTCGGCCATATTGTACATTTGAAAATAGAATCCAAGCAAGGCATTCTACATTATCAATTACTAATATATGTCAAATATGGTGGAAACTTCCCGGTTTGCAAAGCAGTGTGAAGCTACTGCCGAGTGTCAAATATGTACGTCTTTTTAACGTAGAGTAACGTACCATATTTACACGCATATAAGACACATTTTTTCTATTTTCAAGTCATCAGAAAGTCACATGCATCTTGTAAAGGTAAGTGAGAAAAAAAGGAACATTTTGCGATAAAAACAGATCCCGTGAAACACTGCCGGTCGTCCAATGTTGCAGCATAGGGCGAACCCGCAAGCGTCGTCAGATTTGATGCACCGACGGTTGTCAATGCGCTGTTGCGCGAATTTGTGGCGCGTTCGGTACAACCTTTTCCCTCTCCGTCTCTTTCTCTCCAGGTGGCTAAGCCACATGACCGCTGTTTTTTAGACAAGGTCACTGCTTGCTATTTGGGACTGATGGCCGTCAGTATCAGTTCAATTTTAGTGTGGAATATGATATTGCGTAACCAAAAGGTTTCCAAAAATAAAATCTGAAAAGTAGGACTGCCTCTTATATCCGTGTTAATACAGTATCTCGGTAATAAACAACAATTCTGCCGTCTCAAAATGCCAACGCAGGGAATGGAACAAGTGGGACGCAGATTTTACAACAAATTACCAGAGGAATTTAAACGTACTAAGGAAAACCATATGTTTAAACAACTACTTAAAGAGGTTCTTACTGAACACTCATTTTACTCTACTGATGATTTTTTAAGGCATACATTTTAGTATGCTTCTAGTAGTTCTATTTTTATTTGACTTTTTCATATTATTCGACCATTCTTGACAACATTCACACAGTGTACATTTGAAATGTATCGACTGTTAACAAATGGCTAAAAAATAAACGAACAAAATATCTATGGTTAGGCTATCTTGCGTAACCAGCAGCTTACCTTGTGCAGAGCACCTCTTCGTGCAGCGAGCCCTGGCACGTCTGGCACTGCGTCCAGAGCCGACAGAAGCGCTCCTCCAGCTGTTGCTGCTTCTCCAGCTGCTGTTGGTAGACCTTCACCTCGTCCTGCTTGCAGTGTTTGCACAGCGGCGTGGAACTGTCAGGCAGCACCGCCTTGCAGCCTGCGCAACAAAACAATCCGTCATTCGGTGTACTAACGACGGGCTAGGTCTGATACGAGTCTAATCTTATTATTATTAGACGAGCTTTAGCGAGGATTCAATTTGACATACTGAAAAAAATTGGTGTTCGTTTTTATGTTTTTTTTTTTTAATGTTTTTTTGTCGGTTCTCCACAGGTCAAACGGCTACAGCTATCAACTTCAAACTTTTTTTCTTTATGGTTCCTCATCTAGCTTAGATCTGTATAGTTTTGTGGCATTATCGGGTGGTAACTTTTATTTTTATGAATTTTAGAAATTTCAAAAATACCCATTAGAATAACACAGCGGAAAAAAAAATTAAAAAATTTTATTTTCAAAAAATTGAAATTCTGTGTGAAGTTGAATAACATCTTGATACACATTTCTGGAAATTCTCAGCTTGATCGGGTCAGCCATTTTGAAGAAAAAACATGAAATGTACTAAATTGGCACCACTCGAAGCAGTTTTTACCCATTTATAACTAAAATGTTACCCAATTGGCGAATTTAGGCAAAAGTTTGGCAATGAAGTCGACATACTATTACTTTCCGCTCGTCTAACAACGCGTATATAGCGTTTTCCTAGTTATTATTATTAGGATTTCAAGGCGAATTGACAGCAAAGGTCATTAGCGCCTGAAATATAATCTTTAAATAAGGGAACTTATAAAATCATTTTGAAAGAAAAACAACTAAAACACCCAGAAATATAATTTGTTCTCATGAAGGAACTTATACGGTACACAAGTACCGTAACCCGTATAGTTGTTGGGTATGTACACCATTTTGCTAGTAAAAGGTACCAACAATGTATATTTTATTAATAGTGAAATAAAGACGTATAACTAAATATTAATATTTGAAGTTCATTAATTCGATGCTGCTCAACGTTTCAACTGCGATGTAGCAGTCTTCTTCAAGAGCTTGTATTGAAAGCTTCTATTATGGAAGAGCAGAACATTCTAAGTATACTAAAACCTGAATTTTACATTTTTTTGGGTCAAATCAGCAGCATTTGCACAAATCATGGAATCGAGAATTTTAAAACGACCTACGTTACTGAAATTAATATCAACACCAGTGCAAAAATGTGTAATCACATTCCTGGAGACATTCGAAAGTTTGCTTCCAGAGTACAGTAGAACCTCTTTAGTAAGTTTCTCTTTAGTACATTTTTCTCCTTGGTAAGTTTTATTTTTTGATCCCATCTATAAGCTCCTACATGTTAAATAGTTTCTTTAGTAAGTTTTTCACTTTAGTAAGTTTTTTTAGTCTGGTCCCCTGAAAAACGTACTAAAGAGGTTCCACTGTATCTTTAAAAATGTGCACTGAATCTGTTTTCGATAGAAAATATTTTCTACACAATGGATGAATTTTGTAACAATTGATGAATACTTTGTCATACTTCTTACAAAATTCCTCATTTATTAAGTGCAATAAATTATAATTATTTTAATTACAGTGAAACCTCAATCCATCGTTTTTCAAGGAACCAGGAAAATGAAACCATCGTGCAGGAAAACAATCCATCCAGGAAAATTTAACATTGATTATATGGGAGTGGGGTGAGAACAAATGAATGATACAAGCAGGAAAACGATGGATCCGGGAACGATGCATAGAGGTTTCACTGTATCATCTTCTTCGACTAGCCTCCCACAAACTCGACTCGATCTGATATTAATCCAACGCAAAATAAACTAGTTTTCGACGAACCGTAAAACCCCGATACGTATCAATTCTTTTCTCTCACCGAGACATGTCTCCTTGCGCTGCGTGAACGCCGACAGAGCCCCGACGCGCGACGTGACCATGGTCTTGGTGCGCGTGTGATCGCCCTTGAGTAGCAGCGACTCGACCTTGTCCCCGAGGATCGGCTCGAAGATCCGGAGCAGAGGCTGGGCCAGCTGGTTCTCCAGGTAGTACGTCGAGTCAATCGGGATGTTGTTCTCCAGCACGTAGATAGGGTCCTGCGGGACGCAACAATCAGATCACGGATTACGCATTTGGCATCGTAGTTTATTCACGATGTAGTGATACCAACACACTTCATGATACGGTAATATAACGGAGGGGAACCCCAACTAATAACATGGAAGGCATTTGTACTTTCTTGCAATCAATTCAGAGCCAAAGGTCCTGATTGCCTGTCACAATTTAGCGGATTCCCTTGTGAAGTAGATGTAGATACGAGTGGCTATGGTACCGGTGGCATTGTTTAGCATTGTTGATCTTGTATAGTTTGATATGAAAGCGATAGTTGTGCTCCAGGAAAATGGGATCCTGGACTCAAAATTTGACCCCGGAAATACTTCACTTTGAAGAAGCGAGTGGGTACACCTTTTTTATATTATGGTATGGTCTGTTGATATCATTACATCGTGGTTTATTTATAAATTAGATCACAGTGAATAAAGATACATTTTTATAGAATATTTTGAAATTGAACTCATTAATTTTCGAGTGTAAATCAAACATAAATACCACTTACGTTATTGGAAAGTAGGACTTGATTTATCACTTTCACATCATTCTCACATCACTAGTTTCTCTTATCCTGCATCGTCATCTATCATTCATCTCATATCGTCCATGGTTACAGCTGGTGTTATACTTATAGGATAATAGGTGGAATGGCATTTATAAAACCCACGCCTTGTGCGGGTCTCAAACCCAGCCCCCGCCTAGCTTCAGTATTGGACCACGGGATGACTCGCTTGTATCAGTCGCGATTCGGACAAACGGCGGCCGAGTAACATGATTGTCTCATCGTGAAAGAGCAGATAAGGCCAACAGCCTGCGCGATCATATCTCAGCCTTCAATTTTTCGAATTTTCATAAATCGAGATCATTTTTTGAGGGTCCCTTCCATTTTGAATTGATGATGGTTTACTTGTGAACTTTACTGTTACTTCACTGTTTACTTTTCTGTTCTCAATTTTAAAACTTCATAAAATATCACTTCCGCATGACATTAGGCCAAAAAAACATAGCACCACCAAACACCGATATTTGCATATACAGATGCGAAAATACGAAATCATAACACCATTTTCAAACACCTCTGTGTGTAAGAGCTCTATATATTCTGAAAGCTATCAGCCTCACCCCAGCCCAGTAACCGGTGTTGTCATGGTCCAATTTCCTCATTTTTCCTTCAGTTGAGATCATACCCAGATTATGTATACGGTGGAACCTCTTTAGTAATTTTCTCGTTGGTACATTTTTCTCCTTGGTAAATTTTATTCTTTGATCCCATCTATAAGCTCCCACATGTTGAATAGCTTCTTTAGTAGGTTTTTTTGTCTGGTCCCCTGAAAAATGTACTAAAGAAGTTCCACTGTATTATTTTCAAGTCAGTGAAAGAGATAATGTTTTCATTTTGTGAGCGCTTAGTCAAGCGAATTTGTCAACTCTACCAATCGGACAAAAGACAGCCGAGCAAATGCAATCATCTCATCGTGAAAGAGCAGATAAAACAATCCGTCGGCGATCGTACCTCAGCCTTCATGTACGCCGGCGAGTTCTTGGCGGCGGCGATGATGATGTAGGGAACGCGGTCGCCAATCTTGGGCGCCGTGCCCGGGTCTCTCTTCTTCATCTTGGCGGCCAGCTCGACGTGCGCCATCTTGACGGCGTACGTGACCTTGGACAGCTCCTTGGTGACCACCAGCTGGGAGATGTCGACGCGGTTGCACAGCAGGTCAGAGATCACCTGCTTGGCGTATTCAAGCGCCCCCGTCGGATCTCTGCAAGATAACAGCCGCGTTTGTCACTCAATTAAATTGATTTGGGGAAAAAGTACGAAATTATGATTCAAAACTACAAAACTATGAGATATACAGGAATTTAGTATTATTAAAATAGCAGAAAAGAATGGAGCCAAGAATTGAATTGAATATTAGGATTTTAAGGCGCATCGACAGCGAGGTCATTTATTGCCTATCAAAATAAGTTGCTGAACAACTAGGTAAGTAGTGTTAAGAGAAGAGTTTGAAGACCAAGAGAAAGGTGGCAGGAGGGAGTCAAGTTCAGGTTAGTCAACCGAGGAGAGAAATGGGAAGAAGTGGAAGACGAGAGATAGTGGGAGGATTGAAAGCGGTGGAGGGAACTCCTCGGAAGAGAAGAAGAAATAGAGGATAGGCCTGGCAGTAGTGAAGAAGAGGAGGAAGAAGTCGGAACTGGCAGGAACCGATCGATATGAGAAGTCTGCCCTGGAAAAAGTGGTGGAAATACTCCCTGCCCCAATTTAATTGGTTATCTGGGTTTGAGATTTATTTATTTAAACTAGACTATCAAATCTGAATATTTCACAAGGATATATATTTTTGGTTTTCTTCATGTTTCATGGTATTTCATGGTATCGCGCCAGTCCGATCCCTACAAGATGAAAGATTCTCTTAGTTTAGTTTCGTTAGTCAGTCAATTCAATCGATTCAGTGAAACAAATACAAAACTACGAGTTATGGACTGTATCGGAACATGAACAGAACCGTGCTATATCAACGTCACAACTCGGAAAACGGGTCAGTGTTACGGTTAGTAATGGTTGTGAACAGACAAAGGACATCCTGTTGAGCAACATTTCTCACGTTAATGTTAGCGTCTAGGGGTGTGCGAATCCATGTTTTTTTATTTCGAATCGAATCCGAACTGAATCTTCATAAAAATTACCGAATCCGAATCTTTTCAACGTGCACTGTGAAGCGTAATAATGGCCTAATGGGACAAACGACACTGCTGATCAAGTTACACTTGATCCAGGAAGTGAAAATCTCAACTCAGCATTCTCATAATTACCGCTACATAAAACATTTTATGCAGCACAAGTCTAACCATTACAGCAATTGTTCTTGAGAATGAAGAATTGCAATGTTGCCACGTTTTTGGATGCCAAGATTCGAAATTTTTGAATCTTTTTTGATAGACCGAATCCGAATCTGAAAGTGGATTCGGATTCGATTGGAAAAACATGGATTCGCACAGCCCTACTAGCGTCGCGTGGTGAATGTGCCTCACCTGTCTATGAGTAGTTTCTGCAGACACGTGTTCATGACGTTGACGACCAGCTGACAGTTGTCCCGTCGCACCGTCTCGATGCCCTTGCAGTCCATCTTGTCGTACTTGTCGGGCCGCGTCCAGTACAGACCCGCGTACCTGCACGGACAATACCACGCGGATTAGTAGGGATAGTCATCGCTTCGAGTCAACGTCAGAGGGGAGGGTCAGTCGGAATGCGCAATTGGCCCGTAGTGAACGAAGGTTGGTGAATAATAAGTTTATAATAAATAAAAACGTAATCAACTGTAGTTTATATAGCTCATATGAATTAGTGGGGCCCATATCTCAGTTATCAGTTAACTCTCATAATTTTTTTTGTCTTGTTATCTATACTAGGAAAACGCGGGATACGCGTTGTGAGATGAGCTTAGAAGTATGGAAATCTAGAATGAAAAATAATTAGTCAGATCCATCCACATTTACGGACCTTTGATTACTTCAAACGTTCAAAAACCCAACCTGCAACTTGATGGTATTAATAGTGCTGCAACCTGTCGCATATACAGTTTGCAAAACCACTTGATCCGAACCTTCGATAAAATGGATACTTTTATAGCGTTTTCTTTGTTATTTGTCATCCGATTGTTGTGAAAGTCACTGAAAATATCTGTAATTATGTTTTCTATATTCACTAAAATTTTTGAAGTTTTTGAAAATTTACCACATTTCAAGTAGGTATTTTCCATCCATGTTATTCTCATGAGCATTTCTAAAACTTACCGATTTTTTTCCTGAAAAACCTTGTGACCGATTTTTCTGAAAAACAATCCCAACCTATTCTGGCATGACAGAAATATGTAGAAGTTTCAAGTCGATAGGTATTTTTTATTGACCTGTACGCCGCGCACAAAATTACAAACAAAAAAAATACAAGCCCATTTTTTTTTGGTATGTGGAATGAAATATTTGCTACACTCCTCTAATTATATATGTTATAGGAACTTTATTATTACCAATAGTAGACTATTCATCTGACTATCTTCACTGTCCCACGTAGTTTGATTTCAATTGATTAGCTACTGTATATGAAGAGAAATATAAAAGAGACAATAAACTATCCATCTATTTCGCAGTTCCGTGTCTTTGACGTCGCCCAACTTGGCTTACCGCTTCTTATTGATCAACAGGTACGGAAAGTAGACCTTCTCGAACTCAAGCTTGATGGGCTTGACGAACTTGGTGCTGACGTACTCGGCCGCCTCCCGTCCCATCGCCATCACCTCCTCCAGCGTCTTGGCACCGAACTTGATCATCACCGAGTCCGTGTCGCCGTAGATCACCTGGCGGGACAACGACAAACTACTTGTCACCAGCAGCTTACCTCGATCTTATACATTTGAGAGAAATCTATTTTATTGGCAACTGTACGCGAGTGACCGCAGGGGGTGCATTCCTGTACAGTTTAATCTGGTTCATAAGAAGGAAAAAATATGAAATGGAATGAGAAAAAAATGGATAAAATGAAAACAGATTAAAGAGAATAAGAAGAAAAAAAAACGGTAAGCAATTTTATCCTATAGGCCTACTAACAGCTGGTCACAGCCACCTTGAACCTTGGGTTTAAGTAAGGACTGGGTTCATATTGTACAGGAATACATCCCCTGGGATCCAGCATGATATTCAATACAATATACAACATATTTTATGAAAAATTGTTTGCAACAAGTGTATTCAAATATAAAACTAAGAAAACGCGGGATGTGCGTTGTGAGATAAGCTTAGAAGTATGGAAAACCAAAATGAAAAATATTCTGTCAGCTCAATCCACATCTACAGACCTTGGATTACTTCAAACTTTCAAAAACATGACCTGCAACTTGTTGATATTTATAGTGCTGCAACCTGTCGCATATACACTTGGCAAAACCAATTGATCCCGATATTCAATAAAATTTCTATTTTTATTGCATTTTCTTTGTCATTTCCCATTTGATTGTTGTGAAAGTCACTGAAAATATGTATAATGGCTTTTCCCATGTTCAGTGAAAATTTAAAAGCTTTTGAAAAACTTTCACATTCCGAGTACTCTCCATCTGGGTTATTGTTATGGGTATTTTTCAAACTTTTTTTTAGGAAAAACCGGTCAAATAATTTTTCTGAAAAACAATCCCAACCTATTCTGGTGTGACATCAATGTAGAAAAAGTTTCAAAAAAGCCCATTATTTTTTCCTGACCTGTATGCCACATAAAAAATTACAAGGAAAAAAAAGACCCATTTTTTTTTGGTAGCGGTAGGCCTATATGAAATGGAAATCTTCGCTACGCTCATCCAATCAACCGAAGAAATCAATGGTCAAAATGAAAAGAATTTTTACCTTTCCTCGAACAACTATCAACAGTAAGTGGTATTCAGACAGCTTCCTGCCGCAGACTAAAAGGTCGGAATTAATATGGAACTTCCGTTGATCATACTGTAAAGTGTACTTGTTGATCTTGAATTTGCAGGTCCTGATTTTCATAGTACGTAGTTTGCTACAAAATGCTACATTTCTCATAACAATGGCCGACCAAAACTGAATGTGAATTCTATATTCCTACAGCTCTCGTTATACTGTCAGACGTCTTACCATCGCGTCGTGTTCGTAGCCGTTGGCGATGCTGTACCGCTGCTCCACTTCCTGCTTCGTCTGTTCGATCATCGTACGTCCGTACGAGGTCACACTCTGCCGAGGAACAGACAAACATACTATTATTACTTCTACGGTCGCCATTCCACGTCATTCATTTTATTTGCATTGGGTGTAACGACGCACATAATTGATAACTAAGATTCATTGGCATTGGATGAATGATGTATGAGATGAAATAGTTGGATGAAGGTCTCTTAGGTAATGGGAGCCTAGAGCACTAGACTACAGAGGAAAACTACAAAAACTCCTGTAAAAATGGATGGTGGCGGGGTTCTATTTGTTTTGATGCACAATCAAAATTGAATTATGAAAAGGGGACGGGTTCTGGAGGACAAATAGATGAATTTTATTTCTCAAATTGAGATGATTTCTAATTGTTTGTAAAATTGGGGGAAAAAAACGTAATTATTCATTGAAATCAACGTTCTAGAATATAGGTCTTGTATCGAACCCTGAGTATTTCCGTCAACGTTCGGCTGTCGGACGTAACCGAAAGAATGGCTTGTGTCCAGATAGTAAAATCTCAACAATACAAAATAATATGGACAGCAAAATGAGCTCGTATTGCGACGTGAAGAAATATAGTACTGACCCCCCCCCCCCCCAAAAAAATTGGATTTTTTTTTAAATCGATTTTTCAATTTGAGAATTGTTTTACATTAGAATCGATTCTCAATTAATCGATGTTATCCCTACTTCAAAGGTAAAAGGGAGACGATCTATCGAGTGCACACTCACCCCGGATATCTCCAGACACGGCAGTTTTCCGACCTGCGCGCCGGTGAAGCCGTACACAGAGTTGGCGCTGATCTTGAGCGCTAACTGCCGCCCGTCGAGTACCTTCTGCCTGAACGGGTCCTTCTCAATCTTCAGCTCGTCCTTGGCCTTCTTTCGGGCCCCCAGCAGGCTCTCCAGGACCAGCGGCAGGAGACCCTTGCGCACGGCAGACGTCACGAAGAAGTTCCCGGACGGAGTCTTCACGTACTGGTCGGGTGTCAGTCTGCACACAACAATACAACTAGTCAATACAGAGAGAGAGAGAGAAAGAGAGAGAGAGAGAATTTCAGAGAGGCTAATAATAATGCTACCGTCCTCCATTTGTGGTGGTAAGATTGCCCTTGTGGTGTCCCATCCAAACGTTCCTATCTTCCATCTAGGCCTATTATAGCCTCAATTGGGGAACAATGATTTTGTATAAAGTCTCTAATGTTAATAATTGGGGATGTGCGAGCACTCGAATTTTCAGATTCGAGTTAAAATTTAGCTGAACTCGGAAATTTCGAATTCAATGTTCTTTTCCGTTTCTTTTTTTTTTACAATTTTTCTGTAAGGTATACTTGTACTAACCCGGATATGAACCGTGATTATTTTTTTCGAATTTAAGGCTCTAGAGGATGCTACTGATATGTGGATCTCGGTCAAACATTTTTTTTTTCAAACTCGAAACTCGCGATTTTCTCTCAAACTCGATCTTGACTCGAACTTAAATTCTCAAACTCGCACACCCCTAATAATAATAATAATAGAAAAAGAATCTTTTCAAGTTCTAGAAAAAGAATAACTTCTGAGATATCTCAAGGAATTCAGATTTTTTGCAAGTTAACCTCCACCAGATTGTATCCGCACAGCCGTGTTAACGACGGTGAGTAGTAAGGGCACTGACCCCAGTTTCTCCTTCATGCCGCCCTGGAGCAGCGTCGTGTAGCACAGGTTGTGCGCCATCATGATGCTGGGGTACAGCGAGCTGAAGTCGAGCGTCGCGATCGGGTCGCTGTAGTAGCCCTTGCGCGGCTCGATCACCGTCGCCCCCTCGAACTGTTCCTCCTGGACGCCGTGCGCGTACGCCGGCATCAGGTAGCCCTGCTCCTTTGCCTGGAACAAGGGAACACAGATTAGTCCATGTAAGCAGGATGATGATTGATTGATTATTGTTTGCTTAAGAGTCCATGGGAGTTAATTTAGTGAAATATAAGTTTTTTGGTGATAACTTTTGAACGGTATGAGATATCAGAATTCTAATAAGCGAGAAACACAGATATTTATAATAGCTTCAAGACGATATAAAGTAGGGGTGTGCGAATCAATGTTTTTCAAATCGAATCCGGATACACTTTCAGATTCGGATTTGGTCTAACATAAAAGATTCGGAAATTTCGAACCTTGGCGCCAAAAACGTGGCAACATTGCATTGTCCATTCTCAAGAACAATTGTTGTAATGGTTAAACTTGTGCTGCATAAAATGTTTTATGCAGATAAATTATAAGAATGCTGAGATAAGACTTTCACTTCCTGGATCAAGCGTAACTTGATCAGCAGTGTCGTTTGTCTCATTATTACGCTTCACAATGCATGTTAAAAAGTAGTGATAACACTGATTGATTGAGAATCGATTCAGAATTGATTCTAATGTAAAACGATTCTCAAATCAAAAAATCATTTTTTCTTCTTTTGGGTCAGTGCTGTACTTCTTCACGTCGCAATACGTGCTCATTTCGTTGTCTATAATATTTTGCATTATTGAGATTTTACTACTGCACACAAGCTATCCCTTCGGTTACGTCTGACAGCCGAACGTTGACGGAAATACCCGAATGGTACAGTACAGTTCTAAGAAGTCTCAAGCAGCTATTTTTCATGTAAAATGCCGCGGGAAGGTTGAAAAATCTTTCGATTTTTAATCGATTCTGGAGCTTAGAGAATCGATTCCCGATTGTGAGAATTGATGTCATCACTATTAAAAAGATTCGAATTCGGGTTCGGTAATTTTGACCAAGATTCGGTTCGGATTCAATTCGAAATAAAAAACATGAATTCGCACACCCCTATACATCTAACCAAAACAGTCGACTTGACCCACCTTCCTCAGCAGCTGCGACACGACCTTGACCTGCTGGCCCCTGGTGAGCAGGCTACCCAGCGACACGCCCGTCACCCTGGCCATCTCCATGTAGTTGATGATGCACATCAGCTTGTCGAGCAGGCGCAGCGGCAGGTAGGCGTCCTTCAGGCAGTAGACGGCCAGGCGCCGCCGCGTCTGCATGTTCCCGTTCTGAAGGTCGGAGATGATGTTGTGGTGGACGTCTTCCTTCTGCTCCTGCAGGAAGTGGTAGCTGACGGCATTCAAAGAGTACGAGCGGAGCTTGTAGTCTCGCATCAGCACCTGGCAACAAAATAAAATATATATTAAAAAATGAATGAGAATATTAAAAAAATATAAAATATAGGCCCAGGGCCTATATGGGATTAGAAATATATATATATATATATATATATCTCAAACCCAGATAACCAATTAAATTGGGCCAGGGGGTGTTTCCACCAGTTTTTCTAGGGCAGACTTCTCATATCAATCGGTTACTGCCAGTTCCGACTTATTCCTCCTCTTCTTCACTACTGCTAGGCCTATCCTCTATTTCTTCTTCTCTTCCTACGAGTTCCCTCCATCGTTCTCTATTCTCCCACCATCTCTCGTCTTCCACTTCATCCCATTTTTCTCCTCGATCGATTACCCCGAACTTGACTCCCTCCTGCCTCCTTTCTCTTGGTCTTCCAACTCTTCTCTTATATAAAAAAAAATATAAAAATACAGACGTTTGAGGAGAAGAGGTGTATGGGAAGATGTGGAAAAGGAAAGGTTGTGGGTATTACGGCAAGCATGGTGAACATTAGTAGGGATGGAAAAAGGAAGTGGAGAAGAGGATGAAGACGAGGAAGACGTTGCGACAGGATTGACCAGCCAGTATCATTTGAGAGGCCCAGCGTCTGCCCAAACAAAAGTAGTACGTAACTAGAGATGCAGGAATTTAGATAACAATGATATACTTTCGAGACCCTTATAGGACCCTTCAAGATTTGTGAATTGGGAGTTGTATACATGGAATGAGATAAGATAACTTTCTTATTTCATCTTCGTTTCGATATTTCCGAGTTGAAAAATCGTGAAATATGCAATGGAATTATTTTTATCAGTGCCGAGATAACCTAATAGGATGAGTAAAATTACCGTGAACAAGTCGAACGGGACGCGCCCCTCTATGTTGATGCTCTTGTTCTCACGCCGCCCCATCTGCTTGCTCTGAAGCACCTGCTCCTTGATGACGGAGCGCGAGTCGCGGATCCGCCCGAGGAACGGCAGGTGGCGGACGTTCAGGTGCTTGCCGCGGTTCAACAGGTACGGCAGGTCGAAGTTGTTGATGTTGTAGCCGGTCACGATGTCGGGGTCCACCTCGCGCACAAACTCGCCCCATTTCTACGCGCAAACAACGTCAGGTCAGGTGATGGCCAAATTGGGAGAACTATTATTAGAGACATGTAAAAATTGCAATTGCTTCCAAAGCGATGCAATCTAAAAATGCTTCTCTACGTGTTTTTCTAATATTTCTTCATGTTTCAATACGTTTGATGTTGTTCTATCTTATTTTTGAAAGGCAACAAAGCGCTACAAACGTCTGAATTTGCTCTGTTTCAATGTAATGGAGATATAGACACTATATTCGTAATAGAAGCATTATAGATGCTATTTTCCCAAAATTATTTCAATTGAGTTGTGATTGGGTGAAGTTAGTTGGGGAATTTGGAAAAAGTGCAAAAAAATTATCAAAGTTGAAAACTTATCAAGTGGAAAACTTATAATAAACGCCATAGGGCCTAAGAATAACCCAGAGGCAGAAATCCAGGAAGAATATTTCCTTAGAATGAATTCAAATTTTTATGGAATTTTAATACAGTAGAACCTCTTTTATATATATGTTTTTCAAGGCACCAGACTGAAAAAGTGTATTAATGTCAAAAACGTATTAATGAAACTATTCAACATGTGAAGCATATGGGTTGGATCAAAAAATAAAACTTATAAATGTAATAAATGTATAAACGAGAAACTTATAACAGAGGTTCTACTGTATATATTGATGTCAAATGACTTGGTGTATATAGGAAAATGGCCTGAGGCTAAATATATGAATCTACAGGCTCTCCACTATGAGTACCTAGGCCTTTCTTTACTCGTAAATCTCGGTGAGCTGCTGTTCTCTCTTTCCCTTTCACCCAATTCATATATTCAGACTCAGGCTTTTTTCCTACACACACCATGCTGTATTTCATTTCATTTTGTATTTATTTTATTTATTTTATTTTTTCAATTGTGCTATTATTTTCAATATTGGTTTTTTATATTGTTTTTGTTTATATTATTGTTGTTGTATGTTATAAGTTATTTTCATCTCATTTTTTTCCATGTATGTATATAGAATTTTCCAAACACCCTTGTAAATAGGGTAATAATTTTGTAAACACAAATTTGGAAATAAAATTACTATTATTATTTTCCTCGTTAATAAATCAGCGTAAACAGGAAGTTACCTCGAGCATCTGTGCCTCCACCTGATGGCTGAGCACCTGACAGCCGACGATCGGAGCGCAGGTGTCCAGGGTAAACACGTTACGTATCATCGGCTCGCTGGCTCCCTGGCAGATCACCATGTTGGCTATCTGGATGACGGGATCGTGGTCCGCCTCCGGGAATATCCCCTTGCGACCGGCGCATTCTACACAATAACATGGCTCGCTTATACACGTGTCATAGAATAAAAACACTACAGTGAAACCTCTACGCATCGTTCCCGAATCCATCGTTTTCCTGCTCGTATCATTCACTTTTTCTCACTCCACTTCCATATAATCAATGCTAAATGTTCCTGCATGGATGGTTTTATTTTCCTGATCCCTTGAAAAACAATGGATAGAGGTTTCACTGTAATGGAAAGTAGGGCTTGATTTGAAAAATATCAATTTGTGTTGGACTATATTAGAGATGAATGATGATGCAAAGATAGATAGATAGATAGATAGATAGATTGTTTATTGTCTTTTTTTACATTCCTTTACATACAGCTAATTAGAAACTAACTACATAGGACATTAAAGACAGTCAGATAAAAAGTATGATATCAATAAATACTAAGTAACTAATAAGTTGATGAAATTGCAAAAAAAAATATACATGTACAGATAAATACTAAATAGACATCATGATGATATCAGAGATATACTCATCGACTAACCAAATCAAATCAATCAATTAAAAATTATAATATTGGTAATAGAAAAGAGAAAAAAGAGAAAATAGGTAAAGAGAAAAGTGATATAGAACTAGGCAAACGCGTTATGTGTTTCCGCGTTGATGGATGAGCTGGAACATATCACTTATCTTCCAAACTTCCACTTCCAACTTATCTTTGGATTGGTTATTATATACACCTTGAGATCCAAACCATTACATCACTGCCATCTTATTTTCCATTTATAATTTATGTAATAATAAAGAAGGCTTTGTTTTAATCGTTTACAATCAAGTGGTGACACTTGTTGCTTTGAATCAATAGGTATCTTAATAGCTTTGAATAATTGACACAAATGACATTATATATTTTTTTACATCGAAACGGCTGATCCGATTTGAGTAAAAGTTCGGAATAATGTGTATCATTATCAGATTGAAATTCTCTGAGAATCTGAATCCTCTCAGATGAAATATTTTTCACGAATGTTTTCTTCCGGGTTATTCTAATGGGATTTTTGAAAACTTTGGAATGAGTTTTCTCAGAAGTTGTTCTACCGATCGTGCCTCAAAACTATACAGCATCAAGTCAGATAGGGGTTCATGTTTGTGCCAAGTTTCAACTGATTTTGAATTTTCGTCTGACCTGTGGAGCGCGAACAAAAAAAAAAAAAAAAAAAAAAAAACAGGCACTTTTTTTTCGGTATAGTGTAATTGAGTTTTCGCTTCGCTCATCCAATGAGGTGGGTAAAAGGTTGGAGGAAACAAGTGGATCGAACACAAAAAATACACAAAATGGACTGAACATGAATGCTGGGAGGTTCCATAAGCATCAACAAACTCAAGTCTCCCACCAACTTTTCCTTAGACTCTGAAGGGAATAACCACCAAGCAAAAATCTCAGAAACAATAAGAATCAACTGAAACTAACAAATAAAGGGATGGGGAACTTTATACCTCATGTGTAGACATGTAAAAATGGCAATTTTTATAAAAGCAATGAAATCTAAAAATGCTTCGATGCTTTAAAAATTACCGATGTCACTGAGACGAGTGGTCTACTGGTTAAAACATTGAACCGACATTCAGGAGACCAGGGTTCGATTCCTGCTATGGTCGACCATCCTGACAGGGTTTTTTTGTCGTTCAGGTCAGCACTGGGATGGTTCTTTGTAACAGGCCACGACCGACTCCTTCACACTATCCAAAAACACCTGATGAAATAACCTTTCATCTCAACATCCCACCATCTCATATATCATTCACCGACGCCAATAGATCAGTCATCAGTACAGTGCGTCATTTAACCATGGAGTTGTATTGTCCTGGGGGTATAACTCCGTACTAAAAGCTCAACCCACTTGATCACTTTAAATAGTGGGTAACGGCGGCCATGTTCACTGTTCAAACTGATTGTTGTCAGGTGTGGGCCTACAGACATTTGTTTTATATTTCAGTAACTGAAATCAAGGCCTTCTATATCATTACTCAAGACCTTCTATATCATTACCTAATATGTAATGATATAGAAGGCCTTGCTGAATTACCAAAGTGGGAGTAGCTCTAACTGGCAGTTGAATTAAGAACATGGCCGCCGTTTGGAAGTAACCGGAAGTACATGGCTTGTCGCTGAGTTGATGATTTATGGATCAATGATTTAACCCGATATAAATAAATGAATAAAATTACCGATGTCGAAGCTGAGAATCCTGAACGGCGCGACATTGGCCCACTCGCCATCTGGCGCGTGCGACACAAAGTGCTCCCACGACACGTCGACCTCGATCTGACAGCGCGTCTGTCGGTTGGTGTGGTGGCGCCACTTGTTGGGGGGAAGCTCCACCCAGCTGCAGCCCACCATTCCCGTGTCCACCATCAGCCTGTGACACACACGCACGCACGCATACAGACACATGACGGGCACTAATAACGATGTAGTGATACCAATATATTTCATCATAATATAAAGAAGGTGTACCGACTCTTATACTTATAACATGGACGGTATTTGTGATTTCTTGCAGTCAGTTCAGAGCTAAAGGTCCTGATTGCCTGTAGCGATTTAGCCGATTTCTTCGTGAACTAGATGTAGATAAGAGTGGCTACTGTGCCGGTGACATTGTATAGCATTGTTAACAGTGTAGTTCAATATAAAAATGATAGTTGCGCTACAGGCAACCGGGACCCTGGACTCAGATTCTGACTCCGTAAACGCTCTACTTTGAAGATGCGAGTCGTTAAACCTCCTTTATATTATGATTGAGTCTGTTGGTATGACTACATCGTGCCCTGTTTGGGAAAAGGTTGAATAATAATGTACATATTAGGGATGACATCGATTAATCGAGAATCGATTAAGAATCGATTCTGATGTAAAACGATTCTCAAATCAAAAAATTGATTTTTCAAAAAAAAATTTCGGTTCAGTGCTGTACTTTTTTACGTCGTAATAAGTGCTTATTTTGTTGTCTATATTATTCTGTATTGTTGAGATATTACTATCTGGACAAAAGCTATCCCTTCGGTTACGTCTGACAGCCGGACGTTGACGGAAATACCCAAATGGTACAGTACAGTTCAAAGAAGTCTCTAGCAGCTATTTTTCACGTGAACGCCTTGGAAAAAACTTTTTTTCAATTTTTATCAATTTTAATCGATTTCTAATCGATTCTGGAGCATAGAGATTCGATTCCAGATTTTGAGAATCGATGTCATCCCTAGAACATATATCTCTCAAACCCAGATAACCAATTAAATTGGGCCAAGGGGTGTTTCCACCACTTCTTCTATGGCAGACTTCTTATATCAATCGGTTCCTGCCAGTTCCGACTTCTTCCTCCTCTTCTTCACTACTACTACTATCCCTGTTTCTTCGTCTCTTCCGTCGAATTGAACCCAAAATTAATTTCAAAAACTATATATAGGCCAACTATCTCACCTTGTATCGTAGTCAATGTTGGACTCGTAAGATTGGTAGGTGTGGTCGCCGCCCGCTGGATAAATAACCTCCTTATCGAGCAGCCGTTTAGCGCCCGCTATCAGTCTCTGCAACGCGACCGTGATCTTGATGAACTTTGCCTTCGTGTCGCCACGGTAACCAAACAGACTGAGCTTTGTTTCAATCTCGACATTCAGAACGGCCACCTGAAGGAGAAATATTATGTATATACGACGATCTAATAGGCCCTTTTAAGAAGACCTCCAGAAGACCTGACATTTGTCGAACAATCTTACCTGAACATTGTTTGGATTCGATCTCATATCATTCATAATCGCTTTGTCTAAAGCTTCTCTGAACAAAGGGCAGTCTTGCTCGGTGAAATTCTCCGGCGCGGAGACGTAGAAATACGGAGAAAAGCCGTGGATGTGGCAGCAGACGGAATTACCGAGGGCAGTAACGCCAAACATTCGGAATATCGGAACGGGATATATTTGCGAGCCGGGCATGCCCGCGATAGGAGGTCCCGTATAGTTGTCGACGTCTATTTGTTGGAAAATGACGGCGTCTTTTGTGGGATCGAGATGTGGCGGCGCGGGACGGCTCCATTTCACGCTCGTCGTGTGCATTTCGGGACCCTGGAACATGATCAAATCAATTGACTTCATCATCGTCATATAACACGGACATAAACAGGAAACATTAATTATAAGCAAAGACTCTGAAATTTCATCCTACTTGAAAAATAGAAAGTTTTTTTTCGCGCTCAATAGGTGAAACAAATGCACAAATTTATTTGATGAAACTTGGCATGCACATAATATGTCACCATCCAACTTGATACCGTATTGAATAGTTTTTTAGCGTAATCGGTTGAACAACTTTGGAGAACAACTATTTAGACATTTCGAAACCCTTAACGGAATAAGAAAAACCAAAACAAGAAAATTTGGGAAAAAATGATAAGACTTACCTCGCCTATGATTGGCTGTGAATCGCCCTCGGTTGTTTGACTTTCAAGTTGTTCCATGATAGCCAACTCCTCTTCAAACGAACCGGGAAAATACTCATCCTCTTCATCGCCATTTCTACAGATCAGGCAATAATCATATAAGTCAGCATATAAGTATGCCAAAGCATTGAGTTTATAGTATCCCATTCCTATGAACTCAATGGCCCAAGGACAGAATCTACCAAAGATTAAATATGATAAATGTAGGCCTAGGCCTATTGTTAACAGATAATTTCCAGGGATATGTTAGATGGTAGTAGGCCTAGTTATAGATAGAGTAGTCTCTCGATAGGCAACACTATATGACAGAGCCTATGTTCACGAACAACCACAAAGTTAGCTGATCGGCCTGCTCCTAGGCCTAGCAGCATTCACTCGCTGTAGCCTAGTGCTCTAGCAGATGGCATTTTCTTGGTGATAACAGCACTCCTAGCCTAGCAGGATTACCTGGAGTAACACTAACAGGGTATGTAGACTGTTCAGCCAGGACTCTACCACTCTCTCCGGTAAGGATATTTATTTGCTCAATGGCCCAAGCCCCTAGATGAAGGTTAGGGTTAATTTGGTAAGGATTGAACCGTCAAATAAATGCTGTCCATTCGAGACTAATCTCAACGTGGGCCTGGGCCATCGAGTTGATGTCTACGTCCAGGCCTGGTCATTGATTTTGTAAGTTAATGGCCTAGGCCTGGCAATTGGCCTAGCTCAGGCCTACCCATTGGCCTACCTAACCCTGAAATCATAACCCTAAAAAAGGTTGTTGAAGGTTTGGTCTATGACATATTGACCACCAAAGATTCAAGCCTTGGGCTTGGCATAGGACTGGGCATTATAAATACCATGACCCTTCAAAGAATCTGTTGGTGCTAGGCCTAACCTAAAAATCACTAGGGCCTAGAAGGCACTGAGTTGGCCTCCCCTAGGGCCTCTAGGCCTCATTGCCTAGGCCTAATAAAAACATACTAAATATAGACTTAGCTCGTGAGCCTACCTTGCTTTCTTGTTTACATTGGGCGTACCACCCTTGCCTGAGCTCAATTTTCTTTTATTGTCCATAATATTGCTGTTTCACTGAATAAGGTCTATTAAAACACCATAGAGACCATAAAACACCAAAAGATTGCAACTAGCCAACTAGAAATGTTTTTCCGCGCCAATTCTCACCTTTTGACGTCACTTTGAAGATCCAATCAGAATGCAGTATTGCATGCACAGTAGTTGTGTTGCTTTTTACCGACTTCGCCAGCGCAACTGTGAACTTAGGTGTCAGTGGGGTCCAAAGAAATTTTTTATTTACATTTTATTCCAATATTTGACGTATACATTTTCATAATATTGTGATCAATCTGGAAATTATTATAATTTAAAGTCTTAGCTTTCAAGCCGAATTAGCAACGAGCATCGTTTCGTTAGCATTGACCCCGTGATCTTCATCTGCGAATTTTGCGTCCCATAGTTGTAGGCCTAATAATGGCTGTTCCTTGTGATAATAATGCCAGTCAAATATCTTGATTTCATAGCAAAATGTGTAGTGCAATACTCTAAGCTGGATATGAAAATACTCAGGGTATCAACAAACCCTCCAAGTCGTTATCAACTTTGACGCCCATATTAGTGACTGAAGAAGTGGGATGCTGCAGCAGTCTTGGGGATCTGGACCAATACCTTTCTGTCGATGAGTCATCAAATCAAATTTTTAGCTTTTCAATAAAGTACAGACTGATTTGCTATAAGTGCCTTTTGGCATAGAGCATATATGCTATTGGATTAGTGATCCATTTACATGCTGGATTGATAATATAATGAATGTAAGTTGATTGGCCCACTTGACCAGTAAAAACTCGTTTACATTACGGTACGGTACTGCCGTCCTACGCTAGTAGATTACCGACTGTAGAGTTACTGATACCCAAGTAACGGGCTAGTATACCTAACTACGAGCATTATGAAATTAAATTTGTTGGTCAGTTCAGTTGGTCAATTAGTTTGATCGAACGTAGACTTTCGGTAGTACGAGTGTTGGTAATGTAAATGGAGTATGAACTCTCATTAAGGAGACAATTGTTATCTGGAAGTGGCATTACATAAAATTCTTCTTCTCTGACATTTAGATATCATGTTACCTTCGTGAAGGTGGTTGAGTGGAACGTTACCGCCCAACAATGATCGAAAGCGTCTCACGTCGGGCTTTCTCCGGCTCCAGCGGAACGTACAATGTTCGCGCCTCGGAGTTAGCCCGCGACCGACGCTTGAAGACTCTAAGTGCAACGGTATGTAGTCTCTCGTTGAACTGTGCTCGTTTGTTCACAGTCAGTGTCCGTACTTTCTTGTTTATTGTTGGTTCACGATTTTCATAGGACGCAAATACATTGTATAAATCAAGTCAAGATACAAAATTATAAAACTAAAGATTAAATATTTTATGTTCAATTCAAGTTAAGAGTTTGAGTATTCATCAATATTATTGGCTTTTCTTCATTAGGTGATGCTTGACAGCTATCTTGAATTGAGTCAACTCGAGTGATTTTATTGCAGCTGGTAGGTGATTATATAATCGTCTGCATGACTGCAAGACGCCGTTTAACTTGATACGTTAACTTGATTGTTTCCCACCAGGTAATCTTTCTCGACGACACTCAGCATTGCTTCCAGATCGACAAGCGAGCGAAAGGCCACATCCTACTGGAGTTGGTGTTTCAGCATCTTGAACTCATCGAGAAGGATTACTTTGGACTCGAGTTTTCAGACACGGGCGTCACTCCCAGTGCTGCCAACACTGATGTGGTTATGGTGAGACAACAATTGAAATTGATTGAGCGTAATGAGAGGAAACCGTATGCACAGATGGCTATTGACTTTACTGTCAAAGGTTTCTTAGGATTATGACAAGATCAAAAAACATTTTCCTTGAATAAATTTATGATTTTCAAATGCATATCATTATTTATTATACTATTGATCACACTTCATTTTTGGGGAGAAAAAACAAAAAATTTGAACCAGTGGTTAGCACGTTCAACTGGAGTTTGATTCCCACCATGATCAACCATCCTCACAGTTTTTTTGGTTTTGCTGTCATTTTGGTTCATACTGGAATGATTCCTTAACAACAGGCCACAACTGACTCTTTCCTACAATCTAAAAACATGTAATGAAATAACATTTTATCTTATCTTCCAAACCATCTCATTCATCATTCACCGATGCCAATAGATCGTAGTCAATAGATCAGTAGATCAAAACAATCAATATATCTTATATAGTGCATCATTAAACCCAATGGAAATGAATGAAAAAAATCCTGAAAAACTGTTTGGCATTTGAATAACCGTGCCACAACTATGGTTCTAATCTCGTTAATGTGTTGCTATAGCGATGGTTGGATCCTACAAAGCTAGTCAAGAAGCAGCTGCGTGGCGGAAACTTCTACTTCCGAGTCAAGTTCTACGTCTCGGACCCGAGCAAGCTCCAAGAGGAATACACGCGCTATCATTTCTACCTGCAGATTCGAAGGGACATCCTGCAAGGGCGGTTGCAATTGCCGCCGAGTACTGCTTGCCTATTGGCTAGCTACAGTGCACAATGTGAGTATACGGACTGAACTAGAATTGCTAGAGAGGAAGAATAACAACATTGTGACTTGTTAAAAAAAAAATATTTAAAATGATAGAATACCGGTACCGAGACGCGTGGGTTCAACTCCCGCCATGGCCAACCATCCTGGCAGTTTTTTTTTTTTAGTTTCCCTCTGTTGTTCAGGTCGTTCAAGACCTGCATCGTTTCTTTACAACAGGCCACGACTGACTCCTTCCCACTATCCAAAATCATATAATTGAAATAACCTTTCATCTCATTATCCCATTATCATATATTATTCACCGACGCCAATAGATCGTAGTTATCAGTATGTTAAACCCAATCTAAATGAAAAGTAAATTAATAAATCATCGCATCTTCTCATGAATCATTCATCCGATGGCTATAGAACTTATTATTACAGTGCATCGATGAAACCCAATTTATAAATATATTCGTAAAATAACTAAATGTGTTTGTGTGTGAACAGCTGAGTTGGGAGACTACGCGCTAGAAGAGCATGGACCCAACTACTTGTCGGGGATGCAACTGGTGCCGAACCAGACGGAAGAGGCGGAGAAGAAGATCGCGGAGCTGCACAAGCTTCACAAGCATCAGACGCCCGCGGACGCCGAGTTCAATTACCTGGACCATGCCAAGAGGCTGGATATGTACGGCGTGGACCTGCACAAGTACGTACGATGCCAGCTGTTTCATTATCGGTACACGCAGACAACTCTGTTGTGACCAGAATCATTCTTTGAATTATAGCAAAATATAAATTAACAAAGTTTGTATTATATGAATTGGGTGAAAGAGAAAGAAAGAACACCAGCTTATCGATTATCATAAGTAGATAGGCCTACTCATGTTGGAGAGCTGTTGAAAGAGTTCAAAGATGATATTCAGACATACAAGGTTTCGACGTTTTGGCGATTACCTCGTTCACAGTAAAGAATTAACAAAGGGTTCGTTTCAAAATATTTCAAACCAGTCAAAATTTAAATATGATGAATTTATCGTAAGTCGTGCCGATCTGTTCTAGGTTATGTTTGGTTATCTTTTCAGAGCAAGGTTCTTAGGCTGGATAAGGAAAGATTTGTGTAAATTGACTGCCCAATACATATTACTGTATCACCTAAAGTCACCCTAAAACCGACCGGCACGTAGTGCGATTAATTTACCAGAACTATTTGAAATTTTCACGTAATTCAACACTGGGACAAAAATGTAGTGGCCGTGCCAGTTGGTAAATTTAATTACTGGAATGTTCTGTGCTTGAAGAGAAAACTTTAAGATTGTGTTTGGAAAATTTTGGTCCCTGTACGGTTTCGACGAGAAAATTTCAAATAGTTCTGATCAATTTTGTGTTGGGCAGGCTAGAATTTGAACCGTAAAATCACCGTCTCCTTGTCCGTTAGACGTAAATCTTACCTAACGAAGCCTAAAAACCTTGCCCTAAAAGATAACCTTATAACATTTAACCTAAAACAGGTCGGCACGACTTGCGATAAATTTACCATATTTTTATTTAGACCGGTTTGACATGATTTGCAGTGAACTCACCTTAATTCCAACTATGATGATTTATATTTGCTAGAAATCGAAGAATAGTTCTGGTCGCTACAGTGTTTTGACTAGACAGATCAGTGTTGAATATTTCTATAATTCAAAATTCATAATTTCAAATAGGCAGATTTTGAGTCCATTGAATTTCAAATTAAAGAAAGCTAACTCTATTCGTATATTTTGAAAAGTTCTCACTCCTTCCTAGTAATACAGCCAAGTAGGCCGTAACATTGATGAAGTAATACCAACAGTAAATGTTTTTCCAGAGCTAGAGACAACTCCGGCAAAGAGATCCAGCTGGGAGTCGCGTCCATCGGGTTGGTAATAATCGTCAACTCGATACGCATCAACACGTTCTCGTGGTCCAAGGTCGTCAAGATCTCGTTCAAACAGAAACAGTTCTTCATTCAACTGCGGAGAGAACTGGTAACAACATTGATATTTTCATTTTCAGATTATTGAATTACTTGGCAATCCATTCGGTTCGAATTGGGCTTTCTGTTTTTTTGTATGCGCTTTGAGATCACAAAACTATTCCAAATGAAACTTTGCTTCTAGGCATTGGGCGTACTGTAGTCATCTTTAGAGGCATGACATTATAACTCGGATTTTTTTTTTTTTTTTTGGCATAAGTTATATGAAAAATAGAATTTTAAAGCATTTTTCATTGAATTAAAATTAGCATTAATTCAGCATCAAAATGTCTTTGAACAAACGTAAGGTTGTAGGGTAAAAATGATGGACGCATACGTATTAGAAGGCATTTTTGACACATTCTCATCTTGAGCAGCGAGCAAGTTCTGAAGAGACAGTGTAGGCCTACATGTGGTAGGTTTATATTAAGGCATGAATATACCCCACATTAAAACACTACTTGAACTACACAAACTAAAAGAGCTCGTAAACAACTGCTACAGGCCAACAAATGTTTGTAAATAAATATTTAATTCATACTAATTGGATTGCAAGATTTTGGATTATCATGGCACTTGCATCTGATCTGAAAAGAGGGAGTATAACTGACCAAAGTTATTTCAAAATTGCCATTTTCCTACAAATAGCGCGTATTTTGAGTAAATATTGATCAACTCGAGCGTAACTTGTGAGGGTATTTCGCAAACGAGCGTTTGTTTGTACAGTCGGAGGACTACGACACGAATCTCGGCTTCAACCTGCTGACGTACCGCTCCAGTAAGAGTCTGTGGAAGTCTTGCGTCGAGCACCACACGTTCTTCAGGCTCCATTCACCGCACATTACGCACAGAAGGTAAGTGAGGTTATGTTACATCGTTAGTAGGACCCGTATGATTTTTTGAGAGCTCTTGATTGGACACCAAATGATTCTAAAATTTGAATTGAATGTGACCTTTCATAAAGCATTTTAGTCTCTCAAACTTTGTTTATAGTATTTGAAATAGGTAGCCTATTTGGACAGTTTTTGAAATAAATACCTGGCCTAGCTTCAAGGAGTGAATTGAAATAATATATAAAATTTATTAGATTATTACTCTATATATAGGCTATATATAAGTGGTATTTATCGGAAAACCTAAATACAAAATTTGTTTCCTTCCTTGAAATAATGATGACCAAAATTGTCTCAGCGGTATTTTTTAATTAATAATTGTATTTGAATAGAAGAAAATTGAGGTCATTCAAAACTAAATTCTACAGATAGGCCTACGTAAATGAAGTTATGAGCTATTTATTTTTAATATTCTTATTGCAATCTATTATATCGTTGACAAAATTAATTTGATTTTTCAAAAGCTTTTTAAAATTTCATTCTGACCGTTTATTCGCTCTCCGTCCATGGACGAGCTCCCCGTTTCCGTGTCGTGACCGAAGCGCTGTTTGCTCCGCAGGTTCCACCTGACGTTGGGCTCCAAGTTCATGTACTCGGGCCGCACGGAGTTCCAGACGGTGGAGGACGGCCGCCACAGGGCGCGTCTCGAACGCACGTTTGTCAGGTAAGATCACGATCGCTTCACTCACTCGACTATCAGCGCCCTTGGGGCTGCCTAGCTCTATAAGACTGGGACTTTGATTGGTTCATTTCCACTAGAAGAGCTACCTGTCATGAGAATGATTATTCATTCATTCAATTGTCTATTACATCACAATAAATACAAATATTGATTTTTACTAGAATATTAGACTCGTCTGTATACACTAAAAAAGGAGAGATGTTACAATAAATGAAATGTTTTAAACTGAATCAGGATGGAATGTTATAATAACTTTTAGGGATAACATCGATTAATCGAGAATCGATTCTGATGTAAAACGATTCTCAAATCAAAAAATCGATTTTTTTTTTTTAATTCCTCTTTTTTTTTTGGTTTAGTGCTGTACTTCTTTACGTCGTAATAAGTGCTCATTTCGTTGTCCATATTATTCTGTATTGTTGAGATATTACTATCTGGACAAAAGCTATCCCTCCGGTTACGTCTGACAGCCGAACGTTGACGGAAATACCCAAATGATACAGTACAGTTCAAAGAAGTCTCTAGCAGCTACTTTTCACGTGAACGCCTTGGGAAGGTTGAAAAAAAAAGTTTCAAATTACACTACTTTTTTGAGAATGAACTTTTTTTTTTAATTTTAATTTTTTTTTTAATTTTTTTTTTTCTTCAAAATTGATTTTTAATCGATTCTGGAACATAGAGAATCGATTCCCGATTTTGAGAATCGATGTCATCCCTAGTAAGTAGCTATTTTAGTCAACTTTTACCAATCAAAGTCCTAGCCTCTTGGAGCTAGCTAGCCCTAGCACGTTATTTCAAGTGGTTTATTATGTGAGGGTCACTCTTTATACGTTATTTCAATGAACATCATATCTTGATTCATATGCAACGTGAATCTACATATAATTCAATCCAATTTTCAAATTATTTTATTCTTGATTGTTATAATAATAATAAGTAACATGAAATTATAAATTCATAATAATTATAAATAGAACACTCATAAATAATCATAATAATAATGATAATATTTCAATGATATTGTTGTGGACTACCGTGAAACAATCCATGGATAAATCAGCAGGCCTAAGAAGATCCAGACATTCCTGTTACGATGAATTTTGATGATTATAAAATACAAATCTCTTTCGACAACGATCATGACAGATTTGTAAAGATTCAATTCCATTAAATACTCTCTTGCTGTCAAGAAACATAAGAGTGCATTAATTAATGAAAGATTTGTTTATTATTCTTAGTAATGGTGCGCATGTGTCTTTGGATTGACCTTTGACCTTATAAATAGGACCAATTGAAATCAATTTACTGTGTTGGAACTTTTGATATGTTTTCAGTACTGCTTTTAGCATCTTGTTTCAGGTCTATATTTTCCCAAGTTCAATGGTGTTTAAGATCAGAATCTAATTGATAGCATTGTGAACAGTCAGTGCAGAATAATGTCTGATTTAATTAAATTAAATTATTGAAATATATTTTTGTGCTTGAATATTTATATATGTACCGTAATAAGCTGCATTGGAATGTCTCCGTGGTTGGTATGCTTCAGTCTTGGACGAGTAATTTAAATGACATTTTCACTGAATGTTCGTCATTTTGCAACTTTCTCTGTAAAAACATGTTCGCTCTCAAACTGAGATAGGCTAAAGACGAATCTGAGTTCAAAACAATAATAAATCAATATATATCTCTTTCAAATTTGGATAACCAATTAAATTGGGCCAGAGGATGTTTCCACCACTTTTTTAGGGCAAATTAATAATGGACCAAAATATATAATCTTTGTTCAGAACTAGGAAAACGCAACATAGGCCTACGTATGCGTTGTAAGATCACCGAGATTGACTTTTCTTTCTTCTGATTTGTTTGTCATTTTTTTATTTTTTCATTTCTAAATAGGCCTACTTATTTTTAACAAAGTTAGGTAAGAGCATACTCATTACTAATTAGGGCAACAACATGTTGACTTGGGTAGGCCTATGCCAGGCCTCTTCCTTCTACTCCTCCTCTGCCTAATTTTTGTCACATTTTTGTTAGTTGATTGTGTTACTTGAAAGTTTGTATATTTATACATAATTCATGCTGTTTATTGTTGATAATAACCTTGAACAAGCGTGTTGCTCGGTTTGTCGCCAGGTCTCCGAGTAAGCGCGTGTCCCGTCAGCCCGCGCCGCCCCCCGCCACGTCTCCCGTCCCCGAGGACAAGGCGAAGCTGGTGGCGCCGCCCCCCGCACGCCCCGCACGACCGTACGACAGCCACAAGGTGACCTCGCTGGGGCGGGAGCCGAGGAGAGCGTGGGGCGACCCCGCACATCCGTCGGACGAGTGAGTAATGGAACCGATATATGTGTTTGTTTGGTTGGTAGGCAACTTTTCTCTGTTGGGTCCACGGCCCACGTAATTCATTTCAAGTTGTCATTTGAATCCTTGAAAGATGTGTTTGTAGCCGTATAAGCACACAAATCAGAGAGAATTTCATGTGAACCAGTCATGAAAACCTTCTCATTTTGTTGCGGAAGCTATCGGCGAAAAACCCAACTTTTCGACACTGACTAGAATTTCTTCCAAGTCATTTGTATTGAAAATAATTTTCGTTCTTGTGTTGTTCGGTGTTTTTGAAATTTTCTTTTGAAATCAGAAAGCTTATATTCAGCCTAATACCATTCCCACATCAATGGAAGTAAAACTGATACTCTGCTAAATCAACTCCCACTTTGAAAGTGAGAGTTTCACATCGATTCAGAATTGATTCTAATGTAAAACGATTCTCAAATCGAAAAATCGATTTTTCAAAGGAAAAAAATCCATTTTTTATTTTTTTGGGGTTAGTAGTAGGCCTACTGTACTTCTTCACGTCGCAATACGAGCTCATTTCGTTGTCCATATTTATTTTGCATTGTTGATATTTTACTATCTGGACACAAGCTATCTTTTCGGTCACGTATGACAGCCGAACGTTGACAGAAATACCCGAATGGTACAGTACACTTCAAAGAAGTCTCTAGCAGCTATTTTTCACGTAAAACGCCGCGGGAAGGTTGGGAAAAAAGTTGAAAATTACACAACTTTTTTTGAGGGTGAACTTCTTTTTTATTTTTTTTCAAAATCGATTTTCAATCGATTCTGGAGCTTAGAGAATCGATTCCCGATTTTGAGAATCGATGTCATCACTACTATGAATGGAAGACTGATTGTTCTTGTGTTGCGTGTCTTTCAGCGAGGGAGGCTTCCTGGAGGAGGCTCGCCCTGCGTTCTCCCCCTCCCTGCCCGCGCGCAGTTCGCTGTCGTACGCGGACGAGGACGTCGAGGACCGCGCTGGCTCGGCCGGTGTCTACCAGCCCGACGACACGCTCGTCATGATACGGATAGCGCCCGACGAGCAGGGAAGGTGAGTCGGTGGCGCTCAGCGGGAGAAGACTATTAAGTTATTTATTAATAGTTACAGTGAAACCTCTATGCATCGTTTTTCAAGGGACCAGGAAAATAAAATCATCCATGCAGGAAAATTTAACATTGATTATATGGGAGTAGGGTGGGTAAAAATGATTAGTACAAGCAGGAAAACGATGGATCCAGGAACGATGCATTGAAGTTTTACTGTATTTATTATAATTTGTTATTTATTTAAATATCATTTATTAATTTTATTGAAGTCAATTATTTCTTGACCAAATTTTTTCCTGATTTGAATTTTCACTCTTGTGGTCTCTTGGAATTCGAATTGCCAAGAGTTTACTGTATGTACTTGACTCAAAACTAATCAAAAACTTTAAAGGCCTATATATTTTTTTCTCTTTTTTTCTCGAGCTCGAAACTCGCGATTTTTTTCTCGGACCCGACTCGAACTTAAATTCTCGAATACGCACACTCCTACAAATAACCCAATTTTCCCCCAAATGTAAGACGTATTCCCGCTGTTTGTCCCGTCAGGTTTGGTTTCAACGTGAAGGGCGGAGCGGACCTGAACATGCCGATCCTGGTTAGCCGCGTTGCTCCGAACACGCCGGCAGACCGGTGCTACCCGAAGCTGAACGAGGGCGATCAGGTGGTCTACATCAACGGGCACGACATCGCGGGCATGCTGCACGAACAGGTGGTCGGCCTGATACGGGCATCGCGCGACGCCCAGCCCGGCGAACTGCTGCTCGCAATCAGGCCCAACGGTCAGTCCAACACTAACGCACACTCGTGCCTTATTTTAATGATTTTTTTTTTTTTTTTTTTATAGGCCTATATTGGGTTTAACGACACACTGTATAATGATGACTTGGATCTATTGGCGTTGGATGAATGATTAATGAGATGATGGGATAAAGGTTTGATTCATTGAACAAACAGGCCACGACCGACTCCTTCCCACCATCCAAAACACCTAATAAAATAACCTTTAATCGCACTATCCCATCTATCATTCACTGACGCCAATAGATCGTAGCAATCAGCATAGTGCGTCGTTAAAACCCAATATTAAAAAAAATGTATATATAAGGATCAGACTCAAAATCTTACCAAAGTGAAAAACATTTTTAAGTGAATATTCAACATGAGAAAGCATATGTACGGAATAACAAATGAAACATACCAAGATAACAAATATAGCCTACTGAAGAGAAATGCACCAAAGTGTTTGTACTGTATCGTGTAAAGTTGAAGAATGTTTCGTGTATTGCAGCGATGTACGAGGCGCGAGAGGAGCAAGAAGAG
The DNA here is from genome assembly GCA_964007535.1 of Brachyptera risi. NCBI lineage: Eukaryota > Metazoa > Arthropoda > Insecta > Plecoptera > Taeniopterygidae > Brachyptera > Brachyptera risi. Next base: position 4,698,639 of record OZ023334.1, read on the forward strand.
CCCCCGTACCAGTACGTGCCCGACCTCCCCCACCTGATGTCGACCGAGCGCGGGGACCTGCTGGAGGAGTCGATGCTGCTCCTGGCGGACGGACTAGCCAGCGGCGCGCTCGTCGCACAGTTCGAACAGCTCTACAGGAAGACGCCGGGACTGACTGCCAACGAGGCTAAGGCCAACAACGCCAAGAACCGTTACCGAGACATCTCGCCTTGTGAGTCGCTCGGGATACTAGATACACAATGTAGTGATTCCAACATACTTTATCCTAATGTAATAATAATAACAATCATAATTTCTTTATTCAATGAAACGATGTACATTGTTATAGAATGCATCAACCTAAAAATATATAAGTAATTTTATGAAAAGTATGAAATCAGAGAAAATAACTGACAACATTCACAGTTCTTCAACACTATACAAACACTTGTCAAGTAAGAACAGTTTCACACGATGTTTAAGGAGGTGAACCAACTCCCATACTAATAACATGGGCGGTATTTGTGGTTTCTTGCGATCAGTTCAGAGCCAAAGGTCCCGATTGCCTGTCATGATTTAGCGGATTTCCTTGTGAACTAGATGTAGATAGAGTGGCTACGGTACCAGTGGCATTGTATAGCATTGCAGTTCCATATAAAAGCGATAGTTGCGCTACGAGCAATCAGGACCCTGGACTCAGATTCTGACTCCGGAAATATTTCACTTTGACGAAGTGAGTCGGTACACCTTCTTTATAATAATAATAATAATAATAGTTTATTCACAGAATACTCATTTACAAGTTATGTTTCGTCAGGATAAAATGTTCAGGCCTTAAATAGTAGTTCATCAATATCATAAAACTCCTTGTTCAACAGATAACGCTTCACATTAATTTTAAAAAGATTAAAAGATTCCATACATGATAATTCTTTAGGAAGAGCATTAAAAATTTTCACAGCATTATGGTCAAGTCCCGACTCATAAAGGGCAGTGCTATGACTAGAAGTTACAAGATTAATTCTATTGCGGGTGCTGTATGCATGGGTAGTTTTACTTTCAAATATTCTAAAATTCATTTTGATAAAACAGACCAGCTCTAATATGTAAACAGATGTTATTGTCATGATATTAAAATTCTTGAAGAGTCCTCTGCAACTATCACGCCTCCGTTTTTCCAACATGACTCTTATGGCATACTTTTGTAGTTTAAATATCTTGTCTATGTATTTCTTCGCTGCTCCGCCCCAGAATATGATATGATGAAGTATGTTGGTATCACTACTACATTATGCTAAATACATCCTTTTAGAAGTATGTCTTCATTCTGAAGTTTGCTTGAAGTTATATAAATGAGATGTCAACGTTACAGTCGAATAACTTCTTACACTACTCGGGAACGTCGTATTATAGATCGTTTGAAGAAAAAATTCACGAAAAATGGCGTTCTAATCCAGTTCTTGTCTTGTCCGCCAGATGACAGCACACGCGTGATCCTGGTCGGCGGAACGACCGGCGACTACGTCAACGCCAACTACGTCAACATGGAAATCCCCGGCTCGGGCGTCGTCAACCGGTACATCGCCGCACAGGGTACGTTTATTATTCATTTCATTATTGGATGAGATAAGTGAAAGAAGTACTCGAAAGAAAACATAATACACTTGAACCTCTATCCATCGTTTTTCAAGGGACCAGGAAAATAAAACCTCCATCCAGGAAAACTATCCATCCAGGAAAATGTAACATTGATTATATGGGAGTGGGGCTAGTATGAATGAATGATACATCCAGGAAAACGATAGATCCGGAACGATGCATAGAGGTTTCACTGTATATATAGGCCTATATACGGTAGAACGTTTGTTTATACGACTTTGAGGGGACTGAGGAAAATAATCATATACACTGATAATCGTATAAATGATTACCGTAATAGAATATATTTCATGTTTCAACAACGTGTCAGATTGTATTACAAAAATACAAATGTCATATATGTCAGTATAATAATCATTACGTTTATGTAGCATGAACTAGAATCATATTACTTATTTTTGTCATTTTTTTTTTGTTGCCTTCAATTACTTTAATCAATGCAATAACTAATGGGACAATGAGAAAGAACTCATTGTCCTGTCCATTTTGCATCCATTCTGCCTCTCACCCTTCTCAGTATCACTACTTTCACTCATTCTATTTCACTCTCATCTCCTCCCATCATAGCATCACTTTATATTTACCTGTATGTTAATTATATTGTAAATTTCTTAAACTTCAAATATATGTTTTAGTACCGGTATAAAGTTTCTGAAATTGTACAAACGACAGCTAATAAATACAAATACAAATAACGATCGTGATCCGGAACGCGAATGTCTGTCCTCAGGTCCGCTGTCCAACACTGTGTCTGACTTCTGGCAAATGGTGGTGGAGGCGCAGAGCACGCTGGTCGTCATGGTGACGCCGCTTGTGGAGCGGGGTCGCGCCAAGTGCCACAAGTACTGGCCGGCGCTCAACGAGACGGCCGAGATGGCGCACCTCCAGCTGACCTGCACCAAGGAGGACGCTCACACGGCGCACGGCTTTGTCTTCAGAGAGTTCAGGCTGACCAACGTCGAGGTGAGTTCAGTGGTACCAACGTACATCGGCTCTGCTGCTGTCTGGGGCAGCTCATAACTTTTGTGGACTGGAGGAGGGGGGGAAAGGTCAGGGAACGGAACTTGGCGATATTGAATTGAAAAAAAAAAATACAAAAAAAACGAAACTTATAATAATTCGGGGTAGGCGAGCACTTGAGTTTTTGAGTTCTAGTTTAAAAATTCGAGTTCAAATTTAGCTGAACACAAAAATTTTGAGCTGGATTTGAGAAAAAAAAAATTTTGTCACCCACTTTTATTGTCTTAGATATAAAATGTGATCTTTTTTTTGGATTGTATGGTTCAAAGAATGCTACTAATATGTAAATCTCGGCCTACCGGTAACAATTTTTTTTTCTGGACTCGACCTCGAACTTAATTGAATTCAGATTCTCAAACTTGCACAACCGCTAATAATAACAATAACGTTCTAATAACGCTCCCAAACGAAGTGCGATGATTTTGTTTTGTCTGACCGCCCGATCGTTTGTCCCCCATCCAGACAGAAGACGAGCGCCACATCACGCACATGCAGTACGTCGCGTGGCCCGACCACGGCGTGCCCGACGACTCGGCGCAGTTCCTCGACTTCACGGACCGCGTCCGTCGCGCGCGCCGCGGCATGACCGAGCCCACGGTCGTGCACTGCTCGGCAGGCATCGGGCGCACGGGCGTGCTCATCCTCATGGAGACCGCCATGTGTCTGATCGAGGCCAACGAACCCGTCTACCCGCTGGATATCGTGCGCGCAATGAGGGACCAGCGCGCCATGATGATACAGACAGCCGTAAGTGCGAGGATGTTTTTTTTTTTTTTGTTGGTGTTGGATAATTAACTGAAACGTGTTCTGATAGGTTTTTTCGTGGTTTCCCTCTGTGAATACTGGAATGGTTTAACAACAGGCCGCGACCGACTCCTCCCAACTATCCCAAAACACATAATGAAATAACCTTTCATCTCATCATCCCATCATCTCATTGACCAACGCCAACAGATTGTAGTCATCAGGCCCTACAGTGCATCGTTAATCCCAATATAAATTTAAAAAATAGACATCTATTTTTTTTTTTTTTTTAGATTCATAGTGTGATGTGTTTTATAAATTGGATGCTGCAAGAATCATCAGATTATTCCAAGTGGTTCTAATTATATTATTTCTCACATTTAGCACTTTTTAATTTGTAATCCCACTTCTCTCATCTCAGTACGACCAAGTTTTGTGCTAATATTTCAAATGCAATTAGCCTACCTACAGGTATTTCAAAATATTATTTTCTCGATTGAATCTCTGAAACCATTGCAGATAATCACTCCAAATATTCACCACATATATAGATATAAATACTTGTGTAGAGATTTTTTGATACCATGTAAAATAACATCGATAGTAAAAATAGTTGTACGCCCGAATATGTTGTCGTCTTGGAAGATTTTTAAAAAAGTAACGAAAATACAAGCTATTTGTTTTATTTTTTTGAAAAATATTTTCCAGTGGGCCTACATGCATTCAAATTTCAAAGGTTGTATGTAACTACAGAAGTACCTCTTAAGTAAGTTTCTATATGCTCCATATTATCGGTTATAATGTGGGCCTACCTAGGCTATTATCTATCACTATCATTATTTTTTTCGTTGACATTACTGTAACACAAAAATAAAGACAATTATATAATTATAATTGTTATTATTGCTTCCCCGTAAGCAACTGACTTGACTATACGCTCTTGGTTCCAGGGTCAGTACCGCTTCGTCTGCGAGAGCGTTCACCGCGCTTACTCGGAGGGAATAGTCAAGCCGCTGGCCGAGTTTCAGAGGTGAGCGCAGCCGGCTGTCCCGTCAGTCACCCGTCGCCCTCGGAAAAACAAGTACGCTGAAATATCGGCTTACCTGTATCTACGAAAGAAGAATGTCATCTACCGACTGAATAAAATGGCAAAAAAACTCTGGTAATCAATGCAGATGTAAACATTTAATGGTGTTTGAAAGATGTAGTTGTGTTTCTAATTGTAAATCTGGTCCTCGCAATACCGTAGCTCTATAATTACGATTGATACTTGCAATGTTGACTGAAGACCGTCGGCTCTCGTGGAAACGATTACAAGCCTACATACGCGTTTCCTATTGGCGTTTTCTCTGTGGGTAGTTTTAATTTCAGTCAGGTACTAAATTTTTTGGGGTTGAAAGTAAAGCGACAGACGCGATAGAAAATGCCTGCACGATGGCGAAAACGTCGGGGGTAAATGTTAACGTAACGTGTAACAAAATGTTACAAATGCTAAAGATGTTGCGGTAGAAGTAGCCCATCTTGAACTCGCGTTCGTTTACGTACGGTTTTCGTCCGGTAACAAGGTGTATTCAAATCTTTGGTTCTCTGGTTGCGGATTCGTTGTGCTGTCTTCAGTGCTATTGTCATAATCGCAGGATAGCATTATTAAAAAAGAAGGTAATCCCAGAAATTTCAAACGATCGTCGACGATTCTGTACAATCCTTTCGTTTCATTTTCTTCTATAGCACTACAGTGAAATCTTTCCCTATTGTTTTACAAGGTACGAGGGATAAACTATCCGTACAGAAAGACGATCCCGCAGGATAATTTATCATTGCTTATATGGGAGTAGGGTGAAAAAAAATTATTGATATAAGCAGAAAAACAATACATTGAGATTTCATTGTATGCGCGTAACTGACAATCCTGGTTGTCTTGTTATACGCAGATCGTTTTCGACGAGGATAGAAATTCTCCTCTATTGTCTACGTTCTAAGTGGTGTGTGTGAACAAGGGGTCAAGAGTCGATGTTTTCTCGAACAAGCCGACCTGCAGCTGTGTTCTTTTTGGTCCCGTACCAACGTGTCATTTAGTAATACAAAATAATCGTGGAAAACGCCAGAAAAAACGTACTCAAGAACGTTGAATCTTATGTTCAAAGTCTCGGCTTCTAGCTATGACATTAATCTGTCTTTTCCAATCAACGTTTATTAGAAATCGAGGTAAACAAATTTCTCACTTGGTTGTTTGCCATCGTTATTATTGTAGCCACTAATCTTGGATGTCGGAGCATGGAGTTGTAAATATGGAGGTCTAACTCAGCGACGAGCCGTGTACCAGATCGCGTACTTTTGGTTACTTCCAAACGGCGGCCATGTTCCTGTTTCAACTGCCAGTTGGAGCTACTCCCACGTTGGAAATTCAGTAAGGCCTTCTATATCATTACATATTATGTAATGAAATAGGCCTAGAAGGCCTTGAATTCAGGCACTAAATTTAAAACAAATTTCGGTAGGCCCACACCTGACAACAATCAGCTTGAACAACGAACATGGCCGCCGTTACTGACTATTTTATACCATCAAGTGGTACGACTTTTTACCACGGAGTTATACCTCCAGTACGACAGTACTATGTACAACTCCATGGTTGGAAGAAGCTTGTCCTTAAAACATCGTCTTGAGAGAACTTTAAACCGTCCTCTATAGTATTACTATCCTCTCTCCACCTTACATAACCCCGCAATATAAACGTCGGAACGTAGCAGCTCTTTTAAATTAGTGAACGATGCCGTCTATAGTTGAGACTCGACACGCGTTTTTCGAAAACGTTAACCGAACGTTTTAACTGCCTGTTTTCAATGACTTGACTGCCTAAAGAGGCCTTACAAACTTCGACTGCTGCTTACAATCGTCTTCTCACAGCGGTGGCGAAACACTCGCCGCAAACAGGGCTGCCAAAGGAACAATAATAAACTCGACTGAACGAATATAAGGCTGACTTGAGAGTCGCGTAGATTTGGCCTTTGGCGATAATGAATCAGGAACGGAACAGTTTGTACCGTTGCATACTCATATTTTTTTTCGGGGTTCCCGCCAATCTGATGAACATTTTTTTTTTTTTTTTAATAACATCAAAACTTGATACAAAATCATTGTTCCCCAATTAAGGCTATGGATGAGAAGTAGGATCGTTTGGACGGGGCACCACAAGGGCGATCTTACCACCCCATTTTGATTATTCAAAACAAATTAGCTTCAACACCAGAACTGCACTGTCTGTGACCATAATATTCCGCCGCAGATAAAAGTTTTTCAGTTTCCAAAAGTTTGGAACATGGAAAAGTTTGGGAATAAACTTGAGATAATTTCTCTTTTTCAACAGGTAAAACTTAGAACAAAGTCCCTATTAAGGCCAAGGATTAAAATGTAATATCGTTCAGACTTGACACCACAAGGGCGATCTTACCAACCCAAAGGAAATGATTAACAGACCCCTGATGTAACTCATTTAACAAACAGTTGAAATTGTCAACTAATAAGTTCAATCATAGTTTGTTCTTGTTGTTCATTCTCTTTGCTCATTTTCTTTGAATCATTCTCTTGAATCTCTTTGTTCAATTTCTTCATCTCTTTGTCTTATTGTAATTCAAGAAGACAAACACATTTTTTGTAATATTTGGAAATCTGGAAAGTAGAGGGAAAATTAATAGTCAAGTTATATAATTTCCTAAAGACTTTTTAACGCTATCAGAGATTCGATAATTACTGTATTTGTTCAATCATTAGTTATAGAGAGAAAGAAACTATAGTACCGGTATTGAAGTTTTTGGATTGGTTTCGAAACCCTTAAATACTAAAATACCACACAATTCATTATAATGTAGTAAGATCAAAGTATGCTAAGACATAAGTGGGAACCCCTTATTTTTCGTAATTGAGAAACCCAAGTCTATCTCCATTACAAATTTTCTCTTCAAGAAAAAAACTCGTAAGTTGGTAGCCCTGCGTTCACGTAATGTATTCAGTGTCGTGCTCGTTTTAATGAACACGTATTGTCGCCTTTCAAGCACACGACACGCAAAACTTTTCACCTCTCGGATATTATATTCACACTAATTACCGCGTTTACGCGTCTCTTCGCACATTTAGTCGTTTTCATCCATCGATAAGAGTCGAGGCGTGAATATTGTCGTGAAGGTCGAAGCGCAAGTTCTTCAAAGAACCCTCTTCCGGTGCTGATGATTTAAGTCTACTTTACAAGGCTGTTACATCAAGTCGACGTCCCTAAATGTAACTCGAATGGTGCAATCGTACTTTTAATCAACCTGAATGCAACTTACACTCTGTCTAAACTTTTTATATGAACCCAAGAGCTAGTTGTACTAATAGATGATTGAATATGAATTAGTTGATCTTCTCTCAAGGTATGAAAATAAAATACGTAACCAAGGGTGATAGCATTTAATTCGCTAATTTTTGCTTAATTCACTAATCTTCACTGGGTACAACCAGCTCTAAGTCCGTTTGAATTTGAAATACGAAAATAGTACGAAAATGGATCAATTTTAAAACTTGACACATATCATCTCTAGACCAACTACCTGAAGAATAATATCTCCTCTTTTAGATTTATCAACTTCTTTTATATATTGCACATTTTCAAGAGACCCTTTGCTCATTTCTCGACTTCCTTAACCTTGGAAAACTCCCCAAGTACATCGACCTTCAGCACGACGATAATTACGCTCGACCGTCTCAAAGACTTCACCGTTGGTTATTCACCCGCAGGACAGGGGTGCGGAAACTGGCGAATGAAAGACTGTTTCGAAGCACACATTCGTCACCCTTGCTCTTGTAGTTCGTAACATCAGTGCCTTTGATGCGATAACGCTACACGAAGTGCACAAAGGAATCATGACGGATTACGCATCCGATCACGAAGCAGTAGATGTAGCAGATGTCGTAGCACGTTAAATAACTCGGAATGTTAAACTCGGTGTTTCATATATAAATAACATAGTTTATACAGATAGGCCTACTGTTTTTTTGCGTAGGAAAGTATTCAAACAGTACGGACTTTTGTAATAAGAGTGTAAAAGATGTCTAGAACGAACGTGCAATTATTACTTCTCATTTTCGAAGTGAAAATTTATATATCATCGAGCTCATTTTTAGCCGTTTCGATTGTTTACGACGGAAACTTTCACTACGAATTGGAACGTTTTGTAATTATTTCTTGTAAAAATGCATATTCCTGTACTTTATTTATTCTTTCATTATGTGCAGCTTTCGAGCATATTGTTCATCGATTCGGTAATTTGATAATATTGAGTCACTACCGTACTAACTGAATTTTACTTCAAAAGAATAATTTGTAAAATGATTTTTTTTTGCAATTTGAACCCAGTTCAAGTTTTGAGTGTCAAGTAACCATGTCACTTCTAACAATCATGTAATTAATCTTCCGTTACTCGATACGATAATATATAATGCTGATAATTTCTTGAAAACTGTAGTTAGTGATGATCTCAACGTTTTTAGTATTTTATAATTTTCATTTTAGCAGCTATCATCCAAAATAATGTGTTTTTTGGCAACAGTGTGACAACTAAATATATGTAAGTGGCCAATAAAAAGAGAGATCTGAGCCATCAGCTACTTTTATTTGTAATTTTTTCAGGCTAAAATGTTTCAAGAACCATACATGGTTTATTCAGCCTTTTGCATATCGCATGAAATGCAGTGGGAAATGTAGTTGAAGGATCAGCTTTGTAAGGTTTTGCATCGCACCGTTGGATGTTACAGTATTTTGTTATCGCAGTTCTATCAACAGAAACGTCCGTGTTATACGATTAATTATATTTTAATCCTTAATTCGCTTCTCACAGGCCTCTACTATGAGAGTTCTCCATGCTTGCACAATGTCAAACTTGAAAAATGGCAACTCTTGACTTTTTCTACAGATTTTCACGAAATATTACAGAATCAAGTTTTCTTTTAAATTAGAAATTGTGATTTTATAGATGAACTAACTGAATAGGATGATCAACTTTGTATCAACACTTTTCTGTCAGATTTTGAAGTTATGATTACCAGTTGGCAGCTAATGGATATATTTTCAAAAATGGAATGTTATGTTAGAAATAGAATGTAACAGGCCTGTGTTTAGATGTTCCAAATAGTGAACTATTATTCTACTGCCCCTGCAGACATAAAATTATGTTTTTCAAGTACAAATCCCAATCATTGTTTAAAATAGTGAATTCAGTAAGGTTCAGTGTCTCTCTTTAAGCTGTTGAAATGAAATCTCAATTAGGCTAGCAAACTATTTACATTGTACCGTTATTCTACTAACGACAGCATATTACTAATGTTGGTGAGGATCGCAGCACGGTTATTAATGTATTGGCTCGTATGTAAAATTACTTGGTACGCCTATTATAAGTGAAAGTATAAAAATAATTAACCTTCAATTTGTGATAATTCTAAGCCGTGCGACTCGTAGGTTTGACAAAGTGGCTGGCAGCTCTAAATGTTGGGACTTGAGGTAAATGAGCTTGAAATGGTCTAAGAAAGGGTATTTAATGATGAACTGCTTGAAATGTATATAATTGATATGTCTTGAAAATAACTCTCAAATATTATTATACGGGGTTTAACGTATTTAGTTGTGTAAAAAGAAAAGGATATTAAAAGTGAGAAAGATTTAATGATTTCTTGTCAGGGGTCGTACATGATAGCCTACAATGCTGGACGAGGCATTGAGTGATTGCAATAAATCTCTGTTGGTATTTATGATGACTATATAGGTACTAGGGATGACATCGATTCTCAAAATCGGTAATAGATTCTCCACGCTCCAGAATCGATTAAAAATCAATTTTGAAAAAAAAAATTTGAATTTTCAACAAAATTTTAAATTAAAAATTTAGAAAAAAAGTTTATTCTCAAAAAAGTAGTGTAATTTGAAACTTTTTTTTCAACCTTCCCAAGGTGTTCACGTGAAAAATAGCTGCTAGAGACTTCTTTGAACTGTACTGTACCATTTGGGTATTTCCATCAACGTTCGGCTGTCAAACGTAACCGAAGAGATGGTTTTTGTCCAGATAGTAATATCTTAACAATACAAAATAATATGAACAGAAAAATGAGCACTTATTGTGACGTAAAGAAGTACAGCAATAAACCGAAAAGATTTTTTTTTTTTTTAAATTGATTTTTTGTTTTGCGAATCGTTTTAAATCAGAATTGATTCTTAATCGATTTTCTCTTAATCGATGTTATCCCTACTATATACGTTCAAAATCCATGGCAATATAACTGTGCAAAATATGTTTAATGCAATTTGAAAAAATTCTTTCAATTATATTTGTTAATTAGTATATTTCTTGGCTTTCAAGTGAAGAAAAATATATCACTGCCATTTTATGTAGGCCTATGTTTGTCTTCCCCTATATTATTGCGTCCATGAATTAACTCGCACTGCCAATCATATACGTCCATAAAACCCCATCAAGCGTTAATAGTGCACTTTTTAATTTGTTTATTTTCAAGAGATATCAATTATATGTATTTAATAATTTGTAGTGTGATGAGAGACAGAGTTATAAAGTACAATTTATTATTAACTTTTAATGTAGTGAATAAATATTCTCTAAAGAGTTTGAAATCAGTGTGTCTAGTCCGGAAGTAAACGTAACAAAGTGTTGAATTAATGGCGTCGAATGGTATCGTCAGGATGTACTGCTTTTAGTGAAACCGTTTCGCAAGCTCAACTTTTCCCGTCGAAGGATCGTGAAATATGGTCTTCGGCATCGTTGATATGTTCGAAAGTCCTTATCTTTGTAACAGAGTTAGATATATTTCTTTTCTTTGATTTTATGATTGGTTATTAGTTATTAGTTATTACTTTTTATTTATTTGTCGACCCATAGTTCTCTTGTACGTTAACTGTGCAAACAACTCGTAGAGGGAGGATCTTTACAACCGCATTAGTTTTTTTTCGTTTTTCATATGCCGGTAAACGTTCATATAAAAAAATAAAAGATTCATAGTTTGAGAATTTTGAAATTTTCTTACATATTCATCAATCATATCAATTAGGCATGTGATCAATTATGTATGAATTATACATATTTATGTTCATCTGCTTAAAAAAAAAAGCCAATGTGTACAAATGAAGTAGCATAACTGTTTGTTATACTAGGTACTTGGGTGCAAATGTACCCAAAAAATTATGGCTAGACCAGTTACAATTCTTTATTGACATTCATCTGATTTTGTAAGAAGACACAATAATTAAATTCAACAGAACTGGGCCTATCAACTTATGTGAAGGTTGTGATGTGAAATTAAAACCTGTGAGTGCATTCTTAATTGCATAATTGGTAATAAATTATTTCATTAGTTGACTGCTTATCTACGTAAATTTCAACGCTTATGAACTGTTATCTATACTAGAGTGAAAACTCCAGGTTATTGACCTTGGCATAGATTAAAGGCAATTTCCATATTGTTATTTAGTTCTTTGAAATTTGCTTCGCCGTGACTATTAGTTGCTCTGCTTCGCGGGAAAAGCGTAGCTTGCATAACGGCTCACGTAAAGCAGCGGTTATGATTCTAGATCTAGATTGTGGTAGGTACTTACTGAAATATTTCTACAGCTAGCCCAGAAGAATTCTTCATCGTTATTTTAAACAGTATTTTTATATGAGTGCTGTATTTTCCAAGTGTTCTTTTCTTCCCCTTGTAGTATATTTTCTTGTTTATTTGTAAAGAAATGATGAACATTTGTAATGTGTATTTTTAGTTTTTAAGTGTGAAACAAATTTGTACATAATTATATTCTACTAATCGTAACGATTTTATTAACCAACATTGTTGATTATTTACTTCAACAAAGTCCACCTTTTCTGTCCAAAAATTAAACATCGTAATTAGATTTGTACTGTAATAAAATTGCGTCATATTGTCAGTCACATTTCAAATGTAAACATTGTCTATTTATTTTCATTACTTTTTTACCCGAGAAAATATTTTCTTGTATCCGGCCCTTCCAGTTTATCCTAACTCCATGTGAAATACTTGTTGTTTGGAAAAACTGATGCAAATACTTCAAGAATGAATGGTTGTGTGTAGGCCTTTATTCGTTCCATATCGGGATCGTTTCATTCACAACATTTGTAGTAGTAGTCCTTGTCTTAGTCTTCGAAATCTGTGGTACTGAAATCTCACCTTGTGCTTGTGTAATTTTCAAGTTTCATATCAAGAAAACTAAATCGAAGAGCTACACGCGGAAAACTTCTTATAGACGTGAAACTTCTTACTCAACTCACTGCAGTGTCACCAGTAATACATTCTAGAAATCATTATCTTTAGAAGAGAATTCACATTATTTCAAGAAGAACATCGACTCTTATCAATTTGACACCAATCATGGATGGCTCTGTGTAAAACTCTGTGACAATTAATAATTGCAGATCCTGTTAATGCAGGAATAATTATTTATAATCTGCTCCAATATCTCTAAGATTAAGGTAATAACAGAATTAGTTATAGAGGATGGTCACAGATCATCAACATACATCATGGATTCTACAGTTGGGATAAGTTGAAAAATGGAAAATATTCCACATGTCTTCTATATCACTTGGTGATTTTGTTTAAACTATGTGGAGCTATATTTTCAGAACCTGATGTGCTTAGTTTTTTATTCATATTTTCATTCACTTTGACATGTTACAAAACTTGAGGGGCCTTTCCATCACACGCATGAGTGTAATTACGTCAATAATATTATTATATAATATTTCAAGTATGCTAATTAATGAGATATATATAGGCCTACTGTATAATCATTATTGTCTAGCCATCGTTTTTCAACGGACCAGGAGAAATAAACCGTGCATGCAGGTAAATGATCCATCCTGGAAAATTTGACATTATTTACTTATATGGGAGTGGGATGGGACAAAATGAATTATAAAAGTGACAAAACAATGCATGAAGGTTTCACTGTATAGAAAATAGATGCTACGATTCACAACCATCTAAATTCCACTTTTGGTCTACAGCTCGTTTCGATCTAGCTTGATTCCCTTTCGTCATGACCACAAGATCTGAGCCACGACGAACCAATCAGAAGTGTAGAAATAATACCACACTGGTCAAATTAAAAACCATACAGAAGCAGTTTCTCTTTTGATCGAAAATAAAAGAATCAATTAATCCAATCCATTGGTTTTGGCTGAAAACATAATTTATGGCTTTGTGTATCATTGACATCTGCAGTCTAGTGTAAGTTTTGTAAGAAGTTACGACTCAATTGTGAACCAAGCTCGTTTTAAGTGGGTTTAAAACGGAGACCAAGACTACGACTAAAACCATAATTGAAACTGTCGTGAATCGATCTTATATTTACAAATCGATTTAAAACGGGAGGAGGTGCACACGAAATGGGTATGAGGAATAGTACCATCAGTAAAATTGTATCCTAGGCAGTTGAGGCCTATACCTTTAATTATAAAATTCTTTAGTTGTGCAATGATCACTACAGATACAATATTTTTCATCATTTTATGAAATAACCAGAAACTTAAAATCAATGAATCCTGTTGAATTTAAAATTGTCTGGTAAAGAAACTGGATTTCCATTTCAAAGCCCTCATTTGATTAAAGAGGTATCATTCAAACGATTGGCTTGCGGTATTTAGCTTGAAGCCACACGCGATACATCTTGAGCAGCTTACCACGGTTGACTTGCAATCGTCGGTCAACCAGATTCTGTTCTTCTTCAAGGCCAGCCTTTTCAAACATGTCCTTAATCTCACCTGTGAATAATTTAAAATCATTAATTTCTTTGATAACAATTTATTTTATAGGCCTATATACTTGAATATATGTAGCATTTACCAATACGAAATGACCTCGCTGTCAATGCGCCGTAAAACCCTAATATTAATTCATTCGACATTGAAGTGGAACACCGAAGCATCGCCAAAATATGGTTGTTTAGGTTACAGTATTCATTTTCATATACCGATACCGGCATTTGACGCTCGCCAGCGTAATCGTTCAATGAGTAATTTTTATGAAATATGTAGATTCTTCATCCTTGGCAATTTAGCCTATGACCACAGTTTACCAGTGTCTTGTACAGACATCGATATATTTTGATACTGTTCAAATTGACAGCTGATTTGCATATTTTAAATACGACATATGATTAATCAATCCAGTAATGCTAGGCCTACTTTATGAAAGAACGTACTTTGTGTGAAGAAGTAAACTCTAGTTCCATCTCCTCTTGCATAGAAATTGTCTTTCAAACAACGTCCCTTCTTGAAACGTAGTTGCGACATGTCATAGCGTCCGTAATCCCGGAACACAACTAAACCTCCCGGCTTTAGATAGCGGTAAATCTGTTCGGCAACGTGCTGCATCTTGTCGGGATTTATTGCCGACAGAACGAAGATCAAAACAATCACGTCCAAACTATTGGGAGGAAACGGAACGTCCCATTGGTCCGCTGTAGCATCAAGCACAAAAGCTTCACATCTAGAATAAATAAATAACTACGGTGAAACTTCACATTATTTAAATTATTGTTACTTGTGTAGGCTTGCTGAAAATATCTAGAATTCCAATCTACACACCTTTTAGAATCATACACTGTATTTTCTTTTAATATCTTAATGGCAGTAGATGAGAAATCACAGCAGTAGATGAATAAATTTGGATCAACAGAGTACTGAAGTATTGGGAATATAGTATTACCAACACCGCAGCCAATCTCAAATATTGTCCGTTTTTTGGTTACAGCTAACGAGTCGACAGCTTCAGATAATGAGCTCACTGGATCTGAGCTTAAAGATGTTTGGTCAGACAGAGTTTTATTAACACGGCTGGTGTCAGGTGCCAGCTCAGGGAACTCAGTAAACAGCCAATGTCTATCCTTGAAGAATCTATTCTGATGAATGTTGTAAAATGCATCCCAGAATTTGTCGGCTTCATTTTCAAACTTCTCTTGGTCAACGTCACTAGCAAATGTTGATGAATTTTCTAGAACTTTCTTCTTTGCTTCCTCTTCAAGGGCTGTGTCCCACTCAACGTTATCCCTGTAAAAAAAACAATTGTTCGATATAGCCCCACAGCTTAGCATTCGTCGTTAAAAACATTAGTCTCGAGTAGAGTTCCCCCTCCTTTGACGCTGCTAAATGTACACAAGGATTTATTTCAAGAACGCAATGAAGTTTAAACGTACCAGGCATTAAAATCAAATACTTTTTGTGGGTCCGTTAAGTATCTCGTCCCATACTGAGGTTTTTTACGTTTCGTGTGGCAAAATCTCAACTTTGAGGTTAGAGTTGGCAATCTCATCTTTCGTGAATGTAAAAAGATGGAAAATGTCATATTTAAATACATTACGTCTCTATGTACCCTACCATGCGTTATGTTGAAATACATTGTCCGTGTCTGTTAATAATCTATTGCCGAACTGCGGTCTTGTGTCAGATTCACTTGCACCAGGCGCGGCCATTTTTAATTTTCAAAATTTCAATGAAATCGTGCCAGTTACAACAACTTGATAACACCTAAATTCCTCAGCTTCCGTAACAAAAGGAACTGTTTTATCGATGCTGTCAGTAGCGACTGCGGTGTAGACGCCCACCCACTGTATAAAAACTTCACAATTATTAATTAAAACATCAAAATTTTGGTAAATAAACGCATTAATATGGAGTGAGAAGAATTTCCGTTAACACTAGGCCCTACTCATGCACCGCGATTAAATTTAATTGTTTCTCCGTTAACGTAACAAATAACAATCTTTCTTGACATTGGCTCGTGACATTCAGAGTTTAAAGGGCTTCGCATGGAGTGTCAATATTTTGACGTTTACGGTTTATACTACTTTTAGACGTCTTTATTATCCTGTTTAGAGTACAAAGGTGTGTTTCAAGTGTGGATTTAGTGCCTTTTGGATTCTATTTATATGTTTGCTCAATAACATCTTAGGTACGTACGATATTATAGGGTATAATATTTAATATTGTTGATTTTGTACACCCTAAAATCAGGGCGGTTCCAGTGGAGAATCACACCAAGGTCTACGACGCCGTAATAAATAAAGTAATGCGTATTGAGTTTACTTACTCTTCGTTTCAGGAAATGTGGAAGTGTATCAGACGACGACCTTTGTGAAATACTTCATTCATCGCCAGTGCTTTAAAGCCATTTACCGAAGACGTTCACTGTAAGTTCACTTTTCATGTATTGATTTATTTGGTGCGACGAAACGTGTGCTGGCACCTCTTAGCCCTTAGGGGATGAGGCATGTACACTTCGAGAGTCGTCAAGTATTATGTTTTGTCACGTTCATGTTTAGGCCTACTACGTGATTGTCATTCCGGACACCGGGGTTCGATTCCCACAATGGTCAGCTATCCTGACATGTTTTTCGTGGTTTTACTCGGTGTTTTAGGTGCATACAGGGAGGGATGGTTCCTTTACAACACGCCACTACCGTCTCCTTCTCACTGTCCAGAATACATAATCAAATCTCATCTTATCACCTCATTTATTATCCACCTATACGAATAGATTTTAGTCATCAGTACATTTATAAATGATGAAAAAAATACCGGTAGATTGTCAAAATGATTCTGCATCCAAGAGGCGTTGCACTGGGGTCAATGCCCCACCCTTTAGCTTACTCTGTTCAGAGGCGGTGGAGCCCTACAACATTATTGGGGGGGTCAAAATTGAGTTGTCAAGAATGGTGAGGGGTGTGGGGCAGTGGGCCATGTTGGCGTGATTTAAGGGGGATTTAGGGAATTAGGGGATGAGGGAGCGCAATTCTATGATGATTACAGATGTCAGGCGTTTGATTCATTTAAAAATATGAACAAAGTTGAGAAAATACAGTATTATTGTGGACTCACTTGAAACAATAAAACATATTATATGTTGTGGGAATAACTAATTCAATTTTTTCCATCCTTCAATCGATATTATTCAATTGGAGTGTAATTAAAATTCGTTGAATTCCATATCTAGGTATAATTTAATCATTTTATATAAGTAATTTCTGTAATTGAATTGTATTTTATATAGATAATCAAGCCGGATCCCAGAGGTTAATCACGTGACTTGAACAGCTGACAAATAAAGTTGTTAATCTTTTAATCAAATCAATGAAATATTATGAATACTTTATGTATATTTATATATTCCTTATATCTAATCAATTGTGTTGAGGGGTCAGTGGCTATAGCTATCCCTATCATATGATTAGTGGGGGGGGCTGACCCCCCGGCTCCGCCACCCGTCACTCTGTTTACGTTTTGTTTGTTTTCTCCCCCACCCCTGACTAACCCTTGTGAATCCATTCGTTACGCTTTCGTAGTTTCATTTCACGAAAATGTAGAATTAATTAATTCAATACCCCTTTTGAAGTTTTTATTGATTCAAGTTTTATTTATCTAGTAACATATAATAGGCCTACGTATTATTATATTAAGATCTACCCATTAACATTAACAGCATATTTCGTGTATTAAATTCCAAATTAAACGTACCGGTACATGTTATTTAAATATTCTGGATTATTAACAAGATGAAATATTCAAGATTCAAAGCTATAGCGTGTAATTTATTCTTCGTTACAATTTGATATTATGTCTAATCTATTTCAAGAGTCACTGCCAATTCAGGGTTATTAAATAGATTACGTATTAAAGATTGAAAACTATGGCGTGTAATTTATTTTTCGTTATAATTTGATATTATATTTAATCTATTTCAAGTCATTGGAAATTGACGACTCGCAGTCTCCGCCCCCTTGTCGTCACAAATCATACCGTCCAATCAACAGGGCTGTTAGAACTAGTCAAATTCAAATAGCCAATTGACGACTCGCAGTCTCCGCCTCCTTTACGTCACAAATCAAACCGTCCAATCAACAGGGCTGTTAGAACTGTAGTCAAATTCAAATATCCAATCGGGGTATCTTCAAATGACCACAAATGATATAGATCCAACTGGCCTACTGGTGAAGCCACGCCTATTTCGAGTCGTCAATTGTGATTGTAAATACCAATAGTAGTGTCATTGTAATGTAGCGCATTGAACCGTCATCCAAGTGGTCGGGGTTCGATTCCCGTACTGGTCGACTATTTTGACACATCACATTTGTCTTAGTTCTCCTGGACACAGTCCGTCGAAAATGGGATAATTCCTTAATAACAGGCCGTTTCCTTCCCACTATCCAGAAACACCCGATGAAATAACCTTTTATCTCAATCTTCCCACCATCAACTTAATATCAAGCTATCATTTCAGTGTGTCGTTGAACCAAATTTGGACGAATAATAAAATAAATAACCTAACCAATTGAATTGCATTTTCTTCTTCCAAAAGATCAAAACCGAGACGCGTGGCCGAGTGGCTAGCACACAGAACCGACATTCGGGAGACTGGGGTTCGATTCCCGCCATCGTCGACCATCCTCACAGGGTCTTTTGTGGTTTCTCTCTGTCGTAGGTTGATACTGGGATGGTTCCTTAACAACAGGCCACGACCGACTCCTTCCCACCATCCAAAACACCTAATAAAAATATCCTTTCATCTCATCATCCCACCATCTCATTCATCATCTACCGACGCCAATAGATTGTAGCCATCAGTATAGTGCATCGTTAAAACCCAATATAATAATAATAATGACCAAAACCATTTGCATGCAGTGACATTATCAACACTCGACTCTTGCATGAACCCCCCCCTCCCCCCTCCCCCCTCCCCCCCTCCTTCAATGAACCAAGTGAGAGCACAGGAAAGAGGAAATCATTCAATTCGGCGAAGTCAAACACAGTAAAACCTCTCTACATACACGATCATGTTTTCACACTTTGTTGGTGGTTTCGAACGACCGTCTTCCTTATTAACATGCACTAACGCTCGTGAGTGTCGATCTCTCAACGTTTGTTGGATCCCGTTTCTAACACCACTTTTGACTGTAGTCGGCTTTATAGTTTGGTAATTCCGAGAGATGAAGGTTACGATCGACCGTCTTCTGTATTATTTACCACTAGCGCACTGGTGGTTCGAGCTTTCGTTTCTAGTGGATACCAGTAGATATAATAACTTGTGAAGTATGGTGTTTTATTGAATGGTCGAAACGTCCAAGTGATAATGTTAAAGGATGGAGAAGACGGACGGTCGTGATTGTAAATATCTCAAGTCACAAGTGTCGCTAGTCATTGATAAGTGGACTTGAAGTGGCAAGAGATGAAGGCGCGAACCATCCGATCGGTAGTGGTGTGGGATAGGGGAGACGGTCAATCGGAACCTTCATATCTTGTGGACACAAGTTACACTCAAGAGATGAAGGCGCGAACCACCCGATCGGTAGTGGTGTGGGATAGGGGAGACGGTCGATTGGAATCTTCATCTCAAGTGCATCCTTGTCGAGCAGATGCGTGCTATTGACATGTGCTACGAATGGGTGGGTAAGGGTGGGTGAAGGGAGGAAGGGAGGGAGGGAGGGAGGGAGGGAGAGAATCGAGAAGAGAATTTAGTTTTGAAGATGAGTTGTTTCAGTTGTTTTCGATTTTCATTTTTCACGTCATGAAAAAATTTTCAATTTTATTTGTTTTTATCAAAACTTGATACAAAATTGAGGCTATACATTAATTGAAAGGTAGGATCGTCGGACGGGGTAGCACAAGGGCGGTCTTGACATCGGGCGATCGAGGAACAGTGATTTTGTAAGTTTCGATTTTGATGAAAAAAATTGTGAATATTTTTTCATGGCGCAAAAATGAAAAAACGACTGAAACAAAACTTATCTTCAACACTGAATTCTCTGCTTGATGATCCTCTTCCTCCCTCATTTCTTTCACCACCCCTTACCCTTTTACCACCCCCCCCCCCTTAAAGGACATCACAACCCTGAAACCAGATTTGAACGAATAATGACGATATTTATTTACCTAATTTTAGAGAAAACAAGAAATCATTTTCTCAATTTAAGAAATTATGATCAATATATTTGTCCTTCAGGACTCCGCTCTCTTTCCAGTCGTGACTTAGACCACTCGACTCTGTTTATGTTTCTATACAGAATCGGTAATGCCTACGTCATGACTCATGGTCTCTGGGGGACAAAAAAATTGATTATAATTTCCGATATTGAGATGATGTGATTTCTACTTTTCTCTAAAATGAGTGAAATGAATATCGTCATATCGTCGGTTTCAGGGTTGTTATGCCCTTTAAGTTTCTATATTATCAATTCATTTTTTTTTTTTTCATTTTTTTTTTTTGAAACCATTTTATTCACACTCAACGCCTACATATCAAGTACTACAACAATTGCATACAGGTAGTAGACAGAAAGGTACAAATGAACAAATGGACAAATAATAAAATTAAAAGTTAACAATTATAAACATATTAAAGCAATAGTGATAAATAATTTGATATACAATTTTGATATAAAATTTAGAAATTTAGGAATGATATTTTGTAAGTACGAAGCCCGCATAAGTTAAATCTTGTGCGCGGGCTGGCTTGCTTGAAAAAAATATATATACAATTAGTGTAAATCCGACTCTCAAACTTATTAATTATGAAAACGCAACAGAATGAGTGTATTACACAGAATTAGTATACATAATTACATAGTATACAATAGAATAGTAACAGAATTAGTAGAGCGATAGGCCTAATTATAACATTATAGGCCTATCACTAATTTAATTTGTGCATTTTGTATAATGATCAATTTTACATCTGCTGTCAAGGGAAAGAAGTAATCATTGCCCAAGAGACTTAGTTCAAAGTGGAAGATATCAACATTCGTGTGTTTATACTGAAAGACTTTTATCTACGGCGAAAAATTATGGTCACAGACAGCGCAGTCCTGGTGTTGAAGACCATTAGTTTTAAATAATCAAAATGGGGTGGTAAGATCGCCCTTGTGGTGCCCCGTCCAAACGATCCTACCTTTCATCCATAGCCTTAATTGGGGAACAATGATTTTGTATCAAGTTTCAAGGTTATTGAAAAAAAAAAAAAAAAAAAAAAAAGAATGAGTGAATCGGTAGAGTGACTTGACCCATGTATTTGTTTGGCACAGGCTGAGCAGTGTGGGGAGGTGGAATGCAGCAGTCCATCAGTGTCCAACCTCAGGGTGTGTACAGCTACTACCAGCACGCGGGGTCGAACCGGGCACCCAGGAACTCGGCCCTGGTGCCACATCACGCCTACCACGACACACCGGCTAATGTGAGTCTTACCAACATAATAATAATCATTTTAATTTTAATAATAATATATATATATTTTGTTCTTCTCTGGTGATTGACCGGCACATGTAGCTCAGTTGCTAACGCGCTCGCTTTATGTGATCCGGGAGGTGAAGGGGCATATCGGACCCGGTTCGATCCCCGCCACCGTCCACCTTCACAGGAGTTTTTCGTGGTTTCCCTCTGTAGTCTAGACTAATGATGGGATCATGGGATGGATTCCTTCAATGTAGGTCACGACTGCTTCCTTTCCACTATCCTTCCCATTACCTAAGAAACCTCCATTTCATCATCCCATCATCCCATTAATCATTAATCCGACGCCAATAGATCTTAGTTATCATAGTGCGTCGTTAAGAGGTCAGGCGCTATACACGGGCTCGTTGTTCGCTCGGTTCAGACTCGAGTTTAACATACATCGTGTGCTAGGCGCAACCCATAGACTAGCCCGCCGAACTCATATTCACGTAAACGCCGTTGATTCGCTTACTCACTTTCTTGATATATTTCACAGTCTATATTTTTTTTCGATATTCAAAAATATGTATCTAGGTTTTCGTAAACTGGAAATTTTTTCATTTTCCATTTGAAGAATTTGAAAAATTACGAATTTTTTGTTCAAAATTCTGTAAATGCGATAACCTTCGTTTTTCAATTCTTAATAGAACGCAAAAACAATCATATTGATATCTCAAAAATTACGGCCGTGAGAGTTTGCGGCGTGAAATAAATACCAATATAAAATAAGAGTAATTTTATTATTATTCACCGTGGAAGTTTTGGTGACAGCTGTACGTCGTAAAGATAGATCAACCTTGTCAATGACTATCAACTTTGAAAAAAATATAAAAAATATTCGTATGTATAATAAAATGGTTGGAAATAATCATGTAAATAACGTATAATCAAATGATAAGTATTATAATAATTGGACGCGAACAATTGTCGCAATTAAACGTACGTCAATGGAAAAAGTGATTATGTTATGAAACGATTATGAAAACACAGTTCGTTAAACTACAGACTTTTTTCTACATAATTTTTTGGACAACTTTTTTCCAGAAAATTGAAAAAAAAAATGTTTTAAACTTTTTTTCTTGAAATCTTGATATATAATCATTATTTCTCAATTGACGACTCGTAGTCTCCGCCCCCTTGACGTCACAAATCATACCATCCAATCAACAGGGCTGTACCAAGGCTGAACTGAACTGAACTGTAGTCAAGACGACTCGCAGTCTCCGCCCACATGACGTCACAAATCATACCATCCAATCAACAGGGCTGTTAGAACTGTAGTCAAGACGACTCGCAGTCTACGCCCACATGACGTCACAAATCATACCATCCAATCAACAGGGCTGTTAGAACTGTAGTCAAGACGACTCGCAGTCTACGCCCCCATGACGTCACAAATCATACCATCCAATCAACAGGGCTGTTAGAACTGTAGTCAAGACGACTCGCAGTCTCCGCCCACATGACGTCACAAATCATACCATCCAATCAACAGGGCTGTTAGAACTGTAGTCAAGACGACTCGCAGTCTCCGCCCACATGACGTCACAAATCATACCATCCAATCAACAGGGCTGTTAGAACTGTAGTCAAGACGACTCGTAGTCTCCGCCCCCATGACGTCACAAATCATACCATCCAATCAACAGGGCTCTTAGAACTATAGTCAAATTCGTATATCCAATCGAAGTATCTTGGAATGATGACAAATGATATAGATCCAACTGGCGGACTGGTGAAGCCACGCCTATTTCGAGTCGTCAATTGGTGAGACCGTTTTGAAGCGGCATCTCTTGGTTGTTTCAAGACTTTTGAGGCGATGTCAACAATGAAATACTTATATCTATGTTTGACTATTTAAGATTGAAAATAACTAGGAAAACGCTATATACGCGTTGTTAGACGAGCGTAAAGTAATGGTATATCGACTTCTTTGCCAAACTTTTGCCTAAATTCGCCAATTGGGTAACATTTTAGTTATAAATGGGTAAAAACAGCTTCAAGTGGTACCAATTTAGCACATTTCATGTGTTTTTTTTCAAAATGGCTGGTCCGATCAAGCTGAGAATTTTGATAAATGTGTATCAAGATGTTATTCAGCTTCACACAAAATTTCAATTTTTTGGAAAATAAAATTTTTTTAATTTTCTTTCCGCCGTGTTATTCTAGCGGGTATTTTTGAAATTTCTAAAATTCATAAAAATGAAAGTTACCACCCGATAATGCCACAAAACTATACAGATCTAAGCTAGATGAAGAACCATGATGAAAAAAAGTTTGAAGTTGATAGCTGTAGCCGTTTGGCCTGTGGAGAACCGACAAAAAAACATAAAAAAAAAAAACCTAAAAACGAACACCAATTTTTTTCAGTATGTCAAATTGAATCCTCGCTAAAGCTCGTCTAATTAGCTTTGATACCAGGATTGCGCTGTCTGTGACCACACTTGACCGCAGATAGAAGTCTTTAGGTTTCCAAAAGTCCGGAACGCAACACATTATAACTATATACCGTATTTGTAATAAAACTACAGACTGAAGCAGTTTTTGAGTTACGATCAATATTTCCTCGGGTACTGACTCCGTATCTTTTATCATACCGGTAACAATGATAAATTAAGAATTTTCAACAAATTCAGATAAAATATAGAACGTTACATCGTATGGCTTGTGGAAAAAAATGTTCTATTAAGAAAAGTTTGTAAATTGTAGATTATTTCAATATAAATAATCTTTATTGGTCCCTGGCTTATATAAAGTGTACAGGACGATAACCAAATGAAATATAGTTAAATAAGTGACAAAAATAAGTGAGAAATTGAGAATTGAAATAAATAATATTAACAGTATGCTTAGAAAATTGAACTGATAATAAAAATTGAGAATATAACTGAGGAGAATAATTGAAAATTAATGAAACATAGGGTAGTGGGCACAGGGTATAGGCCTAATGCATCGCAAGGAAGGTTATACTGAGTGTTTTATCCTAAATCATCTCTAACAATTAGAACAAAATAACATTTCTTGCACCAACGTAATAATTCTTACAAAGCTATCATATCACTTTTATTTAATTCCTTTAGAATTTAAAAATGTCCACCAACATTTCAGAAATTTTCCTGTAAAAATGTTATTTTCTAGTAAGTTTGGGTGAACTATTCCAATAAAAGGCGCCGTAGGTGGATATTTTGGGTCGATTTTGGGTGTTTATTGAGGTGTTAGTGCAGACTCCGACATTGTCATGGAGCAGTGTTACCAATCTATCGATCAAACCCAGACCTATTTCTAACCTATAAATGGCTGCGTCTACCAAGAAAATACACACAAGTTGACAAAATTCCAATTTGACGCTTCAAATTATTCACGTGAGCCGATACTTATTCAAAAAAGGTACATAATTGGAACGTGATTTTCCTGGTAAAATTCAACATATATGGCCGCAAAGGCGGTGTAGCCCTAACATTACTGCGAAGGTGGTGCGGGACATTGGGCCATATTAACTTGATTTTAAGGAGGTTTAAGGAATAGTAGGCCCAGTTGGGGGAGCACAATTGATTGATAAATGCAGGTGTCAGGTTTCTATTTGATCAGATGTTATATACATATATATAATATATATGTATATATACATATATATATATATATATATATATATATATATATATATATATATATATATATATATATACATATATATATATATATATATATATATATATATATATATATATATATATATATATATATATATATATATATATATATATATATATATATGTATAATAAATTTCCCATGATGCGATTCCGATCGATAGATTGAACAACTGAAAGCACGTAAGAACTCGATCCTCCTACCACAATAAATACGCGCATCTCACTTGGTGGTGGGTTCGTCCCCCGTGTGGGCGGCGGGGGTGGGGGGGTGGGGGGGGGGGTGGGGGTTCGAACGACGACGTATGTTCACCAGGACGGCGTGGGTGGGTCGTGAAGGTCGCGAACGCATTGACGTCACTCACTCCGCGGCGTCGTTTCTCGCTCGCTTGGGGGCGGCGTCGGCGTCTTTTACGACATGTCGTGGGCGCCTGGTGGTGATATAGCCGTATGGGGGGGTGGGTGGGGGGGGGGGTATCACACGTATGGGGTTGTGATACATGGTTCGATACTTAACGAGGAAGGTCGCTAGTTGGGGATGATATGAGTACACTTGTGGGCACATGGAAAACGATTTTTTTTTTCGAAATTATGTATCAATTTAAGGCGTCTCCAGTCTTTGTTAGGGCCAAATGTTACCGCCAGGTTGATTTCACAGATAATAATGATCATTAAATTGAACCGTACAAGATACAAAATCAACAAATAAACATCATCTGATGCAGACAATATTAGTCGAAAATTCTAAACTCAAATTTTGTAAAAGCAAAGTTGGAAAGATCACTTGTATGCAACAGTATAACAATAGATATTTTCCTAATAGATTTTCACCTCACAGCGTACCGTTACATACAAATAACACGTAACATATTGTGAATGTTTATCATGGATCGACAATATTCTATAGAAAATACTTCTTTGAATGGTGAAAAGCATTTTATTTACAATGTTTATCCGGAAAGTCCCTGCGATCGTTTATATGTAACGTTGAGAATGAATGAATGGAAATGTTACGCTGTTGCTAGTTCTCGCTTAAAGGTGGACACAGATGGTCGGCCAAAGTTCACGTGCCCGTATCATCGCATGTGATCAATAATTATGCCATTAAAGTCGGCGGCAAAAATACACGAGGCTAGGATAATGCTGGCGGGGGGGGGGGGGGGGGCGGGGGGGGGCGGGGGGGGGGGGCAGGTGGGGATACTGCATGTGATGATGTGATGCGGCGATACACAAATGGTATTTTGCATTAGAGATGCCACCACCAGCATTTTGTCTTGAATACAATATTGTACATTATTTATATTGTTTCTAGGCCTGTATGGTAGGCATTCAAAAAGACATGAATTAACATAATCTCTTTCGATATATTTTTATTTGAATACAACTGGGCAAACGCGTTGTGTTGCCGCGTTGATGGATGAGTTAAAACATATATCAACTTATATTTGGATTGGTTAAATATATCCACCTTGAGATCCAAACAATTACGTCACTGCCCTCCTATTTGATAATTAATTTCTATAGTAAAAAAGAAGACCTTGTTTTAATCGTTTCCTATTAATTGGTGATACCTGTTGCTTGGATTTAATTGGCATCTCAGGCTTAATTAATAGCTTTGAGTGATTTAAAAAAATTAGATTATATATTTTTTTTACATCAAAACGGCTGATCTGATTTGAATGAGAGTTCGGAATAATGAGTATCATTATTATATTCAAATTCTCTGAGAATTTGAATTCCATCGAAAGGAATATTTTTGACGAATTTTTCCCTCTGGGTTATTCTTGTGGGTTTTTTGAAAACTTTGAAATGAGTTCTCTCAGAAGTGTTCCAACCAATTGTGCCTCAAAATTATACAGTATCGAACTAAATGAGGAAACTTATGTATGCCAAGTTTCAACTAAATTTTCATTTCCGTTTGACCTGTAGAGCGAGAAGAAAAAAAAACACTTTTTTCGAGTATGGTAAAATTGAGTTTTTGCTTCGCTCATCCAATTATTTATATTGTTTCTGGGCCTGTATAGTATTGGAGTCAAAAAGATATTAATTACCAAAATCTCTTTCCATACATTTACATTCAAATACAATTATCCTTTTTTTCAGTATGTAAAATTGAATCCTCGCTAAAGCTCGTCTAATAATGTTGGTAATGTCCGGATATAATCACAAAAAAATAATTTATACTTATAATGTGTTATACCGAGACGCGTGGCCGAGTGGTAACACACTGAACCGTTATTCGTGAGACCGGAGTTCGATTCCCGCCATGGTCGACCATCCTGACAAAGGTTTTTCGTGGTTTCCCTCTGTCTTTCAGGTCAATACTGGGATGGTTCCTTAACAACAGGCCACGACCGACTCCTTCCCACCATCCAAAACACCTAATAAAATTACCTTTCATCTCATCATCCCATCATCTCATATATCATCCACCGACGCCAATAGATCAATATGTCAAGTTTTATTTCCATTAATTGTTCATTACATATGACACAGTGTGAGTACAAATGACAAGGTATGAACACAAACCCTTCAGGATATATACCATTAAGGGTGTATGGAAAGGTTTTTTACCATATATATATATATATATATATACATATATATATATATATATAAGATCGTAGCCATCAGTACAGTGCCTGGTTAAACTTAATATAAGAGAGAAAAAAAAAAAAATATATATATATAGGCCTGTATAATGTGTTCCGGACTTTTGGAAACTGAAAGACTTTTATGCACAAGGGTATAAGGATCTTCGAAGGAGGGGGGGGGGAGGGGGGTCTACTGGGGAGCATCATATGATAGTGTGATGCTGCGGTATAAAACTAATGGTATTTTGCATTAAAGATGACCCGTCCTATATTCCACTAGCTAGTACAATACAATGTTCGAAATTATTCATATTGTTAGGGCACGGACTTATAACACTGCATGCGTTATTTGCACTGCTTATTTGCATTCCAAGTATATAGACATGGGCCTATACACACAGAAGAGATTTCAAAACTCACTTTCGGCGTTTCATCAAAAATAAAAAAAAAATCGAATGAAATTATATTTTAATATAATTTTATTATATTTATTATTCATTTATTTATTTATTCATTCAATAAATTATTTCTTTAACCCTCTTCCGAGGAAATCGGAATGGTTAGCAGTTTACAATTATCAGCTTACTAACTTATAAATGTGGCTTATAATATTATATAATATTAAGTAAATCCATTGATAATTAACAATAATAATACTGATAACTCTCATTATATTTTTTTTATAATTTTTATATTTGTATTATATTTTTATTATAAAAATATAATATTTCTATACATAAGTCGCCCTTCGTAGCTCAGTCTACTAAGTAAACTCTTCAGAAATGGAAGTCACCGCTGGGCGTGGGTTCGAATCCCACATAAGGCATGGGTTTTGGTTAAGTTCACTTATCATCCCTCCATAGTTACACTATCACCTGCTCTGTCGTATCGCCAAATAATCTAGTCGTTGGTGGGGTCGTTAAGAACAATTTAAAATGAAATTAATGAAATAAATATAACTGAATAATTTTAGTGAGTTATACTATTCAGAATTCTCACAGGCTTTCAAAAAAAATAAGAAAACACAAATAATAAAAATAATAATTTTTATAAGTGAATGATAAAGTTGTAATAATGGTTATTCACTCTAGATTAATTAATATTTCTCGGAAATAAATCAATTGATTGATTAATTCCTCTTATTTATTTATGCATTACGTGATCCAAATAATATATTAATCGATTTTCACGTGTCCTTGGTATTTTGCGCACGGCGGAATGTAGTATGAGTACAAGTTTTTTCCGTATTTAAAGACCGAGAGTGACAGATTACCGCCCCTTTTTCCCCTCTCTCGCCCCTCCCGCGGCAATGTGACTGCCGTGACGTCACTCCTCGCACAGCTGAGTGGGGCACGGGAAGGAAGCGCAAAAACGACAGCTACGACCTTGTGCACGGTGTACAGTGCTGTACATGATGTCGTGCAACATTCTGTCGAATTTATGTTGAATAATACAGGAAATTAAAATAAATAGATGATGGTGTAAATAAATGATATATAATTAATAATGATTTGAGTAAACAGCATGAGCTATTAAATATGGTGAAAAATAGTCAGAATGAATAATAATATATATATATATTTTTTTTTTTTTTAAGGCTCTTTATTGGATAACATAAGAAATTGACCCTGAACATAAATCCACAAAACCCTAAAAGGGTTTATCTGTGGGATAAGTACATATAACAATGATTAGATAGTGAACAGACATGTATATTAAATTACTTGCTTCTTTAAAAGTGTATAAAAGTGATACGAGTGGACCAGTGTCAAGCATGCTAAACTGTCATTCAGGAGACCGGGGTTCGATTTCCACCATGGTGGACCATACAGATCACGATTCTTCGTGTAGATTTTTGTATCAACTTCACAAATTGATACAAAATCTTTGTTTCCCAATTACAACTACGGATGAAAGTAGGATCGTTTGGGCGGGGCCCCACAAGAACGATCTTACCACCCCATTTTAATTGTTTTTCGTGAAGAACAGTGATTTTTGACACCGCAGGATTGAGCTGTCTGTGACTGTACTTTTCCCCCGCAGATAACAGTCTCTTCAGTTTTTTGAAAACCGGAACAAGTTATAAATATAAACTGTTTTTATGCTATATTCGGACATTACCAAAACATACGAATGTTGTTATCTTCCACTTTGAAGTGAACGAAGTCTCTTGGGCAATGATCACTTAGCAGATGTCAAGTTTATCATTATACGATGGGGAAAAAATGAGTGATAGGCGTAAATTGGTATAATAAAGCCTATCACTCTACTAATTAAAGGTCGCGGCCAATTAGCACTTCATTCAAGCAAATTTGCTTCAAGGACTGTGGGAAACTACGAAAAACCACCTCAGAATGGATAGGTAAAAAAATGCTTTCCGGTCATTTTCTTCATTTTCTTACAACGGAACTTCTCTTCGATGTTCTTGAAATGTTCGAATTTCTTTTTTTTTATTATTGTTCATTTGTGTTTATTTGTGATTTACAGTGACAGTATCTTACGTGTTATCTGTATGTAACGGTATAAGCGGTGAGGTAAATATCGATGGACAAAATATCGAGTGTTACTATTTGTTACTTACAAGCGATCTTTCCACGTACGTGTTTTTTTTTTATATTGGATTTTAACGACGCACTGATGGCTACGATCTATTGGCGTCGGTGGATGATGAATGAGATGATGGGTTGATGAGATGAAAGGTTATTTTATTAGGTGTTTTGGATGGTGGGAAGGAGTCGGTCGTGGCCTGTTATTAAGGAACCATCCCAGTATTGACCTGAACGACAGAGGGAAACCACGAAAAACCCCTGTCAGGATGGTCGACCATGGCGGGAATCGAACCCCGGTCTCCTGTATGACGGTTCAGTGTGTTACCACTCGACCACGCGTCTTATTATACAATTTGAATCATTAGCATTTCTAATAGAAGTTGTCTGCTCTAGACGACGTATTTCTTAATTCTGTATCTTGTACTGTTCAAGTTTTATGATCATTTGTATCTGTGAAATCCCCCTGGCGGGAATATAATGCCCTACGGAGGCTGGAGACGCCTTAAATACTAATTCCTTATTCTTTCTCTATATAAGGAAGTCAATTCACCAATGTTTATATTATCTATCTCTTATATTCTGCCCCTAAATGGATATCACTTCTTCACAGATGATAGGCCTATGTGAGAGGGGTTGATTTCCTGTCTAGCTTAGGGGAGGTTTGTAAAGGTGTACCAAGATATGGGGGAGTCAGTGAGTGAGAGAGAGAGAGAGAGAGAGAGAGAGAGAGAGAGAGAGAGAGAGAGAGAGAGAGAGAGAGAGTCTGGGAGGTCGACTGTCTGGCTCTCGTCTAGCAGACCAGAACTTCTGCTAAGGGTAGTTTTGGAGGGGGTTGCGTGAAGGGGGGGGGGGGGGGGGCATTTGCAGACTCTTGAAGACCGCAACTGTCTATGACCATTTCGGGCACGAGTTATCGCCAGGAAAATGGGTCAATAGAAAAAACGTGTTCTTTTGTGATTTCATAGACATTTATGTACTATACAAACACAAGATTTCTTTCTTGCACTCAGTATTGTATTTCCTATTCAACTAGTATATTATTAGATCTGTATAGTGGTGTTATTATAATTGTGTTGTTATACAAAATGTGTACTGTATTCATAACATTGTGTTAAAACTTGGAAATAAGGAAATAGATAAATAAATAAATAAATGAATAGGAAACCGCAGCATATATGCGTTGTTGGATGAACCATAGGCCTAATAGGCATATTCATTAGATTTATTTTTATTGATGATGATTATTGTTTGCTTGTAACGACCCCACCAACAGCTAGGTTATACGGGGGTACGAATGAGCAGGTGATTATTGTTTGCTTAACGACCCCATCAACAGCTAGGTTATACGGGGGTACGAATGAGCAGGTGATTATTGTTTGCTTAACGACCCCATCAACAGCTAGGTTATACGGGGGTACGAATGAGCAGGTGATTATTGTTTGCTTAACGACCCCACCAACAGCTAGGTTATACGGGGGTACGAATGAGTAGGTGATTATGAAACTATGAAGAGATGATAAGTGATAGGACATTTACAAAAACCCATGCCTTATGTGAGATTCGAACCCACGCCCAGCGGTGACTTCAGTTTCTGAAGCGGTGACTTCAGTTTCTGAAGCGGTGCTTCAGCTGACCAAACTACCGAGGGTGGCATTTGTTTATTTATATTGGGTTTAACGACGCACTATACTGATGACTACGATCTATTTGCGTCGGTGAATGATATGTAAGATGAATTAGATGATGGGATGATGAGATGAAAGGTTATTTTATTAGGTGTTTTGGATGGTGGGAAGGAGTCGGTTGTTGCCTGTTGTTAAGGAACCATCCCAGTATCAACCTGAACGACAGGGAAACCACGAAAAACCCCTATCAGGATGGTCGACCATGGCGGGAATAGAATCTCAGTCTCCTGAATGACGGTTCAGTGTGTTAGTCACTCGGCCACGCGTCTCAGTACCTCATTTATTATCGCGAATTCAATGTATTTTTTTCTATAATTGTTACTTTTTAATTTCTTCTTGACTGTGCTTTTATACTGAATAGGGCAACAATTCGACTTTATGGATGCTTTATGTTGTTTTCGATGTTATTGAATGAAAATGAATATTTATTTTATGATTATTATTTAATGATTATTATTTAATGATTATTTATTTAATGATTATTTGTATGGTTGTTATAATTTTCAAGACGAGATTGACGACAAGGCATCAGCAGCTACATCTTCCAAAAGTCGATTAGCCTGAAGGAGTGTTGAAAAATTCTGAGCTTGAATGTTGCCAGATTGGTTATAATCTTGTAAAATAACAATAATTTAAATTATGTTATGTAATATTTCTGCGCGGAATAATTTATTCATCTTCCTATATTTATGTGGTTACCGTGCATCATATTTATATGACGATTTTTATTTTGAATGTCAAAAAGTCTAATGTACCCAGGTCACAGTTTGTCCCGGACCTGAATTTTGGGTTCGTGATTATAGTAAGGGCTCATGCCCCATTACGTATTTTTTAATCTGGAAAATAATACATACATTTTATATATATATATATATATATATATATATATATATATATATATATATATATATATATATATATATATATATATATATATATATATATAAAAGCATAATATAATATTTAATATTACATTATAATTATCATTACACATTTCACTCTATATTTTTACTGTTGGAATAGTTGTAAATAAGTTCCAAAACATGAAATGTGTTATAGGAGTAATCAGATGAGCGATAACGAAGACTTCCATCCTACTCTAATGGAGTCTTGTCCGTTTTTTCTTTTTTTTGTACCCACTGCACAGATAGCACAGTTTGACTGATCGGCATGAAACATACTATATATACGTAGACTTATCGAACTTAGAACTGTATTGATTTTGGGTCATATCGGTTTTGCCTTTTTTGAGGAATGTCATCTCAAGGTTTCTGAAGCTCTTTGACTGGGTATCGGAAAATTTCAAAAATAGAATCTTTCAACATTTTTTCTCTTCGAGTGTGGACACAATAATAATACAATTTAAATCAATTTTGTACGCAATTGACGACTCGCAGTCTCCGCCCCCTTGACGTCAGAAATCATACCGTCCTATCAACAGGGCTGTTAGAACTGTAGTCACATTCAAATATCCAATCAGGGTATCTCCAAATGACCACAAATGATATAGATCCAACTGGCCGACTGGTGAAGCCACGCCCATTTTGAGTCGTCAATTCGAACCAGCCGTTTCTTAGAAAATAATTTAATGAATGTTTTTTATTTAACAAATTCAAGTGACGTTGCCCATTGTTGCAATAGACAGACAACAATGTCCATCAGTTGGAATTGACCAATCAGAATGTTTGGTAGTCCACCAGTTCGATGTGTTACTATGGTAACGATTGTTTGTCATTTGTTACTTGACAGATAGAAATAAGATTCACGGCTTTCTAGATTCGATATTTACCGACTGGAGTATATTTGATAGGAGTCAAGGTGTATAGCTTTCGATTATAGCTGCCTACTTCATAAAATTAGATGTATCACTCATCATACAACCCATATGCTGCGTTTGCCTAGTAATAATGCATTGTTTTTGAAATTTTGCTCACATCATTCATCAATCTAGCCCTAGACAAAAGATATACTATATCTTTTGGATGTCTCTTGTCTATGCTTCAGTCAATTTCACAGTGGATGATATCGTTCAGTTATTTAATAATACTTGATACCCATGAGTCCTAATTCAGTTCTTATTTATATTTCTTCTGAAATGTAGATAGGTAGGCCCTATAATTACCTTCAGATTTCCCTTGATTGTTGTCAAACAAAAGTGAACAACAATGTTCTCCAATCTATCACAACTTCAGTATTAGTATTTGTTAGCTCTAATTATTATCAGTTTTTATTTTTGGAAACAAGACATTTTCTTGTAACTATTGTAAAATGACGAATGTGCCATCTCTTATTGCCAATATTAGACGATACCAACACTGAATATTATCACTCACTCGATAGTAAACGTAAATTTATATCGTTTTTATTAATTGTTTTATCAATAGTCGACTATTCATGGAGAAACTGTACTTTATTTATTGAACCCATACAGTGGCGCCTGCCGCGGCGTTCGCCCGACCTACCCGCAATGACAGCAGTCAGTTCCAAGATGGTGGCTAGTCGGTAGGGCTGAATTTTAACCGTAGACTTTTCAGATTAGAAAATAACAATATATTAATATTAGTTTCTTAAATATACACACGTAATCGTTTTTATAGTGATGTCAAGTAGTCGATTTTCTATCAGTGAAGTGTTGCTATGCATTATTTGAAGTGGAATTAAGTGGTTTTTCACATAACTGAGAGGGCGGACAGAAGTCACACCCCTAGTTTACTTGTCAAAAAACGCGAAAAAAAAAACGTTCGGCATTCGACAAGCAAAAACTCTTTTGCATAATCGCCTTCGACCTTGAATTATGTTATTAATGGAAAACGCATCTACGAGAAAATTAAATTATAACATGGTATGTAGAATGAAACATATTTTTATCGATATTTCAATGATTTAGGCAGACGGATGACATGACACCCAAATGACCCCACCCATTTCTGGCTACAACACATTGCCTTGCCTAATCTTATCAATGGTGTGAATTATGACAACATTCCTTGTATTTCTGAGCGGATATTCACGATTTGATGATATTCTTTGATATCATCTCCCCGGAATTATGGAGACTACCGGTTGTGACGTGGAAATTGATGAATGATACACTCGACGACTTGGCCCTCCCTGCCTTCTGTCTTGGACCTAAGGCAGGCATGTAAGCCTACTAATACCCTCCACCCCACTACTACTGCATAGGCTAATTAATTTGATTAAAGGAAACCTTGTAATAGTTGCTATTTGCAGTACAGTAATTTGGACATCCGGTCAGTGGCCATTTACCGTTACATGTTGAAGTTTTTAAAACGAATTCCCGAGCATATTCCCAACATATTTGATTGATGTTTTACAATTATTAATTTTTTATTGGTGCCATCTCAATTCGATCGTATTCAATAATCTCAAATGATGCTTATACTATCACAAATATACATTATAAACAGAAAAAGTATTAATAAAGTCAGCGATACGAACAAGTAGGACAACTGTCAGTCTCTGGTCCCGGGTTCGAATGTCCCAATTGAATCCAGATTGCCGGTATTTCTTCAGTTGTGCATTATAGTGGGCTGTTTAACGACGCATAATTATGTATATTGAAGCAATTCTATACATCAAAATGAGATTAGTAAATGATAAGATACTTTTAAAGATGACAGCTGTACGTGTTAGTGCATGGAATCGGGGGCGTGTCAATGTACGCAGTCCAACGCTAGCGTGGAACACGCATTTTTCATGGGGTTGTATGGACGGTGACGGGAGGGGAAGGTACGTAATTTTTTTTTCATGTGCTCAAGTTACCGCATGACCCGTTTTTGTTGGGTAGGCCTAATAGTCATGTTGACAATACGATTATTTTGATATTTATTGTATATTTCAAAATTAGGTTTAGGCCTATAGTATTTCGGCCACGGACTGTTTTTTTTTAGCGACCCATTGAAATTGTTGAAGGAAAAATGGTGGATCTTCATGCAAAATCCATCATATTGTTTGCGTTTTCAGTAATGCACCCAATAAAAATTCTCAACTGGTTGTTTCATTCAATAGATCTAATCAATATTTAAAACACAAATTTGAAAATTCAAACTTTAAAATTTCAAAGTCATAGGCCTACCAAAAATGAAAATTAATCGTGTTCTTGTAAATGACGATTTCGCATTCGATAATTCGATTATGAAAATGACTGCATTCGATTTTTGAAATTACTGCATTCGATTTTTTTTAAATGTTCCATCAACCTCGACACAAAGTCGAACAAGGAAAGATGTGATGTTCGGACGGTACACCACAAGGACAATCTTACCACCACAACGCCAATTAAAAATTATACGTTAATAACTCAATTATAAGCCACTGCATGATTAGTCCAATAAGTTCAGGGTTGAGCGAACAATTCACAATCATTTGTTGTGGAGAAAAGAAATCTATCTATACTTATTTATATTTGAAAACAATAACTCCTTCAAGGTAAAACCATATAAAACTTGAGGTGAAACGGTGAAGACTGAAGATCGATCTGTTGTCTATATTCAACCGTTTGAAGTTATAAGTACCCTCACCCAAGGTTAGTAAAGTTAAAAGTAGTAGTACTATAATAACCTTGACCCAAACCTTCATGTTTTAAAAGTTAAAACCCATTATAACTGTACCGGTACCTATTTTTGAACTGTATTGATTCAATGGTAAAATTGTCACATAAGGCATCGTGACCAATTTTCCATCTTTTAAACCTGAAACTTGTGCTTTCTAGTAGCTCTTGATTGGATCTATTGATTTATTGGTTTAAAACTCCCTTGAGCATAATGGAGTAGACCTATGCATAAAAGTACCCATAAAGATATTTCAATTTTGGTAAGAGCACGTCAAAATATTTTCACTAGAGCAGTTGAAAAAAAAATTGTCACGATACTCCAAGAAAATATTACCAATTATATTTATCAATCTCCCAATATATCATCTGATTTCTTCGTATACGAACATCTTTTTCTTAATTTCTTTCTTCGCATAATGAATACGAAAATAAAAAAAAATAAAAAAAATGAATGACATGGTACGATATCCATATAAGCAAATCAACCATAATTCCAAAGTAGTGTTGTTGCTAGCAAGGAGGTAGGGAGGGGGGGGGGATTAAGGAGGTGACCAGCCCTCGCGTCTTACATCATCTCCTCTGCAATGTAAAGAAACTACCCTCCACTTCCGCTCGAAACATTTCTCTCCTCCTCTGCACTCCTCTCTCCATCATATCATATCCATCACCACGGGCGAGGAATGTTGTTTTGTTAATAAGATTGTTGTGTCAAAGTCTGCGACTGTACACGTAACTGTGACGTTTCTCGGCCGATTAGCCAATGGCGATGCGGGATGTGATGATTAAAACTCCATGTGATGATCATCGTGAATCATTTCAGGCCTAAACTTGTAGCCTCCAAACAACAATTTATAATACCACTAAATAGAAAGTATAGGCTTATGACATCAAATCTAGAGGTTAACAACTCCTGATATCAGGTGTGCGCTTTGAAATAATTAGAAAAAAAAATCATCGGAAATTGAATAAATGGAAGAATGGTCAAGTAAAATGAAAAAATAAAAAATAATGAATCAATGAAAATCCCTCGAAAACCAAAACAAAATCAGGTGTACGTGCTTTGAAAAGGATGAACAAAATCCCTCGAATACAGATATTTTTAAAAAATCGTGTAACATAAAAAATATAAAATGATAAATCAATGAATATCCCTTGAATGCAAAAAACAAAAATACAAAAAAAAATCATTGGTGATTTTGAAATAAAAAATCAGGTGTACCTACATCAAAATGCCGAGTTGTGAGCCCTCGGTACGCCAATAGATCGTGGTCATCAGTACAGTGCGTCGTCAAACCCAATATGAATTGAGAAAATTGAACCCTCGATCAAAATGTTGAACTTGGAGTGAGACGAGTGTTCGAGTGGCTAGCACACTGAACCGTCATACAGGAGATCGGGGCTCGATTGCCGCCGTGGTCGACCATCCTGCAGGTTTTTCGTGGTTTCCCTCTGTCGTTCAGGTCAATACTGGGATGGTTACTTAATTACAGGCCACGACCGACTCCTTCCCACCATCCAAAAACATCCAATAAAATATAACCTCTCATCTCATCATCCCATCATCTCATTCATCATTCACCGACGCCAATAGATCGTAGCCATCAATATAGTGCGTCGTTAAAACCCAATATATATATATATATATATATATATATATATATATATATATATATATATATATATATATATATTTAAAGTTGTTATCACCATGGTTACCCATGCTATTCGTTTAGACTATCACTCCGATAATTTGTCAATATTTGTATTGGGCGTAACGACGTACCGTACTGATGATCAAGATCTATTGGCGTCGGATGAATGATTAATGAGATGATGTGATGAAGGTTTCTTAGGTAATGGGAAGGACAGTGGGAAGGGAGCGGTCGTGGTCTATATTGTAGGAACTATCCCGGCATTAGCCTAACTAGAGAAGGAAACCACGAAAAACCCCTGTAAAGATGGACCGTGGCAGAGATCAAACCGTGTCCGATATGCCCCTCACCTACCGGATCACAAGAAGCTAGCGCACATGCGCCGGTACTGTAATAGTAAATTTCATGATAGCGAACGAACAAGTCTAGGGATAATGAACAAATAACAGAACAATCCAATTATTTGTTTTGAAATTCGAACTTTGAGGGAATCCTGGAAATTCTTATTGATCTTTATATACCTTCTTTGTCTTTGAGAGTGGAAGTTGGAGTGTAAAGTCACAAACGTCAGAGAGAATACTAGGCCTATGTAGGGGATGTTCACCCCCCCCCCCCCCCGCCTTACCACAGCCCCCCCGAAGCGGTTCCAACAAAGTTCTCCTCAGTTATACCCCAGAGGCACGTGAGAGCTAGCCCAACTGTCTTGTGGTCATAACGCAGAGGCCTTATGCGCACCACAAGAAAGGGGGCACTGAATATTTTATACTAAGGGTTGACATCTCCTGGAATCAGGTGTATTCTTTGTGAAAAATCACCCTAAAAAAGAATAAATCGAAAGAAATCGACGAAATGAAAATAAATACCCGTACTCAAAAGTCACGGAATCAAATGGGATTGAAAAAAAATTAACGATATCAAAAATCAAGTGTAGACCAAAATGTCAATTTGTTAACCCTTCGATTTTATCCTGAATTATCTCTAACAATTCTTGCACCAAAATGTAATTTTCAAAAAAACTACAAAATCATTTTTAATGCATTTACATTTTGAAAAATTTCCGCGCTGGGCGAAATGAGCTCTTCGACTAAATTGATAAAGGGAATTCAGCGTAGGCCTAATAACATTTTTTAAAATTATTTCAAGGAAGGGGACAGTGCACTTATTTTTAATTCGTTATTTCTGACGAATAAGCATTTATAGAGTAATCACATTTACATATTTAAATGACGTATACTTCTTTCAAAAGCTGGACCAGATAAGTTTTCAAATATGTTACCGGTATGCCATGTTTTATGTCACCACTGTTTGTGGATTTTCATGGTTGATATTATAGGCTTCTGTCACGTAACAAATGACAAACAATCGTTACCATAGCAACACAGTGAACTGGTGGACTACCAAATATTCTGATTGGTCAATTCAAACTGGTGGACATTGTTGTCTGTCTCTTTCAACAATGAGTGTCGTCACTTGACAGAAGACTATAGTTACCATAGCAACACAGCGAACTGGTGGACCACCAAACATTCTGATTGGTGAATTCCAACTGGTGCACATTGTTGTCTGTCTCTTACAACAATGAGTGACGTCACTTATTTAGACGAGCTTTAGCGAGGATTCAATTTGACATACTGAAAAAAATTGGTGTTCGTTCAAATGTTGGTTTTTTATGGGGTTTTTTCGGTTCTCCACAGGTCAAACGGCTAGTTATCAACTTCAAACTTTTTTTTTATCATGCTTCCCCATCTAACTTAAATCTGTATAGTTTTGTGGCATTATCGGATAGTAACTTTTTTTTATGAATTTCAGAAATTTAAAAAATACCCATTAGAATATCACGGCGGAAAAAAAAAGAAAATATTTTTATTTTCAAAAGAGATGAAATTTTGCGTCAAGTTGAGTTACATTCTGATACACATTTCTGAATACTTTCAGCTTGATCGGGTGAGCCATTTCGAAGAAAAACTATAAAATGTGCTAAATTGGTACCACTCGAAGCAGTTTTTACTCATTTCTAACTCAAATGTCACCCAATTGGCGAATGTAGGCAAAAGTTTGGCAAAAAAGTCGACATATCATTACTATCCGCTCGTCTAACAACGCATATATGGCGTTTTCCTAGTATCTAGTTAATTTGACGATAAGCAGTGGTTGCGGTGACGCATCTCCCTCTAACCTGCGTGCAGACATTCAATTCTCGAGAAAAACCTGACTTGATTGATGTTCATCAAAATTTCCCATCGACAATCAAATAAACATATAAACCAATGGGCTATTTATACATTACACTCATAGGCTTAACCACACTATAGGCCTACTTTTCTTTCGATTCTCTTCAAATTTAATTGATTAATTTCTGTGTATTTATTTTATTTTATCATTTATTAAATCATTCAGCCGTGTCTAATTGAATTTCAGGAAATCTGAAATTGAAGGACTATTTCAGGGATTTCAAGAGATTTCATGGCAATTGCACTCCACATTTCAGGAGTTGTTAACTCTTACTCACTCGACTGTTAGTTAAAGAGGCCGCAGGCGCTCGTATTTCACGCCGCAAACTCTCACGGCCGTGATTTTTGTGACATCAATATGAGTGTTTTTGCATTATGTTAGTAATTGAAAAACGAAGGTTACCGTAAATACAGAATTTTGAACCAAAAATTTGTGATTTTTCAAATTCTTCAAATGGAAAATGGAAAAATTTCTAATTTACAAAAACCTAGATACATATTTTTTAATACAAAAAAAAAAACATAGAATGTGAAATATATCAGAAGTGTGAGCTAGGGAATTAACGGCGTTTATGTGAATCTGAGTTCGGCGGGCTAGTCTATGGGTGGCGCCTAGCACACGATGCATGTTTAACTCGAGTCTGAAGCGAGCGAACAACGAGCCCGTGTAGAGCGCCTGCGGCCTCTCGAAAATAAGATATGTAGTCATGAGAGATAACAAGTTCTTCCACTAACTATCAATCCATCAAAACTGGGTTAAATATATAGTTAAATATATACTCTTTCTCAGGAAAAACGGGAGTTATCAAATCAATAATAATCGATATTTAAATTTAGCAAGTCTCTTATACGTATAGGCACAACGAAGTACGTCAAGGGCGATGAGCTGCATGGCGCATTCTCTCTCTCCCCCCCCCCCCTTCCCCCCCCTCCCAATCACCTGACCTACCTCAAACAGTTTTCGCAAGTGTTTGAGCCGAGCGTCGTGCACTCTAGCACACGGTGTCGCCGAGAAACGGAGATATTATTTATACATTCATGCAGTGACATATTCGAGTCGTGGCCTGGCCTTGGTGCATGATGCGTGGTCACGTAATACTTCGTTCACACTAGGATCACTAACTGCAGTTAAGCTAACTGCAGTTAGCATCATGGATGACACCGTTCTTAACTGAGATAAAGTGTTCACACTGACAGCGATGAAATGGTTGTTAGTGACGTCATGCACTGCCATCTTCCTGTTCGACCACTGTTACATTTTATATTGCATTTATAGATTTACAGATTTTCTATTGATATCTCCATTATCTCGCCTTGTTTTTGAACAAAGCCACCTATATAATCCGAATGATGTAAATAATATAGAGGGCCTTGCTTTGAACCAACAATGTGACGATACGAATGATGTTGCTCTTTGCGAAGACGGTGGTTTTTGATCGCATCAGTTAAGCTAACTGAGTTCTAGAAACTTAGTTAAGACATAACTAGAGTCAACTACTAACCAAGTTCCGTTCATATTATAACTTAACTAACGTTATCTACTTAACTGTGGTTAAATTATGTAATGTGAACGAGGTATAAGCATGGATCGAGCTGTCGGCGTGGCGGCGATCACAGCAGATGCTGGGGGGGTTAACCCTCTGTGATCAGAGTTGTCGAAAATAATTAGGAAGGGATCAATTCAGTTCGTTGTGAGTGCATGGGAGTCTATCCAGAGGGATATGTCAGTATTTTGGAACTTTTGATCGGTATGAGATATTAGTTTTTCGGTGATAACTTCCGATCGGTATGAGATATTGGTTTTCAACTTCTGATCGGTACGAGATATCACAATTCTATCACGAGAGGAACACGTATCTTATTAATATCTTCAAAACAATGTCACACTACCTTGAACTGGATTCTAACATTTAGTAGTCGGTGGGCCTGCAGTATAGGCCTACTAGCCATTGATTCTTCGTGGTTTCCCCGAGCGGTTAACAACTCTTGAAACCTGGTGTACACTTGTCATGAAATCTTCATGAAATCCCTTGAAATCTTCTTGAAATCCCTTGAAATCTTCATGAAATCCCTTGAAATCTTCTTGAAATCCCTTGAAATCTTCTTGAAATTTATTTGAAATCCCTTGAAATCTACTTAAAATCCCTTGAAATCTCCCTGAAATCCCGTGAAATCTCCCTGAAATCCCTTGAAATCTTCTTGAAATCCCTTGAAATCGTTTTGAAATCCCTTGAAATATCCCTGAAATCCCTTGAAATGTGAAATCAGGTGTACGCCAAATGTATACTAGTTGCTTACCCCTCGGGCAGTCGGGCTTCCCTCTGTAGCCTGTAGACTATTATCGGGATGGTCTGTACGATAAGGCCACGACCGCTTCCTTCCTCAAATTACCATTAGCTGAGAAACCTTCATTTCATTCATCATATTCACCGACACCAATAGATCTTAGTTATATCATTGCAGTGCGTTTTTTAACCAATTATCCAATAATAAATTCAAAAAAGAAGTATGGTACTTAAGTTATTTACTGTGGAATAACCGTTTCGATAAACCCCATAGGCTATATAATCAATTCAACATTCACTTGCACCCATTTTAATTGTTCATATTTATCAATTTGTGTACAATAAATCGTTTGCCTATACGCAGCCTAGCGGTGCGTGAAATGTAGCAGACAAACCACCTGCGAATTAACGACCCGTCATCGGGCTGTTTGATGGGGTCGTCAACCCAAACTAGTCTGAACAAACTGAGCGAGCGCAGAGAATGAGTCGAGGCATAAAATCACGGCTCGAATCGTTATGTAAAATCTCTTGGATTGGAAGAGCGTAGCGAGGATTCACTGTCATCGATTTGAATCGTGATTCAATGTTTTTTTTTTGGGGGGGGGGGGAAACGCGCCACACTGGTCTGACAAATCATAATCAATCGACGTGAAACTCTTCTGGACTTTGGGATCATACCATTTTATTTTTTTTCCTTTAATAACATCGAAACTTGATACAAAATCATTGTTCCCCAATTAAGGCTATGGATGAAATGTGGGATCGTTTGGACGGGACACCACAAGGGCGATCTTACCACACGAATATAGTTAGATACCGAAATGGATTAAATATCTGGACCCCCCCCCCCCCCCAAAAAAAAAAAAATAGCATTGGGTGACAAAACAGTTCTTCCCCTCTCTTTGTTTTTCTCCTCTCTTCTCCTTTCGTCTGCCTCTTTCTGTCTCCTACCCCCAATAACCTGTCTGTTGGTGGGGTTGTGTATACTCGCGAAGTTAAAAACTATACATCTCTCTCTCTCTCTCTCCATTTCTCTCTCTCTCTCTCTCTCTCTCTCTCTCTCTCTCTCTCTCTCTCTCTCTCTCTCTCTCACTCTCCCTCTCCCCCTCCCCCTCTCTCTCTCTGTATTTCTCTCTCCTTTATCTCTCTCTCTGCCGAATAGGCAACACTGCGCGTGTTTTTATCTTTATAGGTGGTATAATTATAGGGGACCGTGCAAATCCACGCAAGCAAGTTGGACTGTTTTTTATACACACCTTGACTTGTACCAGCTCTCTGTACGAATCACTCGAAGTATGAAACCAAAAATCTTCCTAAATCTTTTCGAAATAGATGATATCAATTGATGTCCTTCTCAGACATTTCAATAAGTCTGGATTTTATATATAGAATTAGAATTATGCTGTGTGAAATGACATTTTCTAGGATATGGTGTTTAATTATTCAAATTACGATTGAATTAATTATAAATACCGGAATGTGTATTTTGATGGAATAAGAAATGAGCTCATTTCACCATGTATTTACATTTTGTGTATGTATATAATGAAGTAAATAATTGAAAACTGTTGAAAATGTATGAAAATAAAGACATGCGTTTATCGTAGATATTGAGCGGCTGATTCGAAATCAGAAGCTGGACGAGCGTGGGTTCGAG
This sequence comes from Brachyptera risi, assembly GCA_964007535.1. Lineage (NCBI taxonomy): Eukaryota > Metazoa > Arthropoda > Insecta > Plecoptera > Taeniopterygidae > Brachyptera > Brachyptera risi. The sequence continues at coordinate 4,743,229 of OZ023334.1, forward strand.
TCCCGTAAAAGGCTTGAGATTTTGTAAACGTCTTTTCACTCATCAATTTCTAGTTTCATCATCGCCCGCTCATTCGTACCCCCATATAAACTAGCTGTTGGTGGGTTCGTTAAGCAACATCAAAACGATCAAAATAAATTAATTCACCAAGATCCGTTGAACTGTTTTTTAACTGACCTAATCAATCAAACATCCTGAACTAATTTATTGTCAAGTTTAAATTATAAAACCCATCTGAAACATACTTTCAAGCTAGATTTCCATGACAGCGTTTTTTGCCAAGCAGTTTTTAAGCCAACATGTTGATAAGACGACCAATCAGTGACAAGAGACGTGATCTCTGATTGTTGAGCTCGCCTCAATTCCACCGCCTTGCGAAAGCGAAACGCAAATCGCGTTCATGGAAGGCCAGCTTTTAGTCAGTTCGGTTTCGAATGTTGGTAATCGTTCTCAAGTTGTTCCAACAATGTGTGACGTCAGAGTTTGAATTGAAACCAGCTAGCTGTGAATGGGTGTCAAGTGCGTGAAACAGTCGGGAAGGCCGTGGTTGAACCACCTGAGAGAGCCGGGTTCACTGACGTGTTGCCATTGACCGCTAGAGAGAGAGGGGGGGGGGGAGAGAGAGAGAGAGAGAGAGAGAGAGAGAGAGAGAGAGAGAGAGAGAGAGAGAGAGAGAGAGAGAGAGAAATGATTGAGCAGTGTTTGAGTTGACGATGCTGGAAAACATCGACATTTTGAAAGTTGCAAACACATTCCATTTCCGATAACTTGTACGAAATCGGATTCTGATATTTTGCTAGACCCAAATTTTTCCGATATATCGAATTCCGAAAATTTCGATAAACGAAAGTTTGGAAAAATACATTGTTTCGTTTCTGGCAATTCAACGAAACCTTGACGTACTTTGACGACTCGCAGTCATACCGTCCAATCAACAGGGCTGTTAGAACTATAGTGAAATTCAAATATTCAATCGGGGTATCTTGAAAAATGATATGATCCAACTGGCCTACTGGTGAAGCCACGCCTATTTCGAGTCGTCAATTATTGTTTCCCAATTAAGGCTACAAGGATGAGTTAGTAAGACCGTTTTGTAGCGGCACGTCTCTTAGTTGTTTCAACACTTCGACGCGGCTTGTCAACAATTATTAATAACTATATAACACCTAATATAACTGTTTTGAATTGAAAACAATGAACTTTCATTTCACACCAGGGCCGCTCTGTCTGATGTGGCCATCTACACTTCTCTTGCAGATAAAGTCTTTCAATTTCCAGAACTTCCATCTATTATTGAATAATGATATTCCATTGAAAAGCCACCCTCGGTAGCTCGGTCAGCTGAGGCACCGCTTCAGAAACTGAAGTCACCGTTGAGCTTGGGTTCGAATCCCGCATAAGGCATGGGTTGTTGTAAATGGCCAATTACTACTCATCACTACATAATTTCATAATCACCTGCTCATTCGTACCCCCGTATAACCTAGCTGTTGGTGGGGTCGTTAAGCAAACAATAATCATCATTCATTGAGAATGGCAAAATTATCTATTGATCCATGTATTGATCCCCACCACTGGAGTAATTTTAATGCTTACTCAGATGAGTCGTAACCAGTTCTTATATAACTGTAAAAGAGTTCTTGTAAATAGTGTTTTGACAGATTGACAGATTGACAGATTGACAGATTGACAGATTGACAGATTGACAGATTGACAGATTGAGCTGTCAGTCGAGGAGAGTGGTCTTCAGAAGGCCGTCATGTGGAAGTAGATCTACACTTCATGGTGATTCCTGGGAACTGAAATATTATACAAATCGATGTAAATCCACGTTGAATTCGGTGTGTTGTTTGTTTTTCATGTGAAAAATGGTGACTGAAAGCAATGGAACTCCTATAGCATTATGGGCAAGGGTCCAAATTTTTGTCTTGGAAGATCAATCACAAGATATATTTTTTTTTAGTTTTGTTAGTTGTTAGTTAAAGGACATCACAACTCTAGAACTAGATTTTAACGAATGATGACGATATTTATTTCCCTAATTTTAGAGAAAACTAGAAATGATATTTTTTTATTTTATTTAAAAAAAAAAATATATATATATATATCATTTCTTTATTTCCCTAATTTTAGAGAAAACTAGAAATGATCATCTCAATTACAGAAATCATCATGCATTTATTTGTCCTTCAGGACCCGGAAACTCTTCGAGTCGTGACGTAGACATCACTCGATTCTGTTATGTTTCTACACAGAATCAGTATTGCCTACGTCACGACTCTATAGTCTCTGGAGGAAAAAAAATGATTCCAATTCCTGTCATTGAGATGATGATTTCTAGTTTTGTTTGAAATTAGGTAAATTAATATCGTCATTTTTTATTGAAATCTAGTTTCAGGGTTGCGATGTCCTTTAACCTCGAGGCACGATCTACTGGGCAATGTCACAAACCAGAGCAGCATTGATTTTTAATTTTTGTATGTACATTTGAATGACACATTATAATCAAGAAGGCGGTTTTCGGACATAGCTTTGTCCGAAATGTGTCTATAAATAGATTTTAGGTTAAGCCTATAGGCTGAGGTTTGGATTTGTTCATTCATTTATATTAAGTTCAACGACGCCTGTACTGATGGCTATGATCTATTGGCGTCGGTGAACGATATATGAGATGATGAGATGAAAGGTTATTTTATTAGGTGTTTCTGGATAGTGGGGAGGAGTCAATCGTGGCCTGTTGTTAAGGAACCATCCCAGTATTGACCTGAACGACAGAGAGGTACCCCTGTCAGGATGGTCGACCATAGCAGGAATCGAACCCCTGTCTCCTGAATGACGGTACCGGCACTGAAGTCAAGTCGGGCGTGGGTTCGAGCTCCGTATAACGCACGAGTAGTTGTAAAGACAAAGGCATCATATGCTTGGTAAGATGAGCGACATTTTGTACGAATAGACCATTTTCGAAAAGAATGAGCCATCTAGCGGCGATCGTTTGAACTAGAAGGGGATGTTATTACCCGAGTTCGAAAGTCCTATGCTGCCGATGCTATTTAGCACGTTCGATTTATATTATTGTGCGTTACAGTGAAGGTATTAAGTTATAATAAGATGGTAGTTTCAACATTTATATGTTTACTATATACTGAGAGATTTACACACTGTCAGAAAGAGTAAGATGAGAGATAATGCAAGTTTTATATCTTGGTATTTTGCCTTTAACCCTGTGTATAAGAGGACTGACTTTTTGAACAGTACTAAAACTCCCAGAATGCAGTACCAGCGATATCGGCTGCTAGGAGGCGTGACGCGCCTGCGCATTGAATTATGAAAATGGTCTGCATACATACGCGGACTTGTTATTGTATGCTTCACTTTCAATGAACTAGATGTCCCGCTTCAATATATTATCACCATGGCAACCCATGATGGTACAATAACTACAGTCTATGGCAGGGGTCTCCAAACTTTCCAGCCTATTGGGTCACACTGACTCCTCCATCCCTAATGCCCAAGGTCCAACAGTAGCACGGCTTGAAGCATAAGTAAAGGTCTGTTTCTGTCATTTGATACCTGTTGAATCCTATGCAATATAACATGGTCAACAGGTTTGACAAGGTAGCAAAGAGACTTTTACTTCTGCTTCAACCTGTACAACGTTATCTTGCGAAATATAGTGCGACTAGTGTTTTGTGACTTATAATTCCTTAGTGAAAATATACAACTGTGTTTAATTTTGATTTGGTCGAAGGGTAAACAACCACAACTTTAACCCACTGGTGTGACTGCGCTTTTGTTGTAAAAAGTTTCAAACAGCTACAAATGAGAAAGTTTTAATTCTATCGTATCTATTTTGATACGTATTTTGATTTTGATACGCATCTATTGAGATATAGAAAAAATGGATACGATAAAATTGAAGCTTTTCCATTTGTAGCGGTTTGAAACTTTTTCAAACAAGAGTGCTAAGTCACACCATTGGGTTAAAGTCATTCCACTTTACCGGTATAGTAAATTTGGTGTACACGTGACTTCGGATTTCAAGGGATTTCAAGAAGATTTCAAGGGATTTCAGGTAGATTTCACGAGATTTCAAGAAGATTTCAAGGGATTTCAGGGAGATTTTAAGAAGATTTCAAGGGATTTCAGGGAGATTTTAAGAAGATTTCAAGGGATTTCAGGGAGATTTCAAAGGATTTCAGGAAGATTTCACGAGATTTCAAGAAGATTTCATGACAAGTGTACACCAGATTTCACGAGTTATTATCCTCTCGGGCGAAACTATGACGCGCCGGATTGGTGGTGCTCTAGGGCCGCAGTTTGGACACCCCTGATCCATGATAACAGGCCCATCCATCAATGCGACACCGCGTCTAGTGTAATCCTGGTATTTCATAACGATTGTTGTGATGGTGTACCGTTAGTTGCCGTTAGTGCCGTGTGCAAACCGACGGCCACGACTTGTCTGCAGAACAGAGCGGTGTCTGTACAGGTGCATTGCAATTACTCACATTCCGCGCGCGAAAACGATGTGCATGACGGCGACAGCCGGATGAGTGAGCCGGGTGAGGAGAATCCACCCCAACTGTGATATTTTCAGTTTCAATTGATGACAAATAGGTTTTATCACAACCCTGAAACCACATTTTAATGAATGATTACGATATTTATTCCTCTAATTTAAGAGAAAACTAGATTACTCTCATGAAATCAAAGGAAAACAAACAAATATAGCTATACTTGATAAAATTATACATTGTTATTTTTTCTTAGCTCTCTTCTTAAATCACTTATCTTCGTTATATTCTCCACATCTTCTTCCAATTCATTCCATTCCCGCAATTCATTCATTTCCCATTCATTCAATTCATTCATTTCCCATTCATTCAATTCATTCATTTCCCATTCATTCAATTCATTCATTTCCCATTCATTCAATTCATTCATTTCCCATTCATTCAATTCATTCATTTCCCATTCATTCAATTCATTCATTTCCCATTCATTCAATTCATTCATTTCCCATTCATTCATTTCATTCCATTCCATTCATTTCCATTCAATTCATTCATTTCCCATTCATTCGATTCATTCAATTCCATTTATTTCCATCCCATTCAATTCATTTAATTCATTCCAATTCTTTGACTTGATACGCCCTTGTACTCAAATGTATTCAGTCTCCGTGTTTCTAATCTATAGGCCTAGCTATTTATTCGCTCGTGTATTCAAGTAGGTAGTGGTGTTTTTTGTGGTTCCTATCGCTATAAGTGATACCAAGACACGATTCAGCTGTTGGCTCTTATCATGGCTTATCACCGTGGTCCTGATGATACGATAATCACCCCAGCTTATCGTATTATCAGGGTTGTCAGGAATGTCAGACGGCTTATTGGTTGTGATAGGTTGGGTTGTCATACCCGAATTGTTACGTGAAACCTGAAAAACTGAAAAAAAAATTTGTCGCTGTTTGAATACTCATGGATACAGTATACTGAATTGGGCATATAATCACAATTTTTTTTTTTTAATAATATCGAAACTTGATACAAAATCCTTGTTTCCCAATTAAGGCTGTGGATGAAAAGTAGGATCGTTTAGACGGGGCACCACAAGGGCGATCTTACCACCCCGTTTTGATGAGATAAAAGTCTTTCAGTTTCCGAACGCCCGGAACACATTATGACTGTTTCTGTGATATGTATCCGGACACAAAGCACACGAATGTTGATATCTTCCACTTTGAAGTATTATTTCTGAAAAAAATGTCCGACCTGAACTTGAGATAGAAAGAAATAATCTTTGATATATTCTTGATCAATTATAAAATTTAATTATTGAAAGTCTTACTTATTGATTATAGCTAATTAGATCAACTTAATTAGATTAGAAAACGATTGAGCTATATATGAATGAATAAATGAATGTTGGGGTTTGAAGGACAGCGAGGTCATTTTGCTCCTGTGATCATGTCCGTGTACTCTGCCATGGTTGTCACTGGTTGTGGATGTTTCAAGCACATGGAGGAAGCGGGAAGGAAAGGAAGAAGTAAGAGACGATGAGGAAGAAGGAAGTGTGACGAGATAATGATCTAAAAAGCAGCGCTCAATAGTCTCTCTATATACACCAATCACCAAACGACTTTCGCTCGACCGATAGGTCGGGGCCCTGGGACCCTGAAGAGCATATACTGGAATAAAGTCGACTCGGTTGTGTGACATGGGTTTTGGTTGTCCAACCTCACCTGAACCCTAATCTAATTCCATTGAAAAGTAGCCCGAAGCCCATGTCACACGACCGAGTCGATCTTGTTCCGGTTTACGCTTTTCATACGTCCCCGGGGTCCTCACTCCAGGACCCCTATTCCTGAGATAAATGAGATGTGAGAAAAATAAAGATGAGTGAGAAAAAGATTATCTCACCTAAAATGGCCGATTGGTAATGGTAAATCGGCCATTTTAAGTGAGATAATCGTTTTCTCACTCACTAATATTTTTCTCACATCTCATTTATCTCAGGAATAGGGGTCCAGACCTTATCGCCATAGTTGACCCTTTTGGGATCTACGTCAGTTCTTGAGATCGCGGATCCTTTCAAGCCCTCACACCACGCTAGGTGTTCGAATTCTTCGAGGGGGTTAAAAAAAATTCATACATACATATACGCATTGATACGTATTTTGCTATTTTTTCAAACGAGCGCAAGCATCTTTATTTTTTAGTAATTTTACTGAAACTTCATACTAAAAAGTTGTACGACGTATCAATATACCGGGTGCTAATATAGTTCGTGATAACATATTACATGGCAGTGAAATTTAGATTTCATACATTTTCTTATGATAAGAATAAAAGTAATATAATACATGATAAGATAGCGATATTACATAAAGATTAAACCCCGTCGAACTGTATCGGCCATCACTCTTGAAAAGGGTCTACATTTATTTCGAATATTATCAGTGTTACTGAGACAGGTGGTAAAGTGGCTATAGGGCACTTGGCCGTCATTCAGGAGACCGGGGTTCGATTCCCGTCATGGTCAACCATCCTGATTCATCGTGGTTTTCCTCTGTCGTTCAGGTCAATACTGGGATGGTTCCTCTACAACAGGCCACGACCGACTCCTTCCCACTATCCAAAAACACCCATTAAAATAACCTTTTATCTCATCATATACTATCATCTCATTCGTCATTCATGACGCCAATATATAGTAGTCATCAGTACAGTGCGTCGTTGAACCCATGAAAAAAAAAAAATAATATAATAATAATAATATATATATATATATATATATATATATATATATATATATATATATATATATATATATATATATATGGATATATTCATCAATTCATTCATATATATATAATGAATATTCATGAATGAATATGTATATATATATATATATGTATATATATATATATATTTATTTATATATTTTTTCCCACAAACCGTCATACCGAATATGCGAGGAAAAACCTGCTTGTTTTTTGTGCCAAGGTTGACCGACAGCACGGTCCGGCGGTTGATAACCCCACGTGGTGGGGCAGGGGGGGGGGGTGGGGGGGGGGGCATGACATGACCACTGCATGCGACAATCGTGGTCGAACAACATGGGCCGTGCAGACAGCGTAATTGCATGCCCATGTACGGTGCATGTAAGTGTTTGCCAAATTATATGGCCGAGAGGAATATACCTCCTGTCGTGGCTAGGACAACGGTCGAGGAATGTGCACGGAGGATCGGTTACCTCTTCATTTATTATTCTTTGATTTTTGTTTGGTTAACGATCCCACCAATAGGTAGGTTATGCGGGGGTACGAATGATCTGGGCCCGGATTCTATCTTTGGGGACGTCCATAAATTATGTCGCACTTTTTTAGGCCACCAAAATGTCACTATTTTTTAAAAGCACCGTGCGTTTATACTCTCTTGAAATCAACATTCTCCACAAATATCTCAACGCTTAAAACACATCATAACCCTGAAACTAGGTTCCAACGAATAATGAGAACATTCATTTCCCTAATTTTAGAGAAAACTAGAAAATCATTAACTCAGTTTCAGAAATTATAATCAATTTCTTGTCCCCCAGAGACCAGAGTCATGACGTAGACATTACCAATTCTGTATAGAAACATGAACAGAATCGAGTAATGTCTACGTCACGACTCAGAAGAAGGGGCCTGATTCTGGAGGAAATTTAATTAATTTTAATTCCTGGAATTAAGACGGTGATTTATGGTTTTCTCTAATATTGTCGATATAAATATCGTTATTATTTATTGAAATTTAGTTTCGAGGTTGTGATGTCCTTTAATGTTGGTAAATCAACAGGTTTATAAGTGTGTATCTTGACAAATATTCCGTTTTTGTTGTTTTTGTTGTTGTTGTGGTTGTTGTTGTTGTTGTTGGACGACCTAGCTGTAGATAGCAAAGACATTCAAATCACATCCGAGTTAAAGCCTAGTAATTAATTACTTTTAAAGATTATTATTTATCCAGTTTGAAATCCACATTCCCCACGTCGTGCCTGTGGTGTCAGCCGAGCCTCTTGCCTCGCAACGAACACAAGATCCGGTTACTTCCTCCGTGACGTCACACTCTCTCTCTCGTTGCCTTGGTTACCGTCAGCCGTGTGCTCGCGTGTCTGGGTTCGATACCCGTGCAGTGCGACATCTGTTCCTTTCAACTTCCCATCAAGTAAATGTGACTTTGGGGATTTGTGCTCTGCTGTACAGATCGTGCCCGAGTAGGCGCATACATTCATGGAGGTCATACTCTCTACATAGGGCCTATAAATCAACATTTTAACCCAATATTGTATTTGTATAAATAATATATATATATATATATATATATATATATATATATATATATATATATATATATATATATATATATATATATATATATAATATATCTAATATAATGATATATAATTCAATGATATATAATATAATATATATAATGGATCAAGGAATCAATTTCAATAATACCATATATATATATATATATATATATATATACATATATATATATATATATTCATATATATATATATATATATATATATATATATATATATATATATATATATATATATATATATATATATATATGCATGTATATATGCATGTATATATAGTTACTATTAAATTATCCACAGTAAATGTATGATTATTATATTATATAATATATAATATTATTTGATACGGTAGCGATTGAGAGTACTGTATCGCCTGATCCACCCATCTCGCAGTTTCAATTTGCTTCTCCCCACTGTACCGTTGACACCAGCCCCCCCCCCCCCTCCCCCCCCCCCCTGTGTTATCAATGAATGAAGCTCCCACGAAGTCCTCTTCCGTTAACCACTGATAACAGTACTGATTACGAGCACTGATGGTTTGTCTGTCACTCCAACTCTTGCTGTAACATTACCGACAAATAACCTAGCTGTTTGGTCGATACCAGTATCATGTATGTAGGCCTTTCATAGCTACCTATCTACAGGGTTGTTCGTCGTTGTACGAACCCATGCTAGGGGTTAACAACTTATGAAATCTGGTGTACACTTCTGAAATCTTCGTGAAATCTTTTGAAATCTTCCTGAAATTTCTTGAAATCTGGTGTACACTTCTGAAATCGTCTTGAAATCTTTTGAAATCTTCCTGAAATTCCTTGAAATCTGAAATCAGGTCTACACAAAATTTACTATAGTTCATTTTATACCCCTCGAACTCATGTCGATTATCGTTTACATTGCGTCGATAATTAATTGTAATATATCGATTATTTTTCTCCTATGTGATAATTATATCGACTGTCCGAAGTATGAACTATTATACTTGATGAATACATCCGAAATTTACAAAAAAAAAATATTCCCACAGAATATATTCGAAGTTTTACAGAATTTGAGCTCCACAGATTGATACACATTATTCCATATTCACATTATTCCACATTATTCCATTTATTGGATCTACCATTACTAAGGAAAAATATTTAATGTATTTTTCAACATCAATTAAAGCTATTTTTTGTAACCTCTGTACATAATCTTCATATGTACACAATTTATACAATTTTTCAGACCCATCTGCACAAGTCATAATATATAGATGACTTGTCTGTGGGTCTTATAACACAAATTTCTACATTATTTTGATGTATTTATTGAGAAAGTCATCAAGAATGGCAACAGGTATAACCAATTAAATCGTAAAACGATTAAATTATGCAATATAGAAAACAGGAAGGCTGTGAAAAATTGTTTACAAATCAATGTGTGTGTATAGCTTTCCATTACATTTCCTATAAATGTCCTGTATCACTCATCTCACAACGCATGTGTAGCGTTTTCCTAGTGTAACGTGATCGAACACTTTGTGTGACACTGTGACGTGTGGCCGAGTGGTTAATACACTGAACCGTCATTCAGGAGACTGAGTTTCGATCCTCCATCCTGGGTTTTTCGTGGTTTCTCTCTGTCGTTCAGGTCAATACTGAGATGGTTCCTCAACAACAGGTCACGACCGACTCCTTCCCACTATCGATAACAGCTAATATAATAACCTTTCGTCTCATCATCCCACCATCACATATATCATCCACCGACGCCAATAGATCGTAGTCATCAGTAGAGTGCGTCGTTAGAACCCAGTATAAAAAAATGAAAAATAAAATTAACCTCTCGTCTTATCATCCCACCATCACCATCTCATACATTATTCACCGACGCCAATATATCGTAGTCATTAGTATAAAGTGTGTCGATAAACCCATAAATAAAAAAAAATGAATAGGTTAGAAATGAACTTTGTGTGACCAAACACAGACATGACCTCGCTGTCGACGCGCCTTTAAACCCCAACACTCACTCCCCGTCCAACTAGCGTGTTTTCCTTACGCTCGTTGAATCGATCAAACGGGAAATATGTCATTCTTCACTCGGAATGTCGTCGTCGCCTCGCACCCCCGTTCGACGTGCCGCCACAACCGTCGCTCGACCGTCCCGGCTCGAGCGACCTTGTTCGCTGCGTGACGTGCGATCAAGGTCAAATCGCCAACCGGCCAATCAGGTGGCTAGCTGATCTCCGCGGTGGACCAATCCCGTTGCGGCATTTTTAGAATCAGTGGTGACAATTTTGATGCTGGGCATTTTTACGCAAAAGTTTTTGAATGCACACATCATAAATTCATTCAAATTAATAGTAACTTATATGTAAACAAAATTGTGAAGTCAATCGGACGTAAACCTTGGTTGTGGTAAATGCCGGGGGGGGGGGGGGGGGGGCTGAAGAGTGCATACCGGAATAAGAATATTACCAAGAGTGAAGGAGGGCTTGGCGTGCAACAGTGCCGCAAGAGCTACCATTTCGAGGAGTTGGTTAGAGCACAGAGGAGCTGTAGTTAGGGTTATTTGGGTCAGGTTTTGATCGTTTCCTCGAATAGGCACATCCTCTTTCTAAGTAAACACGCCAAGCCAAGTTCACTCTTATTGGCAGTAGTCTATCTGTATCCCAGTATACGCTCTTCAGGCGCCCCAATGCCGGGATGCTAATTTTGAGCAAATATTGATGAGGTTGGTTTTAGAGCTTGATTAAGATGTTTTTTTCATTATCAGCTCGTGCATAGTGCTTGACAAACAATAGTTACCACAGTAACACAGCGAACTGGTGGACTACCAAATATACTGATTGGTCAATTCCAACTGATGGACATTATTGTCTCTCTCTGTCAACAATGAGTGACGCCACTTGACAGAAGCCTAAGCAATGAGTGTGGCTGGAAGTGGAGGACGTCATCACTCAAGAATGTATCGACATTCCTGAGGCATTCTCAATCTTGAAAAAAATCAGAAATACTTCTCAGAAATATGTCGTTTTCATCAAAAATGGTAAAAAAAATTGGAATCTTTTTACCACCGGATGCAAATCATTTTTTTTTTAAATTTTAAATCATTTTATGCTAATGTCTTAATCAAACAGAATATTTACATGGACAAAAAAAACATACACGATCAAGAATATACCGAATGGAAATGAACAGTATGAAGTTGTAATTTAGGTTTGCTCAAAATCATCTCAGTTTTGTTTTGCCCTTTGAAACATATCTATTCCTTTTGAAAATTAAATCTCATCATTTGATAGCTCAACTCTTATTTTTTTTCTTTGACATCTTTTAAACTCTTTATGTAAGTTATATGTTTCATAACCTCTACACATAATATGTATACTGGTGAAGTGAAAGGCAAATAAAAACTAAACTAAACTAAACTAAAACTCGTCGTGTTGATCATTATTTGCGTCGATTGAATTCCACGCTGATTTCTTTGCAGATAATTTAATTGAATAAGCTCCCCATTCGACTTGTCCGGCACTTTCTCTGTGCATATACCCGAACTGGTACTGTTTGTCTTACCATTCAGGTCATCGATCAGTAGAACGTGATTGACAACATTTACGAGCAACAGGCGTGCGTTAGGACTTTTTAATAGGTTCATTATGAAAAGTGTAAAATTCATTTTCCAGAGAAGATTTTTCATGTATTTCTCATTCATTATGTTGTTTACATATGATATAGTCAATAAAAGTTATAAAAATGTGAATTCTTCATTCAGAATAATCCTTGTGCTGGGAAATTGTCATAATTGAAGAGTTGAATTGAAGTAAATTAAAGAGTTGAAAGTTATTTAGTGAATTTATACCATCACAAAATTCACGTGGTTACAGATGTTATTCCAATATTATCGCAATATGGTCACATTTATTATAGTGGAAACATGAAAAAAAATGTGTGCTGAGAATATAATTATTTATAAATACAATCACTTCCAAATAATGAAATATTAATAGTTTGAATAATTACTCTACATAATATTCACGGCGAAAGTATAAAGCCAATAAGTTTATTCATTAATTGAGTGATATATCTCACAATGGTTAATACGAATGTATACAATTATTAATTATACTTCTTCTCAAATGGGCACAACGTTATATATTTTTCCCCATCTCCTTGGACTAGTGCCCCTTGAAAATTTGTCGACCTTATATGCCTCGGTCTATTGAGCCTGTGCCTTAATACTAGCCTGCTCGTCGTCCTGACGTTCCCGTCCGAACGATCCTACCTTTCATATTGACCTCTCAAGAGGGTAACAATGACTTGATTTCAAGCTTTTAATGCGGATAAATATTAAAACAAAGGCAATTCGCACTTTCTATTCAGAACATATTTCACTATTCAGCTCCGCCATTGAATATATTCTACGTCTGTTCCATTTTCAAATTGTGATGCGACGTTCGATTTTTAAATGTCTAGTTTTCACTCGGTTCTTGGGAATGCGGAAGATAATGCACAGAGAACGATGTACAACGTCTTCTTCTTCTTCTATTGTAACTGCATAATGTGGATTTGTATTATTTTTGCTGGCCGATTCACACACATTATTATGCCAGTGATCCGTCTCGTGAGATGAGTTTCTATTCCGCTCGGCCGGTTCTTCAGATGTTGAAGAATGCATGTCGATACGAAGGTTCCGAGCGACCGTCTACCCTATTCTACACCTATATCGCGCGGGTGGTTCGCGTCTTCATCTGTCGTGACTACATGCACCGGTATCTTCGGATTTCGGATCTAACGTATATTGATAGCTTAATTCAACGTTTCTTTTTTATAATGCCATCAACATTCTTTTTTAAGGATCAACTTCTTCATAATATCGGTTTATATTTTATAAATGTATGTATTTTTTTATGTATTTAACGACGCACTACGACTGTTACGTCTACTGACTATAGGATCTATTGGCATCGGTGACTGATGAAAGAGATGACGGCCAAATTTGTTTTTCATTTTTGTTATATTTCGTTGTTGTTGTTGTTGTTGTTGTTGTTGATTTTACTGACATTTAGATGGACATGTTTTCTTCTCAAGAGCCCTCAAAGCCTATATTTGGCTTGTCTGTGGCATAAACACAAAATAAAATGTCAAATTTGATATTATAGTTAGTGTAAATCTCTAGGAACTGGAATAGGCCTGAAAATAGACAGTATATACAACATATATATCTGATAGTAATAAAGAAGTGGGAAGAAAACGGTCGTGATTTGTTGTTGAGGGGAGTCAATCGTGATGAGTTGCCTGAATCCACCGCAGGGTCGCATCTCGGAGAGAGAGATCGGATACTTCCATTACATTCAGTGTTCGCCAACAAGGCTAGGCTGGTAGGATCGTTCTGACGAGGCTCAACAAGGATCTTATTCACCACTGTTTTTATATTCAGCAGTTATCATTTTGACGTTATTGAATTAAAGTGTGTATTAAATTGATTTTAGAAATGGTATTTGAATAAACTAGGCAAACGCGTTATGTGTTTCCGCGTTGATGGATGAGCTGGAACATATCAACTTATCTTTGGATTGGTTATTATATATATATATATATACACCTTGAGATCCAAACCATTAAATCACTGCCATCTTATTTTCCATTAATAATTTATATAATAATAAAGAAGGCTTTGTTTTAATCGTTTACAATCAAGTGGTGACACTTGTTGCTTTGATTTAATAGGTATCTTAATAGCTTTGAATAATTGACACAAATAACATTATATATTTTTTTACATCGAAACGGCTGATCCGATTTGAGTAAAAGTTCGGAATAATGTGTATCATTATCAGATTGAAGTTCTCTGAGAATTTGAATCCTCTCAGATGAAATATTTTTCACGAATGTTTTCCTCTGGCTTATTCTAATGGGATTTTTGAAAACTTTGGAATGAGTTTTCTCAGAAGTTGTTCAACCGATCGTGCCTCAAAACTATACAGCATCAAGTCAGATAGGGGTTCATGTGTGTGCCAAGTTTGATTTTGAATTTTTGTCTGACCTGTGGAGCGCGAACAAAAAAACAAAAAAAACAAAAAAAAAAACAGGCACTTTTTTTTCGGTATAGTGTAATTGAGTCTTCGCTTCGCTCATCCAATAATACTATATGCATGATGGAGATGCAAAATTGTCCTTTTTCTTTAAATAACATCGAAACTTGATACAAAACCATTGATGGCTAAGGATGAAGAATAGGATCTTTTGAACTTGTACTTAATTCACATCCGTTTGTAAGTATATCTTAGTGCTGAAAAATATTCATCAAAAGTCTTACAAGAATATGGATTTAGTTTCTGACTGAAGGTGAAAGTTGACAGGAATCTCTGAATTCTACTTGACGTTTCCAGTGTTGATTCCCTGTCTCTCTCTCTCTCACACACTCTCTCTCTCTCTCTCTCTCTCTCTCTCTCTCTCTCTCTCTCTCCCTCACACTCACTCTCACTCCTCTCTCTCTCTCTCTCTCTCTCTCTCTCTCTCTCTCTCTCTCTCTCTCTCTCTCTCTCTCTCTCTCTCTCTCTCTCTCTCTCTCTCTCTCTCTCTCTCTCTCTCTCTCTCTCTCTCTCTCACCTCTCTCTCTCTCTCTCACACTCTCTCTCTCTCTCTCTCTCTCTCTCTCTCTCTCACACTCTCTCTCTCTCTCTCTCACTCTCTCTATCTCTCTCTATCTCTCTCTCTCTCTCTCTCTCTCTCTCTCTCTCTCACTCTCTCTCTCTCACTCTCTCTCTCTCTCTCTCTCTCACACTCACTCAACGCGAATCAGGTTAACCTTGGTCATGGTTTTTCTGAAACATTTGAAAGATGTGCTATTTATAGCGTTTTACAATCTTGGACCCGACACGTAGTCCGACCCGATCGACCGTCTCCCCTATCACTTGGCATCATCGCTCGGGTGGTTCGATCCGTCACGGCGAGAGCAAATACAGGTTGATATGTATACAACGCTTTGCAACAAACAATGTCGTAGTATACTTGGATTCCCAAGAGATGAAAGTTGTATACCAACTGAATCATAGTGAACATTTCGTCAATTGTAGAGGAACTCACTGAGACGAGTGGCCGAGTGGTTAATACACTGAACCGTCATGCAGGAGACCTGTGGAGCGCAAACAAAAACATGTAGGGCCAAAGAACTTTTTTTTTCGAGGATGGTGAAATTGATTCTTCGCTTCGCTCATCCAGAAATGAATACAAAATACATGAAAAAAAGTATCATGTCTAATTATAAACAAATTGTCAGTGTAATGATTCATTTCCGTAGATTTAAAAATGTACAAAATTAAAAACTCATCCACGGTTTGTGTGTTTTCGTCTTTTTTCCCACACATCGGTTAACCGCATCCTGCGGATTGCCTACACAGGCCCGACAACAACTACCGTACTGAAATCTGGTGTACACTTGTCATGAAATCTTCCTGAAAACCCTTGAAATCTTCTTGAAATCCCTTGAATTCTTCTTAAAATCCCTTGAAATCTTCTTGAAATCTTCTTGAAATCCTCTTGAAATCCTTTAAAATCTTCTTGAAATCCCTTGAAATCATCTTCAAATCCTTTGAAATCCCTTGAAATCTTCTTGAAATCCCTTGAAATCTTCTTAAAATCTCCTTGAAATCCCTTGGAATCTTCTTGAAATCCCTTGAAATCATCTTCAAATCCTTTGAAATCCCCTGAAATCTTCTTGAAATCCCTTGAAATCTTCTTGAAATCCCTTAAAATCTCCTTGAAATCCATTGAAATCTTCCTGAAATCCCTTGAAATCTTCTTGAAATCCCTTGAAATCCTCTTGAAATCCCTTGATAGCTTCTTGAAAACTTCTTGAAATCCCTTAAAATCATCTTCAAATCCCTTGAAATCTTCTTGAAATGCCGTGAAATCTTCTAATCCCGGGAAATCTCCCTGCAATCCCTCGAAATCTTAAATCAGGTGTACTCCAAATTTACTAGTTGTTTACCCCTCTCACGGGCCCACCAACCGAACAAGGTGAAACCATGTGGCTATATCAACCTTGCCACGGCTACGGCCGAGGAGTAGGCCTACACACGACCATAACCTAGCCCACCACACACTCACGGCATGCCCGAGCGGCGGACCGTGACGGCCGGGGGTCAGGGTTCGATTCCCATCGCCTCTCCTCGCTGACCACACGGCAACACGCGGTGTACACATACCGTAATCACAAATATTATACATGTGCATACTTTGCTATGACCATTAGGGTCACGGTAGTTGGAGGCGACGAAGGAAATGAATTACCGCCTAGCGTTATATATATATATATATATATATATATATATATATATATATATATATATATATATATATATATATATATATATATATATATATATATATATATATATATATATATATATATTTCACGGATTTTTTCCTCCGGGTTATTCTTATGGGATTTTTGAAAACTTTGAAATGAGTTTTCTCAGAAGTGGTCCAACCGATTGCGCCTCAAAACTATACAGTATCGAATTAGATAAGGACACTTTTGTGTGCCAAGTTTCAACTGATTTTGAATATTCGTTTGACCTGTGGAGAGCGAAAAAAAAGAGCACTTTTTTTTCGGGTATGGTGAAATTGAGTCTTCGCTTCGCTCATCCAATTAAAAATTTCCATGGTACAGACACCGGGCACGCATGCACTCCCTCAAATTTTTTTGAAGTTATTAAGGAGCGGTGCCAATAATTTCCGGTTCTATATGGTCTTGAGAAATCCCTGTCTCGACTGATCAAAGTCAATCACCAATCAGAGTCAACTGGCCAACCACATAGTTGGTCGAGTGTCCAGCCTGACCTTACTCAACGGCCGTGTGACGTCATGGACCGAACGGACGTGCCGCGCCGAACGGACGTGCCGGGATAATGGACGCCCGAGGCAGCAGCCTTCAACTCGCCCAAACTTGGACCAAAATCGCGCGCCTTCGCTTTCATCCTAGCATTACACTTGAAGATTTTCATTTTTTTCATATGGGGTTTTAACGACGCACTATACTGATGGCTACGATCTATTGGCGTCGGTGGATGATGAATGAGATAATGGGAAGATGAGATGAAAGGTTATTTTATTATGTGTTTTTGGATAGTGGGAAGGAGTCGGTCGTGGCCTGTTGTTAAGGAACCATCCCAGTATTGACCTGAACAACAGAGGGAAACCACGAAAAACCTCTATCAGGATGGTCGACCATGGCGGGAATCGAACCCCCGTCTCCTGAATGACGGTTCAGTGTATTAACCATTCGGCCAGTTTCACTATCCTCTCATTCGTACCCCCGTATATCCTAGCTGTTGGTGGGATCGTTCAGCACACAATAACCATCAAGCCTGTCTGGAGAGATTCTAACATGTGTGGTGTGTTTCGATGAAGGTTCTATAGACACACCACAATGTAGTGATACCAACCTACTCCATCTTATAATATGAAGAACGTGTTCCCACTCCCATACTTACTTGGTTCACACAATATAACTTCGTAAATTAACCATGAATACACAAATAAAAAATACAAAAATAACATGGGCGGTATTTGTGGTTTCTTGCGGCCAGTTCAGAGCCAGAGGTCCCGATGGCCTGTAGCGATTTAGAGGATTTCCTTGTGAACTAGATGCATAGATAAGAGTGGCTACAGTATCGGTGGCATTGTTGAACTTAACAAAATCTATAATTTTCGTGAGAAATAAATGAAACTGCTAACATAATAATTCTACTGAGCATACATTGTTGACCATTGTTGTTTTATAAAGTTTTATATAGAAGCGATAGTTGCGCCACGATGTAGTGATACCAACCTATTTCATCATAATATGAAGAAGGTGACCCAACTCGGGTCTTGAAAGTGAAATATTTCCGGGGTCAGAATCTGAGTCCAGCGTCCCGATTGCCTGTAGCGCAACTATCGCATTTATATCGAACTATTTGAAACAGGAATGCTCAACAATGCTATATACACGGCCCAGTAGATTACGAAAATTATAGATTTTGTTAGTTCAACAATGCCACCGGTACCGTGGCCACTCTTATTTACATCTAGTTCTCGAGGGAATCCGCTGAATCGCGACAGGCAATCGAGACGATTCGCTCTGAAATGACCACAAGAAACCACAAATGCCTTCCATGTTATCAGTATGGGAGTTGGAGCACCTTCTTTATAATATGATGAAATAGGTTGGTATCACTACACCGTGGTAGCGCTACAGGCAATCGGGACCCTGGACTCAGATTCCGACCCCAGAAATATTTCACCTTGCAGACGCGAGTCGGTAAACCTTCTTCACATTATGCTGGAGTGTGTTGATGCCACTACATGGTATGCAGACGAGGAGAGGCCCGGGCTGGTCACTATTCGCAGGCCATCAACCTTACACAGCACTAGCAGACTGTTGCTCACACAACTAGAGTCACTTTTTGTGTTCACGGGAGATCAAGGCGAGAAACATCCGTGCGGTAATGATGGAGGAGGGGGGAGACGGTCGATCGTAACCTTCATCTCTCGTAAATACATTTATAAATACTCACATACACACATATATATATAATTATATATATATATATATATATATATATATATATATATATATATATATATATATATATATATATATATATATATATATATATATATGTATGTATGTATGTATATATATATATATATATATATATATATATATATATATATATATATATATATATATATATATATAATATATATATATATATATATATATTTATATATATATATATATATATATATATATATATATATATATATATATATATATATATATATATATATATTTACACATATATATATATATATATATTTACACATATATATAGATATATATATATATATAATATATATATATATTTACACACACATATATATATATATGTATAATTGCGCCTACCGGTCGGCACAACGCAACCACCCTCACACGTGACCCGGTGAGTTCAGAGGTCACGAAGCAGTGCGAATAGGCGGTCATCACAAGTCTCACGTTAATATGATGTGGCGTGTATATTAACGACTTGTTTCCACGAGACATGAAGGCTCCGAGCGACCGTTCCCCCTATCTCACATCACTAGCGCGCGGGTGGCTTCTTTTGTGGATATACAACTTACATATGTAGTCCTACTCTACAGAAAAACGGGCACCTCCACAATATCGACTCATCTTCCCAACCTATTAATAGACATCAATATGCAGAAAAGTTTCAAGTCGATTGGGGCGCGTACAGAGAGAAGAAAAAACTTGTAAATGAAGACCTAGTTTTTTTTCAGTAAATTCATAGAAGTATTTACCACGCTCATCTAATAATATAGTCATGACTGAAAACAAATAAAAATATACTAAAATTAATTATTATTTATTATTATTATTATTTTATTTTTTATTGTCGTTGTTGATCATTACATGATATTTATACTCTAAAAACAAATAAAATAACAGAATAATATATTGTAATAACAGTGTTTTCCTAGTTAATTACTGTAACAAACAGTTTGATAGTCGTATTTTACGCCACATAAAATTACGACCGTGCTGTAAATAGTATATACTAAAACATGATTTTCACATTATCTTGTATCCACGAGAGGCGCAGGTAACGATCGACCGTCCCTTTTATCCTACACCTCTACCGAACGGGTGGTTCGCACCGTCATATCGCGACAATACGCTAAACTTGCATCATTTATTCCACCAGTTAAATTAATCTCATCATAACCTTTATAAGCCCTATCTAGTGGATAATATAATCTGGTCAAATGATGTATTATACGTATGTTCACCTATAGTTGTATCTAGGAAAGATGGAGGAGCGAAACGTCCGTGCGCTAGTGTTATGGGATGAGGGAGACGGTCGATCGGAAACTTCAACTGTTGAGGATACAAGTGTTCAACTAATGATGCAGTTATCTTCTTTATCGACTTGTTTTGCATGTACTTGCACAAGATGGTGTTTACATCCTTGTACATTCCGTGAAATGTTTCTTCCTGGTATGGTGTTATGTAAATCACTTCTTTGGCAATAATGTTACTGGCAATAATGTTACTGGTAATAATGTGACTGGTAATAATGTTACTGGCAATAATGTTACTGGTATTGTCACCGCTATTAATGTTACTGGTAATAATGTTACTGGCAATAATGTTACTGGTATTGTTACCGCTATTAATGTTACTGGTAATAATGTTACTGGTATTGTTACCGCTATTAATGTTACTGGTAATAATGTTACTGGCAATAATGTTACTGGTAATAATGTTACTGGCAATAATGTTACTGGTAATAATGTTACTGGCAATAATGTTACTGGTATTGTTACCGCTATTAATGTTACTGGTAATGATGTTACTGACTTCTTGTTACTGGTAATAATGTTACTGACATACAAGTTTCTGATATCGAAGAACATGTAATAATGTAGAATAATATATCATGTATTATTTCTTATAAGAATAGTAATTTTTTTTTTGATGTTCGTCATATTGTTCACCAGTTGAACTTCCAATGATTGTATCATCTGTATTAGGCCTATTATATGTTCGTAACGCAAGGCCTATGTACCTTCACCCCATCTTGCAATAATTGATACTTGTAACCTTGGAAACGGTATAGAAGGAACTTCGCTGAAACATTGAATAATTGAGAAAAATAACCATAAGGTTTATTAGAATGATGTGTAATAATTATCCTCCAGATAGAGAGCTGATTATTCCATTATGTAAACATAACTTGCAACAACATTACAACAATATTACATAAATAATCATAAACCGAGAATTAACAAGGTCAATAAACAGCAAAAATGGAAGAATAAATTAACTTATTATAATTAAATAGTGAATGATTATTCATTTCATTAATCATTTTATGTCATGTTTAGCATAACTCTCGAGTCTCCATGTTTCCTATAGGTTTTTGCTTCATATAAATCTACGCGAAGAAAATAAATACAAATACAAGTAATATAAAAATAAAAGTTGAATTACCTGAAACATATAAATATGATTGAACATATAAAAATCATTCCAGAACATGAAAAAAAAACACAAATCAAAAATAACAACCTCTACAGCCAGATGGTAATGATAAATTTATTTAATCAATAAATACAAAATATAAAAAATTACCGCAAATAAGCTATATAACATTTTACATCGTGTATAAACATATCCTACAAGGAGTTCATATAAACATGATACGCTATATAAAAATCATCTATAACAACATAATATAAAAATATAAATACAAAAATCTAATAACTACCAATAAACATCAAGAAAATAATAAATTAATACAAGTATGCATAACCTAGAATCATAGGTACACACACGTGTATTGACGAGCGATGAAGGCTCGAACCACCCGCGCGCTAGTGGTGTGGGATAGGTGAGACGGCCAATCGGTGATTAGCTGCCAATTCTGCCAAGTTGTCTTCACCTATGTTGCCAAAATGTTGTTGAATATGTTGCGAAAATCAAAATCATCAAACTAACCTGACCAAACAATCAAGCCAGAACCAGCAATAATGACATTTATGACAATTATTACAGTTATGACAATTATGACAGTTATATGACACTGAACCTTCACTGTCGTAAGAAGGAACACGGTATAGGCACACTGAACCTTCTGCAAGAAAGACGTCCTCAATATCGTATATTCTAGGCCTATAAAACAGTGGTTGTTTAATAATTTGAGTTGATATGTTTTGAATCTCTTCCCATTCATGTCTCAAATTTGTCTTCCCATGTGTTTAAGTTTCTGTTTCAATTTTTGTTTTGCATATCTATTTTCTTCGTAAATTTTTTTTTTTTTTGGGAAATTAGTATTTTTCGTAAAAAAAATTAAAAAAATCATTTTCGTCAAGTAATTGTCAGTTGACAAAGGTATTACATATTGTAGTTATTATTGTTCACCACTTATTGTCTTTGTGTTTGATTAATTCAACATATTTTTTTTTTTTTTTTATTCTACAGACAAGCCTTTCTAAGGCTTTGTAGATCTTTTTGAGAGTGTTATATATTTGTATTCTTTGTGTGACAATATTAATAATAATAAAAAAAAAAAAAATTACTAATTTCTCAAAGATATATAGGCCTACACATCAAAAGCGGGCTAAAACAAGTGGCAACCAACATATACTACCTTGGATTACCTTTTCATCGAAATCCCAATTGTTCGAAAAACCGAATGCTCGAACTGTTGAGAAAATGGGTCTTCGAAGATATGGGATTTCAAACGATTTGGTTTTTCGAAGATATGGGATTTCAAACGATTGGTTTCTCGATGGTTTGATGTACTGGCTCATCACATTTGAAGCTATACTGGGGTCAGCTATGAAAATATTGAGAATGTTTCATTTATTTGTTGGGCCGAAGCCCACAAAACATGTGATGGCACGCCGCGTTTTGTGCACCACTGATGTATTATTTTATTTATTTACAAATATTTATTTTATTTATTTATTTTTGTATTTTATTTACAAGACATGGCAAGGGTCAATGTACTGTCCTCGGGTCACAGGTCAACCCTCAAGTGCCGCCAGTAATAGATCTGGTGTTTGGTTCTGTACACGCACACACGCACACACACACACACACGTATTGTCACACTCATTGGATCGCGTCATCACTGTGCAATAGCCAATGTGCATCAAGTAGTATTAGTCATTTTATTTATATTGGGTTTAACAACGCACTGTACTGATGACTACAATCTATTGGCGTCGGTGAATGATACATGAGATGATGGAGTGATAAGATGAAAGGTTATTTTATTAGGTGTTTTTGAATAGTGGGAAGGAGTCGGTCGTGGCCTGTTGTTAAGGATCCATCCCATTATTGACCTGAACGACCCACGAAATACCCCTGTCAGGATGGTCGACTGTAGTATATAAAGTATATGTATTATCATAGCAACAGCCGAGTTGACCCCGGCGACACACCTGTTGCAGCGAGCCAGAAGTGCATGTGCAATCTGACATCGGCTGCAGTCACGTGCGCAAAGTGCAACGATGGAATGCACTCGGATAGTGTGACGTCACGGCCAAGGTTGACTTGTGAACGAGCGGGGGTGCTGATTGATTGATAGGAGACGGGCGATCGGCTCTGTCCATTACACTCGAGTTCGTAATGTTTCCAATACCCCAGGGATGTATTTTCAGGGAAAACTTAACTTTAAACAACTAAACTAACACTAACACTAAAACACTAACACTAACTTTAAAACATAAATTTGATTTTCGGAGTCGATTTAATGAGATAATTTTTTTTTCTGTGATATCTTTCGAACGGAATGAGATATTGTAATTCGAATAAGACGATATCACAGGTAATTTTAGTATACCTTAATTAAAGAGGGTATACAATTTGACTATATAATTCCTGTCGCATAACTGTCGAGCGTATACGGCTGAAAAAATGTGTTTTTTTAACTGTATATATATATAGGCTACGCTTGACAATTTATGCGATATGAATTGATTAGTTATAACTTATTCCATCTTGAAGCACAGATAATCGAGCTATTTCTGCTTGAAGGTATTGAAAACGAATGTTCATTACGTACTCTCGCATTACTACTACTTTTTTATTTTTTTTATTTGATTTAAATAATACTTACATACAAGATTAATCAATACGCTGATTACGCTCTTCCACAAAGCCAAAAAGGCTTATCTGTGAGATGAGAAATGAAATTAATAGCTTGGACAAGGAAAAAATAAATGAAAACTTTTCAATAGTTGAGGAATACAAAATCGAATATATGTATATATATATATATATATATATATATATATATATATATATATATATATATATATATATATATATATATATATATATATATATATATATATAAATATGTGGACATGAAATTCAAAAATTAATATATCATTATACATCAAGAATACAAATCATATCCACACAGCTAAAGACATAAGAAGTTGATGCACAAGAATAATTGAATAAATATCTAATAAGTGTATCCCACTGCACAATTGGATCAATCATTTTCAAAATTAGTATAATTAATTAACCATTTCCTAATTTCTGTTTCAACATGTCACTACTACTAATACTACAACTTTGATGTCTCATTTCTTTCAAAGTTATCATCAAACACTGATATTCCGCTAAATCGACTCCCATGGACTCTCAACTGGATTATTCATTGATGAATATAATACAAAATACCTGTTACACGCGTACTTGCTATAACAAGCCGAGCTACTGGAAAAAACTAATCTACTCAAATATAATATGTTCTAATGTTAGTGTTTTTCCTAAATATACATTCCATCACATATTGGGAAATATTACAAATGGCGCCCAACGTGGGGTGTTCAATGTTAGTGTTTACCCTGAATATACATCCCTGATTAGACGAGCTTTAGCGAGGATTCAATTTGACATACTGAAAAAAATTGGTGTTCGTTTATATGTTTTTTTTTTTTTATGTTTTTTTGTCGGTTCTCCACAGGTCAAACGGCTACAGCTATCAACTTCAAACTTGTTTTCGTCATGGTTCCTCATCTAACTTAGATCTGTATAGTTTTGTGGCATTATCGGGTGGTAACTTTTTTTTTAATGAATTTTAGAAATTTGAAAAATCCCCATTAGAATAACCCGGAGGAAAATACTTGAAAAATCAAAATTTTTCAAGACCTCTCAAATTTTCGCCGAATATAAAGGAAACTATTAAGCACATTTTGAGAGATTTTTCGCATCAATCGGATGAGAAATAACGAAGAAAACGCATTTATAAAGCATTTTCCCATCAATTTAGGCTATTACGGGAACCAATTAAATCTATAGCAACAAGTGTCACCAATTAATTCAAAACGATTGAAATGAATGAAGAGGAAGGCCGTGACATAACTGATTCTCGTAAGGTTTTTGAACGTTTGGAGTGATCCAAGGTCTGTAGATGTAGATTGGGTTGACAAATTATTTTTCATTCTAGATTTCTATACCCCTAAGCTCGTCTAACAACGCGCATCCCGCGTTTTCCTAGTACATGGAAACAGTACATACTGTACTGATGACTGAGATCTATTGGCGTCGATGAATGATATATGAGATGGTGGGATGAAATGGTATTATATTAGGTGTTTATGGATAGGAGAAGGTATCGGTCGTGGCCTGTAGTTAAAGAACCATCCCACTATTAACCTGAACGTCAAAGGGAAACAACGAAAACCCCTGTTAGGATGGTCGACCATGACGGGAATCGAGCCCCGGCCTCTTGAATGACGGTTCAGTGCGCTACCCGTCCTAATTGGAACAATGGTAATTGTTGATTTCTTCCCGTTCCTAATTGCAATAATGGTGATTGTTAATTGTACGATAGATGCAATTTTGTTAATTTATCATTTCTATAGCTATGTCTATCCGTTGCGCTTATGGTTTAGCTATTAGCTATGGTTATGGTTATATTATGGTAATACGGTTTGTGGGCGTGCGCAGAATTGACAATAAGGCACGGCCCATTTAGAAAATACGGCATTTTATCTCTAATAGAAGTTTTTATCTTGGTGTACTTGAAGCCGGTTTCACTAACTGATGATCAGTGGAGGCGATAACTAGTGAATAAACTCGTTTCACCGAGGGGTTAACAACTCCTGAAATCTGGTGTACACTTGTCATGAAATCTTCTTGAAATATTCTTGAAATCCCTTGAAATATTCTTGAAATCCTTTGAAATCTTCTTGAAACTCCGTGAAATATCCCTGAAATCCCTTGAAATCTGAAATCGGGTGTGAACCTACACCAAATTTACTATTTGTATATCTCTGGTTGTGTATGTCATTTCAGTACCTTATAATAATGAGACATGTTTCCGAGTGGTTAGCCCACTGAACCGTCAATCAGGAGACCGGGGTCCGATTCCCGCCATGGTCCACCACCCTGACAGGGTTTTTTTGTTGTTTCCCTCTGTCGTTCAGGTCAATACTGCGATGGTTCCTTAACAACAGGCCACGACCGACTCCTTTCCACCATCCAAAAACACATAATAAAATAACCTTCAATCTTATCGTCTCATCATCTCATATATCATTCACCGACGCCAATAGATCTTAGTCATCAGTAGAGTGCGTCGTTAAACCCAATGACTAATACTACTTGATGCACATTGGCTATTGCACAGTGATGACGCGATCCAATGAGTGCGACAATGCGTGTGTGTGTGTGTGCGTGTGTGCGTGTACAGAACCAAACACCAGATCTATTACTGGCGGCACTTGAGGGTTGACCTGTGACCCGAGGACAGTACATTGACCCTTGCCATGTCTTGATGTCACACATGCAATGTGGCGGCGCCGACACATGTACTTGTTGTGTGTAGTGACACCTCCTTCTTCCTTCCTCTCTCATCTCTCTCTCTCTCTCTCTCGGTTCTCTCTCTCTCTCTCATCTCTCTCTCAATTTCCCTCCCTTTCACCTCTCCCTCTTGGTTCTCTCTCTCACTCATCTCTCCTACTCTCTCATGAGCCAGGCTTCTATTCCACGGTCCCGTTGACTCGAGCTTTGAGTACCGTTGTAACAGAGCATGCAGGGAAACGGTTTAGGTGCATATCTTCCTGTTTCTTCCTCTTCCCACCGATGCACCTGTTTTCCAGGTAGTCCAGAATCGGATTCAATTCCTCCGAGACCCCACCCTCCCCTCTGAAAGTGCATCCCTTACTGTCTCCTCCTTTTCCCATCGATTTACCCGTTTTCTCCGGGTAGCCCGCCCCTTCCTCCGTTCGAGAACCGTTTTTCCGGGTAGTTCCCCATTTCCCTCCTACGAGAACCGGATTCAATTCTTCCGAGACCCTCCCCTCCCTTTCATAGTTACATCTTCCTGTTTCCTCCTTTTTCCACCGGTTTACCTGTTTTTCCGGGTTGTTTCCCCCCCCCCCCCTCCCCACCCTCCCCTCTCGACAACCGGATTCAATGCCCCCAGAGGCCTCACCGTCTCTCTGGGAAACGGCATACCATCATGCCTTCGCACAGGTTGCGTCCATTCATCAGCGCGGCTCCAAGAACAGGGTCAAGGAACCACCGACTACAGTCGGCTCGCCGCGCGCCCGCCGGGACACCCGGTCGGCGCGCAGCGCACGGCGACGAGCGGCTGTCCCGCGGACACGGCCCCGTCGCCGTCATCGTATTGCAAGTTCAGTCTTACGGGTGTGCTCGACCGGTATGTCTCGGGAACGGCGAAAAAGCTGATTTACGTTTTGTTATTACGAAAAAAAATTGTAATTAAAAATGGATAATTGATTGTTTATGTTTTCGATTGATTGAGTTTGGTTGATTTTTTTTTTTTTGTGAATGAAAATTTATTGTGAACATATTTCGACCTGTGCTGTTATACAGTTTGCTGTCAACGTTACGTTTGAATCAATTTTTACACGTAGCCATTTTTATTAACAACGTTAATATATTTATTTATTCGTTTTTATAAGACTATCTGTATTCTCGTTATTGATATATATTTGTTTATTTATTTATTAATTCATTTGTTTGTTTATAAAACCGTGTATGTTTACTTTCGTTATTATCAAAGCTTGGGATCAAGACCTATTTACTGTTGGACTTTTATGAGTAAGTCGTGCTTTAATGGGAATAAGTGCCATTATTAATTGAAGACCAGATTTAGTGGAATGCAATTCCTAATGAAATGGACTGACGTTTTCAAATACCTGTTGAGGCCTGGATGTGATAAAGTGGGATGCATTTGCATTCATTTACTCGACTCTTTTATAGCTTGAGGGGGTGGGTGGGGGGGGGGGGGGGTGCATGCACGCGACGGTGCTTATAAAAATAGAGACATTCATATTTGCTATTTTTTTTAAAATTTTACGAATCAGTTGGATTGTATTTGGTGTAAAGACATTTATTCGTTGATAACTTTTGAATGTGGTGGGTATATTTCGAGGAAAATAATTACGATTCAGAAATGCGATTACATCTTTCAAAAGCGTTCAAGGGGGGGGGGGGAGGCACGCACGGTGCTTATACAAAAAGATGAATTAATCTACACAATTTTTTTAATGTTTACGAATTAGTGTTATTGAATATAAAGTATACCAACCCCAAGATAATGTTATGCTTCTCAATTGAATGACATTATATTTTTTTTTAATTCAATCAGTTTCAAGATCACTTTTATCCACAGCCTTAATCAGGGAACAATGATTTTATATCAAGTTTCGATGGTTATTAAAAAAAAAAGTTTTAATATACAATACGTCAATAAATTTCCTCACATCCTTAATTGGTATTCATTCACGTATATAAAACAGATAGAATCCACAAAACTAGAATGCCAACAATTGAAAAGAGCATGAAATTATCTTCGAGTTGGTAAACTCTTTCATTCGATGACACTGGCTCGCATGAGCTGGGACAAAATATTAAAGATGGATGTCTTTATTTGTGTCGATTTAGCGCAATATCATTTTTTTTGTGATATTGAAATATATTGAAATATAATTATATTGAAATATCAAAATTGAACACAGATTCAGGATGGAATCAAATTTGACCAAATAACTCACGTCGCTTGATTGAGCAGCTTATTCGGCTATTTTTTTTTTCAGCTGTATAAGGTTGACAATTATGCGATATATTAATTGAATAGTTATAGCACATAAAAATGAAAACATATAAATAATTATAAAAATTATAAAGATATTAAATATCAAGGATGAATTCCTCTATTTGCGTCGATTTAGCGAACTATCAGGAAACACAGATACTCTTAATACCTTCAGGATGGAATAAAATTTGACTAAAACTCACGTGGCATGATTCTGAAGCTTATTTGGATAAAAAATGCGTTTTTTTTTTGCCGTACAAGCTTGGCAATCAAGCGATATTAGTTGAATAGTTGAAGGGGTTAGAAGCAAAGTGGACCAACCCAATTTTTTTCTCAAAATGATCTATTCGAAC
Source organism: Brachyptera risi (assembly GCA_964007535.1). Classification (NCBI taxonomy): domain Eukaryota; kingdom Metazoa; phylum Arthropoda; class Insecta; order Plecoptera; family Taeniopterygidae; genus Brachyptera; species Brachyptera risi. The sequence continues at coordinate 4,773,082 of OZ023334.1, forward strand.
CACTTCATTCGTATTGTGTTATTTTTTTTTTTTTTTTTTTTTATCACTAGTTTCAGAGGTTTAAACATGTGGACCAAGCTTTCTGGCCCTCCATTATATTTTGGAGCAAAACGGACCAACTCACATTGGAAGTGTTTTGTTTTGACTTCTGGTTTGGCCCACTTTGCTTCTGATCCCTTCAGTTATAGTTTATAGTTTATAGTTATATAAAAGTATCTGTAATTCTTCCGTATTAGAATTTTGATATCTAATACCTTTCAATAAGTTATCACCAAAAACTGATATTTCGTTTAACTCGACTCCTATTGACGTTGATCACCGAAAAGTTATACTCTTTTTAGTTTTTAAACTCTAAAGACCATAGTGTGTAGAAGAACTACTTCCGTGAAAAATCCATATCATAATCAACAAATCAAGTTCTGTTAGATCTAGCAGACTGTACGTGATTCGGGTGTGCTCAGCTCTCTATCTCTGTCTCTCTCAAGCATGCGCAGTACTGTGACGAACCAGACTAGCTGTGCGCATCGGACAATTAGTGTGTAATTAGTGTGTGATTGAGTGCACAGTGCGAGTGATTAGTGCAACAGATATTAATAACACATGTACAATCCGTCGAGGAATATATTTCTTAAGACTGCGCGCGAGGGATTTATATGTTGATAGTACTCGTGGTAAGTAGAGAGAGAGTGGGATGCACGAATTCGTTGTGAAATTATCGTGCTGTTTTGTAAGGAACCGGTTGTGGCATGATGGTTTTCAATTCATATCGTGTCTAACCACGCACTATGATAATAACTAGAAGCTATTGGCGTCGTATGAATGGATGATTGATGAGATGATGGTTTCATTAGTAACAAGAAGGATGGAAGGATATTGGGAAGGAAGCGGTCGTGGCCAGATGGGCTTTTATTAATATTGAATTTAACCACGCACTATAATAATAATCATAAGATCTATATTGGCGTTGAATGAATAATAATAATAATAATAATAATAATAAATGTTTTTATTCTTCAATTGATCATATACATGATATAAGAAAGGTCAATACAAATATATAAATAAAATATAGAATGAAAAATATTTCTAAAAGAATCATTCTAAAGAATGATTAATGAAATGATGGGATGATGAGATGATGGTTTCTTTGGTAATGAGAATGATGGAAGAATATTGGGAAGGAAGCGGTCGTGGCCAGCTAGGTTTTTATATTGTGTTTAACCACGCTCAATAATGATAACCAAGATCTATTGGCGTCGATTGAATGAATGATTACCAAGATGACGGGATGATGAGATGAAGATTTCTTGGGTGATGGAAAGGATATTAGGAAGGAAGCTACCGTTGAACTATCTCGGCATTAGCATAGAATACAGAGGGGAATTACGAAAAAACTCTTTCAACTCTGTGGCGGGGATCGAAGCAAGGCCTGATATGCCCCTCATCTACCGGATCACACGTAGCGAGCGTGTTAGCAACTGAGCTACTTGTGCCGGTGGTCTGAGAGTCGTAGTCCTAGTCGTAGTCGTAGGGCTTGGTCCCCGTTGTAAGCCCGCTTGAAACGAGCTAGATTCACAATTGAGTCGTAATTTCCAACAGACTGCAGGCGTCTATGATGCACAAAACCACAAATAATAATAATAATTAATTAATAATCATGTTTTTCGTCAAAACTGTTGTTTTCACCTATCTTTCCATTTCCTGTCAAACGAGAAACTGTTTTTTGAATTGTTGTTAATTTGACTATATTATCTAGTAGTAGGGATGTTTTGACTTTTGATTATTTCTTATATTTTATATATACTCATATTTTATATTTCATTCCTTACAATATTATATTCTTTGATTGGTTCGTCGTGTCTCGGACCGTGTCGTGATCGTAACGAAACGGAATTAAGTCGAGTCTTAGGAAGAGATCGACCAAAAACCAAAACACAAAAATACGACCATTAAGACAGGTGCGAACCTTGGCATTGATCTCTTTTTTATAATCGTCTTTTAAGACTAAGACGAGAACTAAGACGAGAACTAAGACGAGAACTAAGACGAGAACTAAGACGGGAACTAAGACGGGAACTAAGGCGAGAACTGAGACTGAAACTGTCGATAAAACTGTTGTGAATGACCTTGATGGCAGTATTCAGGTCAGCCGTAGAATGATCCCGCGCTGGAGCCGGCACCTCCACCCGTGTTGAGCGGGTACCCCAGCATAACACGGGAAAAACAGTGCGTATTTCAAATCAATAAAACAATGTGCAGTCATCATCAGATTACTGATGATTCACGATAATGCATATAATGCAACGTATTCAACAAACTGTCGATAGTAAATTAGACTATAAGGCCAACTTATTTGAGGGAAGAACGAATAATTTAGTCAAATGTTGAGGAAACGAAATGCTTTTATCTTCATTCCTTTAATTGGTCTTTACCTTTTCTTTCTTTCATTCTTTTGAGACGCGTGGCCGAGTGATTAATTCACTAAACCGTCATGCAGGAGACTGGGGTTCGATTCCCGCCATGGTCGACCATCCTGACAGTTTTTTTTTTTGTGGTTCCCCTCTGTCGTTCAGGTTGATACTGGGATGGTTCCTTAACAACAGGCCACGACCGACTCCTCCCCACTATCCAAAAACACCTAATAAAATAACCTTTCATCTCATATATCATGCACCGACGTCAAGAGATCGTGGTCATCAGTACAGTGCGTCGTTAAACCCAATATAAATAAATTCTTTCATTCTTCTGTCTGTCGTATGAACATTCTCTCAATACATGCAACGACAGGGAAGTTATGTGCATATATATAAGCTTATTGGAATTTTTCATATCAATGAATTCACGCGTTCAAACGTCTCTGAACGTTTTATATTAGTTCGTCTCGGAATTTCAGGCGTTTCCAGTATTCGTAGGGCAAATAGTTCCCACCAGGGTGTTATCACAGATGCAAATGATCATCGAACTTCACCAGTGCGAGAAACAAAAGTACAAATACATCTCAAGATGCAGACAATATTGATTGAAAAAGCTAATTATTGAAATTTTAAGATAAGATGTGTGGAAAGATCACTTGTATGTAACAGTAACACTCGATATTTTCAATATCGATCTTTATCTCACCACGTCCACGTATCGTTACATTTTTGGGGTGGTAAGATCGCCATTGTGGTGCCCCGTCCAAACGATCCTACCTTTCATCCATTGCCTTAATTGGGGAACAATGATTTTGTATCAAGTTTCGATGTTATTAAAAAAAAACATACAAATAACACGTAACATATTGAGAATGTTTATTATGGATCGACAGTATTTCATGAGATACTTCCCTGAATGATGGGAAGCAGTTTCACTGCAATATGCTTCTGTCAATTAACAATATAACAATTAACAAATAATCGTTACCATAGCAATACAGCGAACTGGTGGACTACCAAATATTCTGATTTCTCAATTCCAACTGGTGGACATTGCTTCTTTTTTTTTTAGTAGTAGTATATAGTAGTGTTTATTCCTTTAATCCTCTTTCGAGGAAATCGGTACACAATTTACATATTTTACAATAAAACTTATAAATAGCATTACTATTGAGTATGGCAGTGAGCCATCATTTATGATTTATCAACGATTTAGTAATTATAGTATATCAAACAAATAATACAACAAATAATGAACTACAAGATTTCAATTGATCGATACGGAATTGAGATAAATCATTAGAACTTGTACTAAAATATAGACACTCTGATACTTAGATATAGATAGCTAGATAATATAGATAATCATCCGTTGAATAATATTTTAAAAAAAACGAATTCCCTAATATGTAAATACACAGACAAGTAAAATTAGTTGTCTCTTGAAACAATGAGTGACGTCACTTGACAGAAGCCTGTGAGTTCATCCGGATTTCACTACGATAGTTTATTAGACGAGCTTTAGCGAGGATTCAATTTGACATACTGACAAAAATTGGTGTTCGTTTTTAGGTTTTTTTTTTTTTTTTTTTTTCGGTTCTCCACAGGTCAAACGGCTACAGCTATCAACTCCAAACTCTTTTTACCATGCTTCCTCATCTAGCTTAGATCTGTATAGTTTTGTGGTATTATCGGGTGGTAAATTTTATTTTTATGAATTTTAGAAATTTCAAAAATACCCATTAGAATAACACGGTGAAAAAACAATTGAAAATTTTCATTTTCAAAAAAATTGAAATTTTGTGTGGAGTTGAATTACATATTGATACACATTTATGGTAATTCTAAGCTTGATCGGGTCAGCCATTTTGAAGAAAAAACATGAAATGTGCTAAATTGGTACCACTGGAAGCCGTTTTTACCCATTTATAACTAAAATGTTACCCAATTGGCAAATTTAGGCAAAAGTTTGGCAAAGAAGTCGACATACTAGTACTTTACGCTCGTCTAACAACGCGTATATAGCGTTTTCCTAGTATGTAAAATTGACTGTGAAAATGTAACGTTGTGAGAGGTTCCCATTGAACGTTCGACAATCGACACGCACGCTCGACAATCGACACGCACGCTCGACATGGTTATCAGACGACCATGTGACGTCACGATTAAAGCGTTTTATTGATGCCGTGATGGAATTCACTAATTGAACACGTATCGGAACAAGTTATCTTGTAGTTACTTAACACTGACCTTGGATTATTTTCACGATAGAAACACGCTTTTTGTTGTATATCAACTGTCACAAGTCATTGTTCCCCAATTAACTATACTATAGTGATGGGTGTGGCTTATTAGTCGGCCATCGAGATATACGTAATTTGAGATGTGAGAGGATGATGGCTACTGTGTGACCATAGAATCATTCCAATAATGCTGGCCTTCCATGAACGCTATTTGCGTTTCAAGGCGGTGGAATTGAGGCGAGCTCAACAATCAGAAATCGCGTAACTCTCGTCACTGATTGGTCGTTTCATCATCATGGCGGCTTAAAAAACTGCTTAGCAAAAACCCCTGTCAGGATGGTCGACTATAGCTGGCTTTCCATGAACGCGATTTGCGTTTCGCTTTCGCAAGGCGGTGAAATTGAGGCGAGCTCAACAATCAGAAATCGCGTAACTCTCGTCACTGATTGGTCGTTTTATCATCATGGCGGCTTGAAAAACTGCTTAGCGAATTCGCAATCCGAATAACGCAGTGGAAGCCCAGCATTAGTCTTATCCAGAAGCAGCAAGCTATTAGCTTCCTTCACGATATCATCAGAGGGAATTCCGTAGCTAATCTTCACATCACATGCAATAGAGATATCCACGCGAACTTAACACTCGGACTAAAAACCATTTTCACTTAATCTCAACTAACACAACTAAATGTATGCATGTATAATTAGACGAGCTTTAGCGAGGACTCAATTTGACATACTGAAAAAAATTGGTGTTCGTTTTTTTTTTATGTTTTTTTGTCGGTTCTCCACAGGTCAAACGGCTAAGCTATCAACATCAAACTTTTTTTCATCATGGTTCCTTATCTAACTTAGATCTGTATAGTTTTGTGGCATTATCGGGTCATAACTTTTTTTTATGAATTTTCGAAATTTTGAAAATACCCATTAGAATAACACGGCGGAAAAAAAAGAAGATATTTTTATTTTCGAAAAAAATGAAATTTTGTGTGAAGTCGAGTTACATTCTGATACACATTCCTGAAAACTTTCAGCTTGATCGAGTCAGCCATTTTGAAGAAAAAACATAAAATGTGCTAAATTGGTACCACTCGAAGCAGTTTTTACCCATGTATAACTTAAATGTCACCCAATTGGCGTATGTAGGCAAAAGTTTAGCAAAAAAGTCGACATACTATTACTATCCGCTCGTCCAACAACGTATATATGGCGTTTTCCTAGTATGAATAAAATTGAGCATCTTTCTATGCCCTATTCAGCCTTGTGAGAGCTTACAAAAAATCCTTGAGGAAAGCTTTAAAAAAAAACGTGACTAAATTTGACATTTCTGTTTCTCCTTGTTTTAGGCAAACAGCGCAGCTCTAGGCCGCGTGCAGAGCAACAAGCCGAGGGGGCTGAACGGGGGGGCGATGGCCACCGCCACTGCGTACGCCACGGGGGGGCCGGGGGGGCAGCAGTACGCCCAGTGGAGGCAGGCCTCGCCTATGCAGCAGGCGCACTACGCGTCGCAACCGCAACAGACCCACCACTACACGTCCCACCAGACACACACGGTAAGCCAAGCACGTACACGGTAATAACCGGACCCGGTATATTCCGTCTCGCCGGTCTGATCTGTAATCACCACTGTGCGCTATTCATTGGTGGAAACATGAACGCAAATGTACAACAAGGACCAACTCCTGGAATCTGGATCCCCTTGAAATCCCTGAAATCCCTTGAATCTCATGAGATCCCTTGAAATCCCTTAAATCTCATGAGATCCCTTGAAATCCCTTAAATCTCATGAGATCTCTTGAAATCCCTTAAATCTCATGAGATCCCTTGAAATCCCTTAAATCTCATGAGATCTCTTGAAATCCCTTAAATCTCATGAGATCTCTTGAAATCCCTTAAATCTCATGAGATCTCTTGAAATCCCCTGAAATCCCTTGAATCTCATGAGATCCCTTGAAATCCCTTAAATCTCATGAGATCCCTTGAAATCCCTTAAATCTCATTAGATCCCTTGAAATCCCTTAAATCTCATGAGATCTCTTGAAATCCCTTAAATCTCATGAGATCCCTTGAAATCCCTTAAATCTCATGAGATCCCTTGAAATCCCTTAAATCTCATGAGATCTCTTGAAATCCCTTAAATCTCATGAGATCTCTTGAAATCCCTTAAATCTCATGAGATCTCTTGAAATCCCTTAAATCTCATGAGATCTCTTGAAATCCCCTGAAATCCCTTGAATCTCATGAGATCCCTTGAAATCCCTTAAATCTCATGAGATCCCTTGAAATCCCTTAAATCTCATGAGATCCCTTGGAATCCCTTAAATCTCATTAGATCCCTTGAAATCCCTTAAATCTCATGAGATCCCTTGAAATCCCTTAAATCTCATTAGATCCCTTGAAATCCCTTAAATCTCATGAGATCTCTTGAAATCCCTTAAATCTCATGAGATCCCTTGAAATCCCTTAAATCTCATTAGATCCCTTGAAATCCCTTAAATCTCATTAGATCCCTTGAAATCCCTTAAATCTCATGAGATCTCTTGAAATCCCTTAAATCTCATGAGATCTCTTGAAATCCCCTGAAATCCCTTGAATCTCATGAGATCCCTTGAAATCCCTTAAATCTCATGAGATCCCCTGAAATCCCTTGAATCTCATGAGATCCCTTGAAATCCCTTAAATCTCATGAGATCCCTTGAAATCCCTTAAATCTCATTAGATCCCTTGAAATCCCTTAAATCTCATGAGATCCCTTGAAATCCCTTAAATCTCATGAGATCCCTTGAAATCCCTTGAATCTCATGAGATCCCTTGAAATCCCTTAAATCTCATGAGATCTCTTGAAATCCCTTAAATCTCATGAGATCTCTTGAAATCCCCTGAAATCCCTTGAATCTCATGAGATCCCTTGAAATCCCTTAAATCTCATGAGATCCCTTGAAATCCCTTAAATCTCATTAGATCCCTTGAAATCCCTTAAATCTCATGAGATCCCTTGAAATCCCTTAAATCTCATGAGATCCCTTGAAATCCCTTGAATCTCATGAGATCCCTTGAAATCCCTTAAATCTCATGAGATCTCTTGAAATCCCTTAAATCTCATGAGATCTCTTGAAATCCCCTGAAATCCCTTGAATCTCATGAGATCCCTTGAAATCCCTTAAATCTCATGAGATCTCTTGAAATCCCTTAAATCTCATGAGATCTCTTGAAATCCCCTGAAATCCCTTGAATCTCATGAGATCTCTTGAAATCCCCTGAAATCCCTTGAATCTCATGAGATCCCTTGAAATCCCTTAAATCTCATGAGATCCCTTGAAATCCCTTAAATCTCATGAGATCCCTTGAAATCCCTTAAATCTTATGAGATCCCTTGAAATCCCTTAAATCTCATGAGATCCCTTGAAATCCCTTAAATCTCATGAGATCCCTTGAAATCCCCTGAAATCCCTTGAATCTCATGAGATCTCTTGAAATCCCCTGAAATCCCTTGAATCTCATGAGATCCCTTGAAATCCCTTAAATCTCATGAGATCCCTTGAAATCCCTTAAATCTCATGAGATCCCTTGAAATCCCTTAAATCTTATGAGATCCCTTGAAATCCCTTAAATCTCATGAGATCTCTTGAAATCCCCTGAAATCCCTTGAATCTCATGAGATCTCTTGAAATCCCCTGAAATCCCTTGAATCTCATGAGATCCCTTGAAATCCCTTAAATCTCATGAGATCCCTTGAAATCCCTTAAATCTCATGAGATCCCTTGAAATCCCTTAAATCTTATGAGATCCCTTGAAATCCCTTAAATCTCATGAGATCCCTTGAAATCCCTTAAATCTCATGAGATCTCTTGAAATCCCCTGAAATCCCTTGAATCTCATGAGATCTCTTGAAATCCCCTGAAATCCCTTAAATCTCATGAGATCCCTTGAAATCCCTTAAATCTCATGAGATCCCTTGAAATCCCTTAAATCTCATGAGATCTCTTGAAATCCCCTGAAATCCCTTGAATCTCATGAGATCTCTTGAAATCCCCTGAAATCCCTTAAATCTCATGAGATCCCTTGAAATCCCTTAAATCTCATGAGATCCCTTGAAATCCCTTAAATCTCATGAGATCTCTTGAAATCCCCTGAAATCCCTTAAATCTCATGAGATCCCTTGAAATCCCTTAAATCTCATGAGATCCCTTGAAATCCCTTAAATCTTATGAGATCCCTTGAAATCCCTTAAATCTCATGAGATCTCTTGAAATCCCCTGAAATCCCTTAAATCTCATGAGATCCCTTGAAATCCCTTAAATCTCATGAGATCCCTTGAAATCCCTTAAATCTCATGAGATCTCTTGAAATCCCCTGAAATCCCTTGAATCTCATGAGATCTCTTGAAATCCCCTGAAATCCCTTAAATCTCATGAGATCCCTTGAAATCCCTTAAATCTCATGAGATCCCTTGAAATCCCTTAAATCTCATGAGATCCCTTGAAATCCCTTAAATCTCATGAGATCCCTTGAAATCCCTTAAATCTCATGAGATCCCTTGAAATCCCTTAAATCTCATGAGATCCCTTGAAATCCCTTAAATCTCATGAGATCCCTTGAAATCCCTTAAATCTCATGAGATCTCTTGAAATCCCTTAAATCTCATGAGATCCCTTGAAATCCCTTAAATCTCATGAGATCCCTTGAAATCCCTTAAATCTCATGAGATCCCTTGAAATCCCTTAAATCTCATGAGATCCCTTGAAATCCCTTAAATCTCATGAGATCCCTTGAAATCCCTTAAATCTCATGAGATCTCTTGAAATCCCTTAAATCTCATGAGATCCCTTGAAATCCCTTAAATCTCATGAGATCCCTTGAAATCCCTTAAATCTCATGAGATCTCTTGAAATCCCCTGAAATCCCTTAAATCTCATGAGATCCCTTGAAATCCCTTAAATCTCATGAGATCCCTTGAAATCCCTTAAATCTTATGAGATCCCTTGAAATCCCTTAAATCTCATGAGATCTCTTGAAATCCCCTGAAATCCCTTAAATCTCATGAGATCCCTTGAAATCCCTTAAATCTCATGAGATCCCTTGAAATCCCTTAAATCTCATGAGATCTCTTGAAATCCCTTGAAATCCCTTGAATCTCATGAGATCTCTTGAAATCCCCTGAAATCCCTTAAATCTCATGAGATCCCTTGAAATCCCTTAAATCTCATGAGATCCCTTGAAATCCCTTAAATCTCATGAGATCCCTTGAAATCCCTTAAATCTCATGAGATCCCTTGAAATCCCTTAAATCTCATGAGATCCCTTGAAATCCCTTAAATCTCATGAGATCCCTTGAAATCCCTTAAATCTCATGAGATCTCTTGAAATCCCCTGAAATCCCTTAAATCTCATGAGATCCCTTGAAATCCCTTAAATCTCATGAGATCCCTTGAAATCCCTTAAATCTCATGAGATCCCTTGAAATCCCTTAAATCTCATGAGATCCCTTGAAATCCCTTAAATCTCATGAGATCCCTTGAAATCCCTTAAATCTCATGAGATCCCTTGAAATCCCTTAAATCTCATGAGATCCCCTGAAATCCCTTAAATCTCATGAGATCCCTTGAAATCCCTTAAATCTCATGAGATCCCTTGAAATCCCTTAAATCTTATGAGATCCCTTGAAATCCCTTAAATCTCATGAGATCCCTTGAAATCCCTTAAATCTCATGAGATCTCTTGAAATCCCCTGAAATCCCTTGAATCTCATGAGATCTCTTGAAATCCCCTGAAATCCCTTAAATCTCATGAGATCCCTTGAAATCCCTTAAATCTCATGAAATCCCTTTAAATCCCTTAAATCTCATGAGATCTCTTGAAATCCCTTGAAATCATTTGAAATAACTGAAATCACTTGAAATCATTCGAAATTTCTTGGAATCTCTTGAAATCACTGAAAACTCTTGAGATGCCTTAAAATCCCTTGAGATCCCCCAAAATCTCTTGAAATCACTTGAAATCCCTTGAAATCTCTTGAAATCCCTTGAAATCATTTAAAATCACTTGAAATCCCTTGAAATCTTTTGAAATCACTTGAATTATTTTGAAATCACTTACAATCCCTTGAATTCTGATATCTTTTGTGATACCTGAAATCTCTTGAAATCCCTTAAAATCTCTTGAAATCCCTTAAAATCACTTGAAATCACTTGTTCTTGAAATCCCCTGTTATATTTGAAATCACCTGAAATCCTTGAAATCACCTGAAATCTCTTGAAATCCCTTGATATCTCTTAAAATCTTTCGAAATCACCTGAAATCTCTTGAAATCACCTGAAATCTCTTGAAATCTCTTGAAATCTGAAATCAGGTGTACACCAAACAGACGACGAGGATCGTAGCGTAAGCGAGAGTTTCTCCAACTGAAAACAATATTTGACAATCGCTTCGTTCTTGTAAATATTTCCATTTCTGTGATCAAATTTGAAAACAAAATTTGGAAATTTGAAACAACATTCAATAGTACCGTAATTCTGTTAAAATGTCGTGTCTTATAATAAAGATAATAATAATATATTAAATCTATTCTTTCTTGTTTAATCACGTGATATAAGAAACGTCAGTCATCCATTGCCTTAATTGGAGAACAGTGATTTTGTATTAGATGTTATTAAAAAAAAAAAAAATGCAGCGCATCCTGAAGTAAAAACGTACATTTGTGGTGAAAACAACAATACACATGATGTAATATGGCCAAAAGTCATGACACAAATCACCCAAACAATAACGTATAATCCGTCTCAAACCCATTACGTCAAATTACTACTACTTTTTACTTCAACTTGTTTCGACAATAAACTGTCACTCATCGGGAGTGATGAGACCTTGCTCGGCACAAACAACTGCAGTGTGACGGGTCGAAACACCCGGCCGCTAATGCTAGTACATAGGGGGGACGGTCAATCGGGACCTTTACCAAACATAGCTAGATACTTGATGAAGTATCGAAACACCCGGCCGCTTATGCTAGTACATAGGGGGGACGGTCAATCGGGACCTTTACCAAACACAGCTAGATACTTGATGAAGTATCGAAACACCCGGCCGCTAATGTTAGTACATAGGAGGGACGGTCAATCGCGGCCTGTACCAAACACAGCTAGATACTTGATGAAGTATCGAAACACCCGGCCGCTAATGCTAGTACATAGGGGGGACGGTCAATCGCGGCCTGTACCAAACACAGCTAGATACTTGTTGAAGTATCGAAACACCCGGCCGCTAATGTTAGTACATAGGGGGGACGGTCGATCGGGACCTTTACCAAACACAGCTAGATACTTGTTGAAGTATCGAAACACCCGGCCGCTTATGCTAGTACATAGGGGGGACGGTCAATCGGGACCTTTACCAAACATAGCTAGATACTTGTTGAAGTATCGAAACACCCGGCCGCTAATGCTAGTACATAGGGGGGACGGTCAATCGCGGCCTGTACCAAACACAGCTAGATACTTGTTGAAGTATCGAAACACCCGGCCGCTAATGCTAGTACATAGGGGGGACGGTCGATCGGGACCTTTACCAAACACAGCTAGATACTTGTTGAAGTATCGAAACACCCGGCCGCTAATGCTAGTACATAGGGGGGACGGTCGATCGGGACCTTTACCAAACACAGCTAGATACTTGTTGAAGTATCGAAACACCCGGCCGCTTATGCTAGTACATAGGGGGGACGGTCAATCGGGACCTTTACCAAACATAGCTAGATACTTGTTGAAGTATCGAAACACCCGGCCGCTAATGCTAGTACATAGGAGGGACGGTCAATCGCGGCCTGTACCAAACACAGCTAGATACTTGTTGAAGTATCGAAACACCCGGCCGCTAATGCTAGTACATAGGGGGACGGTCAATCGCGGCCTGTACCAAACTCAGCTAGATACTTGATGAAGTATCGAAACACCCGGCCGCTAATGTTAGTACATAGGGGGGACGGTCAATCGCGGCCTGTACCAAACACAGCTATAACAGTTGCTATATAAAATACATATAGGCCTATACATATAAAATAGAAGCAAAAGATGAATTTTAAACTGTTGTTAGATGAGCGTAGCGAAGTCTCCAGCCCACTCCCATAAGGTTTTGTCTGTTTTTTTTTTTTTTGTATGCACTCCACAGGTCGTAGGGTTTGACTGATCGACATGAAACCTTTTTTTGTACACACAAACTCATCCAACTTGGAATTTTATATTTTTGGGATGAATCGGTTGGACCAATTTTGGGAAATATCATCTCAAAGTTTCTAAAAACCCCATAAGATTTGGCTGGGCGAAAAATGTTGAAAAATAAAATCTCTCTAAATGGAATGAAATTTTCTCTGAATGTGTATACATAGATTTTACACATTATCACCATTTTTTGTATGCAATTCTAACCAGCCGTTTCGAAGAAAAAAAAATAACTGGTGTTTTTCATCAAATATATCATAAAAATAATGACAGAATTGGGTTGCCGAGATTCACTGCTTTCTAGATTCGACATTTGCCCAACAATGAAGGATTTTCTTTATATGTCAAGGTGTGTAGAATCCCAGAATCGATAAAGTAAGTAGCAAGGGTATGAACTACATTAACGACTTTTAAACCTTATTCAGATATCTCGCTCATCTTACAACACGCTTATGCTGCGTTTGGCTAGTTTATAAGAAAAATACCTCAGAGAAATACAGTATAATTGTGTTACATGTGTTACAATTGCCATACTTGGCAGTTATGAATAAATTGGTCTATATCATAAAATAGATGGGCTACTAAAAATCATTATATTCCTCCTTTATAAATTATCCTTGTTATGCAATGTTATTTTATAATAGTTGGTAATTATTGTGAAAGGTTACATGGAAACTCCATCTGTCACTTACACTTAAACACTAAACTACAGGCAATAAACACCGTCAACACTGCAATTGTGAACCGGCCTTGAACGGAAATGGTCAAATAAAAGACTCGGTCAATAAATGGTATGCATGTAATGGGGGGCGTAATAATGATAAGGATTCACGAACATGTTTTACTGGCAAATTAGATAGGCCTACTTCGTTATTTATACTATAGGCAACTTGCAGCACAATCTAGGCAACCATCATCACTCATTTGCAATGCGGCACGGCCTACGTATCGGATGTAATAGCACGTCTACAGTGTTCGAATGCGGTTATTAATTGTGCATGCTATTTATAAGTGCATTTAATACCTGCCTGGTATTCCATTATTGAGGCGTCTCCAGTCTTTATAGGGACAAACATTACCGCCTGGCATTCCATTATTAAGGCGACTTCAGCCTTTATAGGGACAAACATTCCCGCCAGGGTGATTTCACAGATATAAGTGATCATCAAACAAGAATCGTGCGAGATGAAAAATTATCAAATACACCAGCGAAACGCGTTATGTGTTGCTGCGTTGATGGATGAGCTGGAACAAATCAACTTATCTCTGGATTGGTTATTATATATATATATATATATATATATATATATATATATATATATATATATATATATATCCACCTTGAGATCCAAACAATTGAGTCACTGACATCGTATTTCCCAATTAATTTATGTGATAATAAAGAAGGCTTTGTTTTTATAGTTTCCAATTAATTGGTGACACGTGCTGCTTGGATTTAATTGATTTCTTAATAGCTCTGAGTGATTTGAAAAAATTGGATTATATATTTTTTTACATTAAAACGGCAGATCTGATTTGACTGAAAGTTCGTGATGATGTGTATAAATATTGAAATTTCCTGAGAATTTGAATTCTCTCGAAAGAAATATTTTTCCTCTGGGTTATTCTTACGGCATTTATGAAAACTTTGAAATAATGTATCTCAAAAGTAGTTCAACCGATTGCGCCTCAAAACTATACAGTATCGACTTAGATAAGGATACTTGTGTATGCCAAGTTTCAACTGATTCTGAATTTTCGTTTGACCTGTGGAGCGCGAAAAAAAAACAGGCACTTTTTTTTCGAGTATGGTGAAATTGAGTCTTCGCTTTGCTCATCCAGATGCAGACAATATTCCTGTCTAGAATACTAACGAGTCAGATTGTATAATAACAGAGGTGGAAAGATCACTTGTATGTAGGCCTATCAGTAACATTCGTTTTTTGCCATCGATTTTCACCTCACCCCATAACCTAACATACAAATAACACGTGACATATTGTGAATGTTTATTGTGATTTATCAGTTTCACTACTATATAGTAAGTAAGTAAATATTAATTGTCTTTAAAATCAATTTTATGCACAAGACATGGTTGAACACAAAAATATATAAACAACCTTTGAAAATTCAGTATAAAATAGAAACATTGTATAATACTGTGGTCATTACATTGATTTTGTTACATCAAATAAGATTACAAATGATAACATAGATACAATACTAAAAATGACGTAAATAATGACTAAAAACAAGTATAAAGTGTAAGTCATTCAATAATTGAATCATAAAATACCATAGTGTAATTTAAATTCTTGAATACTATAAAATATATTTTGAGTTAGAATCTGTCGAAGTTTATTTTTTCATCCGGAAAGTCACTACGATCGTTGATAGATCACGTTGACAGTGAAAATGTGGCGCTGTGAGTGGGTTCCTATAACAGCTGTTTTATTACTGAGTCATTAGATGCAATGGTCGTACAGAGGGAATTAAAAAGTGATTGCATTTGAATATATTCTGTTTTTTCCCGGCGTTAATTACTCCGAAGAAGTATGCAGTAATTGTGGAGGAATTACGTGCTCTTCTGCGAAAACGATAAATAAGAAGATGCAGGAATTCAATAAGAAATAAGAAGATGAGATATTATTTTTGTATGTGTGGTAATACTTAATTTATATTGGAATACTTTGAAAATATCGTAAAATTTATCGGCTTATGTGGGTATCATTATTTTTGAAAAGATCAAATAACCAACTTAATTTGTTCTCATTATTACAACTTATCATTTTTCATTATTTCCATACATTGTTCTTATTTCATTCGAGTTTCAATGTGATTGAAGAATATTCCATGTTTAGTTTTAGATACTATTTATAATTCTGATAATAACAAATGTTTTATAATAACGATAATATTGTAAAAAAATAAAAAAATAAAAAATAGCAGGCCTATTTATAGAACAATATGTGATACATATACTGCAAATCACGGGCGTTTGTGCTTTGTATACTAATATATCTCCCGGTGTATTAGTAATTTGTAATATGGTACTCGATTATTTACAATTTTTACATCATTGGCATATGTTCCTAAAATATGAGAGAATTTTCGAAATTTAAAAATTCTGAATAGTTCCAATAGAATGTATTTAAATCAATAATTTTCTTAGTTTAGTTCAATGTTGGAAAGATAATTTTTCAATATGTGGAGCTCGAACCAAAATATGTAAGCAGTGTATACATGAAGATGCAAATGAAAATGAAAAAAAAACGAAATTGAATTAAGTGAAAATGATACAGGATAATAATATATATATTAGGCCTATCGTTCAATTAACGAAGCTTGATTTCATGCAGGAGACGTCATTGGATGTGAAATAAAATTATTATATTTGCATTTAATTAAAATAAATGATGAGGGATAATTAATAGAATTAAAATTGTGCATCATGTCATGATCTTATTACAAAAGAAAATGCATATTAATAGAATACATATAAAAAGTAGGATCATTATTTTTAATTATATCTTGATGATTGCAGGCATTTATGCCATAAAGTCTTTTTTGTGGTAGCTGTCATTTATAGAAATTTGCTTTGTATATGAATATATATTCTTGAATATAAATAAATGTATCATATTTGTATGTATAGGCCTGTGCTTCATAAATTTGATATGAGCATTTTATATAATTCTAGGTTTTTATTGCAATTTCAAGAAATCATTTATATGTCATACACACATTAATATGCATTATTTTTCATCATTGTTATATCATTTTTTTATTGCTGTTTATACTTTCTAATTATACTACCATACATATTCACCATACTCATGTAATAAAGATTCTGCCTTTCAAAAGGTTGCCCATAAGATATAGAATAATATAACAATGGATATAACTAATTAATAAAGAGACCAATAATTATCATTGTTATTAAATTAATATTGTTATTCATCGTTATTCACAACTCCTGAAAAGACCGCCTTCTTTGACGGTTGGGAGCCTCGGTTTGAAATATTCGGACGTTTTTGTAAGAAGATTCAATTGTGTGAATTGTTGTAGTGACAAAATATAAATAAAGAGAATAAAATAAAATGGTTGAATAACCTAATAATAAATATAATCAAGAGTTATTTTTCCAATGTTAAATGAATTGGGGGATTTTTGTTTGTCTATCATCTCAATATTTCGACCTTCAGAATTGGTGTCGTTTAATAATTGCTGGGATTCATCATATGGCGTATATATACATTAGCCTTTTGTCGTATTAACGATGAGCACGCTCTAAGTTATCAATGTGTCAAGTTTTGTGTGATAATTTTGGCGCCAGCCTCACACTTGGACGTCTTGAATACGTCATTCACACCACGTGACAACTGACAAGTCGTTAACCAATCAGAAGATGCTCTTCTGTGATTCCCAGCCAGCTCATACTCTCGCATCCACCAAGTAACACGGCTGTCTACCAATTAAATAATCGTAATAATTTCAACAATTATCGAGAAACTTCGACCATTTAAACACTTCAGAAAGATGTAGTTGTGTTTCTTATCGTAAATATCGTCCAAAAAAATTATCTCCTCTCGAAATTCCACAGTTATACACTTATACCAATATAAAAGACGTTAGTTTATTCTGTTATGTTGGTAGACAGCCTCCAGCGCTTGTCAATACATGTGATGTTCGATACCACTGATAGAAGAGTGTTTTGAAATTGGAACACGGATGGCAGGTTTGAAATTGGAACGCGACGCACAGTCTTACCGGGCTGTTTGATTGGTTGTTCGACTTCCCGCAGTGAACTTCATTCGATGACAGTTTGATATCTTGTGTGCAGTGACTTGACATGTGTTTGACTCGTGTCTTCGAGCTCTTGTAGTTGAGCGCTGGAGAGGAGTGAAGAGTGTGGAAGAGTGAGAGAAGAGTGCAGAAGAGTGTAGAAGAGTGTGAAGAGTGCGGCCTGTCACATTGTTGTGTTCGTATCCCCGTGTTTTGTTGTGCGTATAATGTGAAAATAAACACCTTGGATTGGTAAATATGGCGTGTTTTTGTACTCGTAGACGACGATCGATATAGGCTACTATATAGGCCTACTACAGTATACCTCTCTTTGGATACCAAGAAATGCAGTCGGCCTACACGCTTATGACAAAACAAAAATACCGCTCCTATACCCCTTCGCCTTCGTCTGCAATAGTGATGATTATGATTGTTTGCTTAACGACCCCACCAACAGCTAGGTTATACAGGGGTACGAATAATCTAGTTGTGGATGGGGTCGTTACGTATTATAGGGTTGCCATACGTCCCGATTTTGGCGGGACAGTCCCACCTGATACTTGGAAGTTCCGAGTTTCCCTGAGACATCAAACGGGACACCTTTGTCCTGTTTCATCCCGTAATTTATCAAGTATAATATCTTCGTGCCTCTTGCTTGTCAAATATTACGCACTATTCAAAGATTCGAACAGGCCATATGCTCTTGAAAGTATCATTACCGAGACGCGTGGCCGACTGGTAACACACTGAACCGTCATTCGGGAGACCGGGGTTCGATTCCCGCCATGGTCGACCATCCTAACAGTTTTTTTTTGTGGTTTCCCTCTGTCGTTCAGGTTGATACTGGGATGGTTCTTTAACAACAGGCCACGACTAACTCCTTCCCACCATCCAAAACACCCAATACAATAGCCTTTCATCTCATCATCCCATCATCTCATTCATCATCGACTGACGCCAATAGATCGTAGCCATCAGTATAGTGCGTTAACCCAATATATATAAAAAAAATTGAAAGTATCATTGCATTCCAAATGATTTATAAATGATTTTAGATTTATAATTTCTGTGTTTCATTGCAATACTCAATAATCAATACTGTGCAACCTGTTCATATATGACCTTTCTTAAATCATATTAAAATTCAGGTCTGTGAATTGTCTTCCGTTTGTTCAATCATATTTAATTATCGCAAATATTCTATTGATAATGCGTTTCTTGGATTATTTACTACCATTGTTCATTACCTTATTGGCATTGCGCATTGAAAAATGAGAGTGGCTTGTTATTTTACTCTTCACTTTCAAACAAGGAACTATATAGATGTCCCGCTGAAATATATTATAATAATGGCAACCCTATTTTTAACGCGTACATCACCAACCTATAATGTTTCCCACGCTTCGTTCGATTGTCGGTATAGTCCTTATTTTCCTGTGGGAAAACATAACGCGCCATCCAGACTTGTCCAGACAATTCGTGTTATACACCGCCGCGGCCAAAAATATTAGTATATACTACTTCGTAGTGCCGCGGCGTAGTGAAGCGAGTGAGACATACATATAATTATACTCATTACTGTTACCAGGTAAAGAATTCGTTTCCGAGAATTAGTGGATCTTATGAGCCGCCGTGGTCGATATTACGGTGGTCCGTGGTCATGACGACGGCGCTGTGATTGTGACACTAGTGACTAGACACTCGGGGAATCCAGTTGTACAAGTGATACAAATATATTCTTTTTTATATATAAGTGTTAGTTTGAAATTCGAGGAGGAAGTATTAAAAAGAAAATCGCCATGAACTCTCGTTGGTGTTCCTCTTGCCCACCTCATTCGTACGATTCACGCGCCCCACCTCCGAATAACTTACCGCCCCCGTCTCCTCTACCACCCCACATGGTCCGGCCGCCTCCCATAGCCCTACCGCCCTCAGTCCTGACACGCGCGAAGTTCGACGAGCTATTCCATCTACGTTTCCCGTCACGTCCCTCCACTTTCCCGCCCCCGATCGCCGTTTACACGCACATGTTCGACCCTAGCGTGCCGCCCCCGACGGGTTTACCGTCCCTCAATCTCGTCCCGTTTTCGATTAGAGTTGCCGATCACGATTTGTCTTCGTCGGCAACTTCTTCGTTCGTGAGCCGGGAATCGGGTATTTACGCACCGCCAGATGTCATCCCGATGGGCATTTACCCGTCGCCGTCGGGCACTGCTACGTCATCATCGTTATTGGGCACATCTTATTCGGGCATCACTGACACTGCGGGCACGTGGGAGTTGAGACCTTCAACGGTTACCAACCATTCGGGCACTGATACCACTAGTATATCATCCTTGTCGAGCTGCCCTTCACCATCGGGCATAAACCAGTCGGGCATAAACCATTCGGGCATAAACCATTCGGGCCTAAACCAGTCGGGCCCAAACCATTCGGGCATCATCTCGTCCGCCAATAACGTGCTGCGAGCGACACGTCTGAACCCCTGTGAAGAGGACGATAACTGGGTGCCGGCGAAGCAGTATTCCTCGTACCACACCCGCTACGTGACGGCGTCGACGACGAGAACGACGCCGCCGAACAGGTGGACGACGCCGCGACGCGCGGTGACGACGCGGTGGCGTGCGGGGAGAGAGATGATCGGCGGATGGTCGCGCGAGTCGTTGGGTTGGCGTCGGCGTCGAGGATGGAGTGGGGCACCGAAAGTATGATATCGTGTAGTCCCCGAATAATCTGGCTGTTGGTGGGGTCGATGAGCAAATGTGGGTGGTTTCGTGTACCAATGTGTTCTGACCTTGAGATTAGTGGTCGTGCGCAGTGTAACGGTGCAATGATATGAAAAAAAAATATATTTGGAACTAATATTTTTAAAAGTTTCAGTATAGGCCTAGTAGGAGAATATTTGTCAAGATTTTGACTGTACATGGTACCATGTCAACATTTAACGAATTTTACCCATAATTTTGAATCTTGATTTTTTTTTCATTCATTTAAAGTGTAAAATAATAGATTTTTTGTTTCCATTTCTATAGTCCATATCCTCGCTATCTCCCGTCAAGATATTGGCCTAGTTTGGCGCGTTCTCGTATGAATCTGGTTGTATTTTATTTGTCGTGACATGGGGTGATTTTTTTACTTCAAGGCTAAGAATGACCAGGTAGGATCGTTCTGCCGGGACATCACAAGGAAAATTTTAATTCATATCCTTATTGATTTTTTTTGACCTGCTATATGTAACCGGCTGTCCTTTATTTAAAACATGTGTTTTTATCTATTATATTGTGCACGAACCGTGGCATATTCGGCCGAATGTAGGCCTATACCATTTTTTTTTTATATATTATTGGTTCTTTACATAATACAATGTTTGAACAATATGTTGATATGATGAAATATGATAAAACTAGGATCTAGACTTAATAATCAACTAATACATCAGCCAACAATTTCACATGACTTTGGTTTTGTATATTGAAGTACTCTTCCATATTATGGAATACATTTTCTATAAGGAATCTGTTCAGTTCACCAAAAAATTGTGGCGAACCTTTTAATTCTTTAATCTTGGATGGCACCACGAGACGTGTTAATCGGCACATTCGATGGCCAGGCCGTATCAAGATATTTTGCGCCCCTAGGCCCAAAATTTGCTGACCTCCCCCCCCTCCCCCCAAGTATAGTCATTAATAGAGTATTATATGGTAGGCCTAAAGTTCAAATGCCGATTGTCGGGCAGGGGAGTGTGCCACAACGGCGAACTCAGGCTTGTTGAGCGTGGGGAAGCAAGGCCGAGATCTCCTAGAAGCCAAAAGTTGGAAAACACGCACACCCGTCTCGTCCTCACATCACACACCTCGCTTGCCCGGACCACGTGGTTAAGGGCGAGGGCGGGGTTTCTGTCCCGTCAAGCCAGACAAAGCTGCCTCTTTTCGAAAGTCGGGTTCTGAGAATGTCATTCCCCCAAGAGTCGGGTTCAGTGTTCTCGGCCGCCAAGTCGGCGCTTCTATACACTATCCCAGGAATATGACGAGCCCTTATTCAGAAGCTCATTTACAATTATTGTGTTGGGCTGTTACTATGACCTTGAGAAGGACCATCTTGTAATCTTTGATCGTTACCAAGGTTAATACTATATTAACCTTGGATCGTTACTAACTATAATAATTATGTTGAAATGATAATATTAAAATTGGTTAAACGGCAAGACAAAAATATTACAAGTACCATATTGTACACTAGTAGTAGTAGAAACTTTATTTAGCAATCATGCTATCTTACATAATACATGAAAGAACAACAAAATAATAATGATGATAAAAACAATGTCATATAAGAATAATAATAGAAAACTAGAAGAAAACTGTGAGCAATATTAGTTGGTATCTCTAAATGTGGATACGGTATTTACCGTATATTATATGAAAATATACGATTTGTTGAAATATATTCACTTGTTATTTGATTTTTGAGAATTTGAAAATCTAGAATTTGCCGCCCTTTGAGAATTTGCCGCCCTTTAAGAAGTTGCCGCCCTTTAAAAATTGGCCGCCCCTTGAGAATTTGCTGCCCCTTGAGAATTTGCCGCCCCTAGAGATTTTGCCGCCCCTTGAGAATATGCCGCCCCTTGAGAATTTGCCGCCCCTTGAGAATATGCCGCCCCTTGAGAATTTGCCGCCTCTTGAGAATATGCCGCCCCTTGAGAATTTGCCGCCCCTTGAGAATATGCCGCCCCTTGAGAATTTGCCGCCTCTTGAGAATATGCCGCCCCTTGAGAATTTGCCGCCTCTTGAGAATTTGCCGCCCCTTGATAATTTGCCGCCTCTTGAGAATTTGCCGCCTCTTGAGAATATGCCGCCCCTTGAGAATTTGCCGCCTCTTGAGAATATGCCGCCCCTTGAGAATTTGCCGCCTCTTGAGAATTTGCCGCCCCTTGATAATTTGCCGCCTCTTGAGAATTTGCCGCCCCTTGATAATTTGCCGCCTCTTGAGAATATGCCGCCCCTTGATAATTTGCCGCCCCTTGATAATTTGCCGCCCCTTGAGAATATGCCGCCCCTTGATAATTTGCCGCCCCTTGATAATTTGCCGCCCCTTGAGAATATGCCGCCCCTTGATAATTTGCCGCCCCTTGATAATCTGCCGCCCCTTGAGAATGTGCCGCCCTAGGCCCGGGGCCGTGTCGATGTCATTACGCACCTTCACATTCAGTTGGTTTCGACTCACGTGTTTTGTACGGGTGGAGGTGCCGGGTCTCAGCGAATCACACAGGCCACCATTTCAACACAACTGTTCATTTTTTTCAATTTTACAAGCTGCTATATTATTGTAGATGTTGCAAATATCATTCGTTTGGCTCGTGGATTAAAACAGTCATGCAGGTTGCCTATTGAGTCGCCCTCGGTAGCTCGATCAGCTGAGGCACCGCTTTAGTAACTGAAGTCATGGTTGGGCGTGGGTTCGAGTCCCATTTAAGGCATTTTTTTTTTTTTGTAAACGTCTTTAGTCCTTCTTGAAAGAATTCTCGATCGTACGTCCCCCCTATAGCACACCATTAGTACACGGCTGTTTCGATCCTTCATCTCAACCATCTTATATATTGTATGTGTCATGTTTATTCAGTTGACAGTTTCAAGTTTGTTTATAATCTGTCTGGATCTCGAGTCTGGATCTTTCAGACCGCAAGTGTGTAAAGCCGATGTTGCGAAACGCCCGCGCGCTACTGGTGCGGGATAGGGGGGACGGTCGATCGGAGCCTTCCTTGTTCCGTACACACTGAAATGAGAGCGACGATTGACTGTCTCGTGGTATGCCATAGCCATGGCGAGCTGTGGTTTCGACCCGTCTTGGCCGCGTATTGCGCGTATGAGCATGATTTTGTCTGGGGGATGGGGGGGGGGGGGGGGAGTGTCTAGTGCGTCAACAGAGGTATGACGTCATGACCGGAAGTGGATTACGAGTCTCTCAGTGGAGTAATAATAACAAGTAATAACCTAATCAACAGGTCAAAGTCGTTCTGCAAGGCTTCAATAGACCATGGTTGACGAGACCATCAACATAAGTTATTTGTGACCCGATTCAACACCAATGTAGGACGGAACTCATTCTTGGGTCAGGTCATTAGACTCTGGAATGACCTGCCCCAAGACCAGGTGGAAGTTTTTCCCAAGGATATCTTCCACTTCAATGAAATTATAAATAATTATTAATTAATAATTCTATACTCATTCTTCTTGACATACTTCACCAATGTTCGATAAATACATACATACATAAAAAAAAAAAATATATTATATTCTGGATTGATCAGAAAACATACAAAAATCCACATTTGATTCGAAAAAAGTGTGTCTGAATAATTTTCGGAAGTATATCGATGGTGTCCGGGCAAATGGGCATGACTCATTTTTCTTTCGAAATCGAGATTTTTGATATATTCCTATAGATTGCACCACGACGCACATTCTAGTGCATAAGGCGTGGCCTAATAATACCACCAGGATTGTAGATTGATGTTTTCAGATCAAGTTCCCATTCAGCACATTATTCAAGTCATGTAGGCAAAAGGGCCTGGCCCACAATATAAATGGTCACAACCTTAGGAGGTTAGGAGGTGGAAATGGGGGGAGAGGGTGAGAATATTGGAGAGTCCATCTGAGATGATCCGAGACTTGGGATGGCGGGAATTGGAAATACGGAGAAAGGATGATCGGATCTGTAATTTCTTCAGGGTAATGGAAGGAGAAGGGGGCTGAGGAGAGTTGAATAGGTTGATTGAAAGGAATGAGTCAGGGTATGGGGGTAGGCGAAGTCATGATAGAGCAGTAGTTATAAAGGGGGCTAGATTAGATGTCGGTAAGTTCTCTTTCTTGAATAGGACAGGTAGGGATTGGAATGGGCTTAGTAGAAGTATACTTGAGGAGGATGAGATAGGGTTGAAGCTATTCCGTCAGAAGGTTAGGGAGGCGATAGGATAGGATCGATAGGGAACTTGCCACCGCGCATTTATGTGCAACTGCAAGAGTTATTAATAATAATAATAATAATATATGTCTACTGATCCTCAACCACAGGATTTTTGATCCAAAGTTGTTGTAATTAATAAAATAAATAAATAAGTGTTCACGAGGGACGGTCTGCCAACAATATCGAAATGATTATTACTAGGGGTGTGCGAGCACTTGATCGACTTTCTTTAGTGTTTTAGTCCATGGTTCGAGTTCAAATTCAACTATGAACTCGAGAATTTCGAGTTCGATCTTTTTTCGATTTCTTATTTGAAAAAGAAATCTGGACTTGTACTGTCCTGAATTTAAAACGTGATTATTTTTTTCGAATTTCAAGTTCCAAAGGTGGCTACTGATATAAAAATCTCGGCCTGACCATTTTTTATTATTGTTATTTTTTTGGAACTCGAAACTTACGATTTTCTCTCAAACTCGACTCGAACTGGAATTCTCTGACTCGCACACCCCCAATTATTGTGATGAATAATTATATGAAAGTGATTAATGACAACTTAATCCAAGTGTATTTAATTTGTATTATAAATGTTCATAGACCCGCAGACAAGTAACAACATTCTGACTCTGCGGGTTTATAAAATGTGAACATATATGATGAAAAAAAAATCTAAAAAAAAAAAACATCACATGGTGTAGGACCCTCACCTAAAGTCCCTTAGCACCATATGAGGGGTTAACAACTTAAACTAGATGTACACTTTGAAAATCACTTGAAATTCCTGACATTACAAGAAATCCCTGAAATCACTCGAGAAATCACTTGAAATCACTGAAATCTTGAATTAGGTATTCACTGAATTTGCGAATTGTTAACTTTCGGTCACCACGTCCTCAGCGTTCCCCCTCGCGCCCCCTCGTTCTCCCGACTGGTCCTCATCGCGCCCTCTACGTTCCCCTGACTGTTTCTCATCGTGCCCTCTCTCTCCTGTTCCAGTACGGCAGCCAACGCGTGCCGACAGCCAGCAGTCCCGCCAACAGCAGTTCTAGTTCCAACACGGGCAGCCAGAGCGGGACGCTGTCGACGTCGCTCAGCACCAACCTGACGGGCGGAGGACTGGGGCTCGTCTGCTCGAGCGATCAGCTGTCCAAGACCAACCTGTACATCCGCGGGCTCAACCAGAACACCACCGACAAGGACCTCGTCAACATGTGCTCGCAGTAAGTCAAGCCAAACAGCGCCAAACATACTTCCCGTTTCTAATAACACCAATTAAAATACACCACAACCCTGAAAATAGGTTTTAATGAATAATTACAATATTTATTTCTCTAATTTTAGACAAAACTAGAAATCATTATCTCTATTTCAGAAATTAGGTTCAATTTTTTTGTCCTCCAAAGACAATGAGTCGTGACGTAGGCATCACCGGTTCTGTATCAAAACATGAACAGAATCGAGTAATATCTACGTACGGGTCGGAAAAAGTCGTAAGTCACGCGAGACGCGCACTGAAACATGAACGTTGCAAAACGTTTAGAAAAATATTGCTTTCCCGTTTCTAATGAGACTAATTAAATGCCATAACAACCCTGAAACTAGATTTTAATAAATAATGACGATATTTATTTCCCAAATTCAAGACAAAACTAGAAGTCTCTATTTCAATTTCAGAAATTAGGATATTAGGAAATTAAAATTAGTTCATTGTTGAACATAAACACCAGGATGAACGTTATAAAATGAGCAGATCATAACATTCACACGCGCCGTCGTTCAGGAGACCAGGGTTCGATTCCCGTCGCGGTCACACATCTTGACTAGGACGTAATAATGTCTTTCGTGGTTATGCTCTATCGGTGAAGTGGATGCTATATGGTGGGATCTTCAGAACAAGCCACGACCACTTCCAATTCCCGCTGTATGAATATGTATCAAAATGACCTTCATATTTGACACGAAAAGTAACAATAGAATGCACTTCTAAATCTCAATATGGCCAACGAAAGGTCACAAAAGTTCAGTCAACAATGTAATATTCCAATCATGATCATTGTTGGAAGTATGCGCTAGCTTCATTTTGTGACTTTTCTCTAGTTCCTATTTTCAACACTAACAGCGTATCTGCAACTTTTTCTGGGCAATTATTTTTCTACTGAGACATGTGGCCAACTGGTTAACGCACTGAACCGTCATTCAGGAGACCGGGTTTTGATTCCCGCCATGGTTGACCATCCAGACAGGGGTTTTTCATGGTCTTCCTCTGTCATTCAGGTTGATACTGGGATGGTTCTTTAACAACAGGCCACGACCCAACTCCTTCCCTAACAAAATAACTTTTCACCTCATCATCTCATATGTCATTCACCGACGTCAATAGATCGTAGTCATCAGTATATTGCGTTGTTGAACCCAATATGAAAAAAAATCATCTTTACATTACCACGTGCGTCATTCTCCGATGCCATTAGATCGTAGTTATTACAGTAAGTCGTTGAACCCAATACATATAACGGTCCAGCATGTTTGTTTAGTTGAATGTAAACGTACTTGTGAGCGACACGATTGAAACTTGTGTCTTCTCTCTCGTTTTCCAGGTACGGCAACATTATCTCCACGAAAGCCATCCTAGACAAGAACACGAATAAATGTAAAGGTAATTATTCTCTTCGTAGAGGTAGAACTCGACAGCGAGTGAACTCCGGCGGCAACTTCAGTCCGCCCTCAGCGGCCCCAAACGTAGCTCGACCTGAGAATAGGTCGTGGAAAGAAATCATCTTTTTTCTCAGATTTGTAAAATCGGTACTCGACCGAAACCTGTTACAGATCTAATGTCTGCCATGACTTTGTTCATTTCAGTTGTTTATGATCGGGCTACGTTCAAAACGATCTCAGTCGTTAGCGTAGACTTAGATAATATTCCGAGCTGACTGTTGTTTTTCAAAATACTACAATGGCGTAAACCTAGGTAATTTCTCTAGTAATGAAATTAATCGAATTGATATTTTGAAAACTACGGTCGTAAGATTCCCCAGCCTGAAAGTTCAAATGAGTAGCAGATACCTGGAGTCTCTTGAGATAATGTCTTTTAATGTCTATAAAATCTCTTTTACACCCAAACAATTGTTTTCAAACAAACTTTTACGGGTGTTAAGATTGCCCTTGTGGTGCCCCATTCAAACGATCCCATCTTTCATCCATTGCCTCAATTGGGGAACAATTATATTGTATCAAGTTTTGGGGTTATTAAAAAAAAAAAAAAAAAAAAAAATGGAGGTGCCATAATCAGCTATAGTCGTCTGACAGAAAAAACTAGTTTTGAGAAAAATAGCGACCAGTGATATATCCATCGCTCAATACTCAGCCACCTAGATGTTGACATTTTGAGAAACCATGATTGTTGATTTTCAAATCTTTTTTTTTTTTTTTTTTTAATAACATCGAAACTTGATAAAAAATCATTGTTCCCCAATTAAGGCCGTGGAACACTCACATAATAAATCTCACATGATAATTTCAGCCATTTGATTGGATGTTATCTTGTGACGTTAGTGGGAGCGGGCCAACCACTAATCATCAAATTTATTCAATAAAACTCAAATATTTTCAATATCTTTCATGGATAATTGAGCAATAACAATGGTTATGTATATACTTAATTTCAAACTATATTAAACTTGATTGATGTAAACCGAGCGGTCTCGTTTCCGCCGGACCGCGATGCTGAAGTTGCCGCCAGAAGTTGTTGTAACGTAGTCCCCCAGCCCACCGCATGATCGTATCGTAGACGTGCGCATCTCGTTGCATCCCGTCGGGCGTTGCCTCAGGGTCACAGCCGGGATGCCGTAGCACTGCACGCGGCATCTCATTTGCACAGCGCATGACCGACGTGCGTGTGAGAGAGTTGCACAGAGCAACGCACACCACGAAGCGGCAGACTAGGGACAAAAGGTTGGATTTGAATGAATATTGATGCTATTTTTCTCTCGTATTGAATAGAGAACTGGAAATTATCTTGATGTTGGAAATTGTGATGTATTTATCTGTCCTCTTCCGCCTGCCCGCTCTGCTGAGTCGTGTCGTGGGAATTACATGATTCCGGTTATGATTCGATAAATAATCGGGTAATGCAAACGTCACGACTCTGAAAAGGGTACAAGTCCTGGAAGACAAATAATCAAGTTATAATTACTGAATTTGAGATGATAATTTCTATAGTTTTCTTTAGAATTGATAGAGAAAATTGCTACTTTATTCATTCAAATTCAGCCCCAGGTGTAATATTCCTACCTTGAATAGTCACATCGTAAATGCTCTTTTGATATTCACTAATCAATTTTTGAAATCTAGAGTGACTTTAATAGTTTTTCAACTGGCCATTTTGTTTTTCAAATCAAGTTTTATGAAATTAGATAGTTGAAAAGTGCATTGAAAAATGAGCTCAGTCTTGAAATTTGTTCTGAAACAAATTATTTGAGAGAAAAATAGAACTTTTCCTTTTGTTACACAATTTTTTACGAGGTAAAATATCTTCACAATAGGCCTACTTTGAGGTGCATATTTTCGTGGACAGTTCTTTGAGTGGGTCTGCGTTGGATCGATTCTCACAGCCTTCCATCTGACTCGGAAAGTAAGATATTTGCTCAGAACCTGTAGTCAAGACAAACTCAAGTCGGACTCTACTCATTCGTCCGCAAATAACCTAGCGGTTGTATAGGCCTATATCTAAAAAAATTACCCGTCAATCGGTTAGTTACTATTTTAAATTTGTATTTGGGGTGTGCAAACACTCGAAATTCTGAGTTCAATTTACGAGTTTCAAGTTTAAGCTCAAATTTAGCTGAACTTGAAAATTTCGAGTTTGATTTTTTTTTTCCTTACAGTTTTTCTGTACTTGTGTCGTCCTGGATATAAAAAGACGTGATTATTGTATTCAAACCAGGGTCCAGAGAATGATACTAATATGCAAATCTTGGCCTAACAATTTTTTTCTTTTTCAACCCTCTAACTCGAAACTCGCGATTTTCTCTCGAACTTAAACTCTCAAACTCGCACACCCCTAATTGTTATAGATCAATTTTAAATAATATTATTTTTCCCTTTTTTTTTTTTTTTTTCAAACGTGATTTTATTTGAATGAACAAAGAGATTGTAGTACAGTAGAAGAGTGCATCTGTCATTGGATTATTCGTGAATGCACTGTAGTTGATTAATGCAATGTTGATGCACAAATGTTAGAAAGTACACACGAATGGATGTCCTAGACATGCATGCAGCGTGAAATTGCATTGTAAATTAGCTTTGTCTATCGTTCAACTTTATAATTGGATTTTAGTAATCTTGTAGTTTAGAAGCAATTTATATACAGTATTATATGTGTATATCTATATATATATATATATATATATATATATATATATATATATATATATATATATATATATATATATATATATATATATATATATATATATATATATACACATATTTAATGTGAAACTTATACATGAAATATTATGTTCCATTGTGATAGGTAATAACTAGTTGGGTTTGCAGACCAAAGAGAAGAACCGTTGATTTCTTCTCTATGAGATGAGCATTAGCAAAGACCTCCATGCCACTATTATGGGACTTTTTGATTGTGTTCTTCTGTTGTATCTCTGTTTGCCCGGCACAGACCGAACAACATGGAACTTTTTTTCCACTTTTCACGTCATCCAACTTCTTGGAAAATTTGGATGATACTCAATGACTAGTAGTTTTTGTCGAAAACAAATCATCACTCCGACAAGAAATCAATTTGAAAGGAATGTTTTCAGTAAAATTTTATCCGAATCTAAATAAGTAATTTCGGAAATTTTTGTGAAAATGAAATGAGCCATCGTGAGGGTGAAAAAAATGTTACTTTCGTAGCTTTCTGGGCATTTCGCTCTGAACTTTTCACACGTTTGTCTGTCAACGTGGTTCAAGCGTAGTGTTTTTCTATCTGCTAGTTTTCAACAATACCACCAACAAGTCGTGTACATCACGTAGATTGGAGTAATATCATCAATCGGTAGCGAGGTACTCCCGGAACGTGTCGATCTCTCTTTCATTAACCTCTCGACAGCCAGATTGCTGAGTCGCTACCCTAACTCTCAAGCCGGGTATTCCCACCTCGCACTGCATAGATACTTCTGTTCAGATACTGTCATAACATTTATAGCAAAAAAATGGCTTTATTGTATCGATATATTGTCTACTTGATATATGTAAAACAATAAATTTGCCGATATCACTGTTATTTAGCACTCAGTCGATTTGCACATATTCGGAGGGAAAGCCTAGAACAAGGTTTTGAAATAACTGCCAACTGTAGGTCAACTATATTATTTTCAAGACATTAGCGTAAAAAAAAATATAACAGTCGATTGGCCAGCACACTTGGCCGTCATTCAGGAGACCGGGGTTCGATTCCCGCCATGGTCGACCATCCTGATTGTTTTTTCGTGGTTTCCCTCTGTCGTTCGGGTCAATACTGGGATGCTTCCTTAACAACAGGCCATGACCGACTCCTTCCTACCATCCAAAACACCTAATAAAGTAATAAAATAACCTTTTATCTCATCATTCCATCGCTATTATTCACAATAATATTTCACAATTGCTAGTAGATCGTAGTCATCAGTACAATGAGTCGTTGAATCCAATATAAGGTAAAAGAAGGTCATCCCTCCAATCATTCTTCCGACATCAATAGATATTAGTTATCATTACAGTGCGTCGTTGAACTTGATAGATACAAAAATTATTTGAAAAATCTTCCCGCCCCAACGTTTCCCTGCCCCAACGTTCCCCCGCTCCATCGTTCCCCTGCCCTAACGTTCCCTTGCTCCATCGTTCCCCTGCCCCAACGTTCCCCCGCCCAAACGTTCCCCTGCCCCAACGTTCCCCCGCCCCAACGTTTCCCTGCCCCAACGTTCCCCCGCCCCAACGTTCCCCCGCTCCATCGTTCTCCTGCCCGGTGACTGTATCGTCCCGCTTGTTCATCTCAGTCGTCATCACAGTGTCTCGTTGAACTTGATATCAAAAAATTGATAAAGAAATCTTACCGCCCCATTGTTCCCCCGCCCCATTGTTCCCCTGCCCCATCGTTCCCCCGCCCCATTGTTCCCCCGCCGGATGACTTGATCGTGCCGCTTGTTTCCAGGTTACGGGTTCGTGGACTTTGACAGCCCCTCGTCAGCCGAAGCGGCGGTGAACGCGTTGCAAGGCAAGGGGATCCAGGCACAGATGGCCAAAGTGGGTATCTCCATGCTGCGTAGATCGAACACTGTACGTTGCATGCGATATGCTGCCAGAAGGGAGAGTAAAAACCTAACTTAGTAGACATTTAGCGTTATTCTTGTCTAGCCGGGGATGATGTGCAATCGCCAGACGTGGGGGCCAATTTCACTTTAGAAATGTGTTGGGAATTTGTCTTGTTGAGTTGAATTTTGTTTTGTGTTTTGGGATCTTTCTGATGAAATAAAATTGTTCTATTGATTAACGTCATATTTAAAACATAACTTGGTTTCTTTTAATCACAAGTGACAGTGTAACTAAACACAGTTATAATATAATTAATACCAGTTTCATTGTTGGTATTAAATTGAAATTTGAAACTACGAAACTTGAAATATGACTTGATTATACAAATATAATAATAATTATAATAATAATAATAAAGTTTTGTTTAATATATCAACATGCAATATGATATAATTGAATATAACATAATATATCATTCTTTACACTTTGGGCTTCACACTTTCAAGTTGTTAGGCCTATAATGGCACAGAGAAAGAAAACAAGAAAGAAAACAAAATGAAACTTATAAAGGTGGGCTCCTGGATATATAATATATATTTGAAATCGGATAGTTCTAAAAAATTATCAATTTAAAATTTAAACTTGTACTTTCAAAGTCTCAAGTTCTGTGATTTCCAATTTCAATATTGTTCAGGCCTCGTATGAATCAAGGGAGTAATGAGTTCTCAAAATTTAATACAAAAGTTGTACAATTATAGCTAATATGTTACAAACAATGAGGTGTGTCCCCAGGTCAGTTTTATGTTATCTGGTCATTTTCAATCCGAGTCGAAACTTTTTTCGCACCAGTCTCGTCATTATTTTTATAAAACGTGACAAAAAGCAAGTGAAACTCCTTGGAAGTATTCAGTCGCTATATTGAAATGACTAAATTTCAAAAAAATTCAACAAATAAATTGATTTTATTTAGAAAGTCTTTCGATCGCACATCCCTCGATAGCGTCTTACTTTTACTATCTTAATTTTCTTCTTGTCGTTGGTTCTCGGAAGAATGTTGCGCTCATATTTTCCAAGAATGCGATTCGGGCTTCTTTACGAATAGTTCACTTGGTTCACAGCCGTGTCGGCTGATGTTGAATGCAGTGGAATATTGGAGAAGATTCCGTTTCAAAATGTGGGGAAATGTTTGCTCAATTTTTCAGTGCTTTCGAAATGGTTTTGATGCGAGTCGATTTGGAAAGAAAGTAAATTAACGTATTCAATTATTCAACCCCTTAAATTTGCTTGTTCTCAAATTGATTCTAATTTTGGTTTGTGAACAGCATTCCATTTTTGAATTTCAAATATTTACTTGGGTCCACAATAATAATTGCTGTTTATTTTATCATCATTTGAATGTCTTCTTTTCACTTGAATTGTTGTCACTTCTTCAATACCAAAAACTCAACTTGATGGATTCTTCATTTGAAGTTCTTAAACTGGGTTTGGTAATTTGGTAATATGTACTACGTACATATAGTTTACCAAGAAATTCTCTTCAGTCAACTTGTAACGGTAATTCTTGTATTCCTACTCTTTCCACTCGCATCGGACTGTACTAATGCATTCAGAATAATGCACTTGCAAACTCGGCTATTTCCTCGTGAGATCGATTTTTATTCATCATAATAATATTCAGGCGCAAATTAACGGTCCAAATTCATGGTTAAAATTTGTTTTTTCAAACGATACTGAATAATAACTTGAATTGTGTCTTGAATCGTGTCTCAAATTTAATTGATCATCATTTAGAAAGTGAAATATTTGGAGATTAGTTGGTATTGTTCACTTTTGTAATAACTTTTTAACGAAGTTATGTTTCAACATACAAAAGTTTATTTTATAAGTAACGATTTAAGTCTCGCCCAATATTTATCTTCTGTTTGGCGAGATATTTATTCAATTAAATCTTCAGCACAATCATTGAAAATCTCAATTAAAAGCATATGTTTTCTCACCAGTTTGCCAGTGCAGCGTTCTATCATTTCAGCCAGAATAACGAACGGGTTTCGTTGGACTCGAACGAGTAACGGCCGACCTGGGAACGAAACGTCTTTCGTCCGTCGTTAGTCGTCCGAGGCCAGAGATCTCGTCGCTCGTACGATTCAGCCGTGCGCAAATTTCCCAAAGACAGTAGTTTGTTTGTTTTTGTAATCGCGTTTCTTTTTTACTAACGGCTTGTTCTTTTCAACGACTGCCGAGGTATTGAGATTTGATTAAAATACTTCTTAAACTTCAAACTGAGCAATACATAATTATTCACAATTATCTACAATCTTTTTAATACCGGTACTATAATTTGTATCTTATTCCTTCGGATAGGCCAAAGTTTTATGAATTTCAATATGATCGTGACTTCATTTTGAGAACACCACCATTTTAAAAGTTGGTGAAGTAGAAAATATTATGTCTAGTAAAAGTCAGATAGTCTTATTATCAAAAAACATGTAGAAAAGATGAAAAATAATTTGATTGTAACTGTAGACTCATTTAGAAGAAGTTGTTTCAAGTAAGTTTCAAGTAAAGACTAGTGACGTGGATTAATCTTCCATCTAGACCTGTACATCATGTGAGCATATCGAGTTTTCTGATTGGTGATTTCCGAATTCCACATAATAATCAGCCCACTTGATTGGATGTTCCATATTGTGAGGTTAGTGCGCAGGGCAATCGCTAGTCGTCAACTAAGGTGTAGGTAATGATGAGTCACTCTCCGTCAACACAGTTTGAAGTTTCACAAGTTCTTTAATCAAAACGTATCTCGGCCAGCCTTACGCATTCTCGACTCCCACACTTACACATACGGCAACTATGATTAATAAAACGTAGGCTATTTTTGTTGAAGTTGCTGCATTGTTTACGAGGTTTTAAACTCTCCGTCTTACGGTAGCGTATTGTTGTTAGCGTTGCGTTGCGTCCAGTAATTTGTGAACGTCCCAAGTACAGTATACAGTTTGTTGCGTAAACGTTGCGTTTCGCCGGGGCATGCGCTGCGGAGACTTTCGACTCGGTCGTGACGTTCCAGGAAACGACGTTACCACGGAAGTTGAGAAATGACTTTCTTGTCGTTTACGCTCGTTCGTAGTGACGTCGTATTTCCGAGCTCACTGCGGTCTACTGTTGTCAAGATTGCAATATTCTGATACAACGGAACAGTAGATTATATATTCCTCATGTTTCTTATATTTATAATGAATTGTTGAAAAGATTATAGTAATACAAGGCACTCAACGACTGGAGATAGGTGTGGCCTATTAAATGGCCACTTGGATCCATTGGAGATTTTGAAATGTCCCCCCTCCCATTAAACTGCTCACTTGATGGGGAGTTATGTTTTGTGTTGTCAAGGGGGCAAGAAAATTAATAGGTTCAACTACGCTGGATTTACTAGAATTACTGAATTATCTTCATCGACCTCTCATAGTCAACCTTCTGGCTTAGTTGATACCCAAGTCGAGTCGGGCATGGGTTCGAGTCTCTTTTAAGGCACGGGTTTTTGTAAACATGTGTCACCAGCTCGTTGGTACTCCCATTTTATAAGCTAGCTGTGGGTGGGGTTGTTATTCCAACAATAATCATTAGGGGTGTGCGAGTTTGAAAACTTGAGTTCAAGTCGAGTTTGAGTTTGAGAGAAAATAGCAAGTTTCCAGTTCGAGTTCAAAAAAAAAAATTGTTGGGCCAAGATTTGCATATTAGTAGCATCCTCTGGACCTAAAATTTCAAAAGAAAAAATAATCTCGTTTAATATTCGGGAAAATACAAGTAGGCCTACAGAGAATTGTGAAAAAAAATGGAACTCCAAATTTTTCAAGTTCAGCTGAATTTGAACTAAACTCAAAACTCGAAGATTCGAGTGCTCGCACACCCCTAATAATCATCAATAGATCCCCCGTAAACTCTAGTCTTGACTTTATTTACATTTTTCATATTTTATTCATTCACCAGATACTAAGATTGACGGTTTACATTTAGGTTACGTTTATTTATTCATTTTTTGTTCGTCACTGAACTTTGTTTGGTTGGTTACCAAAAAAAAAAAATAGGCTAGTATCAGCAGTTTATTCACCTCTTATTACGTGTGTGATTTATTGGAATCTCTATAAAAAGAAAATAATAAGAAATCTCCATCGTGCTTCGAGTTTTCACTACTGTTCCATTGTATCATCGTATCGATGTTGACAATCTCCCACCGACCGATATCCGACCGGACGCGAAAGACTCGCAGCGCAAGTCCTCGGCCGAAGCTAGCCAAGTAATACTTCTCTCTTCAGCGTAGATTTGTATTTATCGCCTCTGTTTTTAAAGACTGAATGCCGTCTTCTTCTTTTGTGATCGTTGCAACCCAGTATCGTACCTTCATTTGTTGGCAGGAGATATGCAAGTAATCAGTAATATATTGAAAGCAAGACGTACATTATTATGATTTGTATTCTCTAATATATATATAAGTTTGAGATTTACTAACATGTTGATTTAAGATTTTCTTTGAAAGTCGTTTTCTTTCTTTGTAAATTGTTCCTAATCATTGTTTTTCACTACAGGGGGCGGGGCGCATTCCAGTACGATTTAATCCGGTTTTAGCGAGTTACTTCTTGTTTTTCAATACACGTTCAGCTCGGGTTCAAGTTAGGACCCAGTTTACCTGTACAGGAATGCACCCGTAGGCTTGCATCGTGAGGATACGTTTTACGAGCGTTTTACAAACAATTCCATCGGTATCTACAAAAATATTCGCTTTAAATTTTTCATTTTTCGGCAACAACGGTTTTATCTTTTGTTGGAATAATTCTCAACAGTTTGTTACTGATGAATTTCAGGCGCAGTAATTTACCTTCACCAACTGGAAGATTTTACATAAAATCATCTTATTACATAAAATATATATTCAAAACCAGAACAATTATCCTACATTTAAAATTTTAAATAATCATTCAGTAGACTTTCATACGTCCGAACCATCATCAATTAGCCTCGTCCTTATTAAAGATCTTCTATAAGATCGTATATCGTCTTTATAATATTCAACATAAAATCACAGTTATAAATAATAGCAAACTTCCCCTATTGCAAAATTATAAATTGTATCCAACGTTTGTTTCCAAGATTAACCCAATTGATCAACGTTCACTTTGTTTGCCACGTCGGTCCGCGGAGGAATCACCTTTACGTGCTAGAATTCCCTTCGGGGTAGGAAGTCAACATTCCGGAGTTACGTGTGTCGGCCAATCACCGTCACGTACTCTGGTGTGACCTACGACCTGTTGTCGACAGGCGAGGGCTAGCGTAACACATTTAAAAAGCAAATTATTTTTCGTGTCGAATAGAACGCCGATCGCTACCAGTTCGAGTTCGTAGCCGCGTTGATGCCGACTTTTTCCGTATGAAATGAAACACGTTTCAATACCGGTAACCACCATGTTTGCGTTGGTGACGTTTCACTCCTAGGTTTTGAACACGGTTCTTCCAAATGGAAGTTATTTCACCAACTAAACAAGTTTTAATACCGATAACTTCACGTTTGTGCCCGCGGCGTTTCGACCCTAGATTGCGTTCACGTTCCTTCCAAATGAAATGTGTTTCACTATCTACTACTCATCCAAACGGCCGCTACCGTGATTCCTCCGCGTGTCGCGACGTGGAACATAACCTCACTTCTCGACTGTACCATTTGTGTGTGTGTGTGTATCGCGTAGCAACAGGAACAAGACCCGACGAACCTGTACATCGCGAACCTGCCGCTCGGGTTCAAGGAGAACGAGCTGGACGCGATGCTGACCAAGTACGGCCAGGTTATCTCCACCAGGATACTGCGAGACATCCAGGGCATGAGCAAGGGGGTGGGATTCGCAAGGTAACCAACCTCACACGTCGAATCTTTAACAACCCGCATACTAGATTTTAATTAATAATGATGCAGTGGAACCTTATTCATAGGTTTTTCAAGGGACCAGACTAAAAAAGTGTAAGTATGTCAAAAACTTATTAATGGAACTGTTTAACATGTGGAGCATATGGGTTGGATCAAAAAATAAAACTTATAATTGTAATAAGTGCATAAACGAGAAACTTATAAGTGAGGTTCTACTGTTACTAACGAAGGAGGAAGAGAAGAGTAGGAAGACCGCGAGAGAAGTGGTGTGAAACGAATAAAGAGGACGTGCAAGAGAGGGGATGACAGACAGTGGGAGGACAGAGAGTTTTGGAGGAAGCTGGTGGTAACGAAGGAGGAAGATGAAACGCCAGGCGTGGCCAGTCGGTTTTGAAAAGTTTAGCCCTAGTTATGGTGTCACAACATCCTCTGACCCAATTGTTTGGAAACAGAGTTTGATTATTATTATTATTTATTTCACAAGTTTGAGAGAAAACTAGAGATTATATTTTTGGGGCCCTCTCTGAGATTGTGGTTTATAATCCCACTGGTGACGAACTCTTTTTTGGGTAGTAAGACACATGTTGTGTGTATGTACATGTGGTACATATGGTATGACACGTGGTATGACACGTGGCTCACACTCTATTCTCACTACCTATATACAGTATATCTTACTGTATAAAAAACAATAATGAATGAATGAATAGATCACCATCTCAATTTTAGAAACTCCGTTCTATTTATTTGTCCTTCACAACCCGGACATTTTTTTCGTGGCGTAGACATTATTTGATTCTGTTTGAATACTAGGAAAGGTGATGAAATACATTGAAATATTATATTAAAACTGATTGAATTCATGAAAATAGAATGACATGATAATTAGAAAGCATAAAATTATCTTGAGATAGACTTACTTTTCTATTCAATGACACTGGTTCGTGGACATGGAAAAAAATAGTAGAGATGAATTTCTGTATTTGTATCAGCACCTTGCATTGCACCTCTTATTGCACCTCTTTGAGCCTAGCATGAGAATAAACGGGGTGCCTTTAGAGCGAATACTGGAATAAAGATACTACTAAGAGTGAACGTGGCTTGGCGTGTTTACTTGGAAAGAGGATGACCTATGCGAGGAAACGATCATAACCTGAACCAAAACCCTTAACAAAAGCTCCTTTGTGCTCTAAACAATTCCCCGAAATAATAGCTTGTCTCCGGCATTCCTACACGTCAAGCCCTCCTTCACTCTTGGTAGTATCTTTATTCCAGTATTCGCTCTTCAGCGCCCCCCAATAAACCTCCTTAATCGCCTTGCATGAAACAATATATAAAATCTAAAATTTTAAAAATATACAGACTATAATATATTCTTTCTTCTCCCACAGTCAAGTCTTCATTGGAGACCTTGTGGATTTTTTTGACTCAAGTGTATTTATTATTCATGTAAAATATTGACAACAATGAAAAAGAATGTGGAAAAATGAGTCAATCAGCTTAAGTAGAAGTGGTGGCCCAGCGTTGACGTGCGTTGTGTGTTGGCGGGCAGGATGGAGTCGAAGGAGAAGTGCGAGCAGATCATCCAGCTGCTCAACGGGTCGGCCGTGCCCGGCGCCAAGGACCCGCTGCTCGTCAAGTTTGCCGACGGAGGCAACAAGAAGCGTCTGTACCGCAGCCCCGACCAGCGAGTGTGGCGAGACGTGCCCGAGGTCAGTATTTTATTATTTATTCACCTCAGATTCAAGTTGAAATTGTCTTTTATTTTTTTTTTTTTTTTTTTTTT
Source organism: Brachyptera risi (assembly GCA_964007535.1). Classification (NCBI taxonomy): domain Eukaryota; kingdom Metazoa; phylum Arthropoda; class Insecta; order Plecoptera; family Taeniopterygidae; genus Brachyptera; species Brachyptera risi. Next base: position 4,812,677 of record OZ023334.1, read on the forward strand.
ATTGTCACAAATTAAATTATACAATAAAGTAATACAGTTTGAACTCTCGTCCACTAAGCCATAAATGGCTTATCTGTGGTTTAAACGATGAAAAGCAAAACACTAAAATACACTGTGATTTACTATGCTAATATTTAATAAACTCATATTAAAACATAATTCACTTCGATAGGTTAAATGATAATGAGCATGAAAATGAAAATAAGGCAACCAATTGGAAACTAATTCTAGAATTTCCATATTGTATCAACATATGCTGTTATTGACCCTAACAAAAAATTAAAATTAATGACAAAAAATATACGGTACCGGTACCATAAGTAATTAACGTAGACACTAAATTATGTGAAATTAACTGAATTTATGATGAAAGCTTTAATTTCTTTTTTAATTTGAGCATATCTATTCATTTTTCTTAACTCAACAGGTATGTCATTGAATATTGAAGGTATTGCATATTCCAATCTTCTTTTACCATTTTTGTTATTGAAAAGAGGTAATCGGAATAATTCAAGTTTTTGGAGCCCAATATAATCCCAATATAAAACAGTGAAACCTCGATGCATCGTTCCTGGATCTATCGTTTTCCTTCTTGTATCATTCATTTTTTTAGCCCCACTCTCATATAATCAATGTTAAATTTTCCTGGATTGATGGTTTTATTTTCCTGGTCCCTTGAAAAACAATGGATAGAGGTTCCACTGTACATACACGTTCATAAAAGTCCACAAAGCCTGAAACAGGCTTGTCTGTGGATTTAAATGAAGAAAATACAATGTCGGATATAAATGAATAATGGTGGAAAATGAACAATTAATTTGACAATGAAGTGCAAAATAATGACTGACCCATTTCAAGATATCTGAGCTGAAAGAATGAAAACCCTGTACATTTGGTGCATAGTAATAACATTGGTATAATAATGACATGGTAATCAGCAACAGTCGACATACTGAGCGAATAGGATTCATGCAGCCACCACAACAAAACTTGATCAATATAGAAAAATGAGATATTTCACAATTACACTCGTTATTGGTTGTTTTTAATAATTATAATGATTGAAAATGAATATATTAATTTTGCATTATAAAAATGTATCTTGTGCACTTGAGCGAAAGGAACAGTGAAAATACAAGTATGTTTTACTTTATGTGTATTTCATCGTTTTTCTGTAAGATGGTTGGTGGTTCTGTTAACCATACAGGTTCGAGAACAAGCAATGTTTCCATGCGAATCTGCTAAAAATGATGTTAATTATTTATTACTAGTCAAACGCGAAATATGCGTTGTAAGATGAGCGAGATATCCTATTAAGGTATAAAAGTCGTTGAAGTAGTTCTACCCTTGCTACTTTATCGACTCTGGTATTCTACACACCTTGATATCTGAATAAGCTATAAAAGTCGTTAAAGTAGTTCTAATCTTGCCACCTTATTGACTCTGGTAATCTACACACCTTGACGCATATAAAAAATACTTCATTGTTGGTCAACTCTTGAATCTAGAAAGCAGTGAATCTCAACAACTTAATTCTGTAACAATTTGTATGATATATTTGATGAATATTATCAGTTATTTTTATTTTTTTCTTCAAAACGACTGATCAGAATTGCTTAAAAAATCGTAATAATGTGTAAAATCCATGTTTACACATTTAGAGAAAATTTCATCCTATTTGGAGTGATTTCATTTTTCAACATTTTCTGCCCAGCCAAATCTTATGGGGTTTTTAGAAACTTTGAGATGATTTTTCTCAAAATCGGTCCGACCGATTCATTCCAAAAACTATACAGTTCTAAGTTGGATGAGTTTGCGTGTACAAAAAAAGTTTCATGTTGATCAGTCAACCCTTGCGACCTGTGGACTGCTTACAAACAAAAAAAAAAAAAAAAAAAAAAAAAAAAAAAAAAACACACAGACAAAGCCCTATAAGAGTGGGATGGAGACTTCGCTACGCTCATCAAACATATATATATCTATTGATATTATATATCTATGTATGGCTAAACTATATAGCCATATTTATTGGATTTGAAAAATCAAGAGCCGCTATTAGTGTGTAACATGCTTAGCTGATTTTAGTGTTATCATGTTGAAAATTATTCAGTGCACCAAAGCGATACCAGGATGCGCCACGGTAGAAATCCTATTCTCTCAGTGTGTCGACTGTATGCATGTTACAAATATTGTCCACTAATGTTTGTTTCTTGTGCTCGGCCGTTGCAGGGAGCCCCGGTGAGCTACGATCACAGCCTGTCGCAGAACGGTGTCGGCGGCAGCCACAGCCACATGCTGCCCGCGGCGCTGACGCAGTACGCCCGGCCGTACGGCGCGCAGCCCATGCAGGGCTACCAACTGCCCAGCCCGGCCCAGTGGATGCCTCAGTATCTGCACATGCAGCCACAGCATCTGGAGGTAGGCCTACCAACACAAACACTTACAACATTCCACGTGGATATCTTTTTTTCCATTAAGAGGCCGCGGGCGCTCTACACGGGCTCGTTGCTCGCTCGCTTCAGACTCGAGTTGAACATGCATCGTGTGCTAGGCGCCACCCGTAGACTAGCCCGCCAAACTCAGATTCACGTAAACACCGTTAATTCCCTTACTCACACTTTTGATATATTTCACATTTTATATTTTTTGGGGTATTCGAAAATATGTATCTAGGTTTTTGTCAACACGAAACTTTTTCATTTTCCATATTTTGAAGAATTTGAAAAATCACAAATTTTTTGTTCAAAATTCTGTAAATGCGGTAACCTCTGTTTTTCAATTATTAATGAAATGAAAACAATCAAATTGATAACCCAAAAACTACGGCCGTGAGAGTTTGCGGCGTTAAATACGAGCGCCTGCGTTCTCTTAAAGGACATCACAACCCTGAAACTAGAAAATGAATGTCCATTTTGAATTGGACATATACCTGCGGTTCTAAACTTCTTGTAGTCCAGTGAGCTAAGGCACTGCTTTAGAAAGTGATGTCGTCGTGGGGCGTGGGTTCGAGTCCTCATAAGGCATTGGTTTGTGTAAATGTCCTTTCGCATATCATCACTCATTCGTGTCTCCGTATAACCTAGCTTTCGGTGAGATCGTTGAGCCAATAAACGAAGATACATAAAAATCTCTCTGTGTAATTAGCAGTTTTACAGAGATTTCCATGTAAAATAAAAATGGCAGAGAACACTTTCGAAAGTAGATCTATATTCTACATTTTATCGAATTGAAAAATGTCCACGATTTGTCGACTTGCTAAAAAACACGTCCACAAATTTGCTACGTAAATGTTATGTCCGAATTGAATTGCACTGATATTTGTTGCTCCTCGTCTTCCAGATGCTGTCGTCGGGTGATCCCAGCTCACAGTACAGCTCCCAGTACAGCTCCATGATCCCGCAGCTGGCAACGCACATGTCGGCGCTGCAGCTCGGCTCGGCAGGCTCGGTAAGTCAACAGCCAATCGGAACTAGCTTCCCAGCTTTGTAGAAACGTGATGAAAATACGACCATTAGATATTAGTTGTCGATGGACGATTTCCTCTCGGAAATACTAGGTAATCATAGTAGAGTAATTGATAGGAGTTTTGAACTTAGTTACTTGGCAAATTTTAATACAGTAAACCCTCGATAATTCGAACTCGGTTAATTCGAATTCCGCGCTAATTCGAACCAGAGAAATGACCCCGGCCGCTGGTATAGGGATATCAATGTTAATTCATTTCGATAATTCGAATTTTTATTATTTCGAATTTCGAACTAATGATTAGTCCAAACTACTGTTTTATTATTGTTTCGTGTTTGTTTAATTCGAATTTCAGCAAAAATTACGAATAAAAGTTTTCACAATTGGATATTTTATCACGTGAAATCCTTTGTCATCAACATTCCTGGCGACCCGGCAAGCTAGAGATACGTCATAGCCACATGTGCAGCGCGTGCTATCATGATGAGGGGTGAGGCAGGGGGTCTTTTCAGGGTCACAGACAGACATCTGGCTGGTCGAGACACCCGAGCGGTAATGTTTAGGATAATGGATGTGATTGTGTCAACTTTTATTCGTAATTTTTGCTGAAATTCAAATTGAACAAACACGAAACAATAATAAATGGACCAGCCGGCTAGTGCATGTAGAGAGAATAATTCATTCATTTCATTCGGGGTCCCAATATTTATATCAACTGCCTTGCTTCCTACTTTTAATCCTAACATCCAGTTTGGTAATTTGACTCTTTCAACACTGTGAACTGTGATAAGTGTTACCTAATGAATGACATGATAATATATAGTATTAATGGGACTCCTTGTTGTGTTGTTAAAATTGCTGAGAAAACACTTGACTTGAAGATAACCACATGGCTGTCAAAGTTGGCTTCCTTAGAGCAAGGGGGAAGTAGGAGGGAACAAACAACGTGCAAGGCGCACATGGTCAACCAAACTGCACGCACACAGTATACTACTGTAGGCCTACTATACAAGGAAAAAACATTTTTTTCATAATTCGAATTTTTTTAATTCGAATTTTGATTTTTGGGGTCCCTTGGAATTCGAATTAACGAGGGTTTACTGTATCATGATATTTGTTATTTATTATGTGCTGTCCTGTATTTTATGTTGTATATGTATGGCCTTCTACACCATACATATATCTGCTCTGTGGTGAAAGTATCAAGCTTAGTTGGTTATGTTTAGCCTCAGAATATATGTGATATCAGTTATGAAGTCTTGATATTATTCCATGTGTTTGACCTTTTACACCTTCCGCATATTTTGATTATATTATAATACTTATTTACTACATCAAAGTATTCTGATAAAATCACCTCAGAACGTCCAGAATTATAATTACCAGTTGCAAAATGAACTCGCTGTTGATGCGTCTCAAACCTAACACTCATTCATTTATTTGACTAAATCGCACATGAGTCGAGCGCACTAGTCAACTTTACCCACCCCTACTGTGCACGTCAAACAATTGGAAACTGTACGATATTTTGACAAAGTTTCAATTCTTTGCAGTCGAAGTGTTCAGTATAAGACAGCAACCGTTACGTAATTGCGATCGACAGGAAGGCAAGTCAAGGCTGTGTACTCGATTCGACGGTGAGATTCGTATCTGCCGTCGATCAGTTGAAAAAAGTAGATGAGGAGAAAAGGGCCAACAATAGAATATTTGCGAAGTGTATAACCTCAATGAAATCTCCGTCACTGGACTTTTTGTAGGATCTAGAGGCACTTTAACCAGATTCCTTGTAGGTTTAGGGATTTGATAGATTTAATACCATGTTATTTAGCATTTAGAGGCTCGTCAATTTGACACATATAGCGTAGAACGAGGTTTTGGAATAACAGCTGACTGTATTATATCATGTTTCAATACAATAGCGTACTGTAATGATGAGAAAAAAATCATAGTATTTCCCGATCTATTTCCTAGATGCCAGTAGGAGTCCCATGTTGATATGACGTATTGCTGTTGAGATATTAAATGCAATGTTTTGGAAAATGTAAGAATGCACAAACACGTTCACGGCCATCAAGATGATAGATTCAATAGATTTGTTGATAAATAAAAAAAAATTCCAGAACACTGATTTTAACTCCTTCACGTTTGCAAGTCATATCATTGGATATTGATCCTTACCGTCTGAATAATACATTTCAAATTGAAGTGCACCATTATCTGGTTGGCTGATCCGCCGGTCTCGGTTCTGTTTGCAGTACATCGCCGCGAGCCCTCACCACGGCTACGGCGCGCCATACTACCAGGGTCCGGGCGGCTCCATCATCCACGCCGTAACCATGGCCGACGGATCCGACCACACTTCCACCGCGGCGTCGCCCGACGACAACTACCAGTCCTACCAGAACCAGCAGAAGTAGACGCCGGATCGGTAGCGAGAGACAGAGCGGCAAGAGCGGGATATCGTTCTAAATCAATGATCGACGGAAATGTAGCTGTTATTGCGAGTAGGAATGTTGTTCTCGACGTTTTGGCCGTCCGAAACGTGTCGCAACGGTTATATTTTTGTTGGTCATGGTATTTTTTTTAGATATGCCTACTCTTGAAATTTGCGGTTTGATCTGGCCTACGAAGGGTAGAAAATTTCACTTGGATACGAAAGGGGACGTGTGTCGATTTAGATATCGGTACGCCGAAATCAGTTTTTGGGAAGGGAGGGGGGGATTACTCTGAATTGGTGGAAAACGAGGCGTATTGTTGACGATCGAAATGTAGAAAAGAACGTACGGTTAGCTTTTTTGAGTTTTTCTTGGCGGTCGAGGAAACGTAACGGTATTTTGAAACGGAGATGCGGGAAGGGATCCAGAGCGCGGACGAGCAAGGCTCCGCGGCGAGACGCAATTGCAGCCCGAAGTGCATTTTCGAAGCTTCGATGGACCGATTGAGTTTTTTTTTTTTTTTTTTGGAAGAAGAATATAAATAAAGAAGTAAAAACGTAAATCACTGATCTAGCCACCATCTTAAAAACATATAAATATACTACAATATGAATAAATAATTAATTATTAGGTAAAAAATAGTAGTAATAAAAAATAATGATATATAGTTTATATTATTTTTTTACAACTTTGTGAACTATGTTTAGCCTTGCAGTCTCTCTCGCGGCTGTTTTTTATAACAACCAATATTGGGTTCCCAGAACAAGTATAGAGTAAGTCGTAATCCAGATTCGTGTATGTTAGATTGGATGTTTTTTAATTATTAGTCGGGTTTAGGGATTTACTAAAAATGAGAGAGAGAGAAGAGAGAGAGAGAGCGGTAGATACAGCTGTTTGTTTGGTAAAGCCGCCATCGGCTGAATGAGACGTACAGTCCCGCCAATTTGACTACCCGAACGTAACTTTTATATTTAATAGTTTGTCTCTAATGTGTTGTAGTACGAATATCATCCATAAAGGGGATTTTTTGGTGGAAAAGTTGGTCAACCTGAGTCTAGTTAGCTGTCGCAGGCTTTATTATATAGTTTTTTGTATTATTTTTTTTTTTATATAAAACAAAATACGGTGCTCACTAGAATTGATTTCTTCCGAACGTAACAGATGAAATGAAACCTTCCAAAGATTAATAACTTAACGATTTACAACCGTTTCTTTGATATATCAGAACATAGAAACGACACTTGCCATTTCTTAACGATAACCAGTTGTGCGAAATGTCACGCACGCACTTTATTTACCGAGTTAGTAACGGGGCATTCGATCCGCGTCTTTCTCGTCACGACGAGACCACAGTCGTTTGTTTCGTTTGTTCACTCGACTCTCGTTCGGCGTCTCAAACCAAAGGTAATACAAATATGTTGAATACTTGATAAACGTTTATATACTTAGATATAACAGAGTTTCGTTTACGGATTTTTCGGTTTCACATTCCAACAGACTTGACGTTCTTTTTTTAATCGAATAGATTTGTAATTCATTAACTATTTTTCTACAAGCCTTTTCGATTCAGCTCTAAAAAAAAAACGTAACATACTTTCTTTCTTAGACATTATAGTAGTCCACTTCTACAACGGTAAAATATTGCCCTAGCTGTCCCCCAGTATTGAAACAGTTACTATAGGCTAATAAATGAAAAATACTATTTTTTTTTCATTTTTTTTTAGATATTGTGCCTTTTCAATAATTCAAACAGGGAAAATATACTACATTATTGAATATTTATCTATTTACGTATTTTCAACGCAAAGCCAAATTCCACCTTCCTAGTTCTTCACGGTAGTGTCTACCTGTTTGTGTACTGTACTGTCGCATTTCTAGACCCGATTCATTTGTAGACGTTTGGCCGATAATATTCGCTCCGTTGATCGACAAAGCCAGATCGAACGCAGACGCTCACGGAGGTCCTAATGTATCACGTAGATTTCGGTTTCCACTTCTGTTGAGTACATATCTGTGATTAGCCTCAAATTCTACAGCTATTGTTTGGATCGAGCGAAGCGAACTCAAGTAATAGAATTAAATTGTGAAGCTGGCTTTTATTACCGAGAACCCGAAGCGAATGTAACTGAAAAGGTCCCCCCTGTTTATTCGGTGTTTGTAGCATATTGCTGACTGTAACAAAAATGAAACGAAAACATATATTTTACATTGTTGCAAGATCTAATTACCTAATATATTTAGTTTATTTTTGGTAAATTTTAAATTCAATGTTTAAATTTAATGAAAATAATGATAATAAAGTTGAACTATTTTTTAAATAGGAAAACTTGCAAGAGAGAATCTAACTCGTCTCGAGAGATGGAACCGTCGCAACGGTTTCGTTTGCTAGAAATGAATGTTATGATTTTTACGAACGGAAAGTCAGATGAATCTTCACGACGTGAACGAGACTTATAACTAACTGAACGACGCGCGCGTATAAGTACATTTGAAAAACGTTAAAAACAAGGAACGGTCGAACGAGATGTTAACGCGATAACCTATGCATTCGTTAAGCGATGCATAAAAACAGAAGTAGAAAGATTAGAATTAGATATAAAAATAAGTGTAATAATTGTAGTAGTACTGTAAATCAACGAGTGAAATTTGGATGTTGTTAAATATTGTCGTCAAAAGCTTTTATCAGATTGTAGAAATTAAGTATAGATATATTATTATTTGCTAATGTTGTAGGCTATGTAGATTTTTTAAGTATTTGGATACACAGTCCAAGTTTCACTCCCAAAATGTATAAGAGATAAGTGGTGGGTTTCTATTTGTTTAATTGTTTTTGACAAAACACTTCAAGAGCTTTTGTCAACTTGTTATTATTGTTTTCAACGGTTGAAGGTTAAAACCGTTTCTTCTGAGCTGTTGCACAGCGTAACGACGCCGACCTCGGAAACGAGATGTCGAGCGAAATCGTGTTGGTAGTTCCGTTACGGTGTGTAGTAGTTCTTGTTGTTTTTTTCACCCTGTCGAGTTGGTAAAATAGATGTCGTGTGCGTCCCTAACTGTGTGCGTGGGTAATTTGTGTTTGTTTTTTCGTGCGACAGATTTAGAAAAAATACACAAAAAACCGTAGTTTGTAGGTTAGCATTTAGTAAAAACTTGACCGTAGCTAATTAGGGAGAAACAAAAAATACAAGAAAAAACTGATTCTTGATAGATTTTAGTGTAATTTAAGAAGAGATGGATATAATATTAAGTAAATATTACAACGTATAAAAATGCGGGGGCTGGAAAAAATAGCGGGTCGTTACTGGCTGAACGATAAGTTATAAGTGCTCTTAGTTCATTAGCTTTCCTCTCCACCCCCACCCTCCCTTCCACAAACCCATAACCCCCCTCCCCAACCTTTCCCTCCAACTTTCCTAGTCGTTGCGTAATTCTTCAAATCTTTAAAAGAACTGTCTGTCACTTTCATTAGGAAACTATAGGTGTGTGTTCTAAAATACCGTTTTATATCACACCACTAAGATAATAAGAATAAGAATAAAAAAATGTTTATTTTATTACATGTAAATGAAGTCGGCTACAAGCTGATGAACTGGTTTGTTCCTGTAAATATAGTTGATAATATTGATTGTACGTACTAGTTGCTAGATTTCAGCCTCATCATAAGAAGAAACTTTTCAATCTTTGAATTGTACGCCTGCAATTTCAAGAGGTTTATATTAATGCGTTCTTTTTCGTTCTGAAAATGTAGCTGTTTTGGGGTGTCGTGTGTTTTTCTTTCCAAACGGGGCAAAATGTATTAGAAAAAAAAACAAGAATCAACCAACGGGCTGGTAGACCGCTGCGGTGAAATCCGTTACAGACAAAGAGAGCATTCCAGTCTTCCGAAGTGTGAGTGGAGGGGGGGGCGGGGCAGGGGGGGGGGTATTTGCGCGATTCGAAACGGAGTAGAACAAGTTGCCAATTTTAGTCAACGTATGTAAGACTGTTTTCAATTATTTAATAGTTGACGTGAAGGTGGAAAAAAGAGTGTTCAGAAGATTTTTTTTGTTGTTGTTGGGAATATGTAAAGAAACGAATAATGATGATTTTCACGCATTGTTGAACATTGATTTGTTAGTCCTAAAGTCTATTTCAATTGAAGTGAAAATAAAAATGAAGAATTAGCATCTAAATATAATTGTTCGTATTCCGAATATTGAATGAAATAGACTTTGGCTGTATTTGAAGTCCTTTGTCTGCTCTCCGTTGTTTTCTCACGCAAGAGACGAGATAAACGGATATCAAATCCGCATGGACCAACTAAATACCTGAACTTATTGTAATAATGTACATTGTTTCTTTCAGTTTCAATTTCTTTCTAAACGTAATTGAGATATTGCGACTAATAGATTACGTGTCTGGATTATAGGCCCTATATTCAAAAGAAGCTCATTTAAACGGAAAGGAATGTCGGTACAATATTACCGACCACATAATCTTGTTACAGTGCTCATTATCCGGCCACGTAGTCTCCGCTCCATGTCTTGAAGAATCCCGACTGAACGTACATCCTACGGTATACATGTAGGTACTACACGTAGGTGCACTGCAAGTCGGTAATCTTTACAAAGTTGTTGGAAATTTTGTACATTAAGAAATAGTGAAAGTTGAGGTTTGAATAAAAGTCTGGTTTTGATCTTCAAAATAACAAAAATGTTCTTTCAAACAAAGATTGTTTTCAAGCTTGATTAAAAAATAAAGATCTATGAAAAGGAAACTCTTGATTTTTTGTGTAGATTTCTTCTCGCTTCTTGCAAATTGAATGTTGCAAATTTTATGTCAATTTATTGGTTTTATGCTAATTAATCTACTTTTGTTGTCCACTTATTCATTGTAATAGCACAATTCTGCATGGTGTTGATATTTGAACATTTACACAGTGAAACGTCTATCCATCGCTTTTCAAGAGACCAGGAAAATAAAACCATCCATGAAGGAAAACGATACATCCAGGAAAATTTAACATTGATTATATCAGAGTGGGGTTCGATAAAATGAATGATAGAAGCAGGAAAACGATGGATGCGGGAACGATGCATAGAAGTTTCACTGTATTCCTCAAATTATCAATGGATAAATATTCATTCATATATATTTAATCATGAAGAAAGAAAAGAGTAGTTGATAACAAAGACGCAGCGAAGCCGTTTTAATTATATAAGTGCCATTTACGTCTGTTAGTAGGCCGTTAAATCCAATATATACAAATTCAGCAAATGAATAGAATGTTCAAATATTGACCAGAAATATTACGAAGTAGGCCTACAGTTGGCCTCAGTAGTGATAGTAATGTGCAAATTATGTTGAGCTAATAATGGACCATCTTCAACTCGAATTTCCATGGACTTTGAAATCTCCAGTTTGGATTATAAAAGTTCAAATTACCAAAATATTTGACAAAGAGCTACTGTAATGGGTTAAATCTGTAGACAGCAACACTATTGTTTGAATCTCAGCAACATTGAGTCATCAGAGTTTGAACCAAAATGTATCGAGCTAACATGGTGGTTACACTCGGTTCTTCATCTTGTTCTATTTCATGAGTACTGTCCTTGAATCTACCAATCGCCGCTCTACCTAGTGTTCACTTGCATGTCTACTGTGACCCTCAAATATTGGTATTTCAGGTGACTGTTGCTACAGCTGAGCCGACGTAAATGTAATTTTACGTTCATTTTGTAATAAGAGTTGGTTCCATGTACCGCTACTAGATGAATAACAATCGGTAGGCTCTGCCACTTGGACGGTGTATATTTTCAACGTTGGTGGGATGGGGAGTTGAACCACCATGAGAGACTGGCAAACCAACGTAACCCTCGGTACATCTTGGTTCAACATTTAATTAATGAGGGTTTACTGTAACAAGCAGTTTCAGCCTTGTGTTCAGAATATTGTTCATTTTGGATAATATAGAAATGTGTTTTAATTGTAGTAGGCATAGACGTTACAGGGAAACAAGTTACGAAAAGTATTATTCATTTTTCCATTAGTAGAACCAACGTCTAAGTGTAGCCGTAGGACATCTCATATTGAACTGAAACTGCAAGATTATTAACCAACAGCATAATTAAATTGTAATTTTCATATTTTTTTCTCCCTTCTTCAAGGTTTTCAATATTTGAAACAAATCTTTCTCCAAATTATCCCTATAACTTGATATAAAATCTTTGGCATTTATTAATCTTTGTGGGTCTGGTGTGCCAACAGTTGCGGATAAATTCTCATCTGTAGTTAGTGGCTATCGTATACAAAATGCCTGTGACAGTGCTATAGGTATTTCCCAATATAAGAAAATAATAAGATGCCAAAGAATATAGGAGGGAAATAGGCGATGCATGGCAGCATTGTCAATTGCAGTGACAGTACGAGTTTTCCAAGCACTCGACTCCATAGTCTGTCTAGGATTACATTGCATAATGTCCAATCTGCCTGTGGATAACTACATGCAGATAGTAAAAACATTGATGATTCAACGACGCTCTTCTATAACTTCCCAATTTCTTGTAATGCCTCTGGTCCCAAGGTCAAAAGATGGTAAATTCATTTGTCCCAGCTGTAATTTGTGTCTGTAGTGAACTCATCTGGGACTAGGAAAAGGTAAAGACTCGGTTAGATTTTATTTATGGAGTTGGCTGTGATGAAGAAGGTAAGTGAGTCGAGGAGAATATCATCCTTGCCATCGACTTTATAATACGATACCACGAACAGTCAGAATATCAAAGCTGGTGCAAGACATTTGTAAAATGAGCGCTACTAAACGTAAGCTACTAAATAAATAAAATAATATATAAATAACCAGAGGAAAAATCTTGAATATATGGAATATAGTCCAAAAAACTGTCAGTAATATATTGCAGTATTTAGGCAAATTACCTATGCACTCATACAAAATTTGAGTTGCATTAGGGGCCTAGGCCTAGGGCCTAAATTGTAAAAGAAACCAACAGAACATTGTAAAAGGCTCCAAGTCATTGAGGTCATAGCTGGTATTAAACTCTGTGCTAGGCCTTGCCAATGAATTTATTGTTTCCTAGCCTAATAGGTAGGCCTAGGCCTATTATCTCAAAAGATTTTACTTTCTGGACATGATATTGATGCTGACTTTCATGTCTTGATGATTCAAGTTATTGACATTTGCTAAGCCTAGCCATATAACACTAAATGCTCAATGGCCTAGCCTCATACTCAATGCTCATACCATTGAGTTTATAATGTTCATACCCACGGTATCAATGAAGTGGTTACATAACTTCTTAACCTAGACTATAAATCACAGTCTAATTTCACGATGACGTCTTGCCCGCCTAGGCCAAGGCACTACAGGTTAGGTTAGGGCTACATTCATAATAATAATTATTCCAAATTATTGTCCGTGATGATCCATGGAACGTTTAATTGCTGAAAGCTCTCACACTCATAATATTCATAAATATGAACAGTAAAACTTTCATTTCAAGTGAAAAAATATTTATCGATATAGGATTAATATTTTCGCATAAACTTTACAAATATTTTTAAAGATGGAGACTAGTCACTGCCACTTGTATAAATATGTCTCACGGTAGGTAAGCCTAATTGGCCGTAACTGTTCAAACAAATTTCAATATCAAAATCATACAACGTTTAACCTTACAAATCTGCATGATATCACAATTTTTGTTTCAAATCCAATGAACAAATGTTTCCTCCACCTTAAATTAATATTTTTCAAGATTTCATAATTTAATTTTGGGATCCGTTTTTCTTTTAGTTTTCGCATGTTGGTACCGGCGAACTTGGTGTCCCACGGTTACCGCCATTTTGCATTGTCCTGTGTGGTTTGAGCGTCGTTTGTCGAAAGCGTGTGTGTATTCTTAGTCTAAACATGAGTGATAATCAGGTATGCTTAAAGTTTTTCAAGTCTATCAAATGTACCCAGCATTTTTGTAAAAGTATCTCATCAGGATGCGTATATATACTTATCATTACGACTTTGATTAGTCTCCATGCTTTTCCCTTGTTTACAGGAATCGAAGGCAGACGCAGCTGCCGATGCAAACTCCGAGTACATTAAACTAAAAGTAGTCGGAAATGTGAGTATTTAAATTATAATACCATCCCTTTATTCTGACTAATTAGGCTCGGCACATTAAACTGTTGATGTGAATCTATACATGTCTCTTTATGCTTCCTCAGGACTCTAATGAAATTCACTTCCGAGTTAAAATGACGACCCAAATGGGTAAATTGAAGAAATCCTACAGTGACCGTGTGGTGAGTATTTGCTATTATATATTCTTTTTACAACAGCACAAACCTAGGCTAGGGCCTAGGTCTATTTGTTTCTTGCACAAGACTTACGACGAGGCAGCCAAGCCCCAGTAGGGCGTAGGCCCAGGCCTAGGCCTAGGCTAAGATTGCTTTGTTGGGGCAAAAGAACTTGATACGGTTTGACTAGGACAGTGACTTCTAGCTAGGCCCACATAGGCGTAGAAAGGCCTTCCATAAACGCGGAATTCAACGAAATTCGCTCTGCTTTTTTTTTCGGCCGCCATATTGGAAAAACGATCAATCAGCGACGAGAGCGGCGCGGTATCCTAATGTTGAGCTGAGCCCAACTTTTTTGCGTTCCGCATAGCAAAACCGCTGGACGTTCATGGAAGGCCAGCTTTAGTGCCTTGGACCCCTAATGTCTTGTATCTTGTAGCAACACCATTGGCCTAGGCCTAGGCCTATGTTTGTTGTAGGGCTATTGTTCCAATAAAAATATTTAGGAGAGGTACTGCCACATAGCCTAGGTCTAGGCCTACCTAGACCTACCCCTACCCCCCTACCCCTGAACCTAGACCCCTAGTGCTCCTTGCAGGTACTTGATGAACTTATGCACACACTTTGGAAACCTCAGGATTGCTGCCACACATCTAATGTGAAAACACCCTCAAGGTCGTAGGCCTAGGCATTGATAAAAGAGGCCCTTAGGATACTTCTTCACTCAATGGCCTAGGCTACCCATGGCTTGGAACACGACGCTATCTTGAAAAGTCCTGAATTTACTTGATTATCCTTGATATTGATACAGACATATTTTTGTACGAGATCAGGTCATTTTTTGTATGTACAATTGATTAACAGTACGTATACAAACATTGGTAGACCTAGGCTACATTATTCAATATAGCTTCAAGGACATAATTAGTCTGACCTCTAGGCCTACTCTTGTGTGAGTAGACTCTTGATTGACCAAAATCAAAACACTCTTGATTCAATAATTGTGACCATCTAACGTTCACTTGAATTGAATTACTTATACAAATTGCATATCAATCATTAATTTGTTTAATATGTAAGGCCTTGAAAATGCATTTTTGTAACAAAAAAAGGAGGTGAAAAGTGGCAGAATCATTGTACCGGTAATTGTTCTAGGCCTATTCGATTGAACCTATATTTTGTAATTAAGTTTCAAGGTATGTTATTACCTCAAATTATTGTGAAATCAAGTCGATGCTATAATTGATGTTCATTAGAAGCATTTTAAATTATTGTTGGGTCCATTAAAACTATTCTTTGTATTTAAGGATTATTAAATAAATTGGCTCAGTAGTGTGTAGTAGCAGTGTTCAGCTTTGTTATTATTGGCTGATAAATTGACAACAGCCATGCCCACAAAGTGTGTGCAGTCCTGTGGTACCAGTCCTGCTGTTATGGTGTGCATAAGTCTGCAAATATTCCACCAGGTGGTGAGTGTCTGTATTTATTTAGCCTCAAAGTTGAAGATATGATGTGATGGTCGAGTGTTCGCAAATAAGATGAGGAAATTCTCGCTAGATGGCACCCGTCTCACTTGAGTGTTGCTAAAGTTGTTTCACTGATGCCTAGTCCTAGCACCAGGGACTCGAGTAGGTAGGCCTGCCAGATTATAGGCCCAATGGATTGCAGGTATTGTTGACCTTTAAACTGAAGAATAGGCCAATGGTCAATAATGAAAGCTTTCTAGCATAACGGTAATTAAAACCTTGGAACGGATACCAAATTTGCAGAATTACATGTAACCACAAGCTGTGTTGTTTGTATCAGACCTAGGTCTCATTCCATCATTCACCGACCCCAATAGATTAATTTGTCACCATCACAGTACATCGTCATTAAAACTACTAACTCAATGGTGTCTTTAAATATCATTAAATAATTCTACTGGTACCTCAAAGGGATGAATTTTGAGTCCCCCATAGGGCAAACACCATTCTTCTATTATCTGCTCATTTGAACCCCCTAATAACCTATCTGTTGGTAGGGACATTGAGCAAAGATTTATCAATGGCCATGTAGCCTTAGTGGCTTGATTCCAGGGTTGGGTGTTTTACAGGTTTGAAACTCATTTTCATGATAGGCCTACATGTAGGCCTAAGTGCTATAAAGTATATATTATAGTATTTGTATTGTGTGTAAACTTTTTTCATTTTATACGATATGGTCAATAAGAACTAGGCCTACCGTACTTATTTGCATAGATATGTAATATATTGATTATTTTATTATATTTCAACTCAAAGATAAAGTATGATTTAAAGGGAGTTCCTGTTTTTCTCTTCTCTCTTTTTCTGTATTCCATAAATTAGTGCAAAGGGTTTAGGGAAAAACAATTAGAGTAACTTTTGTATTGAGCTAGAGGTGTCATTTGGTATCATTTTGCTTTCTGCACAATTGATCAAATCATGACATTTGGAACATTGTCAATGAATAGGCCTACATCCTGTTTAAAGTATTCCGTAAAATGGAAGGACTATCAAAGATAAGGAGAAACTGGGGAAAAACGATCAGAGTTCCTACGTCACGATTGATAGACGCGCCATACGTTGCAGTGTTGTTGGGTCTTAAGCGGGGTTATGTTTTCGATGTAAGTGAAAATCGCTGAATTAAGATATTGAATTTATGAGGCAAAATTTTCTTTTCAAACATGACAAAAAAATGCAGTTGAACATTTCTCTAAATTTACTCATTACATTTTTGTTCTCAAATGACTAGCTCTCGGTCAGCTGAGGCACCGCTTCAGGTACTGAAGTCACAGTTGGGCTTGGGTTCGAGTCCCGCACAACGCATGTGCTTTTGTAAGTGTCCTTTCACTAATCATCACCTGATAGTTTCATAATCACCTGGTCATTCGTATCCCCAGTTAACTGTTGGGGGATCATTAAGCAAGAAATAATCAATAATCGACAGACTTAGCTTTTAATTCCTGGTAACTATTACTAGTTCTATTATTGATCTTTCAAAACAAATACTGTTTGTTGGCCTAGTAACATATTGACATCGACCATTGTCCCAGGTGTGTAACTTGCTATAGATACTCGTACTATATAGGCCTCATTGGCAATAGGATCATTGGCATATCAAGTAATGGTAAAAATATTAACCACAAACACATCTATAGCATTGCAAATATAGTACTTTGTTTTACACAAAGCCAACTTTTTTGACATTGTTTGTTTTCCCCCTGTAGGCTACCCTTCATTTGGTTCCAAGTTACAATCCTCTAGTCCCAAATGGCAGACATTGAGACGAGTATACATTTAGTGTGGCCTTTATGCTAGGTGGCTTCCACCAGATGCACTTACCACCTAGAAACCAGTGGAGAAATTGAATAATGAACAAATCGTAAATAACAATGTTCTAAGGAATTATGGTGAAAGCACAATGTATTTAATGTATTATAATAAAGTTCTGCTCTTGGCTATGTTTGGTAACCACTTACCCTACACAGAGCGGAAAATTGAAACGGCAATTTGCTCCCTCGGTTTGCTTTCAACAAGTTTTATAGATATCCAACTAATGTTTGCTGAAAATGATGCTTTTTTGGACATGTTTTGATGATTAGTGTTTGTTTAATGACTCCACCGACAGCTAGGTTATTTGGGGGAGGGATATATTTTTATATCTTTGAATTTGTTATTATATGTTTTGCTTTGTTGGCTGACTTTGCTTAACAAATTAGTGGGTTTACCGGTATGTTTGTTTCTATTACAGAGTCAGATCTGGAGAGTCCATTAGGCTTGGCCTTACTAGGCCCTTTGTGACCATTTCTTATTACGAAGATTATTCATAATATGAGCTAATTAGGGTTGAGTGTAACCATTTCTATTGAAAATTATGCATCATATAATATGTATTGAAACCTCCTTAACCACCCTCGTGACTTGATCAACTAAGACGTTGCTTTAGAGACCGGAGTCAGGTGGGGCGTGGTTTCGTATCGAGATTTATCGAGGTGTCCACTGTCCTTTCCATTTCGTAAAAAACCTTCATCCACCTCATCTCGTTCATCATTCATCCAACGTCCACTAATGTCAGTTGTCTTTGAACCCTGAATAGACCTGTACAAAACAGAAAACCTTTGTAGACAACAATCCATCTATCATTCGCCAGCATCTGACGTGTTTCATTCATTTTTCCAGGGTGTCCCGATGACGTCTCTGCGATTTCTCTTTGACGGTAGGCGAATTAATGACGACGAAACACCGAAACAGCTGGAGATGGAAAATGACGACGTCATCGAAGTGTACCAAGAGCAAACGGGCGGTGCCTACTGAAGCGCGAGAATCTTCTCAATGTTTATCGGGTGTTTATAATTATTTTTCGTCACAATTTGTATGGGTGAATACTGACTATTGAGGAGAGCTACTTGACAGAACAAAAATGTGAACATTCCTGGGTTAGATCTGCGGTTACAGCTGTCATGTTTTAACCTTACGGACGTCGACTAACAACAACGACACGTTATTAAAGAGTTTGAAATGTAGTAGCCGTGACATTCATCAGAATAAATTCATTGTTAACCCTCCTGAATTATGACCTGTCCTGTAAAGGTTTTTTTTTACTGTGTTTTAAGAGATAAGAAGTTTGTCTTATGCTACCATGTTGGACAACCATTAAACCAAAATACAATACGTAGGTCGTCTTCTATATCTGATATCTATTAATTAGTATGCATTTTAATTCATATTATGTATGTTTGATTAATAAAGTAAATAATCGTATTTCTAATTGTATTTGTTCATTTGTAATTTATTGGAGAGGATGTGTGTAAACCCTTGTGAATTCAAATTTGACCAATTCTATAAGTTTTATCTTGACTGTCTCGAGTGCAAACTTGTTGAATTCGAAGGGATGAGGGAGGTGGTTGTTGAATTAATCTTCACTGTTTTTCTAAATGTCCCTTTTGGGCGGCCTGTCTGGCTAAGTAAGTTCGGGCTCTGACTTGTAAGTGAAGTTGACGGCGGATTCGAGTCGTGCATAATGCATGGATTTCGTAAACATCGTTCATGTAACACCCACTCGTTTGTACCTCTAAATAACCCGAATGTAGCTAATATTTGTACAAATGATTGGTGTGTTACTCATAATGCATGAGGCTGTTGATAGTAAAATCTTGATAAAAAAACAACATGAAATATTGAATTTTAAAGTGTTTTGTACTGAGTATTTCAATGTTATTTAGATGAGGTGTTGATCTTTCAATGATCGAATCATAGCTATTACCTATATACCGTATATTCAATTTCTAAGAGTATATTATATTAAATTGACAATATTAGAATTAAAGTTATAGAAATGCATGATTGTTGCCATCAATAGTCACAACTAGCGACAATTTGCACTTGACAATACTAAGGATATCGCCTACAGCTGTTGGACCATCAACATTGCAGTGAGAAGACGGTAGGTAATGGTTATAAGTTTCTGCCATTTAATTTAATGGAAAGGTTTTGAACTTTGAAAGTACATTTTGAGCATGATATTGACATTGTTTCAAGTATGAAAAGTCTACTGCTATTTCTATTACTGTTCATGCTAATATCAACTTTGCTAGAGAATGCGTTGGAAATAAGATATTCACCTTTGAAATGAAGTACCTACAAAATGAATCTTCCTGTTTACGGATGTAGTCAAGTGAAGCGTTGAAAGATTTTAATATAATCAATATTCATGCAAATTGTTGGAAATTAATTATCAGTCACATAACAAGATGAGTAGATTTAACTTGGCAAGAGAAATTTATTTCACATTAAATATCATTATTTGAGAATAAAATGAATCATTGCAACCAGCAGCTTACCTTGTCGTATTGATTTGATTTTCTCTTGCGTATCAAGAATCAACTACTTCCTGCGTGATTCTGCTTCCCTGGTAGATATCGATGTTTCTTGAACTGGACACTTCAATGTATAAGGAAAAAGTAAACCCCTTCGGAATTTCTGTTCTCCTGATACAAAACTTGCGAAACCACCGATTCTGTCGAAACATTTACATCAATTTCTATCAAGGAAGTAGAATACTAGAAGAGGTCAGTGTAATTACCAATTCAACTAATTGACAAAATTTTACTATCAATTTCTATCAGGGAAGTAGAATACTAGAATAGGTCCATGTAAATACCAATTCTTATATAATTTACAATAATCTCGGTTACGTAGATTTATGCAAGCCACCATTTATCAACTCCTTCATATACTATATTGAAACTAGTAACTTGGCTTCAGTTTATTATTTTATTAAATGTTAATATTCTCAAAGTATAGTGTTGCTAATATTTAAAAGATTATTCAAATTTGAAGTATTCAACTGTTTACTTCAGGAACAGGATGGGAGTGGAGTATGTTGGTGAGCTGAAGACAGTGCATCAGCCTTTGCTATAAGAAAGATTGTCTAGGGACCAGGGCGCTTACTGGGACTGCCACTTGAGCCCCCCGCCTATAGGCCCGGCCATGCTATTATAGGCGGGGGGCTTAAGTGGCAGTCGCAGTAAGGGTCCAGGACTCTTACCCAATAATACCGTACCATTGCTAGCTTGCTCCACAAGGCCACGACATTGATTCGTTAATGTTCACCAGATTAACTACCTACCTACCATGACAACATAATATGCTGATAGTCACGGTCTCTTGGAATGCTAAAATTGGTCACATTTTGTAGCCCACCTCTCGAGCAGGGCCAGGATTTTGTGCTAACAACAATGGAAATAGGCAAAGGCTGGACAAGTTGTCATGACAGGTAGCTTCAAGTAAACATTATCCAATCAAAGTACTAGCCTATTGGAGCTAAAAGCCCTAGTACAATTTTCATAGTAGGACATTCTCATTGGGTAAGGGTCCAGTAGAATAGCTTTCGCATTCTACATAAATCGAATGAATCGAAAGAAACACAAGACCAACAGTATTCGTATAATTCGTTTATTTGTGAATCAATAGTCCCTGTTCACCAGCTAGTAGACACTTTACTGTACAAACAATAACGCTTGCTCCACGCAAACAGCTCGTTCACCAGCCACATATTCGTAAGCATTTTTATATTAGTTTTTATATTTAACGTTGCAACAAAAAACAATCCTAAAAATTAAAAACAGGATTACAACTGAAATTATTACCGAAGTAATGATAATTAATTATTCTCATCCCTTATCTATATCACATGTATTATAATTATTATAATATAATATAACAAATTATAAATATCCAATTCCACATTAGATTTTCATCTGGAAACAAACAATACCAAACGGGCATCTTAAACATAATCCATAAAGTTATTATTATACATAGGTCTACTATTTACAAATTGGGAGTGCATAGATTACCCAAGGTTAAGTTGATGAGCAAAGGTCATCAAATGAACGTAGTTGAATTAAAGAGGCACGAAAACACAGTGGAAAAAAGATTTTCCGTAATAAGTAAACACCAATTCACGTCAGTATTTGTTACGTGATCGAAAGTGTAATAATTGGGGCAAGCCGACTTTGAACACAAAGTGTAATTACTGGAAAACGGCAGCATTTATAGACGTGGTCGTCGTGAACTGCGAATTTCATGCCGTTCAGACACGTGCGGTGACGCACATGTCACCGCACGCTGACACAAACTTCTTCCAACGCTAAATCAACAGAAGTTGATCTCTGGGTTCAAGCGGCAGCATTTTCTTTCTGTCCAGTTATTTATAGCTTGTCTCGGGCTGGGGAAGATAACATCAACAGAGAGATGGTTGTTCATAACGAGTTAATTAATTATAATAGTGACTTGTTTTTTACTCCAGAACATACTCATCCAATTGGAAAAACTAGTAATTACGAGTCAAGGAATAAAACAGTACTACAAAAACGTAAATGTTATAGGAATATACTTTTGTTTATAGACAGAATGGTACTGTTTAAGGGTCTACTTTAGTAGTAACAGGTTTACAATTCTATTTCTGTTAGTGGCACCAAATTGGCATCGTGCACGGAAAAACACATACTAAAGAAAACGAGCAAGGGGGATGGACTGAGAAATCTCAAAAGTGACCAAACAGTGGAAAAAACGAATTCATAATCATTATTGGTGATGACTGATGATGTTTGTTCGCTTATTGACCATATCAACAATTAGGTTATCCAAGGGATACACGGACGATGTCTAAGAAAAAACCCTATGCAGTACTCGAACCCAAACCCCACTTGATTTCAGTTTCCAAGGCAATGCCTCGATTGACTGAGCCAGAAAGGCAGCTGTCGTTATTGGATAGAACTAGATTTGTGCAAGCAACGTGACCACCTTGACGACAACGGTTGTACAACGATGATATCCAAATTTATTTATTTAATCAAATCAACGTTACCAAGCTCCGTACTTTGACCGCAACGTTATTTTCAGGCACGTCATCAATTAAATAATCCTGATGAAGTCAAGTTTTGATATTATTAGCGTTCAATACTTGGAAACACAATGCACAGTGATATTGATAAGTTTGGAATCACGTTGATTATTACATTATGGCAGTAGTGATCGTAAACATAAGCCTCACATTCGACCAGCGCTATTATATTAGTCATCTATCATATATACCGTTGACATCAAACACAAAGCGTCGATAA
Organism: Brachyptera risi; assembly: GCA_964007535.1. Classification (NCBI taxonomy): domain Eukaryota; kingdom Metazoa; phylum Arthropoda; class Insecta; order Plecoptera; family Taeniopterygidae; genus Brachyptera; species Brachyptera risi. The sequence continues at coordinate 4,835,492 of OZ023334.1, forward strand.
TGCGATTAATTGAAATAACACAAAGAGAAAGTCGAGGTCTGTCCGTTTTATAGTTATTACAGTCAACACGTTGAAGAAACTGAAAGGATAAACATTGTTTGTTGTGATTATTTAAATACATTGTATACAGCAATGCGATGACTGGATCAGATTGAAATACCTCAAGCTAGCAGCTAGATTAAAACGGTCAAAGAAAAACCAAGTTTGGCATCATCGTAAGTCTGAAAAAAGACTCGGGCGCCACGAATTGGAAGGGAGTCGAGAAAAGAAGTTGGCCGTCGGGAAAATTGAATCGTTTACTTGGAGTTGATTTTTGCTCCAAGGTCAACTTTAAGAGTGCAAAATATTAGTCTGAATTGCGCGTTAAAACAGGTAGAGTTACGAGGACGGGAGGAAATACCGTCTAGCTCAGTTGCCGAGTAGGACAAATTACTAGATGAACGGCAAAAGGGGCGAGGAATTGCGTCTAGCAATCAGAACCTTGGTATATTACAAATGGGGAAAGACTTGGAAAAACTCTCTTCAAAGCACTCAATAGTCTATGAAGTGAACTATTGCAACAGTTTACACAGTATGAGCTAACGTTGAAAGGTAATGAAATAGAGAATATCAAAGTATAGGCTTACAGTTCTTTGTTGGGCCTTATGTAAGTAAATTCAATTAGGTAAAAATGTCAAAATCGAAGAATTAGGCTACATAAATATTGTTTATATCAAACAAATTTCAAAATCAGGCTGTACATTAATACCTTAGTAATTGCTATCAGAAGTTCAAAAGATGGACTAATATTGTTACATTCAATCAACAGAAATCAGATGGGAAATGGCGCATCCTTGGCCTACCATAAATAACCTTTATTTGAAACGGTAGATTCCCGACATCAGGCAAACACAAGCCATATTCGCACCCAGCTTTACACTTCACGAAGCAAAACGTTTCTCAGCGATCTCCGACCAGAGCACAAACTCGTTTCGACGTTGGAAATGTGCACGGCTGCCTGGTACACTTGAGACTCATTATTTACATCGTAAACTAGCAATTTACGACAGCCGCTTTCATTGGCCGATATTTCCAGCGGCAAACACTCGTGCTGATCAACGTGGAAGTTAAACGTCGGCTGCTTCCGAAGCTTTTCGAACGTCCGAAAGTGGCAGCGTTCATTACCATCGGCCGACATCTCTTTGTACATTACTCGGCTCGAGCAAACCAATCCCTGGCGTTGACTGTCTCAACTACGAAACGGAGACGGAAAGAAGCGAGATAGATATAACATTTAAGAATATATATATATATATATATATATATATATATATATATATATATATATATATATATATATATATATATATATATATATATATATATATATATATATATATATATATATATTTATATATATTTGTTGGACGTGGCGATATTGTAGAATTGTTTAGAGGGCGTCACGATGCCACACCCACTTCTTGTTGGTGTGGTCGAAGCGGTGAGCGAGCCACTGCTGCTCGAGGAGCTGGTATCGTCCTGCACTCAGTTCCAGCGGCTTGCCTCGCCTGCAAGCAAAACAACAAGTGGCTCAGTCAACGTTGTCAACGATTCATCGCATCACATTTCAACACTCGGTACAAGATTATCTCGATACCTTCGGAGAGTTTTTCCAATGTATACCACTTCGGTAATTAATCCAATATTACATCCAGAGATATGCTTGAACACAAATAAGCTCTACCATTTTCTAAACAAAACCTATGTAAAATGTAAATATATATAACAGTGCTTGGGATGAACAAAATTTACACCACACTACAAGATTTACCGTACATCTATTTCATTCGAATCTATTCTATCTGGCTAGACCAGTCAAGCTTGTGGTATTGTACAAGTCATACGATTTAAAATATATCACAAAGAAAAAAAAGAAGATATTACTGAGAAGAGTGGTCGAGTGGTAACACACTGAACCGTCATTCAGGAGACCGGGGTTCGATTCCCACCATGGTCGACCATACTGACAGGGTTTTTTCATGGTTTTCCTCTGTCGTTCAGGTCAATAGAGGGATGGTTTCTCAACTTCAGGCCACAACGACCGACTTCTTCCCATTATCCAAGAAAAAACAGCTAATAAAATAACTTTTCATGCCACCATCCAATCATCTCATATGTCATTCACCGACACCAATAGATTGTAGTCATCAGTACAGGCGTCGTCAAACTCAATTTAAATAAAAAATAAACGTGATATTTTGCTGAATCGCCAATGATGGGCTTGTGAGAAACGACAGTAACAGACGAGAAACTCACTTGAGTTCTCTGTCCTCCTCGCCGAATGTGTCGAGGTAGACGGAGCCCCAGAGGCACGCGCGCTTGCCCCGCACCACGATGACGTAGGACGAGGTGACGACCAGGTACACGGCCGTGCCGCCGCCGCAGTCGACCGAGTGCTGCACGGCCTCGCACACGTTCAGCTGCTTGCAGCAGTTCTCCTTCAAGCAGACGAGCGCGCCACACAGCAGGCAGATGCTGGTCTCGCGCGGCACCGAGTGGCACTGCAGGCACTGCTTCTCGTGGTAATACTGACGGACAAAAGTGAGGTTAAGATAGACATTTTACGAGTTCGAGTTGTGATACGAGCGGTATTGCTTAGCGTGGTAATACTGACGGACAAAAGTGAGGTTAAGATCGACATTTTAAGTTTGAATTGTGACGCAAGGGGCACTGCTTTGCGTGGTAATACTGCGGGTCAAAAGTCAGGTTAGGATCGACATTTTACAAGTTTAAATGTGACACAAGCGCCATTGCTTTGAGTGGTAATACTGCGAGACCAAATTGAGGTTAGAATGGACATTTTATGAGTTTAAATGTGATGTAAGCTGCAGTGCTTTTCTCAGTAATACTGGGGGACAAAAGTGAGGTCAAAATCGACAAAAGATGTTGGGCCCAAGTGACAACTGATGGACAGAGCTGTTTCAACTGGTTGAAATTAGAAGTGAGGAGAGTGTCGCGAATGAGGTGGTATGAGGTGGCGGAACAAGTTCAAGGAAGGAGGTTTCGTACGACGTACCTGGAATATCCTGTCGTAGAGCGCGGGCAGGCGCAGCAGGCGTGGCTGGTGCCAGGTGAGGTGCTGGTCCACCAAGAAGCCGCGCGCGCCTAGCTGGCTGCGGTTAGCAAACGCCGCATACTCGTCCGCCCACGCTGTTGCCGTGGTAACAGAGTCCGTCGGCCAGTTCAACGCAACCTGAAACGCCGGAGAGATCCACGTTGGTCACGGTTATAGACGTGGACATTTAGCATTGACAAAAACCGCTATCGAGTATAGATTGATAGATCTTCTCCTACTATGTATCATCATCTATCATTCATCTCTCATATCATCCATCACAAAAATATATTCTATCGGTCTAGATTGATAGATATATAGTGTATCGTTTTTTTTACATGCCCTTACATAGCTGATTAATAAATAAACTAACAAAGGACAATGGAGGCAGTCAGATGAAGATTATAATACTGTACTGGTAATAATGTTCTATCAACATATTGAAAAATATTATAGCTGCAGTAGAACGTCAGTTAAAATACAACTTCAAGGGGACTGAGGGAAATAATCGTATAAATGATCCCATAAATTCAACAAAAATGCATATTTTGTGTTTCAATGACGTGTCAGGTTTTATTAACAAAGATGCACGTGTCATGTATAATGAAAAAAACAGCTAGGCCTATATGTAACATAAACCAGGGTCAGCTGAAAGGTCATCATCTTACTACTTGAAAAAGTCTGTTGTGACATTTTGCTGACAGCTTCACAAAATTTATTGCTTGACACTGCACGGGAAAATGACAGGTAGGAAAATGATGGATCTAGGAACAATGGTTGGTAGGTTTCATTATCGCCGTGGACGCGCGTGCGCGCCAGCGGTCGTCAAGTGGGAAGAGTTTGCGAGGATATTGCGTGTACTTACGGCGGCGGAGAACTTCTGCCAGTCCATGCCCTCGGTGACGAGCTCGAGGTAGTAGACGAGGCGGACGAACTCGGACTGAGGGGCGGCCACGTCGGGCAGCGGCTGGTCGTACAGGTGGTGGCGCAGCAGGCCCGCGATACGCAGGAACGGCAGGCACAGCTTCTGCACCTGGTGGCACAAAACAGAACCTTGCTATCGACATGTCAGTCAACCTTCTCCTTTAGCGGTTACATTCCGTTAAAGATTCTAATGATGCATAGTTTACAGAAACATTACATTTCACTGTTAAAATTTAATGAAGTACCAAGCTGCTAATCTTCTCGTTTATGGGTTAAATTCTGTTAATATTTCCATGTTTATTTTTTATATCTTTATATTTATATCTTCATTTTTTATAGTTTTCAGAAACATCAGGTCTACATTTTCACTGTAAAAAAATAAGTTTCAAAATTTATAAATAACTCTTCAAAGATTGTATTAATCTCATCAAGGGCACATTGAATGCTCTATATTGACGACAATAGATGTGCACTTCTTCGATCAACCGGTTTCTCACAAACTATGAAAGTTACATGCATAAAACTCTCACAGTAGTTACGTAAGACCTTTGCACACATGCACTGGAAAATGGAAGTTAAAAATGATTGTAGCGCCTATTCATTTTTATTTTCAAGTAAAAAAATACCACAATTAAGGGTATGCATATTACAGTATCCAAAACAAATATGGCATGCCAAATATGGTGAAAATTTAGAATGATCATCTTCAATAGTTTGAAGGATTCAGATACCAAAAATAGAAGACATATCTTAATTTGAAGTAACCCCTGCTAACTGCATACAAACTGCCCAACTGCATTTGAAAATATTAGCACAAAACTTCATCACACTGAAATATGAGGATTGAGCCTACAAAGTGTTGAATGAAAGAAATATTATGTGAATGAATTATTTTCATCGGCGCGTCAACGACTAGGTTATATTGTGACGGAGAAATAATATAATTAGAATCACTTTGAATAATATGGTGATTCTTGCAATATCCAATTGATAAAACATCTGAAAAAAAAAAAAATAAAATAAAAATAATAATAAAATAGCTTTCAATGTCCCTTTAACATTTCCAGTGTCACGCACTAAGCATAAGGATCCAAGTTGGACCGGGTTCCCCCCCCCCCCCCCCTGACCCTCGTGATGTCTCCCACCCAACCCAGCAAGCTTACCTCGAGCTCGAGCTCCCGCTTGGTGAAGCTGGGCTTCTCCCTCCTCGCCCCGGCGCCGGCCCCCTCGGGGGCGGGTGGTCCGGGCGGGGCGTCGTCCTCGAGGTAGAGCTGGCACCGGTCGAGCGCGTGCACGGTCAGCACCATCGCGTCGTCCAGCGTTTCTACGCCGGCCGAGCTGAGGTGGCGCGCGCGGTACGACGAACGCTCGGACTCGGTCAGCTTGCACGACAGCTGCGCGACCACTTGGAAGTACAGCAGGTTGTAGAGGACCTTCACGATGCACGAGTAATAAGCTGCGGGAGACAGAAAACGGGCAACGTGATGAGCTAGGTCCTCTTCGATTCTTAGTGCTGTGCGAGCAGAGCTTTTTAATAACATTGAGAGTGCACATTTTTTAACTGCACGGTCTAGATAAGTGATAAAACTGAAGAGAACAATGATCTCAGAATTTTAATTTCTATCTCGATAAGAGATAATGTCAGTGTTTCCCATTACCCACATTACTCCTACATAGACAATAGACCTACCATGGCAACACAAGATGATAAGGAAAGCCACGGTCTCGCAGACTGCAAACACTTGACATATTTCATAGCCAACCTCGTGAGCAGTACCGGTAAGATAGATATGCCGAAACAGGTACCGGTAATTGCAGAAAGAGGCAGAAAGACAGTGGGAGGACAGAACAAGGTTGAATGAATTGGTGGAACTAATAGAAGTGGAAGAAGAGGAGGAAATGCCAGGCGTGGCCAGCCGGTTTCCAGGGGTGGATTGCAGAGACGAAGTTTAAACCTTGGCCTACCTTGGACGCCGTTCAAGTAAGAAATTGCATTGTGGCTGTAATGCAATTTCCGACTTGGACGGCGTCCAAGGTAGGCCAGGGTTTAAACTCCGTCTCTGCAATCCACCCCAAGAGTCCTGCGGTCCTAGTGATGGTGGCAATACCCACCCCCTGACCCAAATGTTTTAGTTGGAACCAGGGACGGACTATTATCATTATTACCGGTATAATGGAAGAACCCAAGGACTGGACATGTTGGGGGGGGGAAAAGGAACGTACTCTGGTCTAGGTGCAGCGGCAGCAGCAAGATGTACTGCGTGAGCAGCGCGGTCGGGTCTCTCAGCAGCAGCGGAACTTCCCGCTCGACCGGAGCCAGCGCGAGGGGCGACGGATCCGACGGAACCCCCGACATCTGGAGCAGCGGGCGCCACGACGGCCAGCACGCCAGGAACCGGGCGTGCATCGCCAGCACGTGGAGCAGCGGAACTAGAACACACGCACAACGATCGCTTGAAAACACGACTCTTTCCTACAATAACAACAAAGTACATTCGATAAACTACTCATTTTTCATTATAATTTCAAATTTATTGTTCGTATTATATAGATATACCTGTACATACAGTCTGTCTGTTGTTTTTTGAAGGGACCACGGAAATAGAACCATACATGCAGGAATACAATCCATCCAGGAAAACTCAGCATTGCTTACGGTAGTAGGGTATGACAAAATGAATGATGGAACTATTAGAGAGTGGAGGCAGCCACCACAAAATTGTGCAGCCCTGATGATAAATAAATTAAAACTAACCCAAATATATTTCATATCAATTTATATTTCAGCAGAAAATTGTCCTTGTATTATTACTATTAAATATACTGAGACGAGCGGACGAGTGGCTAGCCCACTGAACCGTCATTCAGGAGACGGGGCGTCGATTCCCGCCATGGTCGACCATCCTGACGGGTTCATCGTGGTTTTCCTCTGTCGTTCAGGTCAATACTGGGATGGTTCCTTGACAACAGGCCACGACCGACTCCTTCCCACTATCCAGAACAACTGATAAAATAACCTGTCATCTCATCATCCCATCATCTCATTCATCATCCACTGACGCCAATAGATCGTAGTCATCAGTACAGTGCGTCATTGAACCAAATATAAATGAAACAAATAAATACATATATCTCTTAAACCCAGATAACCAATTAAATTGGGCCAGGGGGTGTTTCCACAACTTCTTTTACGGCAGACTTCTTAGATCAATCAATTGGTTCCTGCCAGTTCCAACTTCTTCTTCCTCTTCTTCACTATTACTATCCTCTGCTTCTTCTCTTCCTACGAGTTCCCTCCACCACTCTCCATCCTCCCACCATCTCTCGTCTACCACTTCCTCCCATTTTTCTCCTCGGTTGACTACCCCGAACTTTACTCCCTCCTGCCACCTTTCTCTTGGTCTGCCAACTCTTCTTTCAGCTCTTTGTTTTCTGGTATCTCAAACATTGCTCTCGGTATTTTCTCCTTTTTCATCCGTCGCATATGCCCGTACCACCCAAGTCTCTCCTTTCCATTTAAAATGATAACCTTTCCACTTCCACCTAGTTCCTTATAATTGTGCTCCTTTTCTCCAACTTTGACACTCCTGCTATGCTCCTCACAAACTTCATTTCTGCTGATAAATAAAATGAATAAATAAATAGATAGATGGATGAATGAATACTAGTTCTATTATACTTTGTACAGTGAAACCTCTAGGCATCGTTCCCGTATCTATCGTTTTCCTGCTTGTACCATTCATTTTTTCTCGCCCCACTCCCTTATAATCAATGTTGAATTTTCCTGGGTGGATGGTTTTCCTGGATGGACCGTTTTATTTTCTTAGTCCCTTAAAAAACGATGGATAGCGGTTTCACTGTATTTCCAAGTTGCAAATGAAACAACTAGTGATGTTGGTATGTACGGTTTCCACCAAGTGGGGCACTTATGCTCAACGGTGCCCCACCCCCGTGTGAAGCCGGTGTTGCTCTCAGCTCGGTGCAGGCTGCGTGCCGGTACTACGCGCACGTAGGGCAATCCGAGCTGGACAATCGTGTCGTGCAATCGTTGCTCTAGTGATGTTGGTATGTATGTACGGTTTCCACCAAGTGGGGCACTTATGCTCAACGGTGCCCCACCCCCGTGTGAAGCCTGCGTTGCTCTCAGCTCGGTGCAGGCTGCGTGCCAGTACTACGCGCACGCAGGGCAATCCGAGCTGGACAATCGTGTCTTGCAATCATTGCTCAATCAAATGGCTTAGAAAACAGCGCACTGACATTCAACTCCTCGCTCATTTGCATGCGTATCATCCCCAATATTAGCCGACCCTCCAAAGTTTAGGATCAATAACTGAAGAAAGGATTTCTAGGTGAATTTTGTGGGACTCCAAGCCACGCCCAACCCGACTTCAGTTTCCAACGCAGTGCACGTTAGTTGACTGAGCCGCAGGGACAGATAATACAGGCTGGAGAAGGCACTGAGATACAACAATTGCCAGTTTGCAGTTGCAGTTGTCTCAGGAATTGGTAAGAGATGCGTATCCATGCAGCTGTAACGAGCATCGTGGCGAGGTACTCACCGATGCAGGAGCGCTTGGGAATGAGCAGCGACGGGGAGTCGGGACTGGCCGCCGCCTGCACGCTGGCCGAGCAGAGGGACCCGCCCCGCTGCACGAGCTCCACTTCCAGGTTGGTCCGGGCGATCGAGCTGACAAACAGGAACAGGCTCTGCGGCGTCGGCTGGACGGACTTCTGCTTGTAGCGGTGGTGCGTGCTCTCCGTCATCTCCTCCATGCACTTGGCCATCGCCTCCGACAGGCTCGACTGGACCTTCAAACACACGGACACACAGCGTCGTTAAGACATTGATACTCTTGACAGTTCGCTCAAGTTGATCTAGCGGAATATCATTTTTTGGCAATAACTTTTGAACGGTGAAAGATAAAAAAAATCTAATAAGCGAGAAACACAGATAATTATAATAGCTTCAAGATGATATAAGTTAAAACTATTCAAGTCATGTCGCTCAACTGTCAAGCGTGTTCAGCTGAAAAATGTTTTGTTTTTTAGCCGTTATACGCTTGACAGTTATGCGACATGACTTGAATAGTTATAACTAATATCATCTTGAAGCTATTATAATTATCTGTGTTTCTCGCGTATCAGAATTTTGATATCTCATACCATTCAAAAGTTATTACCAAAAAACTGATATTTCGCTAAAACGACACCCACGGACGCGGAATATCAATTTTTTGGTGAAATCTTCTAGAAACTGAAAAAAGAATGTTGCGGCAGAAAAGTACACCCAGACAGCGCCGTCGTGACATCAAAGTTCATTGTTATTGATTCAAAATGGTCCAGAGATGGTTATTTATATTGGAATAATTTCTGAAATTGAGATTACAATTTCTAGCTATCTCTGAAATTGGAGAAATAAATTGTGTCATAATTCGTTAAAATCTAGCCCCAGGGTTGAGACGACCTTGAACATGCAGCGTTTGGGTAAAAACTCTGCGAGGATCACAGCTATTATTCAATTTACATTGAATCAACGACGATTTACTGTAATCCCGTTCTAGTCGACTCGTAATCGAATTTGGTAATTTCGTATATTTCGACTACCCGAATTCCATCAGCCCCCCACATATTCAAAAGTGTCAACTGTCGTTCATATGATGCACACCATGCGATCGCCAAGACGGCGGCGGCTCACCTGCGTTGGCGGGTTCTCCTTGAGAAAGTTGACGAGCTCGTTGACGATGGCGGGCTGGCTGACGGGTCGTGACCTCACGACCGCGGCGCACTCGCCAAGCTGCGGGGACAGCGGCAGGACGGAGTTGGCGAGTTGACGGCACAGCGGGCACCAGTATTCGCCCCTGCAACCACAAGCACGATCCGTCAACAATCGCTGGCGTCTATTGACGACTGTCCGCGTGGCGGCATAGCAGAATGCTACAGTGTCGAAGACTATAATAACACTTTCTCATTGTTTTCTACCATCCTGCTTTTCAGTGAGTGATCATTCATGTTGAAATTATTATTATTATTGGAGTAGTTCTTACTCAAGTCATTATCATCGATCGTCGAGTGTTTTCTCTTCTCAATCAATTTATATTTGATCATCATTAGGTCTATATCTTTTGCAATCATAGGCCTAGATATATTATGGCAAAATCTTCATTTGATGAAGATTTATATATAGAACTTCAATATATGCCTCCCATTCATACTTTTGAAACACATGAATTCAGAATATGTCAATAACAATGGATGATATAATCAAGTTGATCATCATTATAATATAATAATATTTATATTTATAATACAGTGGGGCTTACAAAAAAATGAATGAAAATACAAATTTTTGGTGAATGGAGCTGTAGACCTTGCAGATTATCAATTTTCATGTCTTTGCACGTACCTTTTCATGTACAAACATAGTTGCAAAATATTAGGGGTGTGCAAGCACTCGAATTTTCATGTTCGTTTTCGGAGTCCAAGTTCAAATTTAGTTGAACTCGAAATAAGTTTGTTCTTTTTTTTCCATTTTTTTTTCGTACCAGATATAAAACGTGATTTTTTTTCGAAATTCAGGGGCGATAATTTTGGCCCAAATTTGTGTTCGTATCGAAATCGACTCATACTTGAATTGTCGACCTTGCACACCCCTACAATGTTTGAAATGTCTAGCATCGCGCTGCGTTACCTCTCTACGGCTATGCTCTGCTGGCGCTGCTGACTGCGCAGTGACTGGAGGTAGGACTTGAGGCAGTCCAGGTGGAGGTGGTGGCCGCACGTCTGCAGGTAGACTCCGCCCTCCCAGCCCAGGCTCACCGACAGCTGCCACGAGCACTGGAAACAAGGCGGACAGGTCACGGGGACATTTCAGGGTTGTGCAAACAGTTTGAAAACGTTCTCGGACTCGAACCTTTGTAGCTAGTTCGAAATTGAGCGATATTTGTTTGAAAACCAACTTTTTCGAACATTCCCACGTAAAATTTTTTACTTGCATGGTGCGTCTGTTATGGTGGCTCTACTGTAGTTGAACGTCGTAGCATTTGAAATTAAACTACAATGTTCAAAGGCTGTGTGCCATCTTGAACTGTCAAGACGGTGTTGAAAAAATGTCCTATTTGCTGCTCGAGACAAAGTGTTACTTCGAATGTTTAAAGGCTACAGTGGATTCTATGAGAGTGAATCAATTGACTTTAATGGTTCTACATCAGTCAATTTGAAATCGAGTTATTTGTCAGTAGTTTTTCTCATTTTTAGATGGACTAATAGCCATAACCACCCCACCAGCTCTGTTATATGGGAGCACGAATAAGTGGGAGATAATGAAACTACTAGCTATTAGCTATTACGAGTAATAGGATTTTGGTTGATAGGGAGAATATTTCATTTGAGGCGAGACTAGTCACATAAATGAAAAGAACAAGCAAACCCCCTAAAAAGACTAAAAATAGGATATATGAGAACCAAAAGCTTTGTGTAATAAACCCGGTCAACAAAGAAATGACAAGGGTTTGTAGGAGGAGCATCATTCCTATCGCTAAAGGATGTCTTATTCCTTTAAGCGATGGCAGGCGAGAGGATAGTTCCTCAAGAGCAACTCACGACATCAAACTGCAATTTGAGACCCGATTGTATTGTTTGTGTAGAGTTTTAACAACGCACTATACTGATGATTACAATCTATTGGCGTCGGTGAATGATATATGAGATGATGAGATGGTGAGGTGAAAGGTTATATAATTATAAGGTGTTGGGATGGTGGGGAGGAGTCGGTCGTGGCCTGTTGTTAAGGAACCATCCCAGTATTGACCTGAACGACAGAGGGAAACCACGAAAAACCCGAGTCAGGATGGTCGACCATGGCGGGAATGGTTCCTGAATGACGGTTCAGTGTGTTAACTACTCGGCCACTCGTCTCAGTACCCGATTGTACGTTTAGCTTAGATTTAGTAACGTCTGCGAGCGATTGGGTAAGAGCGCAACTCACGCTGTCGAACTGGCGGTTGAGCTCCTCGACGCGGCGGTCAAAGTCGCCGGCGAGCCTGTCGTCGCGCCTGAGCGCCTGCCTCTCCTCCTCGCAGGTGGGCAGCGCGGGGTGGGCGGCGGCGCGCCTGCGGTGGCCCAGCACGCTCGTGGCCTGCACGAGCACCACCTCGCCCATCGGCTTGTCCTCCGTCGACGGCGACGTCTGGTTGCAGATCACGCAGTCGTACTCCTTCTTGCTGGCGAGCGGCGCGACGGAAGGTTCGTCCGTCCACTCCATGCCAGACATGCCGTCCTCGTCTGGAACAACCGCGCGTTAACGTCCCAACTCGATACTAGTGATGACATCGATTCTCAAAATCGGGAATCGATTCTCTAAGCTCCAGAATCGATGAAAAATCGATTTTTTTTTTTTTCAAGTTCATCCTCAAAAAAGTTGTGTAATTTTAAACTTTTTTTTTCAACCTTCCCAAGGCATTCACTTGAAAAATAGCTGCTGGAGACTTCTTTGAACTGAACTGTACCATTCGGGTATTTCTGTCAACGTTCGGCTGTCGGACGTAACCGAAGGGATAGCTTGTGTACAGATAGTAATATCTCAACAATACAGAATAATATGGACAACGAAATGAGCACGTATTACGAAGTGAAGAAGTACAGCACTGACCCCCCCCCCCCCCCCCCCCCCCCAAGATGATTTTTTTAGCATCGATTCTTAATCGATGTTATCCCTGCTCGATACATTCATTTTATTAATGTATTCATCTTGGATGCCATCAAGGCCCGTTTTCATGGCTCGCGGTTGGCGGCATGCATTTTTTCCTGGCCAATCAGAATGGATTAAATTCCTACCGTTTGCACTTCTTGCTTTGAAATTCAACTTTGGAAAAAAACGCCGGCATACAAGAATGGTAAGATTATGTTGGAATATTTCCTTTAAATCAGTACTTTTCCAATATGCACTATGATTGTTTTTGCGTGCCACATGATACGATACTAAAAATCACTTGATTGCCTGAATTGAACAAGAATTATATATTTAAATAAATAAGTAAAATCTCGAAGTGGATAGGAAGAAGTGGATGTTGTTAGCACAAAATCCTAGCCCTGCTTATGAGGTGGGCTTCCAAATGTGATTGAATTATTCAGCCCAAGAGAAACTGAATTTTTCATTATTATATATTGTCATTGTTGGTAGCGTTTTTAGAAACATTAACCAATGAACGTCCTAGCCTCTTGGAGCTAGCCAACCCTAGCACGTTACTCCAAGTGGTTTATTAGGTGAGCGTCCCCCGATTGAACCCTTCTTACCCGTCTCCATCGCCTTCTCCATGAACTGCTTCTGCTTGCTGGCAAACTCGGCCATCAGCTTCTGCTGCCGCTCCTTGGCTCTCCTTCTCCTGTCCTCCCTCTCCTTCGCCTCCCGCTCCTTCTGCTCCTCCTCGCACTCCTCCTGCTTCTTCGGCCACAGGCGGTTGCGCGTTTCGTTTATGTCCTCCCTGGCGGCAGAAAAACAAAAATGAGTATGAAAATCGTGAGCACCAACTGGGGATTCAAAAGGTACCAAAAAAGACGAAAAAAAAATTCTCAGCAGTTTGGAAAACTGGGAAAAATTGACATTCCAGAAAAAAAAATAATGATGAATGCCAACTTCTCTGGTCATTTATAGGAAAAATATATATATTCCTAGGCCTATTTTTCCAAGGTTTCACTTTTTCCGGAAAATTTCAATCTCTGTCACGGACAACGATTAATTGGGACGAGTAAAATTTCGATTTTAATCGTCTGATTGTGATTTTCAGGGCCCAGATTCACAAAAGGTCATAACTTTGATCCGGCTCAAAGTTACGATAATTTCTAGAGATAATGATCTATTATTTTTGATTTTTCAATCTTAATTTTTTAATTGAATCCATTATTATCATCAATCTATCATTTATTAAAATTAAGAAATCAAAAATAATAGATCAAATATGGTAGCCTATTATCTCTAGAAATTGTCGTAACTTTGAGCCGGATCAAAGATGTGACCTTTTGTGAATTCGGCCCCAGATTGTACCCGAACCGACCCGGGCCGGGTAGCAACCTGTTCCACCGACCTGCATAGCGTGTCGAGCGCGGTGATCCGGTTGAGCACCTTGCCGACGAAGAAGCGGCCGTCTCCTATCCTGCCGTCGTCAGGCGCGGCATCAGGCGCGTCAGGCGTGAAGCTGTCAGGCGCGCCGGACAGGTGCGAGTGCAGCTTCAGCAGCAGCGAGATGATGCTCTCTTTCACCTCCAGCTTGTCGTCGCTGCCGCCAAACTGACAACGCAAAACACAAACACAATCAGAAGCGGAAGAGAATTTGTTCATCAAATTTGACAATTCATTTTCAAATTGTTCTGAATGTAAGCCAACCCCTCAAACTTTTAAATCAATAACTGAAAAAAGGATTCAAGCTATATCGTAAGTAAGTACACAATAGATTTATTTTTATTTTCATTTCCAAATACTAATTTCCTCCAACCCGTCATTATTCTCACAACACTGGTTTCTCTAACGCTGCATCATCATCTATCATTCATCTCATATCGTCCATCACAAAAATATATTCTTTAAATCAAGTCCTACTTTCCAATAATGTTAGGTAAGTGCATACCAACTAGGGCAAAACATGTCAACTTGGGTTTGCCAGGCCTGTGGCCTTCTACTCCTCTTCTGCCTGATTCTTTTCTTCTTCCTCCTATATTTCTATCCTATATTTATTATTTATCCTATCCTATTTCAATCCTATATTTCTATACACCACAGGTGATGCCTACGTCTCTGGAGGACATAAAATTGATACAAATGTCTGAAGCTGAGATGATGATTTCTAGTTTTCTCTGAAATTGAGGAAATAAATATCGTCATAATCAAATCTCAATCTAGTTTCCGGGTTGTGAAAAGTGCCAGCGGAAAGTAACGAGATGCGTCGTGTACTGACCATGACTTGCTTCCTCTTCTTGTGCGCGCCCTTGGACCGGTGCGGTGGCTGTCCGCTGGCCGATGCTGCCGCGCTGCTCGGGTCGACGCGCACCGCCCGGCGCACCGCCAGCTGGTGGTAGAGCGTGCTCAGCTGCTGCGCGGACGTGCTCGGGCCAGGCAGGCCGGCGACGTGGGTCGGAACCTGCGGGCAAGCAGCAAGCGTTACGCGGCGGCGAGGAGGGCGGCGTACGCGGGGCGGGCAGGGGGAGGGAGATGGCGGCAGAAATAACGAGGTGAAGAGAGATCTGTACGGTTATACCTCAATGAATCTATTTCATGACTGCTAAAATTCATTTTGTGCTACCCTATTTCCATCTAACCGATGTTGCCAACTAATTGAAGAAGATGGACTTACTCCAAAATCTTATGAGGTGACTGAATACTGGGGCCTTGTAACATAGTTTAAGAGGCCGCAGGCGCTCTACACGGTCTCGTTGTTCGCTCGCTTCAGACTCGAGTTTAACATGCATCGTGTGCTAGGCGCCACACGTAGAGTAGCCCGCCCAACTCAGATTCACTTAAACGCCGTTAATACCCTAGCTCACACTTTTAATATATTTCACATTCTATATTTTTTTTCGGTATTAAAATAAATGTATCTAGGTTTTCGTAAATTAGAAATTTTTCCATTTTCCATTTGAATGATGTGGAAAATCACAAATTTTTGATTCAAAATTCTGTATTAACGGTAACCTTCGTTTTTAAATTATTAACAGAATGCAAAAACAATCATATTGATATCACAAAAATTACGGCCGTGAGAGTTTGCGGCGTGAAATACGAGCGCCTGCGGCCTCTTAAGGTTATTTTTTCAAGTAATCTAGTCTCTGTTTATTTTGATATACAGTGATACCTCTATGCATCGTTCCCGGATCCATCGTTTTCCTGCTTGTATCATTCATTTTTTTCAACCTCATTCCCAGAAAGTCAATGTTAAATTTTCCTACTTGGATTGATTTCCTGCATGAATGGTTTTATTTTCCTTGACCCTTGAAGAACGATGGATAGAGGTTTTACTGTATTGACTATCAAAGTTTAATCCTTTGTGAACATCTTATACGGTTACTTTAACATGTGTTATGCCATGGAGTTGTGTACGTGGAGGTCCAACTCGGCAACGAGTCATGTACTTCTGTTTACTTCCAAACGGCGGCCATGTTCTTAATTCAACTGCCAGTTGGAGCTACTCCCACGTTGGTAATTCAGCAAGGCCTTCTTCATCATCACATATTACGTAATGATATAGAAGGCCTTGATTTCAGTTACTGAATATAAAACTAATTTCTAGGTCCACACCTGACAGCAATCAGTTTGAGCAGTGAACATGACCGCCGTTACCCACTATTTAAAGTGATCAAGTGGGTTGAGCTTTTAACACGGAGTTATACCTCCAGTACAATGCAACTCCATGGTTATACAACACGCTAACCGTGTTATTTCACACTTCACTTCCAACGAACTGGACATCTCGCTTGGATGTGTTACGACAACGTGTGCGGGGTGTTTACCATCTGGTGCGACGAGGACGGTCCAGCGTTGTAGCTGCCAGACGGAACCATCTGCTGGTTGGCCAGCGCCATTTGTTGGTGTTCGTTGGAACCTGACGGAACCGGCCCGTCGCTCAGCACCATCTCTGAGGGGCCTGCGGAAACAAATAGCACGCTATTCAAGAGTGCACTGGCGTCGGTTCAGCAGACTATAAGTCTTTTGGTGATGACTTTTGAGCAGTGGGTGACATCAAAATTCTATCACAGATCTCTTTTTGTCTTTTTTCATCATTTATCTTCTCATCATTATTTGTTTTATTATTTGTTTGATATACTATAATTACTAATTTGTAGATTGGATGAGCGAAGCGAAGACTCAACTTCACCATACTTGAAGAAAAGGGATTTTTTTTTTTGTTCCCCCTCCACAGGTCAAACGAAAATTCAAAATCAGTTGAAACGTGGCACACACACGTGTCCTTATCTAATTTGATACTGTATAGTTTTGACGCGCAATTGGTTGAACCACTTTTGAGAAAACTCATTTCAAAGTTTCCAAAAATTCCGTAAGAATGACCCAGAGGAAAAAATTCGTTGAAAATATTTCATCCGAGATAATTCAAATTCTCAGGGAATTTCAATACAATAATGATACACATTATTCCAAACTTCCACTCAAATCGGATCAGCCCTTTGATGTAAGAAATATAGGCCTATATAATGTAGGCCTAATTTTTGTAAATCACTCAAAGCTATCAAGATAACAATTAAATCTAAGCAACAGGTGTCACCAATTAGGTATAAACGATTAAAACAAAGCCTTCTTTACTATCATAGAAATTAATTGGGATATAGAATAGCAGTGACGTAATTGTTTGGATCTCAAGGTGTATATATATATATATATATATAATAACCAATCCAAAGATAAGTTGATATGTTTCAGCTCATCCATCAACGCGGCAACACATAACGCGTTTGCCTAGTAAATCATAAATGATGGCTTACTGCCATACTCAATTGTGATGCTATTCATAAGTTGTAAAATATGTAAATTGTGTACCGATTTCCTCGAAAGAGGGTTAAGGGAATAAATAATAATAATAATACTACTACTACCACCCAAGCTACGAGCTGGTCCGAACAGCAGCGGAGCCGAGGACATTACTCACCAACGGGCACCATCTGCGTGGTGGGGCTCTCCGCGTGGTCGGGCGACTGCGCCACAGAGCCGGCGGGCACGATCTGGGTGTCGCCCGCCGTGGGGGTCGTCTGGCTGGAGGAGGAGGCCGACGAGGAGAAGTACGGGCCGCGAGACGGGACCATCTGGTACGACACCGTGCCGCCGGGGGTGCTCACCGTCGCCGCTTGATCTGCGGGCAGTCCGAGGTCAACGATCCATCAATACACGCAGCCTCGCGGCTAGCAATACACATGCGGGTCTCAAACACACGCTCAAAGAGGGATTACTTTATTCTACATCGTGTTCTTTATTACTTTAGTTACAAATTAATTATCTTGATTTTTTTTTTTTAAATCGAGACTGATCAACCAAACGGCGGGCCTACTTCAAGACATTTCAAGAGGTGGAAAAAATCTATCAGTGCTTACATTTTTTTTGAAAATCAAGACTGATCAACGGGTCCTACTTCAAGACGTTCTCAGAAGTGGAAAAAATCCATCGTGCATACATTTTTTTTTTTTAAATCAAGACATTTTAAGAAGTGGGAAAAGTCTATCGATGCTTACATTTCTCAAATAAATTAATCAATGTTGAAGAAAAATGTACGATTAATGTAATTTTTTCAATATTGTCTCTGTGATGTTCCTGAAGGTTTGTAATGTGTGATACCGATTACTGTACACCACGAGCCGGCCGACTTTGCCAGCTGGTGCTGCGTCGGTACGTACCTCTGTTGAGCGCGAGGGTGTGTCTGTTGATGGGCGGGTGCTCGGTAGACGACTCTTCCTCCATCGACGGCTCCCACTCGATCTCGCCTGGAACAGTCAAACGGTACATCGTGATATCCTGCCGATACGCCCGACGGAATCAAATGTCAACCAGCGTGGGGAGAAAACACCAACTCATCAAGGCTGCCAACGTTCATAGGGGGAAATGACCATGAGCATAGGATACAACACAAGTACAGGGCGCTACTCCTTCCTAGGAAGAACTATCATAGAGTGGAATGAGCAGCTGCTACTAAATTAAGGAGCTTAAATGATGAATTAATTAAAACTGAACAATGTTACACAGTAACTTGGAACAGCAGATTCTCGCAACCACCGAAAAATGTCCTTGTATTGATACTATTTAGTGATGACATCGATTAATCGAGAATCGATTAAGAATCGATTCTGATGTAAAACAATTCTCAAATCAAAAAATCAATTTTTCCAAAAAAAAGAAAAAGATTTTTTTTTTTTTGGTTCAGTGTTTTACTTCTTTACGTTGCAATAACTCAATAAGTGCTCATTTCGTTGTCCATATTATTATGTAATATTGAGATTTTACTATCTGGACACAAGCTATCCCTTCGGTTACGTCCGACAGCCGAGCGTTGACGGAAATACCCTTATGGTACAGTACAGTTCAAAAAAGTCTCTAGCAGCTACTTTTCACGTGAACGCCTTGGGAAGATTGAAAAAAAAATGTTTTGAATTACACTACTTTTTTGAGAAATTTTTTTTTTCATTATTTTTTTATTCAATTTTTTTTTTTTAAATCGATTTTTAATCGATTCTGGAGCATAGAGAATCGATTCCCAATTTTCAGAATCGATGTCATCACCAATACTATTATACTTTGAATTCCCAATTTATAAATAAAAAACTACTATTACTACTACTACTACTACTACTACTACTACTACTAAATTGGATCGAAGGTATGTTCGACTTGAAATGAGAAATGAAGACGCTGCAAGATGTATTTGCATTTTAAACTTTAGGAGAACATTTCATTCAAACCGTAGGCCTACATCTATAAAATGATACACTGGTGCCGGGAAATTAGTAATTAATGCGTGCGAGAAACTCGAGCCTTGTTATAACGCACTTAGTGGGATGAGAGACAGAATAGCGAGTTGAGCAACGCAACGTTCATTTACCCGAGTTGTCTAAGCCGACTGAGCAACGGAGGTAAGCTAGAACAGAATACATCGCTATCGAAATGACGAATCTCTCGCAACGAACGGCAGCCAGGGAGAGGGGTACTCACTGTCCGAGCTGTCGAAGACGACGGCTGGCTCGGGCTCGATCTTGACGAAGTTGATGATCGAGCGGAGGTTGCTCGACAGCCAGTCAGACTCGTAGAAGCTGCTCAGGTCGCGGTCGTTGATCTCTTTCTCGGGACGCGACGCCGGACACATCTGGCAAACCGGCAAGTCAACGTTAGCAAATCGGTTGAGAGTGGAACCGACGTCAAAATGACTTTTTTAGTTCCGAACAAAATTTCCTAGATTGCTACTAATGGTAATAAGTGATTGTGATAATCTATTTGTATGTATAAATTTCGAAAGATTGCATGTATGGGTGGTCTTCAACAATAGAGAAATTCATCTTTACTGTTTTTTTTCCATGTTTACAAGTCAGTGTAATTATATTTAAAAAGTATACCAATTCCAAGATTATTCCACTCTCTTCAATTAATATGACACTCTGTTTTTGTGAATTCAATCAGTTTTAAGATGATACATGGATAAATTTCATCACATTCTTGGTATTGATTCATGTATTAGCTCAAGTCTCAATGACGGAGAAAAAAAAATTTAAAATAAAAAATAAATAATTGAATACCGGTAGGCCCATATATATATTTTTTTCCAGTTAATTAGTGTTGGGGGGTTGAAGGCGCGTCGACAGCGAGGTTCATGTCCGTGTACTTGGCTAATGCAGTCAATGTTTGTGGATGTTTCAAGCACACGGAGGAAGAACGAGAAAAGTAAGAGTGGATGATATCAAATAAAATGGGGGGCGACAGATCCTGGAGATCTCGGGGTTTTTTGACACGTGCAAGAAGAATGTATTGGTAGCATAAGGAATGACTGAAGAATATAATAAGATTGAATGTATAAATGAATGTGGAGAATGAATGTACAAATGTGCAGTATGTTTGTGTACGAATATGTTTTTTTTTTATAAATATATACCTATGTAGGCCTATATCTCATACGTGTGGTTTAGTTTTAGTTTATATTAAGTCAATTTTTATAATATTTTTGATATGCCATATATTTTACCATGACATATTTTCAGAATGTAAAAATCAAATTGGCAAATAAAGTATTGAATTGAACCACCAGCGTTTACCTGTGTGTGCTGGTCTTCGGGCTCGGTGGTGGCCACGGCCATCTCGAGCAGGTAGACGGCCAGCGCCATGACGTGCTCACTGACGGTCTGAGCGTGGACCGCGTGGTGAAGGACGACAAAGGTCATGGCGTGGAAGACGCGCGAGCGCAGCAGCCGCCGGGGGTCCTCGTAGGCCGGGTGGCAGGGGGCGGGCGACCGGAACGGGGGCCACGGCGTGCCGCCTCCCTTCAGCTTGCCCGACTGGTTCACGCTGGAAACACACGCACACGACCGCGTTAGATGGGTTTCTCTTTCGTACATCGATACAGTAGAGATTACTTTATTGATCCACAGGATTTTTCATTTACAAAAATGCAGAATATATGGCAGGTCAATTCCCAGAATGGATTCACATGAATTCTGTACAATGTATAGAAGGAAAAGAACATAGGATAAAATCGACCAACACTTTCAAATATAAAGTGAAACTTAGTCATTTAACTCATTATACATATTAGGATCTTTCATGCTATATACTGGTTTGGTAATTAATAATAAACTCTTTCAGTTGTTGTTCAAACACCTTCCTACTCTTTTAATAATGCACGTTATATATATATACATACAGTAGAACCTTAGTTATAAGTTTCTCGTTTATACCTTTATTACATTTATAAGTTTCATTTTTTGATCCAACCCATACGCTCCACATGTTGAATAATTTCATTATTAATAAGTTCTTCATGTCAATACATTTTCTCAGTCAGGTCCCCTGAAAAATGTATAAAAGAGGTTCCACTATATCATGGTGTTTTGCCTTTAACCCCGTGGATGAGCGAACCAACTTTTTAAACAGTACTAAAACTCCCAGAATGCAATACCAGCAATCTCGGCCACTAGGAGGCAGCCTGCGCATTGTATTCTGGAAAGGGTCTATTGATTTTTTTTTGGTTGAAAAAGGCACTACAATTTTTTGTTCAAAATGGCAGGTCTGATTTGTGTGAAGCATGTGAATCGTTTCAGACGACGAGAGCAGGTAAACGTGAGCGAACTTGAGTGACTTACTACTCGGTGAAGCGGTCCATGGAGGTCTGGAAGTCGCGGCGGTGGACGGCTCGCAGCAGGACGTGGATCGGATCGTACAGACGGTCCCAGACGTGAGCCGTCGGCACGTACATACCCTGCTGCATGTTGCCTGCGGATAGACACGTTCCATTTGTTAACGATCCCTCTAGTTATTACCTCAAGATTCATTGCTCCTTAAATAGTTATCCAGTTATCGAGCTATTACAGTGAAACCTCGTTCCCGGATCCATCGCTTTCCTGCTTGAATCATTCATTTCTTCTCACCCCACTCCCATAAAATCAATGTTGAATCTTCTTGGATGGATTGTTTTCCTGCATGGATGGTTTCATATTCCTGGTCCCTTGAAAAACGATGGATGGAGATTTCTATGTATTGTGAATAATAAAGAACCTTTTCAACATCCGAACTCACCGCTGGCGTCCAGGTTGGGCGCCTTGTAGTCGGCGACCTCGGCCAGCACGTGCTCGAAGTCTCTGCTCTGGGCCGTGCCGCAGCGTTCGGGCATCAGCTCGATCAGCTGACTGTGTGTCTTGTCTCCCATGCAGAGCAGCGTCACCATCTCGAGCTGCGACGACGCGTCCGTCTCCCCTGCAAGCACACACACGTCACACACGCGTCACAACAATCACTGATGCGACTGCGTTTGCTAACTGCATTATTGTTTGCTCAACGACCCCACCAACAGCGTCTGTTTCTACATGTGTTTCAAGACCTTCGTTGAAACTCAAGCCAGGAAGATTTTAAAAATCAAAAGAAAAACTTAATTACAGGTGAATAAAAAAAAATTAAATGAAAAATATAAAGATACAATAAATGAAAAAAATTAAAAATACAACTAAAATTTTAAAAAATGGATCAATTTAAATGTGAAAAAAAAAATTCAAAAATATAAAAAATAAATCAATTGAAAAAATTATTCTCTAGTTTTTAATATAGGTAAAAAAAAAATTGCGAATCTTTAGGATTATGACATTTCATTTGTTACATTTATTTTTAAAACTCTGTTGTGTTTTTCAATCACGAATTCCCTCCGTTGAAGTTTGTATAATACATGGATTAATCTCTTGTGAAATGTTGAAGATATTTGGTCGAAGCAATCCCGAGATGAAAGATGATTGTTATTCTGAGATAGCAGGCATTGACAAGCGGTGACATTTAGTCTAGCAGGCCCAAGCCTATGGGACTGCGTGTGTCACTGGAAATAGTTTTCGAACCCAAAATATTATGAATGTGTTTAAACAAATTATATCCATATATTGGTCACACTTCCAAAAAAAATAATGTGCACAAAACCAGATAAAAAAAAAAAAAGCAAGATCTGTGACCCCTTGAATGATAAATTTGATTTTATATCATCATTGTTATGATTGTCGTGCGATTCGTGCGGGGCCTCACCGAGGTTGGTGCGGATGCTGACGAGCGTGGCGAGGAACGTGAGGCACGACTCCAGCATGGGGGCGTCATGCTCGCCGTCCATGAACGTGCCGGTGCTGGCGCCCGGGGGCGTGATGCTCATCCACTCGTTCACGTGAAACCTGCAAGCGGAGGCAGGCCGTTAGGCTGTGTGCGACAACTCATTCCAGGTCCACCATTAAGAGTCCATGGGAGTCGATTTAGCAAAATATCAATTTTTTGGTTATAATTTTTGAACGGTATTTGATATCAAAATTCTAATACGTGAGAAACACAGATAATTATAATAGCTCCAAGATGACATGAACTATAACCATTCAAGTCATGTCATAGAGCTAAAAAATGTGTTATTTTAGCTGTATACCCTTGACAGTTACGCGACATGACTTGAATAGTTATAACTTACATCATCTTGAAGCTATTATAATTATCAGTGTTTCTCATGTATTGGAATTTCGATATCTCATACCGTTCAAAACATCACCAAAAAAATAATATTTTGCTAAATAGACTGATTTAGACTCCCAAGGGGGATATTTTTACTTGGAAAATGTCAACAATTCATATAAAACATGGAATATGTTCAATATTCCAAATTGTGTTATAAATAAATATTCCAAATAAAGTTGTGTTCCACAGCACACTCTGCGGTCGGCTTACTTGTCGATGATGGTGGTGAGGAAGGCGTCGGGGGGCAGCTGGGTGGCGCACACCTGCAACAGGTACAGGTCGGCGTCCACCATCGAGTTGCAGAAGTTGCACTGGATGTACGTCATCGCCTGCCCCTTGATCTGCAACCCGTTGCGCACCCACATGCCGCTCAGGATCTCGTAGAACGCAACCTGCAACAACACAGGGCGTTAGTTTAGACAAACGTCTGTCGAACGTTTTGTTTCGCGCGTCCTTCGATGACGTAAAGTGACACTGATTATTCACAATCCACTAGAGATTGAGACCAATAATAATAATAATAATAAAATTTAATGTTTACATTTTCGCATGAGATTGTAACATACAATATTGAGCATGGTCAGTAGATATAGATTAGTAAGTACATGTAAACACAAGAACACAGTGTACAATTAAACGCACGGACCTACATAAAAATAGATGGATTTATACGGTACCAAAAATAGATGGATAAACGATACCAAAAATAGATGGATAAACGGTACCAAAAAAAAAAATAGATGGATAGACTATACCAAAAATAGATGGATATACGGTACCAAAAATAGATGGATATATACGGTACCAAAAATAGATGGATAAACGATACCAAAAATAGATGGATAAACGGTACCGAAAAAAAAAAATAGATGGATAGACTATACCAAAAATAGATGGATATACGGTACCAAAAATAGATGGATATATACGGTACCAAAAATAGATGGATATATACGGTACCAAAAATAGATGGATAAACGATACCAAAAATAGATGGATAAACGGTACCAAAAAAAAAAAAATAGATGGATAGACTATACCAAAAATAGATGGATATACGGTACCAAAAATAGATGGATATACCACCAAGATATGTCGAGCAATGTTGAAATAAAAGTGACCCGCAGAAGAAAAGAAAGATCAAGATAAGACATGATGCAATGTTTTTTCTCCCCAACGTAAATGTTTGAATTGTTCATTATCCCTGATTCCTGAAATTCTCACCTCATGATTTATTGTTTGTAAAAAGAGTCGTACTGTTTTATTATTTGCTGTAAGATCGCCCTTGTGGTGCTCCGTCCGATTGATTTCAACATTCATTCTCAGCTCAAATCAGGTCACATTGATTTTGTATCAAGTTTCAATTAAAAAAATATATACAATACATATCATCGTGATTTTTATTCCAGAGTACGAAAACAAGACCATTCTTAGAATGGCGTCATTTTACTCGGGTAATGTGTATTATAGAACATCGGAGATAATCTGAGATCAGCGTAATTTTCAGCGTGATTTTTCCCGAGGATTGAACCGGCCGTGCGCTAGTGGTGTGGGATAGGGGAGACAGTCGCTCGGAACCTTCATCTCTACCAGATACAAGAATATAAATAATCTTGAGATAAATTGGGAGTAAAATTCAATTTAATTCAACAGCGTAACAGAGCTAAAATATAGAAAATGCCGGATTTGTGTGGCTACATATTAAATATAGAGAACTTGTTATATTCTGTACGTACATTTAGGGACCAATGACATTGCTTCAAACCTTGATGTTGTTAAAAATAAATGTTATAATTTGATTATTTATACATAATAAAATCCTTGTGATTACCCATCCGAAAAGTCCTCTACCTGACAACTGCACTATGGTACCAAAAAACTGTTCAATATGTAAAGGGAAATAATATATCTTTGAAACAAATCATTTCATTTTACTACAAATGTCCAGTACCAACTGCTCTACCAGAAATAAATATATTAATAATGCAATTTTACATTACTGGTCTACAAGAAAACTGCACATTTTGCTTCATAAAAGATAACTTCTTCTGGAAAGAACTTCCTTGAAAACATTTACCAAAATTCTTGGACTTTTACAATTCCCAGCAGCAGGTTTTCTATCTTTAGTTCTACCAGAGATATACTCTAATAATCATTTCTCATAATCCTATCTCCCAGTTTGACAAGAGAGAGGAGAGACAGAGAGAGAGAGAGAGAGAGAGAGAGAGAGAGAGAGTAAGAGAGAGAGATAGAGATAGAGAGTAAGAGTAAGAGTAAGAGAGAGAGAGAGATAGATAGAGAGAGACAGACAGACAGAGTAAGAGAGAGAGCAAGAGAGAGAGAGAGAGAGAGAGAGCAAGAGAGAGTAAGAGAGAGAGAGCAAGAGAGAGAGAGAGAGAACAAGAGAGAGAGAGTAAGAGAGAGAGATAGAGATAGAGAGCAAGAGAGAGAGAGAGAGAGAGAGCAAGAGAGAGAGAGAGAGAGAGAGAGAGAGAGAGCAAGAGAGAGAGAGTAAGAGAGAGAGTAAGAGATAGGAGATGATTATTTCCCATGGCTTCTAGCGGACGCTGCTCGTATCACCACACCAGCCAGGCCCATCAGCTGACAAGGCAGCTGCTAGCTGTGCACGAATGTAGCGTCTCACAGTCGCTTGTCTGTTCTCACAGTCGCTTGTCACGTGGTCAGCAGGCGATGACGTCACGCGCCTCGGACACATACTGCTACCTCAGCAGAACCAGGCAGGGCAGACCGGGGTTCGACTCCCGCCATGATCGACAATCTTGTTTCTCTGTCATTCAGGTCAATACTGGGATGGTTCCTGCTAACAATAGGCCACGACTGACTCCTCCATACTATCCAGAAGACCAGCTAATAAAATAACCTCTCATCCCATCATCTGATATATCATTCAGCGACGCCAATAGATCTCAGTCATCAATACAGCGTCGTAAACCAATATAAATAAATAAATGGTGGGCAGCCGCTCGCTATTCCTTGTTCTGTCACCACATGCGGACCTTGTTGTTGTTGTTGTTGTTGTTGTTGTTGTTGTTGTTGTTACGCACAGCTGACTTAACACCAATCTAATAACATATCCAAACAAACCCAAACAAACCAACCTAACCAAACAAACATCCTGAACTGATCTAATCTAAACTATACCCCTTTTCTTCATTACATGTCGGTCTACTTCCGGCCCGAGAAATTGCCTTTTTTTACATTTTGATGTTGCTCAACGACCCCATCAACAGCTCGGTTATACGGGGATACGAATGAGCAGGTGATGTAGAAACGATGAAGTGATGATAAGTGAAACCCATGCCTTATACGGGACTCGAACCCACGCTCAATGGTGACTAGTTTTACAACGCAGTGCGATGGTCGACATCGCGTCTCTATCGCTTGCCCCACACTCGTGACTCTCGTCTCGCCGGAAGTGAGACAACAAGGCTACCCCCCCCCCCCCCCCCCGGACCCGATAACAGACCCCCCATGTGACGAGGTCGAGTGTGAGAGGGTCTCGGTCGACCTTCTCCCCTATCGCAACACAGACTACTAGCGCACGGGTGGTTCAAGCCGTCATCTAGTGTTGAGCAAGTTCTGTTCAGAAGAAACACTACCGAGACGCGTGGTCGAGTGGCTAGCACACTGAACTGTCATTCAGGAGACCGGGGTTCGATTCCCGCCATGGTCGACCATCCTGACAAGGGTTTTTCGTGGTTTCCCTCTGTCGTTCAGGTCAATACTGGGATGGTTCCTGAACAACAGGCCACAACCGACTCCTTCCCACCATCCAAAACACCTAATAAAATAACCTTTCATCTCATCATCGCATCATCTCATTCATCATCCACCGACGCCAATGGATCGTAGCTGTCAGTATAGTGCGTCGTTAAAAACCAAATTGAAAAAAAGTAACACTGCCCTGTCTACGGGACGCTATGACAAAACGCGACAAATTCTCGTCTTGAAGCCTGACGGGCGGTCGAGTGGCTAGCACGCTCAACCGTCATTCACGAGACCGGGCTTCGATTCCCGCCACGGTCGACCATCCTCACGTTCACAGTTTCACACTGGGATGGGGGAACAGACCACGAACAGACTTCTTCCCACTGCCAGAAATCATCGCATCCTCTCAATCATCGTTCACCGACGCCAATAGATCTCGACCATCAGTACAGTGCGTCGTTAAACCCGTATTGGCCGGATGCTGAGTATCTGTCGTCGGTTGGAGGAAACCAGAACTCGAGACAACCGAGCCGCGATAACGACCTGCACTGGGAAGACGATTACACGCTAGTTCCGCGTATTGTTTTACAGCGGGGGGAGGGGGGAGGGGGGGGGGGCGGAGGGGGGATGTTTTGATTATTACATCCTCTCGGGGCGCGTGTCACGTCCGTGGCGTGCCGAGACTCGCGCGGTTACATCACCCAAGTGGCTTTTCGCCGGACCGGAAATGGGTTCTAGATCGATTCTAGATTAGATCACATTGGTTCAAGGTGTTTGTTTGGGTTAGGTTAGGTTCATTAAATTAGTTGAGATTGGTTGATTGCGGTTAGTTTAGGAAGGACAACAAACACGTCCGTACTGAGACGTGTGGTCGAGTGGCTAGCACACTGAACCGCAATTCAGGAGGCCGGGCTTCGATTCCCGCCATGGTCGACCATCCTGACAGGGGTTTTTCGTGGTTTCCCTCTGTCGTTCAGGTCAATACTGGGATCATTCCTTAACAACAGGCCACGACCGACTCCTTTCCACCATCCGAAACACCTGATAAAATAACCTTTTATCTCATCATCCCATCGTCTCATTCATCATCCACCGACGCCAATAGATCGCAGTCATCAGTACAGTGCGTCGTTCAACTCACTATAAATGAATGGAATGTACGTTGTTCAACGGCATCTCTCGAGCCCAGGTCGCAGGTCGCTCAGTCAGGAGTGAATCACGGAGTAAATTTTTTTTTCATATATTGGGTTCAACGACGCACTATACTGACGACTACGATCTATTGGCGTCGGTGAATGATATAGGAGATGATGGGATGGTGAGATGAAAGGTTATTTTATCAGGTGTTTTTGGATAGTGGGAAGGAGTCGGTCGTGGCCTGTTGTTAGGGAACAATTGACCTGAACGACAGAGGAAAACGACGAAAAACTCCTGTTAGGATAGTCGACCATGGCGGGAATCGAGCCCCGGTATCCTGAATGACGGTTCAGTGTGTTAACCACTCGGCCACACGTCTCAGGGAAAATGAGAAGGGACCCGAGAGCAAGGTCAAACACGTCATCGACTGAGTCACTCTTCTGTTTCGCAGAGATCCGCACAAAAAACAACCGATTCAGGCCAATCACCTCTCTCTCTCTCTCGCTCTCTCTCTCTCACTCTCTCTCTCTCTCTCGCTCGCCCTGGCGCATACTGGCAGGCGAGGGGAGAGGGGAGGGGGGAACAAGGGGGGGGCACTTCTCCTCGGCCGAGATCACATCTCACAACAAAGCGAACAGGAGCGGCTGTTTTCACCAGGTTTCTCGTTACACGGTGGAATGATACTTGGAAGTCCATGACGTAACGATGGTGGATCTAGCAAAACTGCCCCCCCCCTCACCCCCCCCCCCCCCCCGGGGCATATTGCCCGAATTGACCGATGTAGATCGTCCGCCCTCGTGATGTCACAAAATATAAAAAACCAATCAAGTGGACAGTGAAGCAGGGGAAAATAGGGAAATAGCCAATCAAGGTATCTAAAATTTCCCCTGCTTCGTATAAGTCACACCCATCTACATTGGTCAATTGTGCTGAACCTACTACGATGGGGCGTCTGCCTCCACCGATGAGTAGAGCCCAAAGTAAACCCCTACAACTGCCCTTGCACGAATGTCCATGTTTAACAATGCCATAAAGCGATAAGGACGTACAGGCGGGTTGTTATAGGTTGGGTTGGGTTGGGTTAGGTTGGGTCAGGTTTGGATAGCATGCATTTAAAAAGGTTTCTCATTAAAGGACATCACAACCCTGAAACTAGCCTTTAATGAATAATGACGATATTTAATTCCCTAATTCTAGAGAAAACTAGAAATCATTATCTCAGTTTCAGAAATTATAATTAATTTAATGTCCTCCCGGACCCGGCCCTTCTTCTGAGGAGTCGTGACGTAGACATCACTCGATTCTGCATGTTTGTTTCTAGACAGAATCAGTAATGCCTACGTCACGACTCAGACTCTGGAGTACAAAAGAATAATTACAATTTCTGAAATTAATATGACGACTTCTAGTTTCTCATTTTGAAAAAAAATTATTTATTCAATTTATTGACCATAGATTATTTACATAATATGAGTCAGTGTCATAATCCTGAGAGAAAAATACATTACAATTCATTACAGAATAAAATGAAACTTTTTACAGAGTAAAAACATTCGTCCAACAAAAATTGGTGTAGACATCTTTTATAAACAGATGATCATAATTAAAGTAAATAAATACCCGTTATAATTAATCCAAATCTAGTTTCAGGGTTGTCCTTTAATTGTTGCTGAAGTAACTGAAGGGGGGGGGGGATAGACATTGTTGTCCACTGATTACAACAATGTGTGACGTCACTCGAAGGGCAGCCACCGCAAGCCTTGTGACAACAGCCGTACCCCCCCCCCCCCCGCCACATCTCCAGCTTCCCTCAGGCGGCGTCTTGAGCCAGCCGAGCCAGTCAGTGAGTGGTTCCAGCAGCAGACAGTTGCTGCCACCGCGTCAACAAAGAGAAACGGTCATCGAGAACCGCGGCCAGCTGTGGCCACCAAACCGTTACCAGAGTAGCTAACGGCATAGCAGCTACAGCCAGTGTGGCGGTCGGCGCTCTTGTTGTGACACACGGTATTCACACGGACCACTATTCCTTACGATCAACTCTTCTTGGTGTCCGTTGGGCCGAATGCTAATCAAGTGTTAATCGATAGTTAAGGTAGGTAAATAACGTACGTAACCAAGGATGGTGACAAGGTCAATTCGTTGATAGTCAGTTGGAGCAACCGGCTCTTGGCTTTTCTTGTAACCGGTTGTACCAACTGATAATCAAGCCTTCAGTTAATTGGTTAATTCTTAGTTAAGAAGATACATATACCTAAACAACATACGCAACCAAGGGTGGTAAATTCACTAATAAGTTGGTACAATCGGCTCTCCGTCGACCAACAGAACCAGTTTAAATATAACGATTTGTATTTCAGTGTTTCAACAGTTTATAAGTCATGATCTGTTATATCTCAATTATTTTGTTGAATGAGAAGAAGGAAAATCGCGAAAATTGAGATAAATATGTCTGTCTGATTTCCATCCATCTTTAGATTAGTGTAGAGATAAGGTAAATTAATACCAGTGAATTATTAATGTAGCAGGTATGTGTTTATAGTTACCATAGCAACCGTTGCTACGGCCCAGTATAAATATATTGGTAATGATAATATTATTATTCCCCGGTCAAAGTGATGTTTTACAATTCGAAATGTCGATAACGATATTTCGTCACCATATTATAATAATAAAACACTGACTGACGTAAACAGCGTGTTGTGAAAGCCATCATGTTTCTCTGTTCCTAGCTGATTGTTGATCCACGCGACCAATAGTGAAAGGAGCAAGCCAAGAAGCAGGCGCAGTGATTTTATAAGCCCAGCGTGTTCTTCATTGGTCAACCGTAATTGGATATCAACAGGTTTAAATCGTTTATAACGACCCTGACGTGAATAGTGTTGAAAATAAAGCACCAGTGATTGTGGGGTAATGCCAATACGGCAATGAAGTGAAATATTAACATGTTTTTAAATTGACGTTCGATTTTAAAATTCAAGTTCGATTTTTGAATTGGAGTTCGATTTTTTTTTAAATATGAAGTTGACCATGTCGCCGCAGCCGATCTGGTGTCTGGTGGCGCTAGTTCTGCTCTCCGCCGCGCCCCGCTGCGACGGCGTCGGCATCGAGGACGTCGTCGACATCCTCAACTACGGCAAAACCCTGGCCGTGTCCGTCTTCAAGAGCTGGGACCTCGTCAAAGACCTCACCGACAAACCCCAACGGCCAGGCGACACCGAAATCGACCTGCCCATCCTCCGCACCAAGGAGAAAAAAGTGATGGCCCGCCTCGCCGAAGTCAGCCGACAAATCGACAAGCTCGACGCCAAAATGCAGACGTACTCGACGGGCGCCATCAACATCCTCCTGCGGGAACTACCCTCGAAGATCCGTCTGGAGATCCGTCTCGAGTCTCTCAGCAGCATGATCGCGAAGGTTGACGTGGCCAGCGCGCAGCTGAAGAGGTACATCTACTACAACAACGAGACGGACGCGAAGGAGTGGTCGCTGGAGCGGCACACGGTCGAGAACTACGCCGAGTGGGTCGTGTCGCACGAGTCCGACTCGGTGCTCAACCTGGTGGAGGGGGTGCACGGCATGATCGCGCCCGAGGGCGAGAACGAGGGGGTGCTCGGCAGGGGGGTGCTGCACCTGCTCAAAGACACCATGCAGGTAAGACGGGGGTGCGAGGATCCCCGGCACCTCGTTACTCTGCGGGGGCGCTGGAGAGCATATACCAGAAAACGTTCTGCTTGTCGCAGTAGTAAAAGTCTACCTGGTCAAACCAGTTGACAATGTTATATTGCATAGAATTCAACAGGTGTCAAACGACAGAAACAGACTTTTACTTATGCTTCAAGCCGTACACTCGGTCGTGTGACATGGACCTGGAGGTACTTATGAATGGACAATGTGGCCAGGTAAGGTACGACACTCAAACCCTTGTCACACAACCTAGTATTCTTTATTCCGGTACACGCTCTTCACGCGCCCTCTCGTTACCAGATTTTTTTGTGTTTTTTCCCTATGTATAGTCTAGCGGAATGGGTCCTAAGATACAGGCCAAGACCGCTTTCTCCCCATAATCCTTCCCATTATCTACGAAACATTCATCCCATCATATCGTCAATCATCCATCTGACGCCAGTAGATCTCAACATGCATCGTTAAAACCCAACATGAAATGATATCAAGTAGAGTCCGAGGTGGTGGTGGTTTGGAGGGTGAAGAGGCCAGCACTTATAACGACGAGACCCAACAAGATGTCGCTTGTCAACTTGTCAACAAAGTTCGAGCTGTCGACGAGTGGAACCCTTCAGCCTGGTCATGTTCGTTGACGACAGAGGAGAGCCGTCACATTATAACACACTCCTACACACTTCCTTTTCCACTCGATTATACGCTCAATAGATCAGATGCGGCAAACTGAAGCTGGGCACATGTGGAAACATCTGCCATTCCCAGAGCGCACTTTATTCCCCGTATTCCCCACGTCCCAAATCCCATCTCTTTACATGGGACGCACTTGATCGATCACGAAGATAAAAGACGAAAATAAATGTTGTTTATTGTTTGTGTTCTTCACTGCAGTTGCGCACGTTTGCGCGGTGGCAGTTGATCTTTTTTCAAATGAAGAGGAAGGACACCGAATTTTTGATCCAATTGAAGAAACGTCAGAATAATGTGCATACCGATGGGGTATACCCACTGATCATGAATAGTGTTGCGGGAAAAATGCCAGGTTCATCTCTAAAAATATAACACAAACCGAGACGCGTGGCCAAGTGGTAACACACTGAACCGTCATTCGGCAGACCGGGGTTCGATTCCCGCCTTGGTCGACCATCCTGACAGGAGTTTTTCGTGGTTTCCCTCTGTCGTTCAGGTTGATACTAGGTTGGTTCCTTAACAACAGGCCACGACCGACTCCTTCCCACCATCCAAAACATCTAATAAAATAACCCTTCATCACATCATCTCATTCATCATCCACCGACGCCAATAGATCGTAGCCATCCGTATAGTGCGTCGTTAAAACCCAACATTGGCAACGTGGAGTCTTGGATTCATTGTTAGGCCTATCAAGAGAGCTGTGTTGGCAAATATAGCTTTCAGTTAGTTCTAGCTTCTTGCATACCGTCTAGAACATGTAGGATATTGAATTACCTGTATTCCATACAGTTATGTGGTTAGTCACTGATGTATATAGAGGCATACGATCTACGACAGTTGATTATGCAAATAAATAAGATACCGAAGTGAAACACACACGAATATTACCGTTAGGTTTTGTGAAGCTGTCTACATTGTTTCGAGGGTCATTGATTTCTCATGACAAGATTTACGTTTGGAAACGCAACTGTATCTTTCGAAAGCGTTGCGCGGTTGAAGCTCCATCATCGGATTGATCTAAAAATACTGGAGTTGTTACAATTATTCAATCGAAGTGGCTATAGACACGACACTCGTGTCGCGAATATCTTGATTTTTACGATTTTTAGGTAAAGAAAAACTACAAACACGAATATTCGTGGTAAGTCAAGGTTAGTTGGGTTGGGTTAGGTCAGTTAGATAAGATGAAATCAGTTTTTTTTCAGGTTATTGTGTATGGCATGAGCACTTTAGTGTCACTACTGCAAGAAATGTGTGGCTCTATAGGAGCTTGCTGCCTTACTCAGTTGGCCTTCTCTCGTG
The DNA here is from genome assembly GCA_964007535.1 of Brachyptera risi. NCBI lineage: Eukaryota > Metazoa > Arthropoda > Insecta > Plecoptera > Taeniopterygidae > Brachyptera > Brachyptera risi. The sequence continues at coordinate 4,869,763 of OZ023334.1, forward strand.
GATACAAGGCTACCTTGACCTATGCACCTGCCAACACTATATATAGCCCATAACGAACCGATAACTTGGAAACTTACACAATGCTCATCTTATGGCATTTCGCGTGTACTTCATGAAATTTACATAAATCTACCAAATTTCAGAATATATATTACTTAACGTGACCACATATGTGCACACGTATTTAAACCATGAAAGGTCAATGCCGAGCGTCACAGTAGGGTGGTCCCCCCTCCCCTCCCCCCTACATCCTGTCAGGCCGTCGGCTGTCAATCACAACACATGGGGTGCCTGCCAGATACTTCCAATATTGAATTCATTACACAAGTCAAATGAAAGATCGGTATTAGAACATACGAGTTTCGGGACCAATTGAACCAACGGTCAGTCTGGGGCGGGGGGGGGCAGTCTTCTGTCAGCAACCTTGGGTCAGACAGGGGGGGGGGCAGTCTCTTGTCAGCAACCTTAGGTCAGGGCGACGTACGACTGTCAATGATGGAGATGGAATATTTCATTTTTGTCAATTTTTTTTTTTAGGAGGGGAAATCTTGTATGAGACCCCCGCGTGTTGAATTGCGGGGAGTGTCGGATTCTTACCGACTAAAACCCCTTCTCTTTTGTTGGTGACACCGACAGCGTGGTCATTTCTTCCCATTTATTCAGTTCCATTATTTTAATTTTCGGGCCATAAAATCATATATAGAATTTCAATCATATTTTATCCAATAAATCGGTATTTGAGCAATTTGAATAGTTCATCAATCCGTCTTCAGTCATCTGACAACATGTTATCTAAAGTGGTATCCATGAAGATAGTTCGCTCAAAGGCCCACCAACAGCTAGGTTTTAAGGGGTATGAACAGGGCTGTGTGGGGGAGGGGGGGGGGGGAGAAGGGGTGTGTGGGCACGGGCCCACGAGGCCCGGGCCTAGGGCGCCAAATATTCATCAGCTCATTAAAATGAAAAGAAAACATTTTAAAATAAAGTTGTATGAAGAAATGTACGTGTATCTGATATTATATACATTCGTATTGTGAGGTATGAATTCCTGCAAAGAGAATATATTCAAAAAAATTGACAAAAATATTAATAAAAATCCATGTATTTGACGGTAAATTGCTCATCACGAAATGAAGGGGAGGGGGGGGGGGGGGGCGCCAAAAAATATCGGGCCCAGAGATACAAAATGTCTTGCCACGGCCCTATAGGTACGAACAAGTGGGTGATATACGACTGGTGTTCACAAAAACGCATGCCTCATGCGAGACTCGAACCCACGCCCAGCTGTGACTTCAGTTCCTGAAGCGACGCCTTGTCTGACTGAGCTACCGAGGGCGGCAGTGAACGCGGATGCGAGGAATCATGCAACAACATTGAGGAAGTCTGTTCTCACAGCTGGCCGATAACACAGTAGTGCCAATGTTACAACAACAGATAATGAGTGTTCAAGGATAAGAACGTATACGTAAACAATGGCAATGTTTATTGTTTGTACTGGTCATGTGTGGTACACCTGCATTTCACATGATTAGCTCGCAGTCAAACAATAACACTCTTGAGAGCAAACGATATCGTCACGAATTGCCGATTATTTTCATTGTCAACAGGACATATCATCGATCGTGGTGATGAGATCAAACAATAACACTCGATGGAGCAACACCAAACCTTTACAATACATCAACTGTGTCCGATCATGTATACAGAGACGAGATTATCAATCATTTTCTTTGTCGACACAACATATAGACGATCGTATAGTGACTTCATATCATCACAACGGAAGCGTACTGGTTGAGTATTTGAAATGGAAACGCTATTTCGGCAATGTTTCACGGGAGAACTATCAGCGAGTCTGTCAGTTGTTACCTGATGAAGGCACTTGAGAGAAACATTGCCGGAATATTGTTTCTGATTCAATTTGACAAGTACCTGGGGCAATGTCCAACAGTACGCTTCCGTTATTGGTACGATAGTCTTCTACTTTTTGAATTACTTCGAATATTTCAGTGGAATTATACAACATATTCAGAGGAGTATGTTCTAAAATACTGTCGATCCATAATGAACATTCGCACGTATATGTTGAGAACTCGTGTTATTTGTACGTAACAGGACCCCTATTCCTGAGATGAATGAGATGTGAAAAAAATAAAAATGAGTGAGAAAACGATTATCTCACTTAAAATGGCCGATTGTTAATGGTAAATCGGCCATTTTAAGTGAGAACCGTTTTCTCACTCACTTTTATTTTTCTCACATCGCATTTATCTCAGGAATAGGGGTAATAGGAAAAATCGATGGCATAAATATCGAGTGTTTCTGTTACTAACAAGTGATCTTTCAACCTATAGTCGTCATAAAATTTGTCTTAATCATTAGCAGTTTTGACAAATAATGTCTTCATCTGTTAATTTGTATCTTGCACTGGAAACCAGCTTCCGGTCCTAGGTTCGTCTAAACGGCGTACTCCAACTTGGTAATCTAACGGGATGAACCGTACTCGGCACCTCCACCAATGTATATACATGCATATACCGACATATATCCGACTTGTAGAGTCTAGCTAGACCACGTATCCGTGCCGGTAACCGACCACTGTGGCTACACTTCCACCTGACCCGGTCTGTGGTTGACCCAGTGACGTCATATCTCTCATTCTAGTGAGACCGATCGGTTTCGGTTCCCAGAAACAATTTCTGATCGATATCTTTGGAATAACCACCTGTTCTCATTGCTTTACGTCTGATTCAGAAGTCTCTTCTTGGTATTGTTACCACACCAAACGAAATAACTAATCATAAAGTGTCAATACTGATTGGTAAGCTTTTTTTTTTTAATATATCATCGAAACTTGATAAAAAATCATTGTCCCCCAATTAAGGCTGAACTGATGGATAAACTGATAGATTCAGTGGTAATAGCATTAACCACAATTCTATTTTTAGACACATTCGGACAAGAAAATGTCCGAAAACAGTCTTCTTGATTACAATATGTCATTAAAATTCACATTGAAGAATCTTAAAATTCAATGTGGCTCTGATATTTGACGTCACCAAGTGGGTAATTGTGGTTAATGCTATAAAGAATTTATTTTTCTTTTGTGTTGAGAAAAAAAAATGAAATTTTCAGTCTTTTCAATGTGTTACATCTCCTGTTAAATCGACTTGTAAACGTATAGGCCCTGCATAACATCATTACATAAACAAAAATACGTGATATCCGACCGATTTTCATCGCCACCATATTTCACATCCGCTTCCTGTGGCGACTAGGTGTAATAACACGAATTGCAGGCAACTGTATTACTATTATCTTCGCCTGCCGCATCGTAATCAGCTGTTGTCACAGCCAGTAGGATGTTTCTGTGCGGACCAAGCCATCTCACGAGGCAAGGCCAGTGATATCAACCCATCGCATCATATAATATACAGAAGGTGCTCCAACTCGGGTCTCCAAAATGAAACATTTCCGAGGTCAGAATCTGAGCCCAGCGTCCCGACTATCGCTTTTATATCGGAACTATTTGAAACAACAATGCTCAACAATGGTATACACGGCCCAGTAGAATTATTATGTTAGCAGTTGTGCATTTGTTTTTTACGAGAATTATAGATTGTGTTGGTTCAACAATGCCACCAGTACCGTATAGCCACTCTTATCTACGTCTAGTTCACAAGGGGATCCGCTAAATCGTGGCAGGCAATCAGGACCTTTGGCTCTGAACTGACCGCAAGAAACCACAGAGTACGTGAGTTGGAGCGCCTTCTTTATATTATGATGAAATAGGTTGGTGTCACTACATCGTGGCCAAGGTTCGGTCCGATTAGTGGGCAGTTGTGGCAGACACAACATCAAGTGTTGCCTTTGTACTCAGCCGGGTCCAGACGGTGACTACGACTTATTCTACAGGCACACTTCGTATTCCATGGGGAGGGAGGGAGGGGGGGGGGGTAAGACGACCAACAATGGACCAGCGTGGAAAGGTCAAGGTGCAGCTGCATGGCTTTGTGTGCACATTGTCGAGTGAGAGAGAGAGAGAGAGAGAGAGAGAGAGAGAGAGAGAGAGAGAGAGAGAGAGAGAGAGACATGACTACACTATAGATAGGACTGTCGATCGGAACCTCCATCTCGCGTGGATACAAGTCAACCCAAATCACCTTATCATAATTTTCTGTATTCGTCGAATTATAGAATGCCCATGCTCATAGTGTGGGGAAGGGGGAGGGGGGCATTAATATGTATGAGTTATGTGAGGGGGGGGGTACACAAACATGTATTGTCCAGTTACTATGCACTTTTGTTTCATTGTCACACACACACACACACACACACCTGTATGTAAAGGGAGGTCCCCGATCGACCGTCTCCCCTATCCGCTACCCCGAACGTACGTCAGTTTCGAGATGCATAATCATGCACGTACACACAGTAAGTCAGAATAATGAATGTACGATTGGAAAGTGACATTCAAGACATACATAATACATAATGTTAATACTGTTATGCGTGTATCCATGCCCGAATTAAGGAGGTTACGATCGGCCGCAACAAACACAAATATAGCATTAAAATCTTGTTATTCAATCATTATTTCCCAATTAAAGCTGAAAGGTTGAGTTAGTGAGACTGTTTAGAAGCGGCACCTCTTGGTTGTTTCAACACTTCGAGGTGGTACAGTCAACAAATGAATAACTATCTCTGGACTATGAACTTCAACACCAGGACTGCGCTGTCTGTGACCACACTTTTTCATCACAGATATACAAGTATCCAAGTTTCCGAAAGTCCGGAATACATTATAATTACAACCTGTTGTTCCGGACATTACCAGCATTGGTATTCAGAGCAAACCTAATACACAAATGTTGATATCTTCCACTTGGAACCAAGTCTCCAAGTCCAACCAATGTTCACTTCCAATTGCAGCAGCTCTCACTGATCATCACCCCCCAAATAACCTGGCCGTTGGTGGGGTCATCTAGTACCATTGGTGAGACGTGTGAAAATTGACGTTGTATATACTAATATTCACGAGAGATGAAGTTTCCTATCGACCACGCGGGTGGTTCGCCACCTGGACGCGAGTATATACATCCAGACGGCCTGCTCTCGTGACTGCTAGTATAGGTGTTCCCACGCCTCGGTCCCCAGACGATTACACTATACACGGGAATAAGTAACTAGAGCCGTGTTTTCTGGGTCACCACTCGCCTATTGTCTTCGCTGGGAATTGTCAATCAATCAATTCATTGAATAACATACAGGGGGGGGACGATTGTATACGGTGGCGATCACTATAGGAACGAAATCGAAGAGTGTAGTAAATAAAAGTGAAAGGTATAATTTACCGATGATTGTGCAGATTGCGTCAATTGTCTGAATAAGCCTAAATTGAAGAAATACGTAAAGATATAATTGTATATGATGTTGATGATTGCTCCACAAACATCTATAAGGGGGACGTCTGACGAGCGTATACTGGAATAGTCGACTCGGTCGTGTAGCATGGGCTTCGGGGTACTTTTCAATGGAATGTGGTTAGGGTTCAGGTAAGGTTGGACACCCAAACCGATGTCACACATCCGAGTCGACTTTATTCCGGTATACGCTGTTCAGGCGCCTCCATCCCAGGTACATGGGGCTATACGTACGACTAGATGATATGATACGAATGCATGATTTTTAAAATGCCTGCAATGGGGTCCTGGTCCTAGTTAGCTAGTACCAAGCAAGGGGTGTATTCCTGAACAAGACACGTCCAGTAAATCTTAACTTGAACCCAAACTTGAACCTACGCTAAAGAAAAAACCTTGAAAAACCGGATATAATCCGCTAAAACCTGATCAAACCGTACTGGATTGCACCCCCAAGAGACTATGGGACTGTGATTGGATTATCTTTACTGTAGCAGAGCTACCTACCATGACAATATGGTACAATGGCAACAGTCACGGTCATTCAGACTGCAATAAATCATCACATTTCGTAGCCTTTTTGTACGGCTAGGATTTTGTGCTAACAGCAGTGGAAATACATAAAAACCGAGGGGTTGACAACTCCTGAAATCTGGTGTACACCTGTCATGAATTAATCTAATAGAAGAAATCCAGTGAAATCTGAAATCAGGTGTACACCAAATTTACTAGTTGTTTACCCCTCGACAAAAACTAGACAAGTTGCCATGGTAGGTAGCTCTGCTAGAAACACATCAACCAATCAGGAGCCTAGCCAGCCCTAGCACGTAATTGATTAGGTAAGGGACTTGTGGTCAGCAATGACTGTCGATTACACGTGCATGCGCGCGCATACACAGTAATAATAATAATACCACCACATCCACTACTCGGTTCTCAACACTTCCTTGGGGTGATCTGGAGGGGGGGGGGGGGGGGAGAGGGGGAGTGGTAATACACCAAACAACACCTCGTCAGTCGGTTGTAATCACTCGAGGATACCTGATCTACAGTACTATCTCTCTCTTTCTTTCTTCCTCTGTAGTGCGCGTAATTCGATATCAGTGCTCTCTCTTTGTCTTACACATACAGCCAACAAGTGCGCCAACAAGACACATGGGGGCCGCTTCTCACGACATGTAAACCACCTGTGCTCTGTGTAAATCTAGAGTGTTTGTTCATTATCAACGGCCCCATCAAAGGCTAGGTTATTTGGGGGGTGCGAATGAGCGGGCGATAATGAAACGTTGCAATGGTTCGACAAGTGAAAGAATGCCTTATGTAGGACAGCCCACGGTGACTCGAGTTTCTAGAGCTGTGCTTTAGTTGATTGAGCCACGGAGGGCGGTTGTAGTGTTTGTTTGTCTAGACTATACGTGCTAGGGTCAGGGGGGTCGAATGTTAGTGGTGCATGCTAGCACTACGATAGTGCACTCTAGTATTTTCACAGATGTGAACTATAATACTATACACTTCTTTTCGAATGAATAGCATTTCATAATATATTTTTTAAATCATTTCAATGAGCTGGTGAAAATTTGACGCCCCTTATTGACGCCCGAGGCCCGCGCCCCGTGGGCCTGTTGCCTAGATACGGCCCCGATGGTAACCGGCCACTAAGAATCTGTAGGCCTATATTTTAGGCCCGGTATTACCAAGTCCAGTTAGCAGTTATCTAAGAGTTGGTGTAAACAAATATCCCAGGTAACCATGGTGATAACAACTTTTATCTGCCAGTTGGAGCTACTCCCACGTTGGTAATACCAGGCCTTAATCATTGTCGATGACAACTAATTGCTCGGTGAACTGTTTCAAGATCTATTCTATTTCAACATGGACATAGCTCGGTTTTACATAAAATCGCGTACCAAGTCATAATACGTCATAAGACGTCCTGAATCGTCCTGTTTTGTATGAACTTTGGCAGTCGTTATCACTACAAAGATGTAGCCACTCAAAAAAGCACGTGTTTTAACCAAACCAACTGGTTTCGAATGATTTACGTAATTTCAATGTTATTTCAAGCCCATTGTCAATTTGCTGAAACTTCATTGGCTGGCTATATAATATCAAATCTGTTGACAATTTCACTTCGTCATTGTTTGCTTAAGGACCCCACTAACAGCTAGGTTATTTGGGATACACTAAAATGCATGCAATGTTGGCTACTGGAATTTTGACAGCCAAGATTGGAAAACAAGATAAACTGAGACATTATACACAATTCGTGTCCTATTGAACCTTGTGGAATGTTCATCAACAATTAGTCGACATAAAAACGAAGGATTTTTCTAATGTCTTTCCAACTTACTGTGATGACTTATAAGTATTTATAGGTCTGGATTTGAATAAGAAAAAGGGTTTTTCTTGTGAATGTCATGTCTGATCAGCGTGATTAAACAGGAATGTATACGTGAAGTGGACTAATGCATTATAATTACTTTGTAGCACTTACAGCCAGAGGTACAAACCATCCATCAAGTATCAATTAGTCAGTTAGTTATAGTCAAGTTACGAAAATAACATACGTAACCAATGGTGATAACCAATCAATTCAACAAGTGCACTGAGCAAATTTAATAACATCAGATCGGTGTTGAGAAACGGTTACATGTGATTAGCGTTCGAATTCGAGTGTTCCATTTTTGAAAAAAAAAAAAGAATCTTGATACAATAACCTATCTAGGTGTTGATGGGGTCGTTTCGAACCACAAAGAGGAATTTGGCATGTTTGGCAGGTTACTATAGCAACTAGAAGACTGGAGGGAAACAAACTAATACAGAAGTTGTGATGGGAGAGCACAATTTGAGGACATTGTTGTCAAGATGTGTGACGTCACGAGAACGTAGCCTATAATACGGGAAGGTCAGGACCTTACCGCGAGTGTCACTTGAGATAACGTCCTAGGCCAAGGGGTTATAACAACTCCTGAAATCTGGTGAACACTTGTCATGAAATCTTCCTGAAATCCCGTGAAATCTCCCTGGAAATGGAATCTCTCAAAATCTGAAATCAGGTGTACTCCTAATTATCTAGTTGTTTACCCCTCGTCCTATAGGCCTGGCTTGCTCAATAGAAGTATAAGGACTAGGGCTCTGATTGGTTATTGTTTATTAGACGAGTTATGATTGTAACAAAGTCACGGAAAAAACGTTGTTTCGTGGCCCACCTCAAGCAGTGCTAGGAATTCGAATTTCTGTCACAACAATGGGAATATACAAGGACTGGACATACCAATCAACGTCCTGGTTTCTTGGAACCAGCTCATGATGGGATGAACTTTGCATGCATTATGCAAGCGAATTGCATCTTGTGATTAGCCCGACTGCGCCCAAAAACTGATATTCTGCTAAATCGACTCCCATGGACTCAATGTTTTCTCATATATCATCTTTCAAGGGGATACGAGCAAGGTGCTTAGACAGATAGAGAAATTCGTCTTCACTATTTTCTTCCATGTTCACGAGCCGGCGTCATTGAATAGAAAAGTACACCAACAACAAGATAATGTTATGCTCTTTGATTGATATGCCAGTCTATTATTGTAAATTCAAACAGTTTTAAGATGATACGTCATTGAATTACATCACATTCTTGGTAATGATTGACGTACTATCTTAAAACTGATGGAATTCACACAAAAAAGAATGTCATACTAACTAAAGAGCACACAATCATCTTGGGAGTTGTATACTTTTTATTCAATAACACTGGTTAGTGATTATAGAAGAAAAAATAGTCCAGATGCATTTCTCTATTATCACAAAGACCTTGCATGCACCCTCTTAAATGTAGGTCGATTCATTTGAATTTAAATGCCGATTGAACCATTTTGTGTGTGTGAACAGTGTCGCCAACTTGTCAGTTGATGCATGTCTCGAGTAATTTAATCCGAGAAACAATTATTTATCGTCGTTGTGAGGGTTTCACATGCAACATGGTGTCGAGAGTCGAGACTGCGACGTAAGCAATGTTGTCAATTGAAGATAACGGCTACCAGGAAATGTGGTCTCAATGCCGAGCTCAGCGTAATCGTAGACATCTCACAGCTGTCAACTGATTAAAAGTTGAAACTGACTCCTGGGACCAGATTCACAAAGAGTCCTAACTTTGGGACGTCTTAAGTTGGGGCCATTTTACTGAGTTAGGACCAATATTGGTCTCAAGTTGGGACCAGTATTCAAAAGGTTTGGTGATATTTTCCCAAAAAACTTATACCCCTATAATTATAACCTATAATTATAATCATGAACATGAATGTTAATAATACACAATTAAGTTTTATAAATGGTTTTCAAAAGAAAGGTAATTAATATGAAATGTACATGGTGAGTACATGGTGAATTAATGTGGTGATTGATTAATTAATGGAGTTGAAAGGCAAATAATATTGAAAATAATCAAACCCATATAAGCCAATTGGCTTGTGTGATGTATCAAATTACATCATGGAAAAGAAAAAAAAAACAGCAGAAAAGCAATTTTATTCTATACTATCAGTCAGTACACAGCCACCTTGAACCTTGAATTCATCTTGTACAGGAACGCCCCTTCGGAACCAAGTACCATCGCAACATGTTCAGACTCTGTGCATTTCCATTGTTGTTGGTTGTTGGCAAGAAATCCTAGCCCTGCTCATGAGGTGGCTGGTCTACATTTCTTTTGAGAAAAAAACTTTTCCAAACTTTGGAAACCATAAGAATTACCCGGAGGGAAAAATATGGAAATTTACTAATAAAAATTAATGGATGACGACCCCACCATAAGTTGAGTTATTTGAGCAACTGACAAACTGATCTGATAATTAATTCAGAAATATTTCAACCAATTTGGTTGAAAATGTTTCATTAAGAAGTAGGTTATCAATGTTGGTGTGGGGAATAATTTCACTGTCCACCTTGACAATGAGAATAATCACCACGAAACTGTACGACAAAGTAAATAGCTTTCGATGACAATTTCACTTTGTTTCCCGCCAAGCGGTTCTTCGTTGACAATTCCACCGCATTTACAATTCTAATTCTTCGCTGGAAATTATAATCACCCAAATATAGGTAGGCTGTCCTATCGTAACAACTCAAGGTTACACTCCAAATATCAGAAAAGCAACAAAGAGAGAAATTAATTGAAAATATTGGCCACGGAATTAATTCTTCACACAATTCGAGCGATAGTTGAACTTGATTTGGGCCTATGCCTAATATTTATCATTTTATTTGTATAATAAATATACCCTTCAGTGGTTCTCCCTCCCCCCCCCCCCCCACTGTCTACCTTATGTTGATGCTTTTGCTTTGTCAATCTTACTTCAAATAGGCCTATTCATCAATATATAGGCCTATAAATATATTTATTTCTTCACTTTGAACTATTGGGCAGCCTTTTACGAATAAGATTTTTTTTATCAAGGTAATTATCAATCAAGATACAAAAATATCCTGAATAGCCAAGGGTGACGACAACTTTATTCGTTAAACTGGACAGTCGTAACTTTACTTCCAACATTTCAAATACTGCGCTAATTGTATTATTTTAATTTCAACTTCTTCTATTAAATAATCAACTAATTGATTATTTATATCCATTATTCTGTTGTGTCCATCTTGTCAAAAGAACTTAAGTATATTTAAATAACAAATTTGTTACGATAACTTGATCGAGAATCAAAGTTGCAGTTCCGTTCCAAAACAAATTTTAATTCAATCACCAGTGAAATTCTGATTGGTCAACTGTAACAATATTGGTAACGCAAAAATCAACCACTTCGATTGTGGATACAGTCGACAAATGTAGCCAATTAAAAACGTGAATACACGAGAATATGGAAAATCAGTAATTAGAAGTCGACTGAATCGAATGTGAACCGTGCCGACAATCGAAAGTGAGCGTTCTCGGCTGAAAGTCCCGCCGAGACAATGGCCGAGTCCGAATGCATAAACCATGAGCGTTACGTTACCTACAGACCAACACGCCACGCATGGCCTACTCCCCTGCGTTACACAGTCGCTACACTCGCACTCACTGAAAATGTTTTTTTTTTTTTTTTAAGAAATTTAAATCCATTTCTAAATTAAATCCACGTTTTGAAGCAAATATTTCAATGGTCCGAGTGAGGTGTGCAAGTACTTCGTATATTGTCTGCTAGCTTCACTGCGTAGTGTCAGTAAATTCGATTCGATCGCCAAAGGAACATTCGTCGCAAAAATCGATTCCTACTCACGTATGTGCTTCTGACAAATTGGACATTTGAATACCATAATTTAAGCTACGACAAAGAAGTGTCAGAATAAATATATAAAATGAAGTGCAATATAATCATTTTATTCATTTATATTGGTGACACGACCGCCTCGAAGTCTTGAAACAACCCGGAGATTCCAAAACGGTCCTACCAACTCAACAATAGCCTTAACAGTCCACGGGAGTCGATTTATCGAAATATCAGTTTCTCAGTGATAACTTTTGAACAGTATGAGATATCAAAATTCCAATTCGCCAGAAACACAGATAATTATAATAGCTTCAAGATAATAAGTTGTAACTATTTAAACCATGTCTGGCATAACTGTCAAGCGTCGACAGCTAAAAAACACATTTTTCAGCTGTCGACACTTGACAGTTATGCAATACGACTTGAATAGTTATAACTTATATCATCTTGAAGCTATCATGATTACCTATGTTTCTGGAATATTAGAATTTTGATACATCATACCATTCAAGAGTTATCACCAAGAAACTGATATTCCGCTAAATCCAGGGACTCTTAATTGGGAAGAAATGATTGCACATCAAGATATCCATGTTGATCAAAATTGGTAATTTTCATTCAGAATGCATCTAAATGTGGCTTTCTGTGCCCGTGAGTGTACCGCTCGACAGGGGACCGAAATAGACACGAAATAAAGGCCGTGTGGAAGTGATTGCATATTCATGCACCGCGTGAAAAACCAACACAATGTGATATTATATGCGGCGCTTTTCAATCGAAATCCATCACCAATAATAATACGCAATCAACTAACGTGCTCAATTCGGCGTGTACATATACTAGCATCCACAAAAGAAGTCTACCAAGTGACGGTGACTGAATTGAACCTCAATGACTGGATAATCTAGCGACACACTCGACGCTTTCTAAAGATGTAGTTGCATTTCTCATCGTGAACCTCGTCCTGAGAAATCACAATTCCCTCAAAATACCGCGGCTATACAAACATAAGGGGGATTTGTTATGTTGGCGGTCGATTTTATTCTCTCGTGGATACAAGTATATCGACTTGTGAGTGAGTTTTCTACAATGAATAACAGATTATTAGCATAAGTTTCTGGCCTTGAATTGGGGACAAAGAAAAATACACACGCACACGCACACACACCATAGAATAACTTGGTGTCTTTCGAAATGTAGAATAATGTGTGACAAATCGACGATTTGGATTCGTACAAGAATACGGTGTTTTGATTAGTAAACCGTTTGAAAAACAATGAAACGAGGTAAACAGGAAATAGTTTGACAAATCCAACAGTCCTGGCTCTTCCTTTTGTCAATGCTGCTGAGTATATACACGTGACCGACAGAATTAGGTCGCCTACGAGCGAAATGAACAGTAATATCACCATTATGTTTGCACAGGTGTGGTATTTCTGAGGTAGCGGACCAAGATTACGATAATAAGAACAACTTTGTTCATCAAAAGCGTTAAATCCTTGAATATGAAGCGAGATTACTAATTATCAACGTTTTTACACTTGGTTGGGAGACAACATCTTTCATAGACCTACACACAAGTGTATACTTTAATTTATAATTGCATAATTCCCATTTATAAACATTTTTTTTAAAATAACATCGATTTTGTATCAAGTTTCGAAATTATAAAAAAAAATATATATATTTGCATGATGAATGTCACACAGCTTGTAGGGGATGATTGATGATAGATTTTATGGAGATAGAATGGATGATATCCAAATCTAGAATCTAAAGAAGTTTATAGAAAAATATATATATTTCTGAAATTATAGGTGAAATATGAAAGACATTATTCAAACTAGTTTGAACGACACAACCGAGCAAACAAACTGCAAAGCGAACGTAAACGCGAACCGCGAGTGATAACCGATGTCGTGATCGAGAGCGCAATCGTCCAACAGAAAAAAATGTTCCTCCGAATCGCGATCTGCGTCCTGCTCGCCTCCGCCCCCTCGTCGGCCCACCGCCCCGGCTTGTCGGCTCACCCTCCCGGCCCGTCTATCATAGCCACTTTTCGCCACAACGTCATGTCTAGCTTCGACGCTCTTCCCCACGACGTCATGTCTGGCATCGACGCGCTTCGCCACGACGTCATGTCCGGCATCGACGCGCTGCGCGGCCGCCCCCTGACCGACGCCGCCCTGCTGCGCGAGTACGAGCGGCTGGGCGACGCGATCGACGAGCGCCTCCCGTCCGCCCCCGACCTGCCGTCGGAGCTGGCGTCGGTGTGGGCGTGGGCGCGCGTCGAGGGGGAGCTGAGGGGGGTTGACGCACTCTACAACGCGTTCAGGCGGTTCCAGCGGCAGCGCGCGCGGGACGACCTGCTGCCCGCGCCGCGACGCGCGTGGGAGGACCTGGCCGAGACGATACTCAACGACGCGGTGGCAAGCGTGCCCAAGGCCATGGAGAGGCTGGACGGGATGGTCGTCGACGACGCCGCGGGGAGTCTGTACCGACAGGTGTTGACGGTAAATGGGTTGACTGACCTTGCCGACCTGTACATCTCTCTAACTGGCGCGACCTGAATGACCTTGCCCACCTTGAATGAATGAACGAATATTCAGGTTTTTACGGCGCACAATATCTAGGTCATGTTGTGCTGATTTTATCACTTGAAGAAGTTGTGTCTATCACAAATAGTTGCATTCATTTTATTTTTTTCATTTATATTGGGTTTATCGACGCACTGTACTGATAACTATGATCTATTGGCGTCGGCGAACGATATATGAGATGATGGGATGGTGAGATGAGAGGTTATTTTATTAGGTGTTTTGGACAGTGGGAAGGAGGCGGTCGTGGCCTGTTGATAAGGAACCATCCCAGTATTGACCTGAACGACAGAGGGAATAAACGAAAAACCCCCGTCAGGATGGTCGACCATAACGGGAATCGAACCCAGGTCTCCTGAATGACGGTTCAGTATATTAACCACTCGGTCACTCGTCTTGATTAATAAATATCATCAACTGTACATATTAATTAGACTGTCAAGTTTCTATTAATAATTCTTATATTGAATTATTTTAGATTTGAACCCACATTCGATTCATTTCAAATTAAAAGATTCAATATTGGTGAAATTTATTTTTTGTTCAATATAAACTTTTCATTTTGTATTTTGTGTATGACACGTATATTTTGATATTTTCATTTGATTAAATATGAAAATTAAATCAATTGACACTACTACAATTATACACCTGTATATGAAGTGTGAGCATAGCAAGGTTTAACGAGACAATCTAGTTTGTACGCATTTATGTCCTCACTGTCATTTATTGAATTTAGAAACCACATTCGGACCATTTTATTCAACTGTTCAATTTGATACTGATAATATTAGGGTATTTTTTCATTCGTGAACCGGTACTGAATAACCGTTGTTTGTTTTGTCTCTAATCTGTCGTGTTTTGACGATCCAGGAGTCGGGCAGCAACCTGTGCAGCCTGCAACAGTCGCCGCAACAGCTGCTCTACAACGTGTACAGCACGGCTGCGTTGACCGAGCTCAAGGGGTTCGCGATGATGCAGTTCTCGTGGATGCTGCTGCGGCTCTACGGCAAGGGTGAGCGCACGGCACGCGTCCAGAGGGAGAGACGGAGGGAGAGACGGAGGGAGAGACGAAGGGAGAGACGGAGGGAGAGAGGGAAAGAGAGAGAGAGAGAGAGGGAAAGAGAGAGAGAGAGAGAGAGAGAGAGAGAAAGAGGGCGAGTGGCGCAAAAGCTTAGCGTCGATCGAGTATCCTGGACTTTCGTTGGATTTTATTACATTTTTTTTTTCACATCAAAAACGGTAACTCAAAGTCATTTTTCCTCAATCAAGGTTGCAACCGACAGAAGTATTACCGTTCAGACGAGGTATCGTGGGACATATTTGGGGAATCTCTTTGGAAACAATCAAGAATCGACAGGATTTATTTCTAATACAATTAGTTAAAATTACATATTACTCGAACTGTTATAATTATATGTCCCCCATATAACCTAGCTATCACTGAATTCATGAAAATCCCTAATCATTCAATATTTCAAATGACACTTTCCCATCTTTTGGACACAAGTAACGAGTAAAAACGACTATTAACAAATGACGAGGTCTCATAAAAATCCAAGAACCAACCTAAATGTAGGAAAAAAAAACACTCTTTAAGCTATCATCCGTGTGCGCAGGTAACTTCACGCTGGAGGCGCGCATCATGCGCGAACGCTACCAGGAGCGCACGCTTCAGAAGATCGCCGCGGTCAAGTCGGCCATGACGGGCGCCCGCAGAGACATCTACCGCTGCGACCCCAAGCAGCACGTCGAGGGGGAGACCTACGTGCAGCTGACCAGGCTGCTGCAAGGTACCACGACGACAAAAACAAGTCCTTTAGCATTGGCCTCATGGCCGACAGGCTGGAACCTGGGTTTTAGGTTTGGTTTGGGTTACTCTAATAGCCGATGTTCACCCGACTTTCAGTACAGTAAACCCTCCGTAATTCAAGCTGATGATTCAAAGTTTGCTGTAAAAGGGACGCATGCACGGTGCCTATAAAAATAGAGAAATTCAACTTCACCATTTTTTCCATTTTTACAAACCAGTGTGATTGAATAAAAAGTATATCAATTCTGAGATAATTTCATGCTCTTCAATTATAATATGACATTCTATTTTTGTGAATTCAATCAGTGTCAAGATAATACGTGAATCAATACCAAGAATGTGATGAAATTCATCGAAGTATTATCTTAAAATTGATTGAATTCACAAAAATAGAACGTAATTTAATTCAAGAGCATAAAATTATCTCAGAATTGATATACTTTTTTATTCGACTACACTGATTGGTGAACATGGACAAAAAATGGTGAAATTGAATTTCTCCATATTTATATACATATTTATATGCACCCTACCCTGTTGATTCAAACAATAGTTTGAGGGACTCATTCCTCTACACTGTGACTGTCATAAACGATCACTTCACCTGTCCGTCACATCTTCTCATTTCCGAATATATATATATATATATATATATATATATATATATATATATATATATATATATATATATGAGTAAAATTTACGACGTAGCATTTAGAGGCGGTTGTGCACTTGCAGTCACATAAAACGGTTCAAGTCCTATGTCCATATGACGTGATAATGTTGAGATCTATATTAAATGCAATGTATTGGAAAGTATAAGAACTGCCATCAAGTAGTCGAGCACCATTACAAAATGAATATTTTCAAATAGTTCACCTCTTATCAATTCATCATTTCATTATCGCCTGCCCGTTCGTTACCCCCCGATAACGACGCCGTCCGCCGAGCCGATGCTAACCAATCGTTGCCCCCGCAGGTCACGTCCAGAACGAGGTGGACCTGAACGGCGAGCAGACGTGCCGTGAGAACTGCGCCTACTACTCGTACACCAAGAGCCACGGCTGCTACCACAACCTGTACTGCGCCGCCCAGCAGAAGTGCAACGGCAAGCTCATCGACTGCCGCTACTACGACTCTGACATGTGGATCTGCCAAGCGGTGAGGACAAACATAACCCCGCTTCATCAGCTTCGGGACAAACATAACCCTGCTTTATCGGCTTCGGGACAAACGTAACCCGGCTTTAACGCGTCCTTCGGCTTCAGAGAGGAACCTTGCGAGAGTGTTTGAAAGTCTCCTGGAGTTTCGTAACGTCGGAACGGTTAAAACCGAGTAGATTTGCCAGGCAGTGAGGACAAACATAACCGCATTCTTTGACATGTCACGCGAAAGCTGGCAAGAAACGATTCAATAGTCTCACCCTTGTCATTTCACTGGGACTCGATAAAGAAAAGTAACTGATTTCGCAGTTTTGTGTTCAGTACTTCGTATGAGTAGTTTTGTTCATAGAGCTTTACCACAATTAAAAACAGATGGATTAACCAGACGGTGAGAAAAACAGATGGATTAACCAGACGGTGAGAAAAACAGTGGGTCTACGGTAGGCCTACCTTGTTTTTAAATATATTTTTCTTCCAACTTTGCTCGTTTTTTTTTTCAATGTTCATGTTTGGTAGGCCTACCTCAATCTTTTGACAATACCTCAATCATTTCCCACTCAAATGCCAGCAAAATCAGATTCAATAGTTTTGTCCTTGGAAGATGAGAACAATTGGAAACACGTCAGTAAGCTAGGAAGTGAGAAACCAACTCGTTAGTCTAGTTCCAGCGTAGCTCTAGAAAGTACTGATCGACAAGTCTCTGTCCCGCAGCCCAAGGACTCGGTGCGGCGCTACGAGTGGATCGAGTACGAGAACGGGCGCACGCTGGGCAAGAAGGAGGCGTGCCAGCGCGGCGGCGGGTCGACCAAGGTGGACAGCTGGTGGCGCTGGGTGTTCTGGCACTGCTCGTACTGCTTCTGTCTGTGCGACGAGCAGGGACCCAAGTCTGACCGCTACTTCAAC
This sequence comes from Brachyptera risi, assembly GCA_964007535.1. Lineage (NCBI taxonomy): Eukaryota > Metazoa > Arthropoda > Insecta > Plecoptera > Taeniopterygidae > Brachyptera > Brachyptera risi. The sequence continues at coordinate 4,887,910 of OZ023334.1, forward strand.
CTGCGCTCCGTCACCGCGGACACCCAGAAGAACATGTGAGTCGGGCACCACTTGACTGCCACACTACCTTGCCTGCAAGCCACTAGGACTGCGTCAGGCACCACTTGACTGCCAGGTTACCAAGCACTACCTTGCCTACAAGCCCCTTGGAACGTGCAAGTCAGGCCCCACTTGACTGCCAAGTTGTCCTAATCCAAGTCCAAGTTGATCCAACTTGATGCTCGAATATAGAGTGCAACAAAAACTTGATACGTGAAAGCTAGCCGTATGAACAGAATATTTCCAGAGATCGTAACATAGCACGAGTACAAAGAGCGGTTATCAATTGAAGGAGAAGAATGGTACGAATGTTTTTTTTTTTCATCAACATCAAAATCTTGATACACAATCATTATTGCTTTCCAATCAAGACCAAGAATAAATTAGCAAGACCCTTGTGGTTGTTTCGAGACTGCAAGACATTCTTGTCGATAATTTATAAATAATTATCTATCGACTCATTCAAATTCTATAAATAAGGAAAAAAATATAGGCAATAAACATTAAAAAATGTGGAAAAAAAATCCCACTACCAAAACTTCATCTCGATCTTGAGTAGCAGAAAAAATCCATTTCGACCGAGTAAAACAGAACGTTGAATTCTCTCTCCGCTCGTCAGGGTCGTGACCGGGCTGCGGATCGTCAAGCGCAACCGAATCATCCACCTGCAGATCCAGCAGGCGGCGCTGATGCCGCGAGGCGGGATCAACGCGTCGACCATCGCGTGGCGGCCAGTCGACGACTACCGGATCACCGACGGTAACGTGGCCAGCGGCGAGGACTACCACACGCTCAGCTGGGAGCAGCGCGCGTTCGACCTCGACGACCTCTACGCGCCGGAAGGTCACGTCCTGACAGGTACGTCTTCCCCCCTCACTTCGCAAGATACACAGCCGATACAGGCTCACGAGAGTTGCTTTGATTTAAATATTTCATTATGGTTCAAATACAGTGGGAAATGGACTGTATAAAGGCACTGGTAGTGAGAATAGAGCGAAATCCCCGTAAGAGCATGTGCCGTACAACCTGCATAATAATATAAATTGAAAGAATGAAATAATTAATAATAGCAAATGGAATGAAAATAACCAGATATAAAATATAAATGCTGGACATAATTGCTGAGTTTCAAATGTATCTGATTGTGTAATAATTTTCCAAGTTGTCTAGAGTAAGTATATTGATATATTATCAAATATTTATTTATAAAGCTGGCCTTCCATGAACACGGTGTTCACTTGGCGAATTCGCTAAGACGTATTTTAAGCCGCCATGTTGATAAAACGACCAATTAGTGACGAGAGTTACGCGATTTCTGATTGTTGAGCTCGCCTCAACTCCACTGCCTTGCGAAAGCAAAACGCAAATCGCGTTCATGGACGGCCAGTTTAATAAGAGAACATATCAGCTGATTTTATATTCGTGAAATGTAGTTTGTTTGTGAACTGTAAGCAACAAACTATAGCCGCCCGTAACGCCCGTCCCCAGGTATCCGATTCCGCCGCGTCGGCACCCATCTCAACCCGGAGATCCAAGCGACGCCGCTCAACTTCACGTCGGGCACGCTCATCGAACCGTCGGGCACGAGCGTCTGGATCGGCAACGACAACACCGACGCCTCTCTGAGCGCGCCGCGCACCCAGCTGCGCCTGGCCGACCCGGACGTGCCCACTCGCTCGCCCGCCCCCTCCGTCCCCGACTCTGCCCCCGAGCAGTACCTGCTGTTCGCGCAGTCGAGCGTCGACCGGGACGCGGCCCAGACGACCGTGCCGTTCTTCGACGCCCAGCCCGTCGAGGGGGCGACCATGATGGCTGGCGCCGGGCTGCATCACAAGGGGCGGCCCGGGTACGGAGGGTTCGTCGCACCCAAGCTCATCACGTACGACTACTCGCAGCACATACACGCGACGTACCCGAAGGTCCAGTAACGAGACGACTCGCCATCGTAACGACGTTTACAACGGGTCTTATTCTTGTACGTCGTGGCTGTCGTGAGTGATCGATCAACTCGACATATCTCATTTGTGAATATACACAGTAGAGTAGAATTTATGTAGCGGTAATTGTATTTTATATGAAATAAGATTACTTTACTGAAAACTTCGAAATAAATTCAACTCTTCTAAATTTTTGTGAACAGGAAATTGGCGATACCACAGTTTGGTGAAGCGATTACTTGCGACACTCACAGCGTACGGGAATGAAGCCACAAGTTCCGAGGAATGCAGATGATAGGCCTCACGTAAATAGCCAAGCTGAATAAACGAATAAATAAATGAATAGTGAATAATGTACGCCGTTAATTTCCACTCAAGTAGTAGGAAAATTAATTGACGGTAAATTGTATTTTCCTTTGTTATCAATCTTTATAATTTGTCGGTAGAACTTATAATTGAGAACTTTTTAGTCTAATAGCTTTTTCATGAATCTCAGATTTATGTGTCGTCAATTGCTCATCGAATTGTCCCGATTCGTTGAGACATCGATAGATCGCTATAAAATGACTGGCACTGTGTGTAGCGGCAGATATTCGCGGTCAGAGCTGTCAACAAATAGGTCTTCGGTCGATTCACTTTGCTAAACATTCCATCATGATCCAGATCTAGACTCAAAACAAATCTGGACTTTGGTTATATACTAGAAGTGAAACATGAAATATAAAATGATGTCAAGCCTCGTTAAGGTACACAATTGCCGAAGCAATTTCATACGAGTGACAGTACTAAATTCCTGAACCAATCTAACAACAAAAAGTTTTGGATTCAATTGAAATGATAAGTTTTGCAGGATAATATCAATTAGATTAGTCGTAGTTTAGTATCTCAATACAGTTAGAAAAGCAGAACTAGCGATTATTAAAAGGCGTGTAAATACGAAGACTGAAAGCCGGCAGGGAAAACCAGTTTTTTGAAAGACCTACGTAGAAACGGAATTCAGAATTCTCAAGCGCGGTTTCTGTCCCGAAGACGAGCATTCTTCGGGAACGCGTTCTTTGCCGTAGCTCCGTCGGAAAAGCGAGCGGAATTTCGTGTTCTCTCAACACCGTGAAGCTGGACCGCACGCTGGCAATCAGCGAGATGTATTGTTACAAATGAATTGTACGAAAAAAATTGGAACGACGAATAAAGAATGGTTCTGAATGTATTTTGTTATTTTATTACAGGATTTTTCCCAATCGTATAATCCCTACCCTAGTTCGTACGACAGACGTTACGAACGAAGCGAGCTCGAGTTCACCTACTTACGGTCACTTGAAATATTTATACGAAACCTGAATTTGGATCTAAATAAAATATATGGGCTTGAAACATATTCTCCCTTGATTTCCTCACAAGATTGCACGTGGATTGTGTACACTATGTACATTGTCTGCTAGTTTTATTGCGTGAAATGTCACTAAATTTTCTTCAGGACAGAATCTGACGTGACTTGATCGGCCAATTCATGTGACCGAGTGTGTCCATGCGTAGTAAACTAAGCAGCACCCGATTATACGAGTTGGGTCAAGAAAGAACAGCAGCTTACCGAGATTTACGAGTAGAGATAGACCTACTCATAATAGAGAGCCCGTTGATAGAACACAAAGATGAAATAAAATATGCACACGAGATTCTGACGTTTCGGCTATTGCCTTAGGTCAGAGTCGAGTAGTCTGCTGTTCTTTCTTTCCCTTTTACTCGACTCATATATTCAGCCAGAGGCCAATTTCCTACACACCAAGTCATTTGACATCAGTGCCAGATCAAACCGTTTCATTACACTTGTAACCTCAAACAATGCGGTTAATAGCTAAAAGGGATGCTGTGAATCATCGATAGCCCTATATCAAGTATTAGCGATCTGCATCGGCCAGTAATCAATTAAAATTCACAGCCCAATGATAACTACAGTGAAACCTCTATGCATCGTTCCCAGATCCATAGTTTTCCTGCTTGTATCACTCATTTTTTCTCACCCCACTCCCATATAATCAATGTTACATTTTCCTGGATGGATCGTTTTCCTGCATGGATGGTTTTATTTTCCTGGTCCCTTGAAAAACGATGGATAGAGGTTTCACTGTATTCAATCAACCATTTATTTAGACTCCGTTCCATAGTTTCACGCCTGCGTTCGGGACGATTGATGAGCGAATGGTATCGATGTAGGCCCCCAACATATATCTATTATTGTCAAGACATTTACGTAATTGTTTGGATGTATATCAAGAATGATATGAGTGAATATTGTTGTCATTTTACGAATCATTTCTTCAATCAATGGAATAATTGAACATAGATCGAGTTCATTCTGTCACAACTCACGGAATATAATAATTATTGTTCATCGTTCAATCGATTAGGCCCATCATAACTAGAGTTGTAGGAATATAACATTTATTTTTAGATTTGGTAGCGTATATCAATGTGGAATATAGCATTTTGTAGCAAACTACTAAAAACAGGAGCTGTCAACTCCAGATCAACAACTACGGAATTATCAACGGAAATTAAACATTCTTTCAGACTTATTATACCACATATTTCTGATCGGTATTCCAGGAAAAAGGTAACGATTCTTTTCAACTTGACATTTGGTTACCTGAGTTAATTTTATATTCATTTTTCAAAAATAGTATTTGATACAATCCAGCTCAATATCTTCAAAAATCGTGCAAATTAGCCAAATGTAGCTAAATGTAGCTAAATGCTCTGGAAAAGACATTTATAGTGAAAAATAGTGAAGTAGAATTTGATGTCAAATGAACCAAAATACCATGAAGCACAAAGAATATAAAAAATATTCAACTTGTAAAACATTGTGATGTGATAGTCTAATGCTAAATTCCTACATCTCCAACCATGACAAACTTGACTGATTGGCCGATGTGACGAGCCCTACGAGTAGGTGAGTGTGTAACCGCGTGCCGGTCCTACCTGAACGCGCAGCGGGTGCATCATGACGAGCTGCAGCAGGTCGCGCGGCGGCAGCACGTCTCTCAGCGCGACCCCCTGCGTCTTGACCGCCTGGCACATCAGCACGGCCAGGTAGCGGTGCAGCGGCAGGTGGAACGACACCTGCGTGCTGTCCTTCTGGAACAAGAACGAGAACGACGGGCGGGTCAAGCGACGGCAGGGCAAACATACATTTTTACAAGTTACAGTAGACCCTACTCAAGAGTCCATGGGAGTCGATTTAGCGAAATATCAGTTTTTTGGTGATAACTTTTGAACGGTAAAGAGATATCAAAATCCTAATATGCGAGAATCACAGATAATTATAATAACTTCCAAGATGAAATAAGATACAATTAATTAAGTCACGACGCATAACTGTCAATCGCATACAGCTGAAAAAACACTTCTTTAGCTCAACACGCTTGACAGTTATAACCAAAAAACTGATATTTTGCTAAACCGACTCCCACGGACTCTTAACCACTCGACGGCCGCTGGCGCATATACCCGACACATTCCAAAACGTCTCATTTGATATCTTGACAAAATGACGTCATATTTTTTATGGGGTGGTAAGATCGCCCTTGTGGTGCCCTGTCCAAATGATCCTACCTTTCATCCATGGCCTTAGTAGGGGAACAATGATTTTGTATCCAGTTTTGAAGTTATTAAAAAAAATTAAAAAATATTGACATAGGACTTGTACTGTCATCTGGGAGATAGATTGGGAAATGAGTTTAATTTTTTTTTTGGCCCATAGAACACGCTTATGTATTGGAAAATGATATAATACAGTCAGCTGTTATTCCAAAACATCGTTCTAGGCGTCAAATTGACAAGTCTCTGAACGTTAAATAAAAGCGATGTCGGAAAATCACTTGTTTCACGTATCAAGTATAACAATATATCAACAAAATAAAACCATTTATTTCTGCTATAAATGTTGTGAAAGGCTATCTAAACACAAGTATCTGTGCGATATAACAAGGGAAAAACACCCGGATTAATCGATGTCATCACTAGTTAGAGGTTCACTGACCGTGTGCGGGCTGGTGTAGTTGATGGCGTCGAGCCAGTCCTGCAGCGCGGTCAGGCAGCTGGCGAGCACGCGCTTCGTCAGGTCCACGGACGAGGCGTCGCCCAGGTGAGAGACGAGCGCCCACATCGGGTAAGCCGACGCCTCCAGCTCGGCAGAGAACGCCGCGTAGTACGTGTTCGGCTCAAACTCGACGTGCGTCGTCAGCTCGCGCTGGTTCACGTTCATGCCTGACAGACACACAGAGAGATGCACGTTATTACATGAAGAAGAATATTGTAGACCTACCATGAATATTTCAACAAAAGCACCTGTAGTTGGACATTATTATTAAATTGTCACATTATTATTATGATTATAGAAAATTATAAAATAGGCCTAGAAAATTGCACTTATAATTTGTTATTAAAAAAAAAAAAAAGATGCATACCCTGACATACATTAACATTATTATTAAGAAGTGTGAGTGAAGATATTATTGTTTGAAATGGGAAGGAAGAGACATGCAGACATACAGATATATATAGGCCTATATATATATATGGAGGTCTACCTCAGCGACGAGCCGTGTACCAGATCGTGTACTTCCGGCTACTTCCAAACGGCGGCCATGTTCCTGTTTCAACTGCCAGTTGGAGCTACTCCCACGTTGATAATTCATTATTACATATTATGTAATAATAATAATATAGAAGGCCTTGAATTCAGGCAGTGAATATAAAACAAGTTTCGGTAGGCCCACACCTGACAACAATCAGCTTGAACAACGAACATGGCTGCCGTTGACCACTATTCCATGTCATCAAGTGGTACAAGCTTTTACCACGGAGTTATACCTCCAGTACAACAGTACTACATATACAACTCGATGGAGAGATCTGATAACTTAGCTGTCGGTGGGGTCGTTAGACCAGCAGCTTACCTTGAAACATGGAGAGGAAGGCGAACCACATCTCGAGCAGGTTGTCGTCGCTCATGAACTTGACGGCGACGGGGCGGTGGCTGAGCACGTTGTTGAGGTCGGAGACGAGCGGCCAATAGCAGTGCTCCTTCATCACCTGCTGGCTGCAGTCCACCACCGAGTGGAAGTTCTTGTCGGGGTCTGCTGATCAAAAGCGCTACGTTAGAACGATGCGGCGGGGATCGTGGGAGGCAGTGGCCAAATTGGGAAGGATGCGATCCACAAATGAGAAATCGACGCTTTGGCTACCCCCCCTCCCTCCCTCTGAGGAGAAGGGACATGTCTGGTGAGCATCCTCCTCAAGAAACCTACGACTCATCGATGGATAGGCAACAGAGTTCCAGAGCTGTGAAACCAGCTACAGTCAAATCTCTACGCAACGTTCCCGGAGCCATTCTCCTTCTTCCATCATTCACTTTGCCCCAACCTATATCCATATAATTAATGCTAAATTTTCCTGGATGGATCGTTCTCCTGCATGGGTGGTTCAATTTTCCTGGTTTCTCGAGAAACAATAGAGGTTTCACTGTCTATATATTAAAACCAAGAATGAGCTGTTACTTCTACGTACAACTTACATACTACTTTACGTTCTACGTACTATTTTATTTTAGTTGAAATTGTATACTTTATAACCTGCTCATGCACAACAGAAATACGTGCGCACGTATATATTCAAGCCTTGAGCAAATAATGATTGAAAAAGAAGTCGATTTCGAATTGATCCCCTTGATTCCCGCAACTCTCCGGTCAGAATTTTTGTTTAGTGATCGCTCCGCGGTGTTACTAATCACACGGTCGAGCGCGCGACTCACGAGCTACGATCCGAACGAGCCGGAGAGCAGAAGTCGCGCGGCGCGCCGTCAGTGGCCTTTCGTTTCATCACGCTGGAGAGTTGGCAAACCTGCTCAGTTCTGGTTACGATGTCATAGTGGTTTTACCAGTATCATACTGTTGTAACGCTACAGAATGTTGCTGCGCTACAAAGAACGATGTTTCAAAATAATAGATGCAACAAGTGCTACTTTTCAAATTCTAAATGCTAATACTGGAGATGAACAATGGTCAATATGAAAAATGAATGATGGCTATAGAGAGACCAACGAAGGATAATACAGTGAAACCTCTATGCATCGTTCCCACATCCATCGTTTTCCTCCTTTCATCATTCATTTGGTCGAACCCCATTCCAATGGGGAGGGGGGGGGGGGGGGGGTACCAGAACGCACCGGAACAGTGTTCTGGTTCCTTTTTTGAAACCACATTCTGGTTTCGAAATGATGAAAACCCAATAATATGGCAGATTTCTATTCATTCATCAATACTTTCAACATGCAAAATAATTTTTACAAATGAATATTTATGTTCTCATTCTGAGAATGTTTTTTGTCTCATTTCTATGAAAAATAGTATGGAATAGCTCACTGTATTTGTCAGTATGGGAGCAATCTGTTGAAGATGAAAATAATTTTGAATATATTTTCTTGAAACATTTCGAGGACAAAATATTTTTCAATTGATTGTATTTTTTTAATGAGATTATGCTTTCGAGGTTGTGGTGGTGGTGGTGAGGGGGGGGGGGAAGATAGAAGGAATGGTTTACTTTGAGGTGCGTTCCGGTTCCTTTCTATTTACAAATTAAGCCCTGCATATAATCAATGTTGAATTTTCCTGGATGGATCGTTTTCCTGCGTGAATGGTTCTATTTTCCTGGGACAGATTTGGATAGAGATAACAATGGATAGAGGTTCCACTGTACGAGAGGCGAGTGACTGACCGTGCAGTATGTTGGGCACGAGGATCTTGCTCATCATGTACTTGAGGCTGATGACCATGACGTGCAACAGGTTCAGCTTCTCGGCCATGCGGAACGCGAGGCTCTCGTTGCTGAACAGCTGGACGGAGACGTGGACGACGCGGTTAGACAGCGTGTCGGGGTCCGTCGAACGCTCCAGCATCATCGAGATGCGGCTGTAGTGCAGCACAAACGCCTGCGTCAACGCCTCCTGTGGAACATCACCAACCAACCAAACACTGTTAGTTACGTTGGATTTAGGGAGGCTCTATCAAATTTTAAACTGATTAAAATGGTAAGAAATATTATTTTTTTAAAACAGCTAATTTGCTAAAAAGCAAAATAATAGACTTGTGGCTAGATGAAGATACGATTCAATTCAATGAACCGTCGCTGCCGCAGGATCGTACCTTGTAGTCGGGATCGGGCAGCATGTTGAGCAGCAGGCAGACCATCTTCTGCGGGAACTCGAACTTGACGGTCCAGAAGACGAGCTCCTCTAGGAACGTCCGGTGCACGAGCAGCTCCTGGAGGGCGGGGCAGTCCCGGTACTCGTCCGGAGGCTCCGGGTTCGGCACCGACAGCAGCGCCTCCGTGTAGATCCGGCCCGAGTCGGCCATGTAGCCGTGGTACTCCGTCTCCGCGGCGGGGCACGACGTCAGGTGCTTGTAGATCTGGAGGGGAGGCAAAAGTCAAGTTTTTTGCTCGGTTCGGCGAGTAGAATCTTGGATAACAGCTGTCGTACCGATGGATAAGCAACAGGGTAATTCTACACCAAATCAACTAAGCCGAGTTTTCAATTAATTGGTGACACCTGTTGTTTGGATTCAATTGGTATCTTAATAGCTTCGAGTTATTTAAAAAAATTAGATTAAATATATTTTTTTACATCGAAACGGCTGATTCGATTCGACTGAAAGTTCGGAATGTGTATAATGATAATCATTATAATTAAAATTCTCTGAGAATTATAATTCTCTCTAAGAAAATATTTTTCACGGATTTTTTCCTCTGGGTTATTCTTATGGGATTTTTGAAAACTTTGAAATGAGTTTTCTCAGAAGTAGTTCAACCAATTGCACCTCAAAACTATACAGTATCGAATTAGATAAGGACACGTTTGTATGCCGAGTTTCAAGTGATTTTGAATTTTCGTTTGACCTGTAGAGTGCGAACAAACAAAAAAAAAAGCACTTTTTTCGAGCATGGTGAAATTGAGTCTTAGCTTCGCTCATCCAAAAATGTGCTGCTGCCGCAGTTCAATTTACACTACCTCATTATATATTACCTTACGCATTCAACGTATGGTTGAAATTGAATACTTGATCAACATTTTCAGCACAAAAACAGAAAGCACATACTCGTGTCAACTTAATTCTTGCGTGCAGCATTTTTTCCATCCACATTAAAGTCTTCTACTGAAACATATAGGCCTACATCTCAAAAACAATTATAAAAGACCAAGTGCTACTCGATGAAGAAAACGTCGAGGATCACCATAATCTGATTCACAATAAAATTTTCACTTCAATCACCACGCAGAACCAAGATATCCGATAGTTTACGAGTGATTGCGAGCGCAGGAAACACCACGTCGGGATACTGACCTGCGGGTTGGTGAGGGCGCCAGTCATGACGCGACGCATGGCGGCTCCCATCGCGCTCAGGTCGTGGAGCATCGTGAGAAACGCGTCTGCATCCTGGACCGCTAGCAAGATGGCGTCCGGACCGCTCACCACGCTGGCAAACACGACAAAAACATCAAACATGGCTACCACACCATGCCAACAAGCTCGGGCAAATTGTCATCAATACTTACATGGTCTACATAATCATATCTTGAAAGCCTATTCTTCAATACGGTTAATTCATAATTAAAGATGATTTTTTTCTCCAAAAAGCTTGAAGAAATTGGCATCAATATCATTAATGAGTCCACATAATTATACGTCATATTCCTAAAGATACATGGTTAATTTATAGTCAATTTTCAAACTACCGTATTATATTGGGTTCAAAGACACGGAAGTACACTTACCGTTTGAAGAAGGTTTTCGTAAAATATACTTGTCCAAAACAACGTTCGCATAATAATGTTGTATTTTAATACCGGTATTTCCCTTACATTAGCTTAATGATATCAACCTTAGCTGGAGAAAGGGTAAATACTAAGCTCAAAAATTCAACTGCACAGTTGAATAAATTGACAATATAAATGTTGCTATTTTGTGATGAATAATATTTCAACGGGAGGAAGATAACCAAAATACCGACATAACGGAAAAATCAAAACGCAACATCAGGGCCTATAATTTGAATCATATTTTTCCGAACAGTCATCAATCACTTTTTTCGAACTGTTTTCACCGAACAATCGGGACTCACCTGTTGTCGCGGAGATGCTGAATAAGCCGCAGAATGATCCGCGGCATGATGCCCTCGGCGACGCACATCAGGTCGGTCGGCGCCGGCGGCTTGTTGACGGTCGCCTTCGGACCGTGGCGTTCGCAGAACCTGCGCAACACGGACACAAGTTAGCACGTTTCGTCGCTCATTCAGAAGCCATTTCAATTGACGACTCGAAATAGGCGGGAGTAGGCCAGTTGGATATATATCATTTGTGGTCATTCGAAGATACCCCGATTGGATATTTGAATTTCACTACAGTCCTAACAGCCATGTTGATTGGACGGTATGATTTATGACGTCAAGGGGGCGGAGACTGCGAGTCGTCAATTCCAATACTACGAAAAACATGTATTCTTGACTTGAAGAATGAACTTCGTGACATATGGCTGTCTCCCTATCCAGTTAGACAAAAGAATCAATCATTTCAACTGTTCCATCGTTGTATGTCTATCATACCATTTTACAAATCAAAGCACTGAATTCAACTGAAAACTGTCAAATCCACAATCATGCTTCGTGACAAGCGAAAGATCTCAACGTACAGGCCCACAGATTAACAAAGTTTGCTAGACACCCTGGATATGTAGGGCCCACACCTCATAACTCATTCCAACTGAATTAAAAGCCATTACAAATTTAAATACTTTTACCCACCATGTTGAACTGTTCTTACTTGACAAGTGTTTGTATAGTACCGGTATTGAAGAACTCAACTTACTGTATATTATCTGTATATTATACATTATTACTGTATATTATCATTATTATTTTGATTATTTATCAGTGTTCCATTTAATTTCATATTACTTGTACTATTTATATTATATTATTTATAAGAATCAAGAATAAAATGATTTAAAAATTTAAATTTATTCAATTCAACTGTGAATGTTGATAGTTATTTTCTCTGATTTCATACTTTTCATACAATTACTTATATATATTTAGGTTGACGCGTTCTATAACAATGTAGGCTACATCGTTGCAATGAATAAAGAAATTATTATTATTGGCTGGATTTTCAATCATTTTCACGATTAATTGGAAATAATCAATCCCAATGATTTTGAAATATTGAGTTGATTGTGTGCATTATGAATATTATATCAGGCCTTTTGAATATTGCGTTGATCCTTATATTTTGTACCATACTACATGCTTTAAAACTAGGCATACGATCAAACCACATTGTTGCTCAGTGGGGCTGTAGACAATATAATGTTGTAAATAGAAAACTACTACTACATCTAGTATTATTGAATATTACGTTGATTGTGTTCACTATAAATATATTCAACTTTCTGAATATGTAATATTGTACTGACTGTTAAATTGTTAACTATATTCTACGAAAATAGCCCTACAGTCAGACCACATTGTGACTCGTTGCGGCTGCAGACGATATAACGCAAACCACGACTCACCCGGTCTCCTTCATGACGGAAACGTCGCCGCAGTCGCACGCCCCGCCCGCCTGGCTCTTGAACATGTTGAAGTCGTGGCCGGCGTGGTTGCCCTTCTGGAAGCACTGCGCGCACAGCGACATGCACGGCGACAGGCCGCACGTACGGCAGCGGTACGCCACGTAGTTGGCCGTCCACACCAGCCCGCACGTCATCGAGTTGTCGTAGCGCAGCACTGAAACACGCGCAACGTCAACAACCACGGCAACGAAAGACATTCAACTTGTTTATTCATTTATATTGGGTTGAATGACGCACTGTACTGATGATTGAAATCCATTGGCGTCGGTGAATGAATGAATGAATATTAGGGTTTTAAGGCGCATCGACAGCAAGGTCATTTAGAGTCGGTGAATGATATATCGGTATAAGATGATGGGATGTTGAGGTTAAAGGTTATTTTGTTAGGTGTTTTTGGATAGTGCGAAGGACCGTGTACAAAAATTGTGGCTTTTTGTTAAGAAACCATCCCAGTATTGACCTGAACAACAGAGGGAAACCACGAAAAAAAAAAACGTCAGGATGGTCGACCATAGCGGGAATCGAGCCCCGGTCTCCTGGGAATGACACTTCAATGTATTAACCACTCGGCTACTCTTCTCACTCAATCGACTTGCCCCAACGAACACGGTCAAGGGGAACGTAGCCATAGTGTGACATTTTCAGTGCCAACGCAACTCATTTACATCATCATATAGACTTTCCGTTTGAACATATCGAAATGAAACTGATTCTGATTTCTGAAACTGAATTTAAAATCAATTTTTGTTCTGTTTGTCGTCTCTTGAACATCGAATATCATTCTTGTATTCCGTTTCTGCTACGAGCTGCAATATTTATAAATGTTTTTCTTTTGACAGCCAAAGAACTTGTGTTCTTAGGCGGGCTTCTATAGTTGTATTATCCTCACTTACATCATGTATCAGCTATTATATTATTCGAAATGAAATGAAAATGAAATGATTCACAGGTCATTCAGAGTCGAAGTATCTGATAAAATGTTGTCTACTCATTATAAACATTCACGATATAGTACGTGTGTTATTTGTTTCATGTAATGGTACGCTGTGAGGTAAAAATCAATAGAAAAGAACCGAGTGTGACTGTTGGGCCCACATACAACCTATCTTTCCGCATTTGTTAATACAGTCGAGCCCGCATATAACGAATTTCAAGGGGAATAAAAATCTGTTCGTAAAAACAGAATTTTGTTATAGAGATTTATTATTGCTCTTTTTCATAACAGCACTTGAATTTGAGAGATTTATAAAGATAGGCCTACATTTACGACTTGGGCGCTAGTATAGTACTGTATTAGGTGACATATTATCATCGCATCGTATCGACACTCAGTAATAAATTCTTGAAAATAAATTCACGCAAAATGCTCCGATTTTCGAATATTTTGTTGGAAATAGCTGAAAATAATGAGCAAAATATGCTGTACAGTGACAAAAAATTCGTAATAACCGAATTTTGAAATATAAATCACTCCGTTACAGGTCTTTATTTAACATTGTAAGGATAGGATATTTGAAGGGAAATTGTAATTAATTCGTAAAAAACGAAATTTCGTTAAAATCGAGTTCGTTAAATGTGGGCTCGACTGTATACAATATGAGTCACTAGCATTTTCGACAGATTGTGTCTGCATGTTATGATTCGGTTGTTTATTTTGTATCTTCCCGGGTTCAAGGTTTACGGTCGTTCAAATCAGGTGAAACTGGCGGGAACTTGTTGCCATGTGGAGACTGGGGACACCATCGTTTTCATCACATTCAGTTTTGGTAGGCTTATGAAATGTAGCATTTCATGGCAAACTACTGAAAAAAAGAGCTCAAAATTCTAGATCAACAACTGCGAGATTATCAACGGAAATTACACATTTTTTGTGTCTCTTCAGCCTGAGGCAGGAAGCTGTCCGAATTCCACTTATTGGTAATATCTTAGGAAAGAGATAACGAATCCTTTCAATCAGAGATAACGATTCTTTTCAACTTGAAAATTGGTTTCTCCAGTTAATTTTATATTTGAACACACAGTTCGAAAACAATTTTTCATGCAATACAGTTCATTGTCGTCAAAAGCGTGCATATTTTTCACGAAATAACTAAATGTCGCTAAATGCTCTGAAAAAACTGTATGTCAACAGTGAAATGTATATGAATAGTCAACGTATCATCAACGATCTCGGCTGGATTATTTGGGGCTATTTGGGGATGTGAATTAATGTTATGGGACATGGCAAACCTGAAACTTGATTTCAATTAATAACGACAATATTAATTTCCCCAATTTTAGAGAAAACTAGAAATCGTAACCTCAATTTTCAGAAATTGAAATCAATTTTTTTGTCTTCTGGAAACTATGAGTCATGACGCAAGCGTTACCGATAGAAACATAATCGAGTAATGTCAGAGTCACGACTCAGAAAAAGAGGCGGGTCCTGGAGGACAAATACATTTCTTATAATTTCTGAAATTGAGATGACAATTTCTAGTTTTCTCTAAAATTAGGGAATTGAATATCATCATTATTCATTAAAATCTAGTCTCAGAGTTGTATTGTTCATCAAGGTTCAAAGTTTAAAGAGGCGCGTCGACAGGAAAGTTATTTTGCGCTCATGTTCACATCCGTGAACTCTGCCACAGTTGTCCATGTTTGTGCATGTTTCAAGCATATGGCGGGAGCGTGCAAGAAAGAGAAAAGTGAGGGAAGATGTGAAAAAGGAGACGATAGATGAGAGAAGTGACAAAAAAGCCAATAAAATAAAAATGCAACACTCTCTACTTGTGCGGGACATCCTTGTGCGGGACTAGAACCCACGCCTTGTGCAGGACTAGAACCCACGCCTTGTGTGGGGACTAAAACCCCTGCCTGAGCGGGACTGGAACCCACGCCTTGTACGGGACTAAAACCCATGCCTTGTGCAGGACTAGAACCCACGCCTTGTGCAGGACTAGAACCCACGCCTTGTGTGGGACTAGAACCCACGCCTTGTGCAGGACTAGAACCCACGCCTTGCGTGGGACTAGAACCCACGCCTTGCGTGGGACTAGAACCCACGCCTTGTGCAGGACTAGCACCCACACCTTATGTAGGACTAGAACCCATGCCTTGTGTGGGACTAGAACCCACGCCTTGTGGAAGGCTAGAGCCCACGACTTTATATGGTTCAACGACGCACTGTAATGATAACCAAGATCTATTGGCATTGGATGAATGATTAATGAGATGAAGGGATGATGAGATGAAGGTTTCTTACGTACCGGTAGGCCTACCGGAAAATGGGAAGGAAGCGGTCATGGCCTAGTCCTACATCCTGGCATTAGCCCGTACTACAGCAGAGGGAAACCACGAAAAAAAACTGTGAAGCTGGACGGTTAGCAACTGAGCTGCATTTGTGCCAAAGCAGTGACTCAATGCGCTCAACCAGAGACTCGCAACATTATCCAACGAACGTCATTATATCTAGGCCTAGGATAGGATTGTAATGAACTTCATTATCTCAACTAGATAAGATATAATCAATATGGCCTGTCTACTAGGCCTAGGTGTAATAACCTCAATACTTTCTAATCAAGCCTTATCACATGTGTTAGTTCATAGGCATACATCCTCCGCGCGTCTATAGTATCCAATTTCCACCAAGCTTATGCTAATGTGAATATATATATTTTTCTTCTACTTATTGTGATGTAGGCCTACCAGTAACAGACAAATAAATAAAACAATAAATAAATATTACTGTGTCTGTACTTGCATCGACAAGAGATCTCTGCGCACATTTCCGCCAGATTGGTCAACGTTCAAAATAATTCATAGCAAGCAACTCGACGAAATATCAACGAATAGGAAACTGTTAGGCCTATAAAATAAGTTGAGAGGAAAATACCCGGTAGGTCTACAAATAGGAAAGAAACAAACGAAAAATAAAACCTTGACATATTTGCACATGTTGTAACACGGGACGTGTAATGTCGGGCGGTAAATATTTCTCAACCAACACGTTTGCAAACTACTGACTACTAGGAATACAGTATAAACTAGTATACAGGAATTAATTTTCAGCTGTTTACGCATTTTTCATATAGCCCTTATCCTTATATTATTAGATTCATCGTAATTAAAGTCGTTCAGTTTCTTTCATTTATATCAATAATCAATTAATCACTCAATAAAAACCTCTACGTAACTTGTTTTTCTGTTATTTTAACTAGAGAGAGATATTTCAAAATGTTTAATTTATTTAGGGGTGATACCTACACTATTCGCAATTTTTTTTTTCTATGTTAATATACTAACATCTATGTATTAATGTCCTTGGTTCATAATTCCATGATCGTTTACTACGATTATATAATTAACACCTATTTGTTCATTTCATGTCTTTGTTTCCTAAATTTTCAGCTACTAAAAATCTATTATTGTATTATAACTTACTGTCAGCCCGCACACAAGAATATTAGATTCTTAAGCGGGCTTCTGTTCTATATTATTTTTGTTTCGTTTTTGTTTTGTATACCAATCCATGTACAATGTAATTCTTGGAACAGAATAAAATGAATTTTTAATTTGAATTTGAATTTGATTTAGGTGAACATTTTAGCTGTCGGTTTCTATTTCAAACTTGCATTTTTCATGAATTAAGGCAGCTCCAGTTTCCATAGGGCAAGAAGTTCCCACCGGGGGGATTTCACAGATAAGTAATAATATAGGCTAACTTGGACCGTGCAAAATACAAAACTAACAAATAGTGTATCGTAGGCTACATAATTGATGCAGACAAAATTTGTTGAAAATTCCAAGTTGAATTTTACGATAGACTAGTTCGAAGGTGGTAAGATCACTTACAAATGCAACAGTAACACTTAATATTTTTGCCATTGATTTTTAGCTTTTTACCTCACCGCGTATCGTTACTTACAAACATCATGCAACATCTTGTGAACATTTAGGTACCTTATTACGGATTGATACTATTTTACAAGAAAGGCCTACCGATACTTCTCTGAATGGTGTGAAGCAGTTTCACTACAATATGTTAATCCGTAAATACCATAACAACGGCGACGTTCAAGAAGAGTGCATTTTTTCAACCAAACCAAGGTCAATGCACAAGTCACATGGTTTGAAGATCAACAAAATACTTCTCTAGGCATGCAACTTATCCAACTTGGAAATGTATATGTTTGAGGCCAAATCGGCTGAACCACTTTTGAGAAAGTCATCTCGAAATTTTGAAAAACCCCATAAGATTAGGCTGGGCGGGGAATTTTCCAAAAATTAAAAATGTTTAGGGCCTACTGAATGTTAACACATGGTAGATAGGCCACAATGACAGATGACATACCGGTGTAACATTATAAAAAAATTTCATTCAAATCAGAGCTGCCGATATGTAGAGAATAATTTATATTTTTGCTTCATCACTAGGCCTAGCTAGTAAAAATAGGTATTCACAACCATGTTGTCAAGATTCACAGCTTTTCAGACTTGATAGTTGCCGAGTTCAGGTGTGTAGAGTTATCGAGCATATTTTAGCCCATACGAGTCAAGGCATGCAGAGTTTTCGAAGATGCTCTATATAAATATCTCATTCATCTTATAATGCATATGCACATGCTGTGGGCCTACTTGCCTAGTTTAGTAGGCCTAGCCCAATCGATAAAAATTAGGTTAAAACTGTTTGCAGATAAATAAGGTTCATAATGAATTAGGCCTAGACTAGGTCTAACCAAGCCTATCAATATTCAATACCGGTACCAGTAGGAATGTTGCAATTGGATTAAGCACAGGCTAATGGCAAGGCCTAGGACTTTTGAGCTACCATCATGACTATTAGGCCACGATCATCGATCGATAAGCCTACTATGAAAAAATATTAAACCGTAAGTTGAAAAAAGATGCAACTTTATTACTGGTAGTCAGGCCTACTATAGGTTTTGGAAGGTCTAGGCCTAGACATTGATCTACAGAAGTCTTCTAGCCTCAGTGTCTTGCTTAATCCCTGCTTTGACATTGAGCTGAATGGTGACACATGTCAGATTGTGTCAGAACTAGGCCTAGGCCTCGGCTAGGCCTAAAAGGCTATATGACCCAAGGATCAGGTATTGAGTGAACTTGAGCTCTCAAGTAAATTGGTTCTTAACTAGGCCTAGGGCCTAGGCCTAACCAACTTCTTTGATACCCAACATGTAAAAAATAGCCCTGAGCAACAGGCTGTTAGTCAGAGCTCCAGCCAATTCAAGTGTTAATTAGGCCTAATTGTAAAGGTCATAAGAAAGATGAATGCCCTGAAGCAAGGTCCAGCCTATTTTACTCACCTATACTTGTAAATTCATCTGGGGTCCTTCCTCCAGCCATAAGCCATTTGATCCAATCGATAGTTTCCCATTCATCAATTGGCTTTTTCGGATTTAATATCAAATCCAGTAATTCATTGAGGTGTTGTGGATTTGCGTGTACATAATCAGCAGCACCACGTTTGCCCTTTTTCATCAAAACATGGGCAGCAATCGACGTATTTGATGCCATTGCTGATGATGATGTAATTGCTCCCTGCGCTTGCAATATTTTAATTACACAAATAAAATCATGTCACTGTTCTTTCTATAATTAATTGAAGGTTTTATCAGGTCGAAAACCTTCCGTTTTCACGCGACAGAAGACAGGCAGGCTCTGATGACGGTCGATGGCATCTACGGCAAATTAACTTTTTACTTCAATCGGAACAACTGTCGATTTATGCAAAAGTGAGACCACGCTAGCACCATTTTACTAATATTTAATTTCATCTATATAATGTCATAATTGTAGAAAATAATTAACAAACTACGTTAAATCCTCCAAAAATATGACCGCAAATCACACACAGTTCTTTTTTAGGCCTAAGCCCACTGGATAATGGAAACAAAAAATGGCTATGGCCGTGACTTGCGAGCGCTCTAAATCCTTCATAAACCGCTCGGAATTTACACCTAGCGGAAGCGTCATTTGAATCCTAGGCCTATGAGCAGATGAGGAAAATAATAATTTAATATTATTGAAACAGTTTTGCAATTCCATTACAAAACAATCCCATTTTTATCAAACATAATTATTTCTACTTTTTCATGGAACACTATATTCTTATAATAAATGCTTGAATGGATGACTTGTTGAACGAATGTGTATGAATGTGCTTTTATATCAATTTCGCCCAAGATGCATTGAAAACCAACGCAACCCTCAATGCATCTTGATGTAGCCTACGAATATTTTAATTCTTCTTCATAGTATTATGTATGAATGAAGTTCGTATAAGGACGTACCATATATTTTTTCGTGAACGGTTTTTCGTGAGCTTGTTAGAATCCACTCATATAAAACGAAATATTGTTTCATACCTTCTCTAATTGGTAAGAGAAGCATATTTGGATCAATATCTCCACTTATTAGATACCAATAAGCCTACCACTTCTTCTTTTTTTACTGACTTGATTCTTTCAATATTATATAAGTCGACCATGACCGCTTCCTTCCCTCTATCATTCCCATTATTACATGGCACTTGTGGGACCTTGGTTCTGTTGTTCATAAATAATAAATGAATAAATAAATAATAAACATTCAAATTTTTGATAAGAAATTTAAGAAATTAATGATGCTCAGGTTTGTAACATCACCGAGTGGTTCCTTGTGGTCAGCGATATTTATTCAAAGAAAATATTATTTCCAAATCAATTATCATCTGGGTTATTCTTATGGGAATTTTCAAAATGATTTCTTGTCAAAAGTGATTCAACTGATTGCACCTCAGAACTATACACCATCAAGATAGATGATGACATATTTGCATGCTCGTCATAATATCACGATGAAAAAATATCTCAACTTGACCTCTCCAAAGCATCAAACTTTGTGCTTTCACTTGACAAGTGGAGCACAAAAAGAAAAGTTTTTCAAGAACTGTTAAATTGAGTCTTTGCTTCGCTCATCTAATGATTGTTGTTGCACTTCACGTAGCAGATTTCAGCTGCTAAATATTTATGTTCAAGCATGTTATTACTTGGTAAAATACATAGAGTTACAGGTAATTAGAATATCATTTTGAAAGCTATTTAAAAGTTGAAGTTTTTCAAACTCATTTTCAAATTTATTCTTATCTGATATTTCTAATTATTTCAAACTACCAAATCATCAGACTTTGTTATTACTTCATTATGTACCAGAATTATATTTGATGGTTTTGTTTTTCAAATTCTTCACTGTCTGCACATCCTAACAAACATGCATAATTTACCCTAAACCATTGTAACATACAATAATAATAACAATATTGTAATGACAATAAATATTCTCATATTATATCACTATTTTAACTTTCAATTTGTCCAAAGACATTTAAAAATAAATTGTTTCATTTGCATTAGTCACCTTCTTTGGCTTATTACACCTACAAGGTTATAGGAAGCAGGAATGTCAACATTAAAACATAAATAAAATACTTGAGTAGTAGGTATAGTCATAGATTTACTTGCCATTATCATAATAGGTTTCAAATTCCTGAAATTCTTTTCTCATAGTCACATCAGATCACTAACGCAATCAGACGATCGGCTAACACTAACAGCGCCAGTTACACAGGAACTAACATCTTTCAATCACGACACTATTTAGAACAATTTACCCGTCACATAGTTTCAGATTAACCAAGTCCAATCATACAAGAACATTTGTAAGAATCATAAGTCACAAACAATCACGTTGAATGTAAAATGAATGATGAAATGGATTACTTTTCTAAGCGTAGGCCAAATACAACAAACAAATCGATTTTTCAATATCACAGTCCACGTCATACCATTCAATATCTATAAAATAAATTCATCATTTTTTTTTTTATATTGGGTTTTAACGACGCACTGTAATGATTACTAAGATCTATTGGAGTAATTCATCATTTTATGGCGGCAACAATTACAATACAAATCGATACATTCGATCAAAATCATCAAACCAAATTGTATCGAATGTACGCCCGGTCGAAGGTACAGGCTAGCTAACTGGTCACAACGTTACCTAATGTATAACATTTCAAGCACTACCAACCACAAGGTAGTAAAAATTAAGAAATACAGTAGGCCTAGTGTCATAGTAACAGTATTAGTTCATAGTATTATTATACTGTAGCAAAAGGGAATAAAGAGTGGACAAAGACAAAACATATTTTTTGCACACCAACAATTTCACTGATTACAACACACATTGATGCATTAATCGCACACGAAACAATTTATACTGTTTTGCATATTAAATACTGGAAATACAGGCACTACTAGTTGTACTATGAACAAAATTGACAAGAGCAGATGTATCAAATACTAATTTGCAGGCTTATAATGATTAGCAGGCATGTCGATGGAATTTTTAATCTTGAAATTTAGCAAGTCAGAAATGGGCCTAGGAAGTTTGTTAATTACACAATGATAAGTGCTGTGACAAACTGTATTTACGTGGAACTTTTTTCAAACCAACATGTATATAGCTTATATTTTTAAAATAATATTGAACAAGCTACTAAAGCCTGAATTACACACTTCAAGATTTACAAATTGAGGCCTACATTGAAGACAACTACCGGTAGTAATAATCAAGCCTACCACCTGTGTAAACTTGAATTACAGTACACCTACACATTTTACTGGATACATTATTATAATTGAACAATTCATAAATTTCAAGTCTGCACGTTGAACTCTTGAATAAATGGAAATATATACCAGGTGATATATTGAAATTCATTTTAGTATATTATTACAATATATATATTTAACATCAAATACCTACATTAATCATTCATCAACATTCAACAGTCAGAATATACTGCATGCATTGAGTTTAGATAACAATGGACCAATGACAGATGTAATAGCCAGATATTGACACTACAGTTGAAATTGGAATTACTGGGTTTAATTAATGTTTAATTTTATAAAACCTATGGCAACAGTAATAAATTATCCGACATCTAGGTCTACAGAATAGTGATTGACTGATTGTTCATTTACGAATGAAATCACAGTGCATATATGATGAAATATCATAAACCCATTTATTAAAGATAAGTTAGATAACCAAATAAAAAATAAAAGAAATAACTAAGAAGTTTATGAGAGCATATAAGCAAAAGTATTTAGACTAGGCCTACAATGAATGTAAGATTACAGGCTAACTTGCTCTAAATTGAAAGGTGATTAGATCTGACTTAAAAATCTGTTGTCGGTCGTGTTTCAAACGAAATTCATTAACTCACTTCCTCCTCTAATTATATAGCCTACAAGCTCGTAGAGGTAAAGTATAAAATATATAACACAAGACTCAATTTGCAAGTACTGGCAAGTACTGCAAGTACTCGTGAATTTAGATGTAGGGCTATGTAGTGACTTACGATGAAAGTTTCAGACCAGACCATTATAATATAAATAACAAAATTGCACAGTGTAGAACACTAAACAATGTAAGGGCATATAATATATATATATATATGTATATATATGTATACCTACCTACTAAGTGATGTTGGTCAAAAATGTTAAAATACCTTCTCGTATACTTTCAAGTTACGAAATCATCTCTGAAAATGATTTAACGTAAGCTTCGTGAAGCTTATTCACAAATTCAGGATCATTTTTCAGTAAATAGTTAAAAGCCTGGTGAAGTTGATTCTTGGTCAACGGCTCAGGTTGGATAGAAGCCTCCGTCTTTACGCTTTTCCCGGGCTGAGTTTGCGATGACAACTGAAAGACACCGTTTTTCATTTCCTTGCCTGCTGGAGACGTAAACATTGACGGAAGCATGAGGGCAGGTTTCTTTGGTGTTTCAGTGTCGGGAGAAGACGCTGGACGGGCATTATGACCGATTTCCATATTTTCTACTTTTGTTTCAATCTTCTGAATGTTTGAATTGTAGAAGGTGGTGCCTTGAATTGGTGCATTTGATGACGATCCAATTGGATGAAAGCTTGTTTTTCCACTCAGGTCAATAGGAGCTGCTTTTGGACTGGATTTATAGTTGGGTGAGACAACAGGGTGTGCATCAGTTAGATTATCTGATAAGGGTCGCATCTGGATATTGAATTTGTTGTGAGATTTATTGCGAGTATTTGAAACTTGTGGAATAGGGTTAGTTTGAGTTTGATTCAATGAGGTTTCTTGGGGCGTTATGGAACGTTGCTGTTTTTCAATATGTTCAACACTATGGACAGGATTGGACATTAAACGTTGCAAGATGAACGGTTTCATTTGGCCGTCTCCAGCCTCATGTGGATGTCCCATCGGTGCTGCGGCTCGCTGGGGATTAAACAAACCTGCAGGTTGAGATGTCTCTTTTTGCTGTCCTTTCGCTTTGGCAAAGAAGTCCATGACACTTTGCGACGTTCCGTCGGGACCTTGAGGTGGTCGTGGCTGATTCTCTGTGCTAGCATTAACATAACCAGGTACTTTATTCATGTTGTAATCTTCTTGTGCACGACTGAGCATACCGAAAATATCTACACCCTTCTTCGGTGTCACTTTCTCAGGTTGTGCCGTTTTGCTCTCTGTATCACGTACTATTCGCTGCAGAAGGCCCGAGACACGGACACATTCTACCTTATCGTAAAACCAAATACCGAATATTTTAGATCGTGCATTTTTGTACAGAAGAAACGGTTCTTGAGCTTGAAGATCAAGTTCCTTGGTTACAGGTTCGACCAGATTATTTGTGTTCAGCCTGTTCATGATGAGGATGCCATGGAACGGCTGACCTGTACGACTGTAGACAAATAAGGCACCTTCAATATCTGTTTTCTCCCACGCATTCTTCACAGTATTGAAAGAATATAATGCGACATGTGTTGCAGTGTCTATAATATCGTTTAAATAAGGATCTACACGTTTTAATGCTGCGACGTTTATACGGGACTCGCTCAAGTCCGCCATTTTTGCAACAAGTATCAACAGTGATTTTAGTATGTGAATTGGACGCGGTAGCGCTACTTCACCTATATCTGATTGACCAATCATATTTAGCATCACCAGATGACAAGAATGGTACCAACTCAAATATCGTTTCGAGTTCGACTCGGAAACCACACACTGGTTGTAAGAAGTCAGTTAAAATACTTCCCACGAAATCCAGGGAAAAATGTTTTTTTTTTACTACATTGAGGTCTATACTCGGATAAATTTCATATTGAATTAATTTGAATCCTACTTGTTTAACCTGGATAAGGGGGACAGTAGCTCCACAGTATGAGAATAGCATAGCAATAAGCTGTGCTATATGGAATAGCTCTGTCAATAAAATTATGGATTCAATGCATACTTTTTGAATGAGTGTGAGCAAAGAATGTTACTGTTTTTGTGAGAACACATGAGTTCTTGTCCTTGTTTCATCTTAGCGAAGACTTTGTCGTAAGTCTCAACAAAATGAAATTGAGGTGAATCTTAGGACAAGCTTGAGATTTGAACAAAATTAAGACGGTCATGAACCATACCACTTATTTTCTATATTTGTAAGAGACTAAGACGTAATCAAAGAAATTTAATTGCAATAATTCGACTTCAACAAAGAAACAAGCTCATCTAATTCAATATTTGAAGTAAAAATATTAAATATTTGCCTAGTCGTTTTTTTTTAGAAATTAAAATTGAATAACAAATATATTACAGTAACTAATAACAAAATATATATTAGTGATGTCTTCGGGTAACAGACCTGAAACCGCTGCCGACGGTAGCTCGGTTAGCTGAGGCACCGCTTCAGAAATTGAAGTCACCATTGGGCGTGGATTCGAATCCCACATAAGGCATGGATTTTTGTAAACATCCTTTCACTTATCATCACTTTATAGTTTATTCTTTTATTCAATCCAAAGATTTGTACATTGTACAAAAATAAGAAATATAAAAACTTACAACTGGATATAAAAATGAGTAGATAGAAGAATATGATTAAAAAAGACAGAATGATATATATATGCAATGGTGCAATGATAGTCTAATGTGATTTTGAAGTTAGGAATTCGTTGAGGTCATAGAAGGGGTTCTGGAGTAGGAAAGATTCAA